>OY763889.1:3889828-4619726 GCA_963667165.1 Barbarea vulgaris | reverse complement strand
TCCAAAATCTCTCGGAAATATTTTTCAGAGATTCTCCGCATAAATCCCGGATGCAAATCCGAAATTCCCAATTTCGGAACACGGGCGCTAATTTAGGATTTGGGTGCCTGAATTCCCGAAAAAATTCACAAACTGACCCCAAACTCCTAAATTGACTCCGAACACCCCCTTACGGGAAAAATGCGTGTAACTTCCAAATTACCCCAGAAATTCCCGGAATTAAATTTCCCAGAAAAATCTACGCATAAATCCCGGAATTAATTTCCAAAAACTTCATTTTTGGAACACGGGCGTTACAGGTATGAATTCGTTTGATCTTAATAGGAGTAGCGAGGAAGGTAATTTTAATATAAATAAAAGACCAATGGGCGTGAAAAAAGCAAAGAGAAAACATCAACACGAAGAACAGTTTAAGAAAATATTGGAGCAAAATGAAAAGCTCATTAAAACGATTGCTAAAGGTACCTCTGAAAGAAATGAAATTCAGAGGAAAAAAATCGAGGTTCAAAGATTAAAGGAGGAAAATAAAATAAAAAAGGAGGAAAATAAAATATTGTTTGCGAATTTGAATTCCATAAGCGATCCAGCGTGTCGGGAGTATATTCGTGCTCAAAGAGAGATTATTATGAGCAGAGGAGTACAAAGAAACGAGTATGAAGAAACCGGAGAAGGATCTGACCGCCCATATCGTCCATCTCATCATCAAACCTATCAAACTCAAGGAACCGGAGATAGTTCTCACAGCCAGTATCGATCATCTCGTTATCAAAACGAGCAATCTGAAGGAGATGACGATGGAGGACAAAATGAAATATCACCAAGTGATGCTCGAGATCTCTTTATTATCCATCTCGGTTTAATATCGATTCACATTAAACCAATCTCATCGGTTTAATATTTACAACCGGTTCAATCTATCCTAAACAAAATTTCAACCGGTTAACAAAATTTCACACCAAACCCAAGTCTGACCGGTTTAACCCGAGATTTTTTTCGGTTTAATGGCGAAAAAAAAAAAATAAAAAAAATTCCCCATCTCCTTCTCCGATCATCTTCTCTTCTTCTTCGATCATCTTCTCCGATTAAAATCGGTACTCCGGCCATCACTTTCTCCGATCAAACCGCTGCCGAATCTTTTGTTCTCTTCCTCTTCTTCTCTCCGATCAAACATCTCTTTCTCTTCTTCTCTCCGATCAAACTTCCGTTTCTTCTCTCCGACCAAAGAAAAAGTCCGGCCAGTTTCAGTCTCAAATTCTTCCATTTTATCATAGATCCGGCCACAAGTAGTTCCGAATTGCCGTCGTTCTCTCAATTTCATCCTATTTCTCACAGATCTGCAAAGAAAAAAAAAAAAAAAAAAACCAAATTGAAGAATCGTGATTTGGCGTTTGGCGATGCCGTCCGGTTGGAGAAGCCGGCGACGCCAAATTTGGCGTTTGGAGTCGTGAACAGTGGCACGCCAAATATGGTGCCACCCTATTCACGAAACTTCAAATATGGCGTTTGGCGTCCGTTTTGCCGTCCGGTTGGAGCTCCCCCGCACCAAAAATGGCGTTTGCCGTCGCCGGTTGGAGATGGCCTAATTTGGGCATCTCCAACCACAACACCAAATTTGGTGTGATTTTCACACCAAATTTGGTGTTTTGGTGTTTTCCATCTCCAACCCACAACACTAAATCTCACACCAAAAAGAATATTCTTCAATATTATATTAATAAATTTAAGATTCCTTTATTATTATATTATTAAATTTAAGATTATCTTAACTATAATTAAACGTTATGATTAATAATTAAAAAATTAATATTTTGTTACGTATTTCGGAATATGATTACAGGAAAAAAAAGTTACAAAAGATAAAAAAAAAAAAACAAAAGAAAAAAACGAGTACAAAATAAAAACAAAAACAATCGATAACTTAAAAGATTAAAACATAATTAAAAGAACATTAATTTTCACAATTACTATAAGCAGACCATATGTGTTCTACCAACGCATTTCGAAGTTCGATATGAGCATCGCGGTTTTTGATTTTCATGTGTCGAGCTAAAAATGCTTGAAACCGAGCATCATCATCACCCGTCATCTCAACTTCTAGAGGTGGGAATTCGGTTTGTTCTTGAACTGGTGCTTCAAGATCACGTTCATCTTCAATGATCATGTTGTGCATAATGATACAAGCTGTCATTATATCATGTAACACTGTCTTCGACCAAAGGCGAGCTGGTCCCGCTACAATTGGGAATATGGTATGGAATGAAAGACATGATAAAAAGATTAGTGTGTGATGAATCGATGAAGATAGAGACTACTGATTTATAGACGAAACTTCCAATAAGAGCCGTTGATTTGTTTGATCTAGATCTAACCGTTCTTTTTCGTCAGAAAGAATCTTTGAATCGTAGCCGTTGAGTTTCGTTGATTAAATCTAAACCGTTGTCCTGTGTAGTCACTTCATGTCTTCTGTAATGATGAAGATTCTTCGCGACGAAACTTCCAATAAGAGCCGTTGATTTGTTTGATCTAGATCTAACCGTTCTTTTTCGTCAGAAAGAATCTTTGAATCGTAGCCGTTGAGTTTCGTTGATTAAATCTAAACTGTTGTCCTGTGTAGTCACTTCATGTCTTCTGTAATGATGAAGATTCTTCGCGACGAAACTTCCAATAAGAGCCGTTGATTTGTTTGAACTAGATCTAACCGTTCTTTTTCGTCAGAAAGAATCTTTGAATCGTAGCCGTTGAGTTTCGTTGATTAAATCTAAACCGTTGTCCTGTGTAGTCACTTCATGTTTTCTGTAATGATGAAGATTCTTCGCGACGAAACTTTCAATAAGAGCCGTTGATTTGTTTGATCTAGATCTAACCGTTCTTTTTCGTCATAAAGAATCTTTGAATCGTAGCCGTTGAGTTTCGTTGATTAAATCTAAACCGTTGTCCTGTGTAGTCACTTCATGTCTTATGTAATGATGAAGATTCTTCGCGACGAAACTTTCAATAAGAGCCGTTGATTTGTTTGATCTAGATCTAACCGTTACATCTTTACCTTACTTTCTCTATAAATCCAGACCAAGCTCTTTCAACTATCTTCAATCTTGTCTTCATTTTCATTTCCACATATATATCATCTAAAATGACTACTAAAAGATCTGCTTCATACTCGATTGAAGAAGATATATTGTTATGTCATGTCTATCTTGATGTTTCTCAAAATCCCATCATACGGATCAACCAATCCGGAGATATGTTTTGGAGCAGAGTGAAGACTGAGTTTGATAAATCAAATATTGCTCGTACTCAAGAAAGACCAAGAAGATCTTTACAATCTCGGATGTCGGTTATCCTCACTGCATGCTCGAAGTTGAGGGGATGCATTAACCAGATTGAAAATAAAAATCCTAGCGGTGCTTCTGACCAATATATTGTAAGTATATAGTGGATTAAATGTAGTTATTATATATTTTTTTATTTATTGAACATGTCGGAGTACTCAATTTCTTACTTTCTGAAAATTATAACATGTTGACCAAGCAAAAATATTACTAACCCAGGATGCCAATTACTCAAAAGGCTTCAAATTTGATCATGTATAGCCCATACTTCGTGTTATTGAGAAATTCGCAAACAACCAGAGTACCCGAGTTGCTGCCTCCCAGAGTAGCCGAGTTGGTGCCTCCCAAGAAGAACCTCGTCAAGATTTTTCATCCCCATCACTCCAAGATGACTCACCACCAACCTCTGGTATGAATTCGTTTGATCTTAATACGAGTAGCGAGGAAGGTAATTTTAATATAAATAAAAGACCAATGGGCGTGAAAAAAGCAAAGAGAAAACATCAACACGAAGAACAGTTTAAGAAAATATTGGAGCAAAATGAAAATCTCATTAAAACGATTGCTAAAGGTACCTCTGAAAGAAATGAAATTCAGAGGAAAAAAATCGAGGTTCAAAGATTAAAGGAGGAAAATAAAATAAAAAAGGAGGAAAATAAAATATTGTTTGCTGATTTGAATTCCATAAGAGATCCAGCGTGTCGGGAGTATATTCGTGCTCAAAGAGAGATTATTATGAGCAGAGGAGTACAAAGAAACGAGTATGAAGAAACCGGAGAAGGATCTGACCGCCCATATCGTCCATCTCATCATCAAACCTATCAAACTCAAGGAACCGGAGATAGTTCTCACAGCCAGTATCGTTCATCTCGTTATCAAAACGAGCAATCTGAAGGAGATGACGATGGAGGACAAAACAAAATATCACCAAGTGATGCTCGAGATCTCTCCAACTACGGTGATTTCCTAAGCGGAACCGTAACCGGAAAATTTTTTCCCGGGTTTTAAATTTTGCTTCTCAAAAATTTGTTTCAATGTTTATTTTACTGTTGTCTGTTTAATGTTTAATGTTTGTTTTACTGTTGTGTGTTTAATGTTTTATGTCGGTTTTTATTCAACTACTCCGTTTGTATTTTCCTACTCTGTTTAATCTCAATGTAATGTATAATTAATCGTAATCGGTTTTTATTATCCATCTCGGTTTAATATCGATTCACATTAAACCAATCTCATCGGTTTAATATTTACAACCGGTTTAATCTATCCTAAACAATATTTCAACCGGTTAACAAAATTTCACACCAAACCCAAGTCTGACCGGTTTAACCCGAGATTTTTTTCGGTTTAATGGCGAAAAAAAAAAAATAAAAAAAATTCCCCATCTCCTTCTCCGATCATCTTCTCTTCTTCTTCGATCATCTTCTCCGATTAAAATCGGTACTCCGGCCGTCACTTTCTCCGATCAAACCGCTGCCGAATCTTTTGTTCTCTTCCTCTTCTTCTCTCCGATCAAACATCTCTTTCTCTTCTTCTCTCCGATCAAACTTCCGTTTCTTCTCTCCGACCAAAGAAAAAGTCCGGCCAGTTTCAGTCTCAAATTCTTCCATTTTATCATAGATCCGGCCACAAGTAGTTCCGAATTGCCGTCGTTCTCTCAATTTCATCCTATTTCTCACAGATCTGCAAAGAAAAAAAAAAAAAAAAAAACCAAATTGAAGAATCGTGATTTGGCGTTTGGCGATGCCGTCCGGTTGGAGAAGCCGGCGACGCCAAATTTGGCGTTTGGAGTCGTGAACAGTGGCACGCCAAATATGGTGCCACCCTATTCACGAAACTTCAAATATGGCGTTTGGCGTCCGTTTTGCCGTCCGGTTGGAGCTCCCCCGCACCAAAAATGGCGTTTGCCGTCGCCGGTTGGAGATGGCCTAATTTGGGCATCTCCAACCACAACACCAAATTTGGTGTGATTTTCACACCAAATTTGGTGTTTTGGTGTTTTCCATCTCCAACCCACAACACTAAATCTCACACCAAAAAGAATATTCTTCAATATTATATTAATAAATTTAAGATTCCTTTATTATTATATTATTAAATTTAAGATTATCTTAACTATAATTAAACGTTATGATTAATAATTAAAAAATTAATATTTTGTTACGTATTTCGGAATATGATTACAGGAAAAAAAAGTTACAAAAGATAAAAAAAAAAAAACAAAAGAAAAAAACGAGTACAAAATAAAAACAAAAACAATCGATAACTTAAAAGATTAAAACATAATTAAAAGAACATTAATTTTCACAATTACTATAAGCAGACCATATGTGTTCTACCAACGCATTTCGAAGTTCGATATGAGCATCGCGGTTTTTGATTTTCATGTGTCGAGCTAAAAATGCTTGAAACCGAGCATCATCATCACCCGTCATCTCAACTTCTAGAGGTGGGAATTCGGTTTGTTCTTGAACTGGTGCTTCAAGATCACGTTCATCTTCAATGATCATGTTGTGCATAATGATACAAGCTGTCATTATATCATGTAACACTGTCTTCGACCAAAGGCGAGCTGGTCCCGCTACAATTGGGAATATGGTATGGAATGAAAGACATGATAAAAAGATTAGTGTGTGATGAATCGATGAAGATAGAGACTACTGATTTATAGACGAAACTTCCAATAAGAGCCGTTGATTTGTTTGATCTAGATCTAACCGTTCTTTTTCGTCAGAAAGAATCTTTGAATCGTAGCCGTTGAGTTTCGTTGATTAAATCTAAACCGTTGTCCTGTGTAGTCACTTCATGTCTTCTGTAATGATGAAGATTCTTCGCGACGAAACTTCCAATAAGAGCCGTTGATTTGTTTGATCTAGATCTAACCGTTCTTTTTCGTCAGAAAGAATCTTTGAATCGTAGCCGTTGAGTTTCGTTGATTAAATCTAAACTGTTGTCCTGTGTAGTCACTTCATGTCTTCTGTAATGATGAAGATTCTTCGCGACGAAACTTCCAATAAGAGCCGTTGATTTGTTTGAACTAGATCTAACCGTTCTTTTTCGTCAGAAAGAATCTTTGAATCGTAGCCGTTGAGTTTCGTTGATTAAATCTAAACCGTTGTCCTGTGTAGTCACTTCATGTTTTCTGTAATGATGAAGATTCTTCGCGACGAAACTTTCAATAAGAGCCGTTGATTTGTTTGATCTAGATCTAACCGTTCTTTTTCGTCATAAAGAATCTTTGAATCGTAGCCGTTGAGTTTCGTTGATTAAATCTAAACCGTTGTCCTGTGTAGTCACTTCATGTCTTATGTAATGATGAAGATTCTTCGCGACGAAACTTTCAATAAGAGCCGTTGATTTGTTTGATCTAGATCTAACCGTTACATCTTTACCTTACTTTCTCTATAAATCCAGACCAAGCTCTTTCAACTATCTTCAATCTTGTCTTCATTTTCATTTCCACATATATATCATCTAAAATGACTACTAAAAGATCTGCTTCATACTCGATTGAAGAAGATATATTGTTATGTCATGTCTATCTTGATGTTTCTCAAAATCCCATCATACGGATCAACCAATCCGGAGATATGTTTTGGAGCAGAGTGAAGACTGAGTTTGATAAATCAAATATTGCTCGTACTCAAGAAAGACCAAGAAGATCTTTACAATCTCGGATGTCGGTTATCCTCACTGCATGCTCGAAGTTGAGGGGATGCATTAACCAGATTGAAAATAAAAATCCTAGCGGTGCTTCTGACCAATATATTGTAAGTATATAGTGGATTAAATGTAGTTATTATATATTTTTTTATTTATTGAACATGTCGGAGTACTCAATTTCTTACTTTCTGAAAATTATAACATGTTGACCAAGCAAAAATATTACTAACCCAGGATGCCAATTACTCAAAAGGCTTCAAATTTGATCATGTATAGCCCATACTTCGTGTTATTGAGAAATTCGCAAACAACCAGAGTACCCGAGTTGCTGCCTCCCAGAGTAGCCGAGTTGGTGCCTCCCAAGAAGAACCTCGTCAAGATTTTTCATCCCCATCACTCCAAGATGACTCACCACCAACCTCTGGTATGAATTCGTTTGATCTTAATACGAGTAGCGAGGAAGGTAATTTTAATATAAATAAAAGACCAATGGGCGTGAAAAAAGCAAAGAGAAAACATCAACACGAAGAACAGTTTAAGAAAATATTGGAGCAAAATGAAAATCTCATTAAAACGATTGCTAAAGGTACCTCTGAAAGAAATGAAATTCAGAGGAAAAAAATCGAGGTTCAAAGATTAAAGGAGGAAAATAAAATAAAAAAGGAGGAAAATAAAATATTGTTTGCTGATTTGAATTCCATAAGAGATCCAGCGTGTCGGGAGTATATTCGTGCTCAAAGAGAGATTATTATGAGCAGAGGAGTACAAAGAAACGAGTATGAAGAAACCGGAGAAGGATCTGACCGCCCATATCGTCCATCTCATCATCAAACCTATCAAACTCAAGGAACCGGAGATAGTTCTCACAGCCAGTATCGTTCATCTCGTTATCAAAACGAGCAATCTGAAGGAGATGACGATGGAGGACAAAACGAAATATCACCAAGTGATGCTCGAGATCTCTCCAACTACGGTGATTTCCTAAGCGGAACCGTAACCGGAAAATTTTTTCCCGGGTTTTAAATTTTGCTTCTCAAAAATTTGTTTCAATGTTTATTTTACTGTTGTCTGTTTAATGTTTAATGTTTGTTTTACTGTTGTGTGTTTAATGTTTTATGTCGGTTTTTATTCAACTACTCCGTTTGTATTTTCCTACTCCGTTTAATCTCAATGTAATGTATAATTAATCGTAATCGGTTTTTATTATCCATCTCGGTTTAATATCGATTCACATTAAACCAATCTCATCGGTTTAATATTTACAACCGGTTTAATCTATCCTAAACAATATTTCAACCGGTTAACAAAATTTCACACCAAACCCAAGTCTGACCGGTTTAACCCGAGATTTTTTTCGGTTTAATGGCGAAAAAAAAAAATAAAAAAAATTCCCCATCTCCTTCTCCGATCATCTTCTCTTCTTCTTCGATCATCTTCTCCGATTAAAATCGGTACTCCGGCCGTCACTTTCTCCGATCAAACCGCTGCCGAATCTTTTGTTCTCTTCCTCTTCTTCTCTCCGATCAAACATCTCTTTCTCTTCTTCTCTCCGATCAAACTTCCGTTTCTTCTCTCCGACCAAAGAAAAAGTCCGGCCAGTTTCAGTCTCAAATTCTTCCATTTTCTCATAGATCCGGCCACAAGTAGTTCCGAATTGCCGTCGTTCTCTCAATTTCATCCTATTTCTCACAGATCTGCAAAGAAAAACAAAAAAAAAACCAAATTGAAGAATCGTGATTTGGCGTTTGGCGATGCCGTCCGGTTAGAGAAGCCGGCGACGCCAAATTTGGTGTTTGGAGCCGTGAACAGTGGCAAGCCAAATATGGTGCCACCCTATTCACGAAACTTCAAATATGGCGTTTGGCGTCCGTTTTGCCGTCCGTTGGAGCTCCCCCGCACCAAAAATGGCGTTTGCAGTCGCCGGTTGGAGATGGCCTAATTTGGGCATCTCCAACCACAACACCAAATTTGGTGTGATTTTCACACCAAATTTGGTGTTTTGGTGTTTTCCATCTCCAACCCACAACACTAAATCTCACACCAAAAAGAATATTCTTCAATATTATATTAATAAATTTAAGATTCATTTATTATTATATTATTAAATTTAAGATTATCTTAACTATAATTAAACGTTATGATTAATAATTAAAAAATTAATATTTTTTTACGTATTTCGGAATATGATTACAGGAAAAAAAAGTTACAAAAGATAAAAAAAAAAAAAAAAAAAAAAAAAACGAGTACAAAATAAAAACAAAAACAATCGATAACTTAAAAGATTAAAACATAATTAAAAGAACATTAATTTTCACAATTACTATAAGCAGACCATATGTGTTCTACCAACGCATTTCGAAGTTCGATATGAGCATCGCGGTTTTTGATTTTCATGTGTCGAGCTAAAAATGCTTGAAACCGAGCATCATCATCACCCGTCATCTCAACTTCTAGAGGTGGGAATTCGGTTTGTTCTTGAACTGGTGCGTCAAGATCACGTTCATCTTCAATGATCATGTTGTGCATAATGATACAAGCTGTCATTATATCATGTAACACTGTCTTCGACCAAAGGCGAGCTGGTCCCGCTACAATTGGGAATATGGTATGGAATGAAAGACATGATAAAAAGATTAGTGTGTGATGAATTGATGAAGATAGAGAATACTGATTTATAGACGAAACTTCCAATAAGAGCCGTTGATTTGTTTGATCTAGATCTAACCGTTCTTTTTCGTCAGAAAGAATCTTTGAATCGTAGCCGTTGAGTTTCGTTGATTAAATCTAAACCGTTGTCCTGTGTAGTCACTTCATGTCTTCTGTAATGATGAAGATTCTTCGCGACGAAACTTCCAATAAGAGCCGTTGATTTGTTTGATCTAGATCTAACCGTTCTTTTTCGTCAGAAAGAATCTTTGAATCGTAGCCGTTGAGTTTCGTTGATTAAATCTAAACCGTTGTCCTGTGTAGTCACTTCATGTTTTCTGTAATGATGAAGATTCTTCGTGACGAAACTTCCAATAAGAGCCGTTGATTTATTTGATCTAGATCTAACCGTTCTTTTTCGTCAGAAAGAATCTTTGAATCGTAGCCGTTGAGTTTCGTTGATTAAATCTAAACCGTTTTCCTGTGTAGTCACTTCATGTCTTCTGTAATGATGAAGATTCTTCGCGACGAAACTTTCAATAAGAGCCGTTGATTTGTTTGATCTAGATCTAACCGTTCTTTTTCGTCAGAAAGAATCTTTGAATCGTAGCCGTTGATTTTCGTTGATTAAATCTAAACCGTTGTCCTGTGTAGTCACTTCATGTCTTCTGTAATGATGAAGATTCTTCGCGACGAAACTTTCAATAAGAGCCGTTGATTTGTTTGATCTAGATCTAACCGTTACATCTTTACCTTACTTTCTCTATAAATCCAGACCAAGCTCTTTCAACTATCTTCAATCTTGTCTTCATTTTCATTTCCACATTTATATCATCTAAAATGACTACTAAAAGATCTGCTTCATACTCGATTGAAGAAGATATATTGTTATGTCATGTCTATCTTGATGTTTCTCAAAATCCCATCATAGGGATCAACCAATCCGGAGATATGTTTTGGAGCAGAGTGAAGACTGAGTTTGATAAATCAAATATTGCTCGTACTCAAGAAAGACCAAGAAGATCTTTACAATCTCGGATGTCGGTTATCCTCACTGCATGCTCGAAGTTGAGGGGATGCATTAACCAGATTGAAAATAAAAATCCTAGCGGTGCTTCTAACCAAGATATTGTAAGTATATAGTGGATTAAATGTAGTTATTATATATTTTTTTTATTTATTGAACATGTCGGAGTACTCAATTTCTTACTTTCTGAAAATTATAACAGGTTGACCAAGCAAAAATATTATTAACCCAGGATGCCAATTACTCAAAAGGCTTCAAATTTGATCATGTATGGCCCATACTTCGTGTTATTGAGAAATTCGCAAACAACCAGAGTACCCGAGTTGCTGCCTCCCAGAGTAGCCGAGTTGGTGCCTCCCAAGAAGAACCTCGTCAAGATTTTTCATCCCCATCACTCCAAGATGACTCACCACCAACCTCTGGTATGAATTCGTTTGATCTTAATACGAGTAGCGAGGAAGGTAATTTTAATATAAATAAAAGACCAATGGGCGTGAAAAAAGCAAAGAGAAAACATCAACACGAAGAACAGTTTAAGAAAATATTGGAGCAAAATGAAAAGCTCATTAAAACGATTGCTAAAGGTACCTCTGAAAGAAATGAAATTCAGAGGAAAAAAATCAAGGTTCAAAGATTAAAGGAGGAAAATAAAATAAAAAAGGAGGAAAATAAAATATTGTTTGCGGATTTGAATTCCATAAGCGATCCAGCTTGTCGAGAGTATATTCGTGCTCAAAGAGAGATTATTATGAGCAGAGGAGTACAAAGAAACGAGTATGAAGAAACCGGAGAAGGATCTGACCGCCCATATCGTCCATCTCATCATCAAACCTATCAAACTCAAGGAACCGGAGATAGTTCTCACAGCCAGTATCGTTCATCTCGTTATCAAAACGAGCAATCTGAAGGAGATGACGATGGAGGACAAAACGAAATATCACCGAGTGATGCTCGAGATCTCTCCAACTACGGTGATTTCCTAAGCGGAACCGGAACCGGAAACTTTTTTCCCGGGTTTTAAATTTTGCTTCTCAAAAATTTGTTTCAATGTTTATTTTACTGTTGTCTGTTTAATGTTTAATGTTTGTTTTACTGTTGTGTGTTTAATGTTTTATGTCGGTTTTTATTCAACTACTCCGTTTGTATTTTCCTACTCCGTTTAATCTCAATGTAATGTATAATTAATCGTAATCGGTTTTTATTATCCATCTCGGTTTAATATCGATTCACATTAAACCAATCTCATCGGTTTAATATTTACAACCGGTTTAATCTATCCTAAACAAAATTTCAACCGGTTAACAAAATTTCACACCAAACCCAAGTCTGACCGGTTTAACCGGAGATTTTTTTCGGTTTAATGGCGAAAAAAAAAAAAAAAAAAAAATTCCCCATCTCTTTCTCCGATCATCTTCTCTTCTTCTCCGATCATCTTCTCCGATTAAAATCGGTACTCCGGCCGTCACTTTCTCCGATCAAACCGCCGCCGAATCTTTTGTTCTCTTCCTCTTCTTCTCTCCGATCAAACATCTCTTTCTCTTCTTCTCTCCGATCAAACTTCCGTTTCTTCTCTCCGACCAAAGCAAAAGTCCGGCCAGTTTCAGTCTCAAATTCTTCCATTTTCTCATAGATCCGGCCACAAGTAGTTCCGAATTGCCGTCGTTCTCTCAATTTCATCCTATTTCTCACAGATCTGCAAAGAAAAACAAAAAAAAAAAAACCAAATTGAAGAATCGTGATTTGGCGTTTGGCGATGCCGTCCGGTTGGAGAAGCCGGCGACGCCAAATTTGGTGTTTGGAGTCGTGAACAGTGGCACGCCAAATATGGTGTCACCCTATTCACGAAACTTCAAAAATGGCGTTTGGCGTCCGTTTTGCCGTCCGGTTGGAGCTCCCCCGCACCAAAAATGGCGTTTGCCGTCGCCGGTTGGAGATGGCTTAAGTACTAATTCAATATCTTTGTCTTATGAGATTTTGCGTTTTTTTATTTGTTACTCCAAGTGAAAATTGAATCCGTATATGAAAGATCCATAAACCGATATTGCAAAAACATCATATTGAAACCAGATCTCTCCTTGGTAGGTAATGTGCTCAATGGCTATAGGATGCTCATAGATCGTTAAGTTCATTATAATCGGTAAGAAACAAAAATAAAAGTTTAGAGGCCCTTACTTTAGAAGATATATTTTGTTTGTTGAAGATGACATGTTGAGTTATATTTAAAAAAAATAATAAGTTATAAATAATCCAGTTATTAACTTCCATGATAATAAACGAAACTTAATTGATTTGGTAAATAATTATACTAATTTTGTGTATTACTAAAAATATGTTGTGCCACCTCACGACCTCATCTAAATTTAAAGAAGTTTTCTTCTTTTCTTTTTGCTACTATTGACTTTCTACAGAAAATATCAAACGAAAGCAAAAAACTTATTTGTTTTCTTGTCCTTATCGCTAGTCATCGAATCTTCGCGAATCATAAAATACTTTAATTAATTCTTTGATTAACGTTGAAAGCACATAAATATAGAATTTTCTTTGATGTAAAGTACAAGTTTTCGGATGAAGTTATCTATCAATATATATCCTCAAGATAACCTAAACAAATCATATATTTCGGGATTATGAATCCGAAGATCACATCAAAGCTTATAATATCACAATTTTGAAGCTTAAAACATTAGTAAAATAGGAAGAGAACGCTAATAATAAATTCTTAAACAAAATTACCTAACTAAAACTCGCTTCTCATGGATCAACTAATCAAAGACTCAAAGTACTTCAACTTGTCCATGTATGTATAGTATACATATCTAAATATTCATGTGTCTATGTGTATCGTATATGATATATATATATAAAAAAAAAAAGCAAAAAAAAAATCAAAAACTCTAGATTATTATGTATAATTTCACTACATATCTATCAGGATTCAGGTAATTGATTCAAATCAGGTTTTTCAACTAATACCGGCGAACAAGGAGGCGGAGACTTAGCCGCAGAAGTCAGAAGAGCATCAACTCTAGTACCAACCTCCACCGCTTTTTCCCGTATAAGAGCGGCGGGGATGTCACCATCGGCCGTGGCGGCGGCTGATCGGTCCTCCTCCTTAAAAAGATGATCAGGGAAGTTGAGCCGTGCGTTGGAACCATGGAGGTAGAAGACGGCAACGTCGTAGGCTCTAGCGGCGGCTACGGCGGTTGTGTAAGAGCCAAGCCAAAGACGTGAACGTTTCTTAGGCTCACGAACCTCAGCCACCCACTTGCCCCACTTCCTCTTCCGTATTCCTCTGTATCGTTTCTCCTTAAACGGCGTCGATGGTGGTGACACGTGGCTGGTTTCTTCTTCTTGAGGTGGCGGCTGGCTCCTCTTCCGCCTAGATGATGACTCTTGTAGTTGTTCTCTTTCCATTATTAATAAAAATCCAAAAGTTTTATTGGGGCAGTGGGAGTTTATAAAGTACGGTGACAGAATTAAATATTGAAATATACGGTTCAAAGTTTTTTATTTTATTTTTATAGATAATTGTTTTACAGAAATTGCCAAAAAAACCTCGTACTTCTCAATTTTCCTCATATCTCTTACCTTACTTAATTTGTTTTTTGGTCGTGAAATCTTTCCTTTTAAATATTTAGTATAATCTCTTTTAGATTTTATTTTCTATATAACTTATTTATTCTCTAATAAATTTCATAATTTCAAAATAGTCCTTTCGATTGTGTATTAAAATAAAATTGGTAAATGAATTTTTTTAAATTGATAGTTTCATATTAGTAAAAGGAAATTTTGATTGATAGTTTCATACTAGTAATTAATTTTTTTACACCTAAATGATTTTAACATAGTCAAAGGAAAAAAAAAGCTTTAAACCTACTTTAAAATTATTTTTAAACCTACTTTAAAATTATTTTTTTGTCCATAATACCAAACTCATCATTTCTAACTCATAAATATTTATCAAAATAAATTAAAAATAAATTATCATTTTAATTAATTATTCTTTTTTTTTAATTCATATTTTTAATTGAAATTTTATTTTCCAGTATATATCTTTATTTAAGATATTTGATTAAGTTAAAGAATAAAGTTTTTAAAAACCTAAAAATCATTTGTAGATTCTGCCAAAGTTCTGCAGAGTCTGCCAAATATATGAAAAATCTGCCAGTTATTTTGTAGACTCGGCCATATATCCACAAAATCTGCCATATTTTCGTAAAATCTGCTAATTATTCTGCAGAGTATGTCAGTTACTCTTCAGATTCTGTAAAATATCTGCGAAGTCTATCAAATATGTGAAAAATTTGTCAAATATTTGAAGAGTGTCCAGATGCTCGTAAACTTTATCAAATGTTCGTAAAATCTGTCAAATACTCGCAAAGTTTGCCAAATACTTTCAAAGTCTGCGAAATATGTCATTCAAAATGTTTTTAGAAATTATTACATTTTGATAAGTTTTTTTTACTGTTTTAAAAATAAAATTGGTTATTTTGACAATCTTCACCGATTGTTCTAATTATTTGCACAACAATAAAAAAAAACGAATTTCCTATCTCACAACTGAAAATATCAACACGTACTCGTGACACAGTCTCAAAATTTATAACTTATTGAAAGTTTACGTTATTTCCAATCATTCAAATTCTTAATAAATATTTTATTTTCAAAGTTGCCTATTAAGACCAATAACCATGTTTTGCTTGATAGAGACTTAATGACTGTTTGTATTAATTGCATAACTGTGTTAAAATATCACATGATCATAAAGACTCGATGACTGTTTTTTAAAGCTAGATGTTTTCTTTTAATCAAATGCTTTGGGTCTGGTCCACTTCTTGGTTTTAGTGTCATTTAGAAACGAAGTACTGTACTTCTAGAAATTTAGAATTATTAAGTTATAATGAGGACAAGTCACCTAAGAAATAAAAAACATAAAAGAAAGACACGTAGAGAAGTGGGTTAAAGATAAACCCAAATATTGGCCGACAAAACCACACATCACCTTCCATCTTCCATTTTCTTATCTCTTTACGAACGTCAATCGTCTTAGCCACCACTTGAATTTTAAGATTAATAACTTAAAAGTGTTTCTCTTTCAACTTTGCCACTAACATATGTTTGATCGCTATATATGTATATGCTATCGTTAATCCCATTAGTGATACAAGATAATAATAGATAATAGAAAATAATGATGAAAATAGCGGTATGATAAAAAGAGTGTAATTGGGTAGTACTTTTAATTGGTAAGAGATGACAGTAAGATTTAAAAAAAAATGATGATATGAATGCCAATCATATTCTAAACTAAAAATATTAAACAAGTTTTTTTTTTAAAGAAAACTAATCACTTAAACTTTAATTATAATATTAAAAATAAAATTGAACTAAAATTGATATAATGTTAATATTTATAGGAGCCAGCGATTAATTTAAACGGATCCATTCCAAACTGAGCCGAAATAATATTCCACAAAGCAAATTATATTTTATTATAGTTTAAACATATACATTATTTTTCTATCCAAATTTGAAAATTGAAACTAGCTGGAAAAAAGCTTGAACTAAAACCCAAATTTATTTTCTAAACAAATAAAATAAATTTTTTGATCTAAACATGTATCTGAACCAGAAGACACTATATCAAATTATCTATATTAAATATAATCTAACACTAAAAAAAATAGTCAATAATTCGTAGCTGAATTTTCATCGGAAATATAACGATACCAATTTGCTACGAATATAGTATGAGTGTATGACTACTTGACTAGCGTGAAGTGTTCTCAGACCTTGAAGAAAAACCGAATAATTCTCATTGAATAAAAACGTCATAAGGAAGAAACTTAAATAGCATGGCCAACAGATGATTCATAAACGAATCCCTAAAAAATTGCAATTAAACCAGACTTCCCTACAAACAAGAAGACTTATTCCTATGACTTGACTACTTCAAACATGAATCAGAAACACTTAACACTCGGTAAGTTTTTTATTTTTCAGTCCCTTCCTTAAACTGGAAATACTCTGTTTCCAGTTTACTCCTCTTTCATATCAACTCCCATCTTTCCTCTGAGCTTCTCAAATACTTCCAGCTGCACCGGCTTGGTCATTATATCTGACAGCTGATCGTGTGTGCGAAAATAATCCATCTCAATGACTCGTTCATTCACAAAATCTCCAAGAAAATGGTATTTCACATGAATGTGTTTGCTTCTCCCATGTAAAACTGGATTCTTGGACAATTTGATTGTAGAGCTGTTGTCACAAAATAGAGTAGTACCATGTGTAAGCACATTCCTCAACCACATTGCTTGACAAGCTCCATTAGCTGCTGCTACAAACTCAGCTTCTATTGTTGAAAGTGTAACAATCGACTGTTTTTTCGAGGCCCACGGAACTGATCCATTTCCAAGCATGAATGTATATCCAGAAGTACTTCTCCTATTTATAATTTTTTTCGTCGATGGATCATAAAGCCGATAGGTTTTCGACTCCTTACTAACCCCAAACATCACACACTTGATGCTTTTCTCATCCAACTTGACACGCCTTTCATATGGAATCAATGCGAACGCCACATAACCAAATACTCGCAAATGCTCCACAGAGGGTTTGTGCTTGCTCCATTTTTCTGTAGGTGTTACATCTCCTAAGATTGACGTTGGACTCCGGTTAAGTATATGCACTGCATATTGAACTGCTTCCGGCCAGAACCCCAGTGGAACTTGCATCCCAAACAGCATACATCTAACCATATTCATCATGCTCTTATTCTTTCTCTCGACCACACCGTTTTGTTGCGGAGTGTAAGCCACTATGAGCTGTCTTTTAATCCCTTCATGTGTACAATATTCTTGAAATTCCTTAGAATTGAACTCCCCTCCTCTGTCCGGATCAATCATTCCCTGATCAGATCTTTCTTCTTTTAGTCACTGACGCAGCTCTCAGAATCTTAGGTTGCTTTCTTTTCGTTTTAGGGGCATTCCATCCAGCGTAAGCATCCAAATAATCTGGAATACGACGTTTTCTCAAACAGATCAAGAACTCGCCTAACTCTCTTTCTGCAGACATCTTGAACTCCTTAAATATCTTGAAAGCTTTTGACTTATTTGAAAGAAAGAATGTCCAAAATTTGTGGCTATAATCATCGATGAAGTTGATTACATACCTCTTTCCTCTCTTTGATATGGGTGATATTGGACCGCAAATGTCGTTGTGTACCAGCTCCAGCCCTCGGCTTAATCTCCATGCACTCTTCTTTGGAATATTTTCTTGGTTCTGTTTTCCCTTCATACAAATCTCACACACAACTCCATCAATGTTGATTTTTGGTAATCTTTCTACCATCTCTTTCTCCGATAGTGTCACCAAACCTCTTTGATTTAAGTGACCAAATCTTTTGTGCCAGATTTCTTCTTCAGGTTCAACTACTTGATTAGCTTCCATCTCTTCTCTGCGCTCTCTCACCTTCGCCAAAATGACAAACATTCTGTTTGTGGACATCGCTGACTGCATAATCACTCTTCTCTGCTGTTTATACCAAAATTCACATACATCATCTTCTATTGTAATTTTTAACCCCTTTTGTTGCAGTTGTCCAACGCTCAAGAGATTGTTTTCAGGCCTGGTATGTAATAAACAGAGGATATCACCTGAGTTATACCGTTAATCTTCAGCCGCATGTTTCCTTTTCCTTCAACTTGCAGCCTTTTGTCATCTCCAAGTTTGATGTGTTGCCGAAACTTCTCATCAAGTTCTGTAAACCACTCCTTTGTACCACACATGTGGTTGCTACAGCCTGAGTCTAGATACCACACGTGTTCTTCTTCTTCTTTCGTGAGATTAACTTGGGCCATAAGCAGCACATCTCCATCCAACTCTGCGTAGTGAGATGTCTTCTCCCAGCTTGGACATTCGTTTTTAAAATGGCCCAGCTTATGGCACTTGTATCATTTAACATTATCCTTGTTGAATGTTGTGTATCATCTGCCTCTTCTTCATCTTCCACCTCTAAAGCCGCCTCTTCCTAGGCTTTGAACAAATCTACCTTGTCCTCTTCCATCCTCTATCTTCAGTGCATGCTCTTCACCAGCATGCTTGCTAAGATTCTGCTCGTGCACAAGCAAAGAGCTTTGCAACTCATCCATTGATATATTCTTAATATCCTTTGATTCTTCTATTGCACAAACAATATACGTGAATTTTTCCACAAGAGTCTGGAGTATCTTCTCCACCACCTTGGCGTCAGGCAAGTCTTCTCCTAAGTTCCTCATGTCGTTAGCCACTACCATCACTCTAGAGAAGTAATTAGTGATGGTATCTCGTTCTTTCATTTCCAGCACTTTAAAGTTTCTTAGCAGCCTCTGCAAATGAGCACTTTGAACTCTCTTGTTTCCTTAATACTTTATTTTCATGGCCTCCCAAATATCTTTTGATGTATCCTTCTTTGCAATTGTCTTCAGAATCGCCTTATCTATTGAAGCAAATAGATAGTTTTTCACCTTAAGATCATTGATCTTCATCTCCGCATGCTCTCTCCTTTGAGGCCTAGTCAAGATTACATTCCTCTCAGGGTGTGGGATTTCGTTCTCAATAAGATCCCACCATTCCTTTGATCCCAACAAATTCTCCATGAGCATTGCCCAATGTTCATAATCTCCATAAAAACTTTGGAATATACAACCCGTCTTTGTCACTCATTTTGTAAAAATCTCACTTGTATTGAAAAACCCTCTTAGAAAAAATAGCTCTGATACCACATGTTTTTAGAGCTTGAAGAAAAACTGAATAATTCTCATTGAATAAAAAAGTCACAAGGAAAAAACTTAAATAGCAGGGCCAACACGCTCATAAACGAATTCCTAAAAATCTGCAACTAAACTAGACTTTCCCTACAAGCAAGGAAGACTTATTCCTACAACTTGACTACTTCAAACATGAATCAGAAACACTTAAGACTCGGTAAGTCTTTTATTCTTCATGAAGCGCCTACAATCATAACCATTTACAAATATCGTATTTATAATTTATGGGCTATTGCCGAAAAACCACTTAATTCCCTTATATTAAAGATTTTTTTTTTTTTGCTGTCGGCAAACTAAAGACTTTATTTTTATTAGGCATAATGTTCCATATCGGAAGCTGGACAAGGATTTTAAGTAATATATAAAGGATATGGACATCTCCACTTATTGTCAATTGGTTTTGAGTTGGAAGTCCATAGTCTAATATGGTATCAGAGCCTGATTCACACATTGTCCAGTCCGATCCACAATCGGTCTGACCCAAATTTGGTCCACTGATCCTTGCTCGAAATACCAAAATCTATTATTAGAAGAACCATCATCTCGAGGGGGCGTATTGGATATAACCACATTGGAAGCTGAACAAAGATTTGAAGTAATATATAAAGGAAATAACTCCTCCTTATAGGAAAAAGAAATAGTATTTAGATGTAATTAGATTTATTGATTAATATATAACAATATTTAAAAAATAAAATAATATGGCAAAGCTATAAAAAAGATCAAACTGTAGCCATTAATGTAAATAGCCAATGATGATGAATTTTTTTAAAAAACTCTTTGACAACCTGTATTGTTTTACCCATCCAAGATCATATCTAAACCAAAAACCTAATCACCAGAAGACCATGATATCTATTTGCCCTGAGCTCATCTAGTTTCACTGTCTACTACAAACTTTAGTTTCAGCTAAGGTCGTTAACAACTCTGGTTTGATTCCAAATATAAAAACCATACATTATTTTACAAAGTTGTGATTTTAAATATGACTTCCACACCCTTGTTAATGCTGTCCGCGCAAGTTGTACAAGAAATGTTAAACTGATAAAAATAAAAAGCTACTATATTTGCAAGGAAACTAACCTCCTCGATCTCATAGCCCTCTTCATGTCTCTCGCAATTTTATGGATCTTACACCTCTGTAATGCCGTCTAACTAATTCTCCATAAGTCTGTGTTATAAAAAAATAAATTAGCAATAACATAATATCTATTGTCTTACTCATAATAAGAATCTGATTTAAAGTCTATTTTTTCAAAATGCTCTTTTTATTAGGAAGAAATCTATTTTTTCAAAATCATAAATGTCTATAAATTAGATTTTTGAAAAATTTAAAGCCTTATTTTGAGGTAATAATTAACATTACATATTAAAAAAAAATTTAGTATTTATTTTAAAGATTATGGTAAAAAACCAGGATATTTTTACGATAATCTCGCGCAATTAGTTGAAGAATGCTTGGAAAAATAAGATTAAATAGGAAACTAAAGATTTTTAAAAGATTATGGTAAATATCAGTATATTTTATTCCCAAATAAAAACTGTATATTCTCGAGAAGAAGAGCAAATTTTTGTCAAACAAGAACGCCATGAACAGACGGACGAACGATCCGGAGGATCACCGTAAACTCGTCCGATACACCACACAAGCATCGACCTCAACGAGTGTAGGAAAAAACAAAAATACGTTTCCCATCGATCTCATCATCGAGATATACTCTCAAGATTACCGGCAAAATCAATCTCAATCTGTCGTTGTGTGTCAAAGCAATGGTCGTCCTTACTTCGAAGTCCACATTTCACGGATCTGTTCCTGAAAAGTTCATCATCTCGGCCACGTCTTTTGTTCACTGTCGAGTTTGACGGCAAGTGGCACTTCTTCTCAGCTCCTCACACTCGAAATCTTGATGAACAAGTAAGTGTTGTAGTAGCAGATTATCATATGGGTTTATCAGGAGATTGGTACAAGGAAATTTGTTTATATGCAAATGGGTTTATCTATTTGAACGATAGACAAATGTTAAAGGGAAAGATAGATAGGGTTCCTGTGATATGTAACCCTAGCACTGGTCAGTATCTTCCTTTACCTAAAGTGAAAGCAAAGAATTTTGATTTGAGAAGCTTTTTTGGGTATGATCCGATCGAGAAAACGATGAAGGTTTTGTGCATGACGGTGACGATTTATAGAAGACAAACTAGTTCTAAAGAGCATCAAGTTCTGACATTAGGGAAAGGAAAATTATTGTGGAGAAAGATCGAATGTTTTTTCTGACTCAGCACATAACTATACCTAAAGTACTGACAGAAAAGGGAGAAAATAATTCAGTTTTAAGAAGGTTTTTAGGGTACGACCCGAATGGAAAATCTTTTAAGGTTTTGTGCATAAGTACCCTTCCATACTATGGAAACAGAAACCCTCAAGTTCTGACATTAGGGACTGGGAAATTGTCTTGGAGAAAGATTGAATGCTCGTTTCCGCATTATCCAGAGGGAGGGATCAATGGGATATGCATCAATGGGGTTTTATATTACATAGCTTATATCAACTTTAGTTCGAGTATGATAGTAAGCTTTGATGTTAGGTATGAGAAATTTAGTTGTATAGAAATAGAAAAGACCATGCATTTGGCTCTCATCAACTACATGGGAACGTTAGGTGTATTGTGTTGTGATTATGTTAGTAGACTTGCTGAAGTATGGGTTCTAGATGACGCCAATAAAGTTAAATGGTCGAAGCACATGTTTGTTTTGGAAAATCCAGCTCTAGAGCCGATAAAATCAATATGGGCAACTGATACGGGTGAAGTTGCTTGGGCGTCAAGTCCTAAGACCCATCCATTACATGTTTTCTACTACAATCTAGAGAGGCAGAGTGTTAGAAGAGTGGAAATCAAAGGGATTGAAGACAAGGTATTGATAGGACAAGATCGCCATGCAAATTTCTTCGCCTTAAATCATGTTGGGAATCTGATGCTTTTGTAATAACATTGATGCTGATCATGGGTTTGGTCCTAATAGTTTTCTCACTTGTTCGTTTTTTACTCTTTCTATATTTCCACTTCGATCTATTGATCCTTGCTTATGGATGTTGTCTAAACTCTCATTGACATTGATCTTATTGTTCTTCTTCGTATATATTATTTTGCTTCCTCGCTTATTGTTGATCTTCTACTGGTACTAAACAGTAGAGAAATATTTAGACTTGATAAAAAAAAAAAAAAAAGTTACGTAGTTTTATAGAGACAGAAAATGCATGGCCTTTGAGTCTTATAAACTACAAGGGAAAGTTAGATGTCGTAGTGTATTTTGATAATGGTAGTATTCTTGATGAGGTATTGGTTCTTGATGATGCCAAGAAAGTTAAATGGTCGAAGCATTTCTTTGTTTTGCCAAATGATTTCAAGGTGATAAGAAAATCAATATGGGCTACTGATGATACGGGTGAAATTGTTTGGGCATCAAAGTGGTGAGAGTCAGACCATTCCATTATATGTTTTCTACTACAATCTGGAGAGGCAGAGTGTTAGAAGAGTTGAAATTAAATGGATTAAAGACAAGGAATTGATGAGACAAAATCACCGTAAAAATATCGCCACCTTCACAGATCATCTTGAGAATCTGATGTTTTTGTAATAGCATTGATGCTGATCACAAGTTTGGTTTGCTATATATATTTCCACTTCAATTTATCGTTGCTTATGGATGTTGTCTAAACTATCATTGACATTTTATCTTATTATTCTTCCTCATATTATTTTGCTTTCTATTGCTACTTCTTTTTTAATTTGTATATGTATCACTTGAAAATATTTGGGGGCATCTCCAAGAGATCTCCATTTTTACCTGCAAACTCCATTTTAGAGTAAAATCATTTTCAACCCACCTCCATTTCCACCTCCAAAATGGAGATCTCCAATTCTTGATTCCATTTTAGGGGTGAACTTTTTTATTTACAAAACAGTCATTTATATTTAATAGATTTACATTTTATACTTAAATAAAGTTATTTGTTACTCCCACGGTATCACAAAGATTAATTTTTTGAGATTTTATGTTTATATCAAAAAGATTGATTTCTTGTAGTAGTTTTAATGCATTTTCATTTTCAAAATCAATTAATTACTTAATACATGTAATATTTGATGTATCAATTATCAAATGTTATAAGATTACATATTTTTCTTTGAAAATCATAAAATAATACTCCATCTGTAATTATAATTATTGGAAAAAGATCAATAGAGTAAAAAAACAATTTGATATTTAATTTTTATTATTTTCCAAGATTATTTATAACTTTTCTTAATCTTTGTGAAAACTTGATTTTCTGATACTGGAGTATTATTTTATGATTTTCAAAGAAAAATATGTAATCTTATAACATTTGATAATTGATACTCCCTCCATTCCTTATTGATCCTATTTCTAGGAAAAAAAATTGTTTCAAAAAGATTATATTTTTAGGTTTTTTATGCATGATTTATTAGTTATTAATGATAAATTGTAAATTTTAAAAAAAAAATTGCATATTATTGCTTTGGAGTTATAGAAAATTGTTGATCACAAGAAACAATAAATTTAGAATCAATTTTTAATGTGTTTTCTTAATATGTATGAAAATCCTAGAAATAGGATCAATAAGAAATGGAGAGAGTATTATAAATACAATAATACAATATACTTACATAAAAATAGATATATATGTTTTTTTTATTAATTTTATGTAATATAAGTTTATTTTATAATAAATTTTAAATTTAAATAATATTGTAATATGTTACTTATTGTTTAATTTATAATAAAAATAAAATTTATAAATTTAGAAAATATGGGGTCATAATTAAAATTAATAATTAAATAAAAAGAGAATATATTTGGAATATTTATTTTTGATGTAAGAAATGGAGTAATCAGTTGAAGATAAACCCATTTCCAAAAAAACGTTACTCCATTTTGGAATAAAAAAATGAAGTAATGAGTTGGAGAAGTTACTTTATGTAGAGTTTTAGTGAATTTTAAAATTAGAACATTTACTTAGTTTAAGATAGTTTTAGATATCATCATGGATTATTGAAAAACAGTTATAAACTTTCAAGTGAGTTTGTTGACTTTTTCTATAACTATCCGAGCTAAGGTTCATACATTATTACTCTTCACTATTTTCCAATGTTATAAAATACGCTATAAGCTAGATGTACGGTAGAGCACCGTATAGCGTATAGCTGTATATACGGCCGTTTATGCGAAGATTATACGGTGAGTATTTTTCTATAAAAATAATATATAAACATAAAATATAGTCGAGATATATACATGATGAATAGTATTAAATTTTAATATATATGAATATTAAATGTTTTTTAATTTTTCAATTTTTAGCAAAATGTTTTAATTTTCTAATTAATAATAAAAATTGAAATAATAGAAAAAATTGACCATACAATCATTTTTTTTTTGTTTAAGGTTAATTTTTATTAGAGAAGAAACTGTATAATTTTATTAATTTCTAAACATTCACAAAATGTTACAATTTTTTTGAATTTAAAACAACACCGTATATACGGTATTTACTGTATATACGGCGTATAAACGCTGTATATACGGCCGTATAATTTCACCGTATAATAACACTGTATAGCTAAAATACAGTACGGCTTGTCACCGTACAAAGTATATACGCCGTATATACGGCCGTACAAACCGTATTTTAGAACATTGCTATTTTCAGGTTTCTTTTGTTCTCCAGTTTTTGTTCGTGTGTTCATACGTAACTATTAACTATTTTTTTTTTTTTTCACCTTGCATTTTATTTTCTAATATATTTACTGAGGAATTTACGGTTAGTCATATATAAGAGACTTGTGAAAGAAACAAAAAGGAAGACTTATGAAATGTTTTTATCTAATGTGAATGCCACTTCCCCAATTATAGAAATAACTTTGAGAGCATCTCAAGAACCTGCAATATACTTTGAAAATTGTATTGTGTGAAGAAATATAGGAGGAACCGAGGAATCATTAAACCAATAACAAGAGATTTGAATAAAATGACAAAATGAGATTCTTTTGGTTTACTTGAATAACACCAAACTTTAAAAGAGTTATCAAATATCTTAATTAAATAACAGTGGACGTCCAGATTTCACAGAACTGTTCCTGACAAATTCATTGGCTAGGCCGCGTCTTTTGTTCATCTTCAGAATTGGCATCAATTGGCACTTCTTCTCATCCCCTCCCTTAGCCTCAAGATTGTGGTGAGAACTTAAGCGTTGTACCAACAGAGCATCATAGGATTTACTGTGGAAGTTCTTACAAGGAAGTTTGTCAATCTGTTAATGGATTTATCTATTTGAACGATAAGCGGATATTAAAGCCAAGGATAGTAGAAAAGACTCATGTTAGTTACAACCCTTGCACGGGTCAGAACATAAAGGTTTCAAATGCTTTTTCGGGTATGATCCAATTCAGAAACAATTCAAGATTTTGTGCACGGGTTCGGTGTGGTATTGTGTTTTGATTGTAGTGGTCGGGTTGCTGAGGTATGGGTTCTTGATGATACCAAGAATGCTAAATTGTCCAAGTATATAGTTGTTTTGCCAAGAAGCAAGAATGGATGAAGCTTATCAGCGTTTTGCCACCTTCGGAGAAGAATATGGCTGCGTATACGAGCGTTAGAACTCGAACGAGTTGCAGTAATGTAGTCTTGGTCTGTCTTCAGTTTCGATAACCATATTCGCGACTTGATAGATCAGTACAGATTGTAATATAGAATTGAGTAATGAAACAAACAATCTACTGCCAATATATATACAATTTCATTTGTAAGTAAAAAACAACATGATCGAGTAACGAACGCATTACTGGCTGAGCGCACGCCGAAGCCAATCAGATGCTTTCCCGTCGTCGTCTCGAAGTGCAAGCTACTAAACTCATTCCGCTGAACAGTCCGATACGTGATTTGAAATACCCTGACCGGTTTCTACTACTCGACGCAATGCTTGGTGCCATGATCTGGCTATTCAAATGAGGGAATTCGAATCCGTTATCGTGCACGCCTCCAACATCATCATTGCTTGCTTCTTGATTACTTTCTTGTTCCACGGTGTCGGCATTCACCAAAAGCATAGGCCGAACCGTTCTCAACCAATCTGCACATCCGCCCATAACTCCTCTACACTTCTTGATTTTCACTTTGGTTAAACCAGGACATCCGTTTGCAAGATTCTCGATTCCCGCATCCGAAATAGGACAATTCTTGATACACAACTTCCTTAACGCGGGACATTTCGCCGCGATACAAGAAAGCTCAGGATCACCAAACGTATCACAACCGCAAAGCGCTAATCTTTCGAGATTCTGACATTTCGCAGCCAACATTCCTAAACTCAACGTCGTCGGGTTCACTCCAATCAAAACCAATTCTTGTAACTGAGAACAAAACCTAGCCACAGCAACAAGCCCTACGTCTCCAATCAAATTCGCTTTCCATCCATCGATATGAAGCTTTCTCAAACGCTTACACTTCTCCGCAATCAAAGCTAATCCAACATTTGTACATTCAGGTGTCTTCACAAGATGCAAAATCTCGAGACTCGAACAATTCGATATCGCATCGAGCGCTACATCACTCACTTGCATCCTTTCCAAATGTATCTCAACCACACCATGATCTGCAACAGCCATCTCTTCAAGAAGCTTATCCCAATCACCAGAGCACCTGAAAAGCTTCAAAGATCTAAGATTCTTCGCTCCAACAATCACCGGACCGAAACATTGGCCATTGTAAAGCTCCTTTAAGCAAATCGACTTAAGAGACGAAGCAGCAACGCCGGGACCGATTAACTCCGGAGCTACATCGGTGAATCCACGGAGACGTTTGATTGATAACTCTTCAAGCTTTGAGCAATGATCAAGCACAGCTTTAACACCTTTAGCTCCAAAATCACAAGATCCACAAGAGAGTATCTTCAAATCTTTGCAGTTTTGTGCAAAACCAGCCATACCTACGTCGGTGAGCTCACGGCATGCTCTAAGCTTGAGTCTCTTAAGATTCCGACACCGGAGAGAGATCTGGATTAGCGCTTCGTCGCCGATACTCACAGATCTACGATCGCATTTCAACGAAAGCTTCGTGACGGAATCGAATCGAGAGAAGAGGGAAGGGATCGAGGTAAGTAGATCTGAGCGCGCGTGGAGAGAGAGACGGTAACGATTCTGTCCTTCAACGATCATCCACCGGCGACAAACTAGAGCACATCTTTTCCGGTTACCGGAGTTTAAGAACTGGAACACCAAAGCTAAGCACTCGTCGGGTAAATATGATGTGTAGTCAGGTAAAACCTTGGATTCGTCGGATTTGATTGATTCAATCGGAAATCTTAGAGAAAATGATTTGCTCCTACGTCGATTAAGTGTTGAATTGCCGGCGGCGGAGGTTGATTGGCCCATCCACGAAAGTCTCCGATGGTCGTCGTCGTCTGCGGCGATGAGGAGAGAATTTGGATTTTGGTTTTTTTGTCGGTTAGTGAGATTGAGCGTCGGTTTAAAGGTAAGAAGAGGTTGGGAATTATTTCGGGGAAGCTGTCGCTTACAGTTTTCATTAGATTTTTTTGAGTGAAAATTATTTATTAATTTAATAACAATATGGTTCTTCTTGTTGGTGTACTTACATAATTTACAGCCATTTCGAAGTAAAGTAAATAATTTATGTAAGATATGTCATTAGGAACACATAAATGTGTACTACACATGCCTTCATAATTATTCCTTCTGCATCTTCTTTACATAATATTTTTATTTTTTTTGGTTATGAAATGATTTGTCATTTGTTTTTAAAGTTTTAATAACAATATAGTTCTTTTTGTTGGTGTACTTACAGAATTTACATCCATTTCGAAGAAAAGTAAATAATTTATGTAAGATATGTCATTAGGAAAAAAACACATATAAACAATATCTCTGTCCCTAACTGCAAATGTACTATTGCAAATAAATGTATATATTTAAAGAAGGAATGAAATCATTATTGCCGGAATAATATTATATCCTGTAAGTGCATAAATTTATTAGTGGATAATTCTCAAAAATAGCACAAAATATAGTATACATATGTAAAGTCACATACATGTTGACAAAACTTTAGTGTCACTATACGAATAATTAAACACATACTGCATACATATTGTTGGGACTTGGGAGCAAATTTTAGCTACCAAGCTCATTATGACAAACTTATAGTGAGAAGAGCAGGGTCCCTTAAATTTAAAGAGTTGATATGTATAAATCACTAGGACTCGGGTTATGGAACTCTAGAGGTTGTCTGCATAACGAGTGTATATATTATGTGCTTCTGAGTTGAGAATACATCAAAATAAAGGCTTCAGTCTATTCTATTGGATTATTTTCCACAAATTGATTTCAGAGCTACATAATGGGGTACTTTTAGTGACTTCTTCCTCTCCAGCAAAAAAACTATCAAATTTGTTTTTTTTTAAGATCAACCCTTACCTGAAAGTTGTGCAAGTCAATCTTATGAACTCGAAAGTCACCCGCTATATAATCTCTCTTCATATCGTCGATGTGACACTATTTCAATCTGTTAAAAGACTGACGGAAATAACGAAACTATAGTAGAACCTCTATAAATTAATATTCGATAAATTAATAACCTCTCAACAACTTTGCAGGGAGTGAAAAACACAACGCCATTGATCCAAGCTCCTCTCGTCGAGTGAACCAGTGAGATTCAAGTACTCAAGAACAAGTTTAGAGACTCTTCCATTCATACATTCTGTAACACCTTTCCAGTTACAGAGATCTGTTCCTCGCCATGAAATCGAATTAGATGGATCGATTGAGGATTTCAACCTCAATAAAGCTTGGTCGTCGGTAGATCTCGCCAATTTGTTTCTATCGCACCAGCTCAGAATAGTTGATTCCATGGAGAGATTTGGGATTACAATTTGATTAATCAGGTTGTGTAATCGAATTTTAATGACGAAATCTGTAGTTTTGTCGTCGAAATCAATCAAAAAGAATTGTCGAGATTTGGGATTACAGTTGATAAATCAATCAAAAGCTTTATAGATATGAATAATTTTTTCTTGAATCTAAATAAACAAAAACAAGCTTCAGTTTTACCCAGACTAAGAACAGAAGAGAACACATGAAGAACAACGAAGAAGATGACAAATTGATTTTTTTTTTCCTTTATTAAATATATTAAATGAAAAATAAATAATGAAAGAAAAAGCTTTGTTGTTTTAGACGCATAAAAAATACAAGATAAAAACGAAACAACATGTAGTTTTTTTTGGCCCAAAACGACGTCGTTTCGTTATTTCCGTTAGTTTTTGACAGATTGAAACGGTGCCACGTCGATGATATGCGGAGGGGTTATATATCGGATGATTTTCGATTTCATAGGATTGACTTGCACAACTATCAGATGAAGGTTGATCTTGCAAAAAATAAAAACTTTGATTATTTTTTTTGCAGAGAACCCTTATTAAATCTATATGCTAACTAAAAGATTGATTTTTTATAGCTGGGCTGATGTTACTATCGTGGGACAAGGCGCAACAGACAAGGAACAGAAACTTACTGTTTGTGAAGCGAGTGGATGGAAATATCGAACCTGATAACTTTATAACATTTTACCATGTGATACAATCGTTAATTAAGTTTTATTATTTTTATAAACTATTACCTAAACAATTGGATATCTTTTTGTAATTTTAGTAGTATGATTACAGAGTAATGATATTTTAGACCGGGCCTGATAAGTCCATTAGTAGGACCTAGACCTTCTAGAATAATTCAATGGGAAAACTGAAAAGCAAAAGAAGTTGAAAAAGGAAATGTGGAAACTTCATTACTTCCATAACATAGCCATGAAATATTAAGCCATTTTAAAATTTAACAATAAATTTACTGTATCAATAAAACCCAACTATGATACTGAATGAAACTTAGGGTGATTTTATATATACAGAAAACCCAAAGAAGCTGCATCTTTTTAAAGTATCTAGTTATGGCATAAACAACAACATTAAAAAGCATCTGATAAATCCCTTCAGAGATCTCTCCTCTCATGTGAGTAGTCTTCTCTGAAGAAGCAATGTTCAGTGGTCTCTTTAAGCAATGTTCTTTCTGCTCTGTGACCAGAATGGTGTTGCGGGTTTGCGCTTTAAGGCTTTAATACTCAATGGACTGTTCTTGCTCTGCGAATAACACATTCCCAACAAAGATTATGTCAGATTCATTCAAGCATTACCATTAATATGTGTTCTTGAAAGTGAGAAGAATCAGAACTTACCATTAAACAGGTTCCTTGATCAATGTCGCAAACCGGGTACTCATGAGGGCAGCAACTATAGTTGTCGTCACAGCAAGTGGCTGCTTCTAGTGGACAACATCCCCAAGCAAAACAATACTTGCCATACTCAAAGAGACAACAACAAGTGTTACTCTCAGGACAAGTGTAGTAACTGTCACATTGGGTTGGTGGCTTTATGGGAGATGGAGGTGAAGGTCCTGGGTTTGGTGGGTTTTGGCCATTCTTGATCGGGTATGAAGGTTCCATAGCGATTCCACATTTTCCAGTTGGAGCAGCGATGTTACGCGCCATCCTTAAGTATCCGCTTTCTCCCCAGCTTTTTCCCCATGAGTTTCTCACTATCCAGTAGTCTTTACCGTTCTCACTTCCGTATCCGACCGCCACAACTCCATGGTCTAGTTGTGTTCCACAAGTTCCATCAAATATACCCTTTAGAGGAAACAGAACACATCATCAGCACATGAGAACTAAAATGTGAATAACAATATGTAACATTTTGAAGTCAAAATAGTGAAAAAACCTACATTTACAAGTAAAAATAAAAGATTCACATTTTCAAAGAGTAATAAAAACTTTCATATATAGAATTCTTTGGTAAAGTGTAAATGCAAAATCATCAAACAGAGTTTCTCCTTCTCTATGTATTTGGCCTTTACGAATTTAAAATACCGAAAATAATTTATTTAGCATTTACAAACTTATTATTATATCATGGATGTCCACCTCAAAACCAATTGACAATGAGTGGATTGACTCATGTCTATTCCTTTATTTCATATACCTTTAGCTTTAAAATTTGCGATGTAAGATCCTAACAAAACATACACTTCAGGCTATTAAACTTCTAAGAAGTATGAGAACATGGCTAAATTCATACCGAGTCATAGAGTTGGAACGCACGACCACCAGCCTCAATGGCAACGCTAACAGGTTGGTTAGAAACTGCTTTCGTCAAGGATTCTTCACTGTTAATAGGCACATCCTCATATGAATCGATAGTGACAACTTTAGCGTTTTTCTGCAACAAGGTGATTGATATTAGAATCATATATAAGTTGTTAAAAATCAAATGTAATTCCTAATCAAAACAAAAACGAATGTACTAACCCTGATTTGGTCACAACGTCCATCAACACCCTTGTAAGGATAATCTTTGTCTGTATCAATTCCACCATTTTTGATAATGAACTCAAAAGCATAGTCCATAAGACCTCCGTTACAACCTTCGTTGTATGAAGTGTCACAATCGACCAACTCTTGTTCAGACAAGGTTATTAAGTCTCCGGTTACGATCTGGTTTATCCCCTCCACTGCTCCAATGGTTGAGAAAGCCCAACAACTCCCTTCATTACCAATCATAACTCATCAACATCACAAAACATCAAACATAATAAACACATCTCTACTAACTAATATCAATGTGCAATTTCTAACATAATTGACAATAATACCATTACCAAAATTAGCAAAATTCATAATTATTTACTGAATAAAACATCATTTTGTCTTAAGATTATGATCCAAACCCCAGTCTCCACACATAATAATGATGTAATAAATTATTAGTATTTCATTCTTCATTTACTGAGTCTTGTTTTACTAACTAAACCACCAATAATTCACGTAAGGGCAAATATGTCTTTTTCAACATGTTCCAATACTTTTTGAAACAATCATAAAAGATATTTTCATTTTCATATTAGAGTAATAACTACAAAACGATGGTTAAAGACTTTAGATCTAATGAACAGAAAGCTTACCGCAGCCTCCTTGATCTTTGACCTCAGCCACGGCTCCTTTCTTCCTCCAGTCAACGGACTCAGGTAGCGATTCACCGACACGTGCCTCGTACCGTTGGCTAGTTCTTCTACTACCTTTCTTCTCCATCTTAGCTCCGAGGTACATGGATCTATACTCATCGTTAGTTAGATCCGCAAACCGGGTCAAACCCAATCTATAACTAAGATTCTTCTCGTTATGATCGTCGATGAAACGGAGATTGTCTTTAAAGATCTCGAACCGTCGATCTTTCTCGGTTAAAGAATTCTGAAGCTTCACTTTCCCGTGTTTCACCAACCACTCCTCGTAGATTTTAGCAACCTCTGCGTCGCTACGGCCAGAGACGGCGACGTTGTGCTTCTCGTCGTAGGAGATGATTGACATGTCCATGGCTGATGAAACGGCGACCATGGCTAAGAAGAGGATCGCCATAGCAGCTGGCTTAATGAAGAAATTCATTTTTTCACTGTTTGGAGAAGAAGAAGAAGAGAAGATGAAGAAGATTTGTATGATGGACAAGCGATGGTGGTGGGGTATATATAAAGGCTAAATGAGATGAGCGTAATAATGTTTTTTTTTCTATTTTTTTAATGTTTTTTGTTGGCCGCTCTTGTTAATTTGTAAAATATTAATAATGGTGACTTGTTCCGAATTTTCATTAGAAAGTTCAATCTAGATAGGAATAATGAATAATCCAGTTTTAGTTTGATCTGAAAGCGAAACAATAAAACTTTTATATATCAAACAAGTTGAAACCGAATCTAAAACGAGCAAAAAACAAAATAGGTGATCCAAAGATTTTTTGAAAAAAACATAAATGATATATGGGTTTTTTGGTAGATAAATAAATATATGGGACACCGATTTGGGCAAAAAAAATTTTGTTGCAAAATTGTAAATAAAAATAGTATTTGTGTGTGTGTGTGTGTGTGTGAGAGAGAGAGAGAGATTTAGATAGATAGTGTGATTTTATTATGTAAGAGATAAGGTATAATTGGACAATGACAAAAAAAATGGTATCATTGGACAAAAATAACATAATATTTGTTAAAAACATATATGCATAAAAGTTGTTAAGTAAAACAACACACGTGGTAAATGAAACAAATTATCTATGATTTTTCTATCTTTTTCTTTTTGCAAATAAATTACCAACATATAATTTACTTCTACTACTCATATAGTCGTATTATATACTTGATAAAAAAAAAAGCAATTCTCAAAAATAGCACAAAATATTGTTTTGTGACATATTTAGTACATATTTTCATTTAGGACACAAATATCATTTTTATTATCACATATCCCTTAAAAATGTTATTTAGCATTTAGCACACAAATAGCATTTTCATTTAGGGCACAAATAACATTTTTATTAGAAACTAATATAGTTAACCCAAACAAAAAAATTAAAATATAAATTTTATAAAATGCTATTTTTGTCCTAAATAAAAATGTGTGCTAATTGTGGAAAAAACATTATTTGGTGCTATTTGAGTAAATTTTTCAAAAAATAATGAACTTGAACCAAAAAAAAAAAAAAAAACAAAATCAAATAATTTCTCAACTTATTATACATGATTACATATTGTATTATCCCTATTTTATTTTGGTTACCACTATTTAAAACCAAAAAACTAAGCTAAAATTCCGGTTTGAAAATCCTAATTTATTTGAGGGTTGGTAGAGATATTTTGAAAACCCAAGGCGGTTTAAAAAAATATGTGAAAATAAATTGTGTAAGAATGAAAAATCTTTAAATGAGGAGAATCAATTATTGGTTAGACAAAAAAAATGAGAAGGAAGAGATGAGACGTCAGATCTGATTGACGAACCCAAAATGTCATGTCCACACAAATAGGAGCCCGTGAATGCTCACGCGTTACAAACGGCGCGTGGATAGAATTGTATGTATTGCAGAGATTCTTGTGATAAGATAATATAGAAGAAGATACTCTTATGGATCTAAAGTCTTACAAGTTACCTATAGGATTGTAGTATTTATTATTGTGATTACTTCCAATATTAAAAGACTCAAATAGTTATATTTTCTAAATGCTTAGCTCAATTATATCATTTATTTAGTTTATACTCAAAACTTTTTTTTAATAAAATACTTGGAAGAGTTAGCTTGTGACGTTAGAACACTTGCCTTATTTATTTTTGTCCATTTCATTGAAAAAGAGAATATAATTCTAATAAAAAAATATTACTTATATAAGTCACACCGAATATTTTTTGGAGTTTAGAAAAAGAAAATCACCAAATAGGTTGCGTGTAGAGGATAAGATATATATACTGATAAGTTTTTATAGAGAGAAATTGGGAATTTAATTACATAATTTATTCAATGAAAGTATTAAAACATAACATATAACTAAAATTAACGGATCATTATTATTTTAGAGCTTAGTAGTATTATTATTCTACGCTAATGCACATATGGCCAAAAACATTCAGACACAACTAATGCTCTCTTACTTAGACACATGCTTTAACGAGTTCTAATAAAATATAAATGTACTCAACAATAAATCACTCGCTTAGACGAAATGGTGCGGTTCGAGACATGATGGGTGCACACTGGATGGATTTTTTTTGAAATTATGTATACAAATATATTTTTTATGCTCCATGCTGGTCTACCAATCTCTATCATCATCACTCGAAATTGAACTACTTGGCTACTTGCTACCAAAATCCATTAATAGTTCAATAGTTTTTAAATTATGTATTATAATTTTGTGTTACTTTTTGTCAATTTAAAAGGAGCTCGCAGAATTACATTTACAGTATCAGAAGATCACTTCATGGAGGATTGTTAAGCTCTGCAGGTTTCTATGGATTTGGTGCATTAGTATTTGTATGATTGTATCCAACTTTAATGTTAATAGATATATGGTATTTGAAATTACCTTTTTTAGAATTTTAAATTATTATGTTTTTAAATACTTAAGTATAGAAAAAATAAATAATTTATTTTAATTTAACTGCTATTTAAAAGATATTTAAATATTTGTACATTAACCCGCATACCATCTACTTTTTCCACAAGCCGGTTCAAGTCAACATGAAATCAAACAAGCTACATGCTCTGCCAATTCTTATTCATCACAACGATTTCCGCAAAGGAATTCGTCCAGACTTCAACCTTCATGACAACAAGGCGTACAAAGACTTTCAAACTCACGCGTTCCGTCTCAACAACGCGAGACAAACGTTTCCGGTACCATTCAGTCCAAACTGGAATCACTACCCGCTTAGCTACCAAATGGATCTTGATGAAGATCTCCAGTACTTCACGACAAAGTTTGAAATCAGTGAAGAAACTCCAGCCATAAAGAAGGAACCACCGTCACCGCCGCCTCGGTGATCTTCACCCTCTCCAACCAAGCCGTCATCTCCAACTTACCCGCCGGAATACTTTCAAGATTCACAGTTCCCAGATGATGATATGAATATTGACGAAGTCGGCAAAATGTTCAACATCGACGTCAATACAGTATCACATGATAATATCGAAGAACCAGAAATGGAGTATGAATGCCCAGATGATCACTACGGATGCTGCGAAAAACACATGATCAAGTCCGAGATTGATCATTAAGCAACTAATCTTAAGTTTTATGTTTAATTATTAAAGTGTGTTTTAAGTGTGTAAGCGATAATATAATCGCATAAATAAAATGTACTGTACGCGATGATGTAATCGCTGATGTAATAATGATGTAAGCGATGATGTAATCGCTGACGTCAGCAGTTAGGCCATCTGCCTAACTTCTCTACTATAAATATGTGTGTAACCCCCTTGTGAAATACAATCTCATTTTCTACCAAAAAACCTCTCTCTAGTTTCTCTCTCTAAATATGTTCTAAATTTCTCTCTAGTTTTCCAGACTTCAGAAAGTCTTTCATAAGCTTTAATTTCTTTCTGTCATTCGCAAGTTGACGATCTGCTTCCTTTGAGGTAGTCGAGACTTCCGATTTTGTCAATACGACGGTCTACAGGTCTTTCGTGGTGAAGGATTAGGCAATTCCTAACAGTGGGTTGAGCGTATCAGTGGCTAGAGATGCCCGTAAGAGCTCTCTTTACCTGAAATCCTATCCCACGCGTCTGTCTGTCTGACTTTGTCAATACGACATCTCCGGTTGCCTCTTCTATTATACCATATACAATAGATCTTGATCTTGATCAATAAATGTTCCGTTTTGGGTTCATCTATTTGCGGCTTCTGAGTGATCTTGAAACATCAATCATCTTCGTCTTCATATGATGATATAGACGAACTGTCATAATCTGAATATCCACAAATAGCAGCTTTATCATCACTGTCGTATGAGAGTAATGATTCAAGATCATGATTGTCGAAATCAATATCTGGTGCGATATTAGATATCGAGTTGATGAGATACTGTCTCTTCTTCTTTGATTTGTTTGGGCAGTTTTTTTGCGAAATGTCCTTCCTTGCGACATAGGAAACACTTCGTCGTTTTTCAAAAACTTCGCTTCTTTCTGAAGAATCGTCTCCTTCGGAATTTGTTAAAATTCTTCGGGACTGGTCGCTTGAATCTTTTAGACTTGCTCCGTGAATCACAAGAACATGATTTCTTGGATTTGGGGCACTTGATAGAGAGATATGGACGAGCGCATATTCTTGATAACTGCTTGGACTTGTCCATGAATTCTGTCCAGAATTCTTTCTGCTTGCAAAGCTTATCCAGCGTTCTGAAAACATGCTGCTGAATTTGACCAATGGAAATTTCTTCAACCGTCTGTCCTTGGTCTCTGATGTATAACTTCGTTTGTTGGCTGAGATAATCGTCGATTGATGAAAGATACACTTGCTTAAGGCTTGGATTGTTTAAGCCATTAAGTGCATAGTATCTTCGTATCTGCCTTTCGAAGTGCTTTGCTAAGTCTCATTTCTTTAGTGAAGAACATTTTGCTGAAAAGAACTCTTCTTGTAGCTGTTCTCTTAGATGATTTGGCGTACCGATAAATTCTCTGTGGATTTCTCCGAGAAGTATCGGTATCGTTGTTTGATAGACTTGTTGCTGTCTGTAATCGCTAAGAGAATTTCACCATTCTTTTATGGCTCCTGAGAGTCTTGCTGTGAATTGATGTATAACCAACTCCAATGGAGAGGTTATTGCCTCGGAAGTCATCCATGCTTGAAATTCATCAAGACGATCATTCCATTTTTCGAAAGGAATGTCATCAAACGTGAATGTTGTAACCTTTGAGGTGAATTACTTTTGTGGCATCTCTTGCTGCCTTGGTGGTACGTAGTTCATCTCTTCATCGCTTGAGAGAACTTCATCTATGTTTGGTTCCTCCTTTGGCGTAGTGGAACTTTCGCATATCACAAACTGTTTAGGTAGGGATTCTTCGTCAGAGCTGACGTTGTGGTTGCTCGAGCTTGTGTCTGAATAGTGATCAATCATTTTGATCAGATCTGAGGCGCTTGACTGTGTGTTTTTAACCACCGGCTTTTATTTTGGATCACTAGCGTCTTTGATGAGATCTTTAAGCAGATTTGACATCGAGAATTCGATTATTCCGATATCTTTTTCTTTCTTCTTTTTATCTTCATCAGATTCATGACTGGAGGAAGAGGTGAGAGTTGGTCGTTTAGTTGGATTGACCAGAAACTCTGATTCCTTCTGTCGCCTTGGTTTTGTTCGGGTTGGCCTTGGTCTGAAGTCACTGACTGGAGTTGACATTCCGCGAAGTAAATACTTCATCTGAAGATAGAAATCCAGGCAGGGGCACCTTTGGTTTTGGTTCTTGATACCCCGAAAGAAATCCTGGTGAGTAGGATCCTTGATACATGGGCATCCCAGATGGCATACCTCCAAAGGGAGTATACGTACTGGTCGACTGTCGATTCTGTATCAAGCTTTCAAGACATCTTTGGAGATCCTTCAATTGACTCTTTAGACTTGCGGTTTCAGCTTCTTTGGCTCGAAAGTGAGGTGAATTAACCATCATATGTCGGGCCATCGTCATCATTTCTTCGTTTGTAAAGAGGATCCTTCTTCTTTCTCCTTCTTCGTCGGATATCTTCATCAGATTCATATTCTGCGTCCTGGCAAGCTGTACAAGAACAAACATCAAAGTATTGATGTCCGTTTTCGTCCATGAAAGGGTAGAGAACTGAGTCATTCTGACCAAAAGAAATTGGTTTTGGCATCTGCTTGCTTGCTGGACCATAGAACTCATGTTCATCAATTTGGATAGCAAATTGAGTGAACAACTGTCTTCGAAATGACGATGATCTTGGTTTTTCGAACTTGATCTCCGTGGTTCCATCATTTCGAGAGTGAAAACTGACTTCTGATGATTGGATCGGTGCTTGAGCCGCTTGATGCATCTTTTCATAGCTTGTAACCCATGACTCCGGTAATCGTTTCAGTAGCTCTTCGCGAGAGATCTGAAGAGGAATCTGGACCGAACTGGGTGCTTGCTATGCTGAGTTGACTTCAAGGTATAACGCTTCATCTGATGAGGGTAATACAAGATCTAGGGCGTGATCTTGGATTCTGTAGACTATTTGGTGGTGAAGGGTTGCTACCACGCTCTTCTCTTGCATAGGTGCTCCAACGAGATGTAATTGGACTTTGAGCGTCTTGAGAAGGTTCGGATCTTGCAGAGAAACATTAAAGTTTAGAAACAGTATTACAAATACTGTTCTGGCGTTTAATGTTGTCTGTACTGTTCCGATGCAGGCTTGCTGATACAATTTCAGCCTTGTATCGAGCAAAGCGATTCGTGCCGTAACTGGTAGACCTTTTCATGCGTGTAGGGTCAGACCAATTCGTACAACACCAAAGTGCAGATGAGTATACCCTTGTTGTAGCCATAGCTTCGGTAGGTTCTCCAGAATATTGAGAGAGATAAACTGCTCTTCTTCGGTTGCTGGGACCTGACATGATGAGAACTTGCTGGATTGGACATACTCAAGGACTCTTCTGTTAGAAGAAGGTCGGATGAGATCTCGGACTCCTTTGACAGAGAAAGCGCTAGGTTTTTTTGCAAAGTATTCGTAAGGATTTACAAGAGGAAGAGTAGTTTCAGGTAAACGATCTCCTGGAGCATACTCGATTTCGTAAAGGAAATTAATAGAAGATGAAGAGGAAATATTTTTTTGGCTTTTATTTTTGGGTAAAGTAGAAATTGCAAATTGAGAATCGATGGTTGGGGGATCTGAAGTAGACATCACGAAAGATTGTTTTCCAGAACATTCAAAATAATCAATCATAAACAGTAATTCATTCTATCATAACACAAGTCTAGATAAATGTACAAGTCACTACTTGGATCGTAGAGTAAAATCTTATTACTACAAAATTGCTGTAATTATACTGTAGAACCTGTAGAATATATTTGCAGCATTTATCAATTGCATATGAATATATATGATGTTAGTTTCTTTTTTTCTGTGTAAAATTTTACTTGGGCCATTATAGTTACACTTCAAATCAAAGCATTTTTTTGGACACAATGAAAACTAGCTGCCACGTTTAATACTTGGGGATGTTGAAGATTCAACTAAAATTTAATCTTTAACGAACAATAGGCTATATACGTACGTGTAACATCAACCTCCAAGAACGTGCTTGCATGCTTAGCCATTCGCAAGGTAGCTCGAAAATATCTTCAAGTTGAGATAGATTAGATATTCTAACCTAACGAGCTGGTGTGGCAACGTTTCTTTCTCTATTCTCTTTCGATTGTCTTTTGTTAGTTTTATTGTTTTCTCATAACTTATAGATGTTTTTAAAAAAATGATAAAAAATGTTTTAAAATGTTCTTTTATTTTTGTTATAAATTTATTAAAAAAATTTATGTCAATTTAATCAGTTATAAAATCATTATTGTTAGCAGAGAAACATTAACTTGGTAATTTAATTTAAAAAAAAAAGATAATTAAATTGGTGATGAAATGAAAACTGAAAAAAAAAACCTATTACTTTAAACTTTTATCTCTAAATTTAGGCCCACTAATTAAAGGCCCAATCTTTAGTCCCTAAATATTGGTTGAGCTCGTGGGGAATTTGCCTACTGTATGTCGTCCATAGCTTCTACTTCTCGCCCAAGCAAATCTCATTGTTGTTGGGCCTGATCTTTGTGCCATTACTAGACTCAACAACGATTATCAATAATATGGGTAATTAGTCATAGTTTTTTTTTTTTTTAACGTCTTTTTTATATATTATCTGAAACAAGAGTTTATATATATTATCTGAAACAAGAGTTTATATGATTACAGAGAGATCATTCATATACATATTTTTTTTTTTAAAAGACTAAAGAGCGATACAACGTAAGAAACGAATTTTGACGATGCTCCTTTTCAGAAGACTCTTACTCGCTAACAGATAACAGATTTTATCTGTTATTTTCTTCCTCTGTACACGAGCTCCACCTATTGCGATTCTTGGCTATCATATTAACTTCGAAAATTTCAAAACATCAATGCATGCAGACTTCAAACTCCACATCCAAAGGTTGTCTCTGTAATAATTTGTTTTATCGCCTAGGCTTTAACAAAATGATGAAAGATGATGTTTGAAAGAAAAAATTTGGGAGAGAAAAAACAGTTCAGTCATAGTTTTTTTTTCTTCTGAATATATGCACTCTTGGTTCTTAGTACCTATTCGATTATCACTTTGGGTTTTAAAGTTTTATGGGCCGAATGCAAACACTCTTGATGGATAAAGTATGTCTTATGGGCTAAAATTTGATATGGCCCGTTTATAAATATAGTCCTAAACAAAATTATTTGATGTGCCAACGTGGTAATTTCTTTTGTTAAACTCCCCTTAAACCACTCATCTTTAGACGCATTAAGATTCCGACAAAAGAGAAAGAAAGACACATAAGACTTTTCTATTATATGTAAGATTTATTATTCTCTTTCTTTTCTAGTGACATCATCGATGGTTTGATATTGTTGATTTGTTTTACTTTTAAGTTGAAAATTCTCAAAAGAGAAAATTATATTAAACATTACATATTAAGATCTCATGAGAGAATGGCACGTCAATGATCTTAAATTATAACATTTTAACATTAATATATATGGATGGTAGAAATTAACCATAACTTAACTGCAATTATATTTCAATTTTTTTAATACAGTAGTTTAGTTTTAGAAATAGAAAATTATTAGGAAATTAACATCAGATGGACGGACTACAAAATAATAATCAATTCTATGACCAAAGAAAAAAAAAAAAAAAACACGTTAACGAGTGACACTGGGTGAAACGGTGCCACGTCATCACTCGACAGCAAAACCAGGGGGATTCGCTGTAAATGACGTTTTTGACCCTCCCGACGAACGCGACTTCACCGTAATAACAAGTAACCAAAAAAAACCGACGTCGGACAAAAGTCAAAAGTTGACAACTCAACAACACACTCCTAAGACTTTTTCTTCAACGCTTCTTTGTAAAATTAGCTCATTCGTTCAACAACAAACAAACCCTATTTTGTCTCTTCACATTGGACACAACTTACAAATAAAATTCCACTTTTTACAACGTTTTGTAATTTTCTGCAATTTTTATAATTTTTATTACTATTATTATTTAATTTTCTTTTCAAAGTCAATAGTCTAACAATACCTCTCGCCACTCGGCCAAAACAAGTAGGTTGGAAATAACTGATTCAAATATGAATTCACATTTTTTAAAAGGTGAAACATGAAAATATTCAAAAAAAAAAAAGCCATATAATATACTAATATTTATATAAAGAAAACGCGAAGTCCAAACCAAATAGTCCAATATTTAAATCTTGGTCAATAAATGCTCTTTGGTTACACACGCACCCACACACAACTCTATATATATATATAAACACACACAAGCCTTTCATCTCATAACTCAACAACTCCATTTTCTACAAAGCCAACATTCATATATAAGAGAAAACTAAACTCAAAGAAGTATAATATATTGAAGTGAAGTCAAAGATCGATGGAGAAGAAGATTATGATCGTGTTGTTCATCATCTTATTGGTGGAGATGTCTTCGATTATTAGTGGAGTTGATTGTAGAGCCCTACGAACCGAGCAGACCAACGGCTGTGATCAAACGACGACCGCCGCCGTGGAAAGTGGTGGTTTTGGCTTTTTCTCCGGTGCGGCGAATAGTTCGAGCAGCCGTCCTTTGATGAGGAGCTTGGCTTTCCGATTAGCATCTGGACCGAGCAGGAGAGGCCGTGGACATTAGTGACCATTGATATTGTTTTTTATTTCTTTTTTCATTTTTTTTTCCTTTGCATAAACATATGTATAACGATTGTGTATTTAAGTTTTACTTCATTCGCAAAAGGAAAAAAAAAAATAGCATTAATTTCTTTTTTTAAGCATTGATTGATTCAATGTCATGTAATCACTAATCAGAGGCTTAGTTATTGGTCTTTTGTTTGCACAAGTCGTTGTTATATACGATACATGTAAATGTTTGTTATTTCTTTTATTGGAATACAAAGGATTATAGTTTATTTATTATCCCATAAAAGGTCACAAACAAAAGCATCGACTTTGATTTTTATTTGCACAAGTGGTTATTATAAAGCAGAAGAAACCGAAGAATGTTTCCATAATTACTGGTCTTTTATTTGCACAAGTAGTTATTATAAATGTAAGGTTTGGTTTATTTATCCCATAAGAGGTCGGAAACAAAAGCAACGACAGAAAGTAGAAGAGAACTGTTAATGAAACAAAAAGACCAAAATGATTTTTCGTTTACTAATTAATATAAAAGATATATCAACTAATATTACAGTTGAGTTGAAAAGAGTAGAATAACAGAAATTCGGTTATACTTTATAACTTTCTTTCACTTTAAATCAATGTTTGTTGCAATGTTTTCAAAATTTGATCGGAAAATGAACTGGAATGCCTCTCGGGCCACCAGTTCAATATGGTCTAACCATGGTAATTGGTTGGGTTATGGGTTTTTTTTTTTTTTCTGGGTTTAAGAGAGTCTACAAGTCTCGGTTTTTTAGGCCGAGATGTGCCCAAGAAATTAGGGGACTCGATTTCTTTACTTTGTTTTTAAATTTGATTAGAGAGAGATTACGAGTGCAATCATAAAAATGTATCAAAAATCGAACTCGAGACTAGGTTCTGGACAAAAGTAATCAGACCCGAAGATCCGACCCAAAACTGATCCGAACTTTAGAAATATCTGAAAATATTAAAGTATGAGTTACTTCAGGTTCAGATTTGATTCAGATATTATCCGATATTCAAACGGGTGCCCGGAATAACCAAAACATTATTTATAAGACATAAAGTTAGCTTATTTTGGATTGTTTTTAAGTTACTTAAGATATTTTTTAGTTACTTCGAATATATTTAAGTTATTTCGAATATTTTTTAGTTTATTTCGAGTATGTTTTTTGTTAACTTCGGGTAAAAAATTGTCGATCCGAACAATAACCAATGAATATTAAGGTAATTTTGTTTATCTTAGTATTACTTGAAATTACTCAAACCCGTCATTATCCGACCCCAAAAATAAAGATACTCGAATAATATCTTTAGTCCTAAATACGAAGATCCAAAAACTCAAAAAATCCGACCCGATCGGATCTGGATATCCGGACGTCCAAACCTACTCAAAACACAAACATTTAACCTTTAGAATTATGCCACTAGATTAAAGCAAATTTTGCAATAAGAGGACCGAAAATATCATATAATAACAATTGGCTAGAAGCTTATGTTTGACCTGCTTAGCTCAAGGACCGACTTTGGCTATACTAATGTTATCATAGTGCAAGGTTTCAGCGAAATACTCGCTCGATCGAAACAAGGAAGAATAAGAGTTTTACTCAAATACATGAACAAGAAGACAAAGAAATGAGACAGTTCGATCATGCAACCAAAGATAAAGAATGTATGAGGTTAATAATTTCGATGGCATAAATTTTTTTAATGTTATTATTATCATCTGTAGTTTTTTTTTCTCACTATATTTGGATTCATAAGATCTGACTCATATCCTAATATCTATTTTGTGGAGTACAACATTTAATAGAGTCGAACTCCTACGAAAACGTCGCAGAGACGTACCATAATTTTTTTTTGACTAAACACACTTCTCCATCTATCTGTAGTTTTACTTTATCATTTGTAGTTTTGTTTATTCTCTTACGTTTATTATTCTACGAAAAGCGTTTGTACATGATTTGAAATCCTTGATGGATATATATACTTTTTTAGTAACCGTAATTCGTGTATCAATCAGACTAATAAATTAATTAACTTTTAACCATTGCTTTTAGAGATTTTCGGTGGTTTGTTATTTGGGAGAGCCTTTTTATTTAATATTTTAAAATATTAATGTTAATAATTTAATTTTTAATCTAAAAAACGTTTGCCCTTGTTTTATATATTTCGTTTAATTTGATTTCTGATTTTCTGCTCTAATACACCGACGCAGAAGCAGGAAAAAGCAGAGTAAGGTGTACAGACAACTTCCTGCGTCGGTGAGAAAAAATATATACAATCCCAAGAATCGGTTTATGACTTTATGGCTTTATGCCTTTACGATTTTTACAGTTAAAGTAAGAAAAGTAAAGCACTTGTTTTCTTAAGTTTTTAATAAGAAAATAAAGAATATGAAAGTTCGAATTGTCTAAACTTTTCTCCACGTATACAAGGAACAAAATAAGAACACAAATTTTAAATCAAACTTAAATAATACCATCACTAGAGTATAATATTGCTCTTAAACAGCTCTTTACTAAGCAGCTTTTAACTTAACCACTAAACCAGTTATAGAAAAGCTGTTTTTAACTTGTTATATATGTTGGTTTAAAGCCGGTTTAGGGACATGATTTGGTAGTACATCAAATTGGTTTTTGGCTAAACGGTGGTTATAGGTGGCTATTGTGTTAACTTCTCACTTGCTTAAATAAACGCACCAACTCATTTGTTCAGTTGATCTGCATTTGAAAAAGAAATAAGAAAGTTGAACACTTGGAGAACACAAGTAAGTCTAGAGTGACTAAAAAAGTTGTAACAAAAAAACAAATTGTGGTGATTGTTCACTTAGTTTTAAGGATAGAGGTTGTGTCCTTGGTCCCAAATTCAAGTGTCCACTTGGGTATCATGGTTTATGCATTAATCAATATTATCAAAGCCTGGTCTTTGGGCCAGAAAATATTATGAGCATAAAGTATTAAGAATAATGTCCACATCGGAAGACCCATAGTCTAATATGGTATCAGAGCTCGATCCACACGTTGTCCAGCCCGATCCACAATCAGTCTGACCCAAATTTGGTCCACCGATCTTTGTCCGAAAATACCGAAATCTATGGTTCGAAAAACCATCATCTTGAGAGAGCGTATTAGAATAATGTCCCACATTGGAAGTTAAAAAAAGATCTTAACTAATATATAAATGATATCGGCATCCAATCATTGCCAATTATTTTTGTGTTGAAAACTCATAGTCTAATATACAGTCCAAACAAATTTGTTAACAAAACGAGAAAAAATCCATAGAGTCATCTTAAAATTCTAAAATTTGGTGAATAGTCTCAAGACTATTTATAGGATTTATGGTAATTATTTCATAAAGTTTGAAGCTAATTAAGTAATTTATCTTCGCTAGTGATTTCTATGTCAAATTAGGTGTTGTTAGTGGAATGTATAAAACTCGGCTTAAATTGGAAAGCATTTATAGTTAAAAGAAGAAAATTATTTACATTATATTGTTATTAACATATTAAAAATCTAGAAATGATATCTTCTGACAATTAATTTTTTGTTTTGATGAAAGGTTAAATTTATTATGAGAAAAGTATGTACATGATACAACATTAGCGAGAAACCAGAACTTTAACCAATTAATTCAGAAACATAGTTGGTCGAATACTTAGGGAGATGACCTTGTGGCAAGCCAACGATCAACAAACCTCTATTTTTGCTGTCAGACGTGTAGTGCAGAGAGGTGATGCGATCCCGTACAATCTTACTTATAGATTTTATCATTGTTGTATATGGGGAGTGCTGCCTCCATCATGTCTACGCTTATTTCGCTCACTCCATAAATGATATATTGAGATATGAGAGAATGTTCTTCTCGAGGATTTTGAGCTGTTTGCTTCGTATAATACGGAGTGTGTGTGAGCGCTAAAACTCGCAATAGGAAGTTATGGTTTAAGGAAAAGATCTAAGGGCTAGACTCTCTTATGAGATAAAGTAATCTTAATAGTTGAATGAATCAAAAGGGATTTTATTGAGATTAATCGGAGTTTTACAAGAGGAGATTGAATGAGAAATACAAAGTGGGAGCTCTCGGCGAGAGGTCGTAATAATATTCTATAATTCTAAGTGAATTCCGGATGAAGAAGATGGTCTTTTTCTTCGACTTCGCCTCCCTTTTATAGTTCCTCTGCTTCAACCTTCTCCTGATATCTCTCCTCAACGATCTGCGGGATCCCGCAGATCGCGCTGACGCGTTTGGTGCAACGTCCTCCGAGATCTCCTCCGATTATCTAGGTCGTCCTTTGACTCGCTCTTTGTTAGTTGCTACGTAGTCGACCTCCCGTAATCAACCTCCTGTAGTCGACCTCCTGTAGTCGTTGCGCCTAGTTGTCCTCCCGTAATAGGCCTCTTTTGTGGTATCTTTGTTGGGCTCATTTAACCAGACCCATACTATATTGATGACCAATGGACCCTATTTGCACTGGAATTTGTACTAACAGTAATAGGCCAGAAACGGGAGCACGGGGTGAATTCCGGGTCCAACAGTGTGTCAACCCAGTAAGGTGTTGATTTACGCCCAAGTATACGATGGATGAGCTGAGCTCCCACCACACCGAAAATGAGTACGGGCAAGCGTACAAAGGAAGATCTCTGGTTTCATTGGGCTCACCGCAGAGAACACACGCTTGGTGAAGTCCCCAGCTGCCAGTCCATGATCCCGTTGCGAGACGATCTTAAATCGCAAGCCATGTAACAAACGCATAGCGAGGAATGCCTTGCTTGAACAAGAAAGAATCAAACCAAGGGACCCTTACACGTACCTGTCACAGTTGATGGTGCACAGCCCGTTCCCAACAATAAGTCTTCCCTAAGGTTTGTCCGAATGAATCATTTTCTTTTAAATTCGTCTAATTCAGGCAAGACACTCATTCGAACAAACCTTAAGGGGACTTAGAGAGATCAGTTACAATAATAAGCAATGATAGAGCTACAATTATATATACTTACTGTTTATTTATATTTTAAGATAATTGTGCTTTAGGATTAAATAGAGAGTTACAGACGTTGAGATGTTTCTTCTTGCTTTTATGTATTTCTCATTTCCATGTGGTGAAGATGGTCCAGGAAAGTGTATTACCTCTGTTTAACCGGTTTGGTTACATGATATTTGATTGTTTTTTGCTAATAAATCTATTGGGCTTCAGATTTCATGGTGGAGAGAGATATATAAGACGAGTGAGAGGTGTAGAGGGAAGATAATAAGAATAAATTTTTTTGATACATTTTATTTTTTTGGGGTTTTTAAAATATATATCAATTGTAATAAATAGAAAAAAAAAGAAATTAAACTATTTTGTCAAAATAAAAAAAAGCGCCACATCATTAATTTTTAATAAAAAAATATAATAGAATTAATTATTTTAATGAATTACAAAATTAGAAGCCAATTTGAAGGTTTATCGTAGCAAAATTGTCAATTTGAAGATTTATTATAAAAATGCAAAATTTTCTATGTTTAAAATGGAAGTGACGGTCACTTTGAACGTTTTTTTATGGATATTTTCCTAATTTTAAAACTAGTATGATATGATAAGCTGATTCGGCTTTAAACGAAATTGCAATCTCCATGAAATAAATCACAAGAATTTCAAAGTTCAAATGGGAACAAAACCAGGCCCATTTGAGGATTTTCCCGGTTAAAGAGCTCACAAGGCCCACAACTAGTAAACAGAGTTGGCCCTAATTTGTTTTTTTTTTATAACCTCTTTAATAAAACAACGCCGTTTTAAGTTAGGTTTTGTTTTTTTTTTTTATTTTCTCTTTTGTGAAACAATGTCGTCGTTTCAGGTGGGAGTCTCTTCTTCCTTTGAGCAAGAAAGACCCACTGAGCAACGAATCTGGATAATAATCTCAAGAACTTCGTCACAAGTTCATAATCCCTTGAAGCTCGAGTGATACGAATTGAATAGGACTGAAGAGAAAACTGGTTTCTCTATTGGGTACGAAGAAAGATCCAAACTTGTTGACTAGTCTTATCTGGGTTCGATTCCTCTCTGCAATTTTAGTCTTGAGTATTAGTGAATGTGTGTTCTAATTAGTGGTTTCTCTATTGGGTACGAGGAAAGATCCAAACTTGTTGACTAGTCTTATCTGGGTTCGATTCCTCTGTCTTGCAATTTTAGTCTGAGTATTAGTGAATGTGTGTTCTAATCAGTGGTTTCAATCTTTAGGGTTTGATGGATTTCTACTCATTTTCGTTGGTTTTGATTTGGGTTTAAACCTCAGAGAGTTTCGATGTTTGGAGACAATTGACCAAAAAAAAACGTAATTTGTTCTTATATCTCTCAAAAAATCTGCAGGAGTATCGTGGAGGCTGAACAGTGAGGGGGAAAGATGTTCCTTCGATCAGTGATTCAGTTGTATTCAAAGCCTTCATGGATGCATCGTTCATACTCTTCCGGTAACACGGACTTCAATATATATGGCGAGGTCATCAATATCTTAGCTAAGAAGAAACCTATTGAGCCTGCTTTGGAGCCACTTGTTCCGTTTCTATCCAAGAGAATCATCACATCGGTGATCAAAGATCATCAGGTCAATCCACGATTAGGATTCCGTTTCTTTATATGGGCATCGAGAAGAGAGCGTCTCAGGAGTCTAGACTCTTTCAGTTTGGTCATTGATATGCTCTCTCAAGAGAATGGGTGTGATCTTTACTGGCAGACATTGGAGGAGCTTAAATCTGGAGGTGTCTTTGTTAATTCTTATTGTTTTTGTGTTTTGATCGAAGCTTATGGTAAGATGGATATGGCGGAGAAGGCGGTAGAATCGTTTGGGAAGATGAAGGAGTTTGATTGCAGACCTGATGTGTTCACTTACAATGTGATATTGAGAGTCATGATGAGGAAAGAGATCTTTTTTATGCTTGCTTTTGCTGTGTATAATGAGATGCTTAAGTGTAATTGTTCCCCGAATCGATATACGTTTGGTATTTTGATGGATGGATTGTATAAGAAAGGGAGAATGGGTGATGCACAGAAGATGTTTGACGATATGACTGGTAGAGGAATTTTGCCTAATAGAGTTACCTATACCATTCTCATTTCAGGTTTGTGTCAGAGGGGAAGTGTTGAAGATGCAAGAAAGCTATTCTATGAGATGAAAGCGAGCGGTAACTCTCCTGATTCGGTTGCGCACAATGCTTTGCTTGATGGGTTCTGTAAATTAGGTCGGATGGATGAAGCATTTGAGCTGCTGCGGCTTTTTGAGATAGATGGTTTTGTGCTTGGTCTTCGAGGTTATAGCAGTTTAATCGATGGATTATTCAGAGCTAGGAGATACAATGAAGCATTTGAGTTGTATGCAGTTATGCTGAAGAAGAATATTAAGCCTGACGTTGTCTTGTACACGATATTGATTCAAGGGTTATCTAAAGCCGGGAAGATTGATGATGCATTGAAACTATTAAGCAGCATGGCGAGTAAGGGTATTCGCCCAGACACCTACTGCTACAATGCTATCATAAAGGCTCTATGTGAGAAGGGACTTTTGGAAGAGGCCCGGTCCCTCCAACTCGAGATGTCAGAAACAGAGTCCTTCCCTGATGCGTACACACACACAATTCTCATTTGTAGTATGTGCAGAAATGGGTTAGTTAGGAAAGCTGAGGAAATTTTCAAGGAGATTGAGAAGAGAGGTTGTTCTCCTTCGGTTGCTACGTTTAATGCTTTAATTGATGGACTATGCAAGTCCGGCGAGCTCAAGGAAGCCAGGTTATTGTTGCATAAAATGGAGGTTGGGAGACCTGCTTCCTTGTTTCTACGGCTTTCGCACAGTGGAAACCGGAGTTTTGACACCATGGTTGAATCTGGTTCGATTCTTAAGGCGTACAAGGATCTTGCACATCTTGCTGATACCGGGAATTCACCGGACATGTTTACATACAATGTTCTGCTAAACGGGTTCTGCAAAGCGGGAAACATTGATGGTGCTCTCAAGCTTTTCAGTGTGCTTCAACTAAAGGGTTTATCCCCTGACAGCGTTACTTACAACACTCTCATCAACGGACTTCATAGAGTCGGCAGAGAAGAAGAAGCTTTTAAACTCTTTTACGCAAAAGATGATTTTAGACACAGTCCTGCGGTGTACAGATCGCTCATGACATGGTCATGTCGAAAAAGAAAGATCTTGGTAGCGTTTAGTCTGTGGATGAAATACCTGAAGAAGATATCTTGTCTGGATGATGAAGCAGCCGATGAGATTGAACAATGTTTTAAGGAAGGGGAAACCGAGAGAGCTTTAAGACGGCTAATGGAATTGGATACAAGAAAAGACGAGTTAAGTTTAGGACCTTACACTATATGGCTGATCGGGTTATGCCAATCTGGGAGATTTCACGAGGCCTTGATGGTGTTTTCGGTTTTAAGGGAGAAGAAGATCCTCGTCACACCTCCGAGCTGTGTCAAATTGATTCATGGACTCTGCAAAAGAGAACAACTTGATGCAGCAATAGATGTGTTCTCCTACACTCTAGATAACAACTTCAAGCTGATGCCTAGAGTTTGCAACTACCTCCTAAGCTCTCTCCTGCAATCAAGAGATAAAATGGAGATTGTTTCTCAGCTTATAAAAAGAATGGAACTTTCAGGATACAACGTTGACGCAATGCTTCGATTCAAGCTTTTAAGACATCATAGACAGAGAAAGGTCAGGTCCTGATAGATCCTTAGGTAATGAAATGATACATAAAGGTTTATATACGACAGGATTCGTTGGCGACGAAGAGAAGCGTTGGTACATTGAAGGAAGCGGATCTGAAGGGAAAGAGTGTGTGTTGCTAGGGTTGATCTTAACGTTCCTTTGGACAATAACTCTAACATCACCGATGACACTAGGATTTGTGCCGCTGTTCCCACCATCTAGCTACTTGATGGGAAATGGATCTAGGGTTATTCTCTGCAGTCACTTGGTATGTTATCTCGGTTCATCACTTCACATACTTGATTATCTGTTGTAGTTGTGGTGTTGAACTTTTGGTGTTTAAGTGGTGAGAGCCATGCTTATAAACAAAGTCTCTTTGCAAGTTAGGATGTAGATTTAGTGCGCTTGTGTCTGCATTCATTGAATCAATCGGTTTATTTTTATTTTTTTGGTTTTTGATTGGATTATTACTTTTCATGAAGTTTAATTGGATAAGTTTTTGATTTATTTGGCTGTGGGAACGATACTATCAAGCTATGTTTTGTCTTAGTAGTAATAACTTGTGGTTGGATGTCTCTGATCTCAATTTACGTTACAGGGCCGCCCAAAAAGGTGGTACTTCTAAATACAGCTTAAAGCCTCTTGTGCCGAGAGATTGTCTGAACTTGTTGGTGTTGAGGTTTGTTCCTCTTGTTCCTCAAGCTTTCTGAACAGCAGCCTTTAAGTATACTGTTCTTACTCTGTTTGGAAATTTGCTCACTTGTGTTATTAGGTTCATTCTACAGCGAAGAAGAGAAGAATGAACCTGAAAATTTGCAAAGAAGTTTGCTGCTCATATGAGATCATGTTTCCACTGAGGGAGTTGCCAAATATTTGAAGCCTTGTGTTGCTGGTTTCCTCATATGCATAAGGTACTTGAAACTTTTCAGCAACTAGTTTCTACCTAAGATTTAATTCTTTTCGTGTATTGATCAAACTCTATGTACCTTGAGTATATTTGTCCAACTGATACTAACTTATATCATCCAAATCACATAAACCCAAGTTTTAGTCATCCTTTTGTTAACTTGTTTGTTCACCATAGAAACCCAAGTTAACTAACCCGATCATCTGTTTCGTGTTTGACCATCAGGCCATTTCAAAGCATCTTGCGATCCTGAGCGGAAAGGGAGTAACCACAATCATTGGAGGAGGTGATGCTGTCGAGAAGGTCGGTTTGGCTGACAAGATCACATCTCTCTACTGGAGGCGGTGCTAGTATGGAGCTTCTTGAAGGGAAGCCACTTCCATGGAGTCCTCGCTCTTAACGATGCTTGAGAATGTATACTCAATGTTGCTTTGGCAAAAGAAACATCAACAAGCTTTTTTCCAAGTTATATTGAATTAATTAAATCAACTAGCCTACTACATTAGTGCAGGTTCTTGAATCCCGATAAGAATCATTAGGCTTATAGTTCATAGATATGGATTCTCAAATTGATGTACAAGTTCTTGAACTGAATTTGGAAGAACTGAAATCGCACCCTTGAAACAAAGAATCAAGTAATTCAGAAGCCAGAGAAATTAAACAAATACAGAGATCAATGAACTCAAGACACATTCACCTTCGCATATACAGAGAATCAAAGCAAATAATACCAAATCATCATCATCATCAACAAAGACAACACAAAATAAGAAAACAAATTTTTACCAACAAAGACGATGATTGATTAATGCTTAAGCATTATTGTTAAAAACATCACCCAAAGATATTAAACAGATAAAATCATATTAGGAAGAAGCAAATATCTTCAAATAAAGCATAATACCAAATCATCATCATCAACATCACCATTACAATAACAGATCTCTTCATAAATCTAGCAAATGCGAAAACCCTAAAGAGAACAGAATAGATAATAAGTAAATTATGCTTCATCAACCTTATCATCATCTTCAACAGCAGCAACATCATCATCTTCTTTAGCATCTCCATTTCCAACAGTAGCATTATTGTTATTATTATCAGATCTAGCTTTCACAGATTCAAGCATACGTTTACTAATCTCTTTAGAATAAACCTCCAAGATCTTAATCCCATCATCATCGCCACTCGACACACCACTCGATGCGACGCCGTATGCTTCTTCCTCGATTGATTTCGCCACGGTTACGGCTTCTTCAGATGTAAGCGTTCCGTATCTCTTAGAGAGGATCGATTCCGTTGATAACGTCTCGATTAACCGGTTCAACACGGCGTCGCGAGTTTTCTCAGTCGGTGGCCAAATGCGGAGTGAGATGCCTCCTGGTTTCTTCTCTGATTCTTCTTTCTTCAGATCTGTGGTTTCTTCTTGCGATGTTGGATCTGTTGTTGTTGATATTGTGTTCGAGTCTTCGGATTCAGGATGCGGCGGTGAGGCTGTGGTGGTGGTGGTGATTGTTTCGGCGGTTTCTGCCATTTTCGGAGTGAAAGAAATTTAAGGGTTGTGAAGATTTTTTTTGTTTTTTTTGGAAGATAAGTTGTGACGTCGGTTTACAAGTGAAAACAAATGGACATTTATTGGTTGGTTTGGTATTATGTATTAAATTAAATACAGTAAATATTTGAAAAATTAATAATTACTTCAGCTATAATTTAACTTGCGTTGCGTTGATATATTTTTTTTTTTAAATAATTGATTTTCGTATAAGTGTTCATAATATTTTATATAATGGAACTTAAAAATAATTGAATTTTTTTTTTTTTTTTTTTTTTTTTTTTTAGGGTCAAGTAGAATGTTTAGATTCTTAAAATCGTCATAAATCTGGCATTTATTTATTTTTATTAAAAAAATTCAAAAGTATCACGCATTAGAAGAAAAGAAAAAACATGGTTTTGTAAAAAAAAATTTCTTTATTGTTTAAAATAATTACTTCAGTTATAATTTACTCTTGCGTTCAGATTTTTTTTCAAGTATTGATTTTCCTATTAAGTGTTCATAATGTTTATATAATATAATGAAATGAGATGGTACGCAAAAATTAGAAACTGAAATGTTTGTTTTTTTTGGGAATCTTATCAAAATTGCCATTACGAAAACTTCATATTCGGAATTTGCCATTAAAAATTTGTGCCTGATTACTATTTATTCGAAATCTACTATTCATGACATTTCTGTCCTTTGACACAATGATTAAAAAATTAAATCCTAAACTCAAACATGAAATAAACCTTTAATTATATATATAAAAAAAAACCTAAACATAAAAATTAAACCCTAAATTACAAATTATAAACTAAACCCTAAATTATAACACTATAGAACCCAAATAAAATATCTTAATTACTTAAATATAACTTTCCGTGAACAAAATACATTACATAATTTATCCACGAAAATTGATGGACAAAATATAAAACAAAGGATAAAAACGTATTTTCACAAATGTTAGAGTGGCAAAATCCGAACTAAAATAGGAAAGTGGCAAATATTGAATGACTTTTCACTTTTAATGGCTTTTTTTAATTAACTCTATTTTTTTTTGGGGATGGGGGAGAGGTTAGACAGAAACTGAAATGTTAAATACTCAAAATCGTCAAAAATTTGGTATTTATTTGTTAAAATACAAAATTTCAAAAGTATCATCACGTATTAGAAACAGAAAAAAATAAAAAATATTTTAGTTTTATTAAAAAAACACATGGTTTTGTACCGTTTTTTTTTTTTTTTTACATTTAGATAGTTTAATAGTTAATACTATTTCAATAATGAAATTATTAGTGCGTTTAAGTAAACTTAACAATTCAAACTTCAAAGTATTATTTTGGGAAAAAAAAAACAATTCTAAATATTTGTATGTTGTATGGAGTATTATGTTGTAGAAACTAGAAAACAAGAACCGGGAAAATATATTCTTTTTTTTTGTAGAAAATAAATAACCGGGAAAATATATAAAAAAAAAATGCGAAATTTGTTTTCAACCCGAACCACAACGGCGAAATGAAAAATCTTTACCGGTCAAAAACATTTCAGACAAAATCTGAAAACGAAAAATTAGCCCGCCAAACAAATTTCAGATGATTTTCGAACCTCCAAAAATTTTAATTAACCCCAAAAAAACTCAAAATCCCAAATCCCAAAATCTCTCACACAGAGCGCCACAAATCAGAAAAAATGGCGCTTTTGTTCTCCCCTTTTTCTTCTCCTTCTCATCCTCACTTCTTCTTCCCCATCCGATCTCAAATCTCTCAAATCTCTCTCTCTCTCTATTCCTCTCCCAATCTCTATCTCTTCTTCAATCACCATGACTGAGATGGAGAGCACCGTGAGGATTACGAGAGCAGCGGCGAAACGCAAAGCTATGGCTATTGATGAAGATCGGGTCAACAAGAAGAGAGTTGTACTTGGTGAGCTTCGAAATGCTTCCAATGTCACTGTTTTGACTAATCTCAATCAGAAAAGAGAAACCCAGAAGCCAAAAAAGAGTCTTGGAGTTGGAGCGAATCAGATTAAGTTACCTCCGGTGACTCAAACCCTAGAACCAAGCTCCGATATTGATTCTCGATCTGATGATCCTCAGATGTGTGGACCTTACGTTTCCGATATCTATGAGTATCTTCGTGAAATGGAGGTAATGAAAATCTGATCTTTTAAAATTGCTCTCTTTCGTATTTTTTTTCAATTTTGAAAGTTGTGAGAATCTGATTGTGAAATTTTGGTGTAGGTTAAGCCAAAGCTAAAACCTTTAGCTGATTATATTGAAAAGGTTCAGAAAGATGTAACACCAAGTATGAGAGGTGTATTGGTTGATTGGTTAGTTGAAGTTGCTGAAGAATACAAACTTGGATCTGAAACACTTTATCTCACTGTCTCACATATCGATAGATTCTTGTCTTTAAAGACTGTGAATAAGCAAAGACTTCAACTTGTTGGTGTTTCTGCAATGCTCATTGCTTCGTAAGTATAATCTTTTTAAAAACCTCTTCTTGTTATTGTATATAAACTCTCTTTTTGTTGAAGCTTATGGAGTTTTGTGAATCTAATAGGAAGTATGAAGAGATAAGTCCTCCTAAAGTTGAAGATTTTTGTTACATTACTGATAATACATTTACGAAACAAGATGTTGTGAAGATGGAAGCTGATATACTTCTTGCACTTCAGTTTGAATTGGGAAGACCTACGATTAATACTTTCCTAAGGTTAGAGAATTGTTATGAAACCATATGATAATGTGTTGTTGATAAATTGTATTGTGTGAGGTTTCATTTTACTCATCTTGTTGTGTGTTTTGGTTTGGGTTTGTGTAGAAGGTTCGAAAGGGTCGCACAAGAAGATTTCAAAGTGCCACATTTGCAGCTTGAGCCTCTGTGTTGCTATTTAGCAGAATTGAGTATTTTGGATTACAAAGCTGTCAAGTTTGTGCCATCTATGTTAGCTGCTTCTGCTGTGTTTCTTGCTCGATTCATCGTTCGTCCTAAACAACATCCTTGGGTAAGCATTTTTCATCTGTATAATACTCTTGAGTCAGTCTTATAGAATTGACACTAATAAGAATCTTATAAATGTAAAAAAACAGAATCAAATGTTAGAAGAGTACACAAAGTACAAAGCAGCTGATCTACAAGTGTGTGTTGGAATCATACATGATTTGTATCTGAGTAGAAGAGGTGGTGCTTTACAAGCTATTAGAGAGAAATACAAACACCATAAGGTAATTAATTAGTTAACATTTTACAATTAATGTAATCATTTTGAGTTTTAGTAGCATTTTTTGGTACTTAAATGTTGCTGTTTCTTGTTACAGTTCCAGTGTGTTGCGACCATGCCTGTGTCACCAGAGCTTCCAGTGACCTTTTGGGAGGATGTTACCATTTGATCTGAACCAGGTCTTTTGTAAGGGACAAAGATCAGAAGTTGAAGCTAGAGGAGTAAGATTTTATTATAGAAGTGAAGGCAGGATCGAATAAATTTGTGTTATGTGAAGATGTGTGATGTATTAGTATTATTATTTGAACCTCATTTTGTTTACAAAAAATTAGTGTGTAATTCGGAATAATATAATTTTATTATGCAATATGATATACGTATTTTTGTTACATGATTTTATTTTGTTTATGCATTTGATCCTCCTATGATAAATTTATTAAAGTTCCTAGGAGGCTAAAAATTCTAGAACTCATTGTTGAGAATCCAAAAGAAACCAATAAAACAATCCCAAAAATGATATTTTTATGCACTGTTGGTTATTGGTAATAATAAAAAATTTTGGTGTATTAGGAAGTAGGCCTGCGACTTTGAACCAATTGGTTTAGTTTGGTTAGGGTATTACGGTTATCAGGTATATTGGTTTAAGATTAAGGTTATCGAAATTAACTGAACCAACAAAAAAAAAAAAAAAAATCAGTTTGGATTGGTTTAGTTATCAGTTTCCCTTTTTTTTTTTTTTTCTGTCGTCAAGTGAATTTTCCTTTCTTTTTTTTGATACTGCGACTTTATCCTTTATTATTCGTGTTCAAAACGCCGTCGTTTTGAACATTGTTTTCACTTTTCACACTTTTCCTTTTTTTTTATTCCGGGAGTCCAGGATTCGAATCGAGTCTACTCTATAAACAGAGAGTTTCAGAGTCGTTTGTGAAGAAGACAGAGTTCGACAGATATGTCACACAAACAGATCAATACCGACGGTAACCCTAAAGGACAGCGTCAAGATGGTCACACGGCAGAGTTGATGGAGCTTCCACATACGTTACTTGCGATGCAAGACAACATCAAATCAACTTTTTATATGAGTGACATAGTTGTCCACCAACTTGTAGCTCCTGCCCTAGATTCAGGCTCTGACATCGATGCTCGATCTAATGATCCTCAGATGTGTGGACCCTATGTTACCGATATCTATAAGTATCTACGTGAAATTGAGGTATATAACCTAATTTCAAATGACTAGTTTCATAGTTTTGTGAAACAGATAAGTTAGTAACCAGTCTAGAAGTTCTCCTTGAACTCGAAGATAGGTTTAATCTCAGCTCTAGAAGGTAGTTATGGAGAGAAGAACAACCTTTAAGAAGAAGGATTATGATGATGATGACGATAGTGTACGATAGAGAGAAAGAGAGGCTGAAGTTTGATAAAACATTTGATTAGGTTTTCATAAGTGGCTCCTTAGCCTTACATAAGGGTTTTGCAAACACAAACCATCGGTACTAAATGCAATTAGACCAGAAATTACATAAAACAAGATTAAACCGTAAATAAGATAACCGAGAGATGCCAGAACCGAACCAGTCTTCGCTTCCTATCACAATACTCCCCTCTTGAGAACATCCTTGACCTCAAGGATGGAAGGCCGGATGTTTGGCAATGAAGTCTTGATAGAATTCCCAAGTAGCTTTCTCTGGAGGTTCCCCTTTCCACTGAACCAACACCTTAGTAACAGCCTTATTCTGTCTCTTGACCATCTTCTTTTCAAGTACCGCCTCAGGTTCCTTTGTCGTTCCCACATCAAGTAAGTATTGAGGTAGAGCTGTTGGTTGATTGGTAGGGTTGGGGCAGAGTTTCAATTGGCTCACGTGGAACACATCATGTATAGCTGCTTCGGGAGGTAAGGCCAGTTGATAGGCAACAGTTCCCACTCGGTCTATCACACAAAAATGACCATAGAAGCGAGGAGAGAGCTTATGTGGTACCTGTCTGTTTTTCAATGAATGTTGCCGGTAAGGTTGCAATTTGAGATAGACATAATCCCCAGTTTGAAACTCCCGTACAGACCTGTGTGAATCTGCATACTGTTTCATCCTGTTCTGAGCTCTAAGTAAGTGGAATTTCAGCATATTTATCAGCTCTTCCCGTTTCTGTAAGCTTCTGTCCAACACTAGTGAAGAGCTTTCCCCGGGAAAATATGGAAGGTGTGTTGGAGGTGGCTGGCCATAGATTATCTCAAATGGTGAGGCTTTAATGGCAGAGTGGAAGGTTGTGTTGTACCACCATTCTGCAAGAGGTAGCCACTTACTCCAAGTATGTGGGGCGTCGGATGACATGCATCGAAGGTAAGTTTCCAGTGTTTTGTTGGTTACGTCTGCCCGTCGGTTTGGGGATGATAGGCTGTTGAGAAACGCAACTCGACCCCATGAACTCGGAACAACTCAGTCCAAACTTCACTAAGGAATGTAGGGTCTCTGTCGCTAATTATATTCTGGGGCATCCCATGCAGTTTAAACACATTATCCAAATAGGTTTGAGCCACTTCAATAGCTGTATAGGGATGTGACAAGGGCAAGAAATGTGCCTGTTTGCTCAATCTGTCAACAACTACAAGGATACAGTGCTTTCCAAAGGAAGGGGGAAGACCTTCGATAAAATCCATGCTTATAGATTGCCACACACCTTCCGGAACTGGTAGGGGTTGGAGTAAACCAGGCTTAGCAGACTGATCATTCTTGTTCCTTTGACAAACAACACAATTCCTCACATAGTTCTGCACCTCAAGACTCATTTTAGGCCAAAAGAACAAAGATTTAACCCTGTGTAGGGTGGCATCGCGACCAGAGTGACCCCCAATGGCTGAGTCGTGGAGCCATTTCAGAATGTGAGTTTTCACCCCTTGGTTGTTTCCCACTACCAATTTTCCTCTATGCCTCAACTCTTCATTCACATAAGAAAAAGCAGGGTGAGAACGGGAATTAACCTGCAGGTCAGCAATGATTTTCTGAAGGTGAGGATCAGTTTTCCACAGCAGCTGGAGTGATTCATAGAACCCCTCATGGGCTTGTGACAGTGTGATGTGGAGGAGCTGTGAGCCCGTGACTCGAGACAAGGCATCTGCTACAAGATTCTCTCTGCCCTGTTTGTATTCGATCACAAAAGCGTAACCCATCAATTTAGAGACCCACATGTGCTGGAATGGAGTTGTAATCTTCTGGTCTAGCAAATATTTCAGACTTTTCTGATCTGTTCTGATGGTGAACTCTCTGTGAGCTAAGTATGCATTCTAGACTTGCACTGCATGGACTACTGCCATCAGTTCCTTCTCATAAACTGATAGGGATTGGTGCCTTGGGCCAAGTGCCCTGCTGATGTAACATATTGGATGGTTGTCTTGCATTAGAACAGCCCCTATACCCGTATTAGATGCATCCGTTTCCACTACAAACCTCTTCGTAAAGTTAGGTAGAGCCAAGACTGGTGCAGATGTGAGAGCTGTCTTTAAAACACCGAATGCTTCTGTGGCACTAGAATCCCAGCTAAACCCATTCTTTTTCAACAGATTACTCAGAGGTCTGGCAATAATGCTGTAGCTTTGAATGAACCGGCGGTAGTAATTGGCCAGCCCCAAAAAACTGCGGAGTTGCTTCTGGTTAGTAGGCACTGGCCACTGAGTTATTACCACGATCTTATTAGGATCTGTGCTGACCCCCTCAGCCGAGATAAAGTGGCCCAAATACTCAATCTTCGTAGCACCAAACGTACATTTAGAGGGCTTAAGGTAGAGTTGTTGTTGCCTCAAGATAGAGAATACCTCTTCGAGATGGTAGAGATGTTCCTTCCAACTCCCACTGTACACAAGGATATCATTGAAAAAGACTAGCAAAAACTTCCGAACGATAGTTCGAAAAACGTGATTCATTAGTCCTTGGAAGGTGCAGGGTGCGTTCGTCAAGCCGAAAGGCATAACTAGATACTCATAGTGCCCAGCGTGAGTCTTGAAGGCTGTCTTGTAAATGTCTTCTGGTGACATTCTTAGTTGATGGAACCCAGCCCGCAAGTCCAACTTGGAAAAATATTTGGCCCTGCCTAATTCATCCAACAGATCTTCCAAGAGTGGGATAGGGTACTTATCTTTGATAGTCTGTTTGTTGAGGCCTCGGTAATCGACACATAGTCGCCATGATCCATCCTTTTTCTTAACCAGGACTATTGGAGATGCATATGGGCTGGAGCTGTATTGAATTATTCCTTGAGTGAGCATCTCTTGGACTGTTTTGTCAATTATATTTTCCTGTAAAGTTGAATACCGATAAGGTCGCAAATTTACTGGGTTGGCGCCAGTTTCCAGAGGTATGCGATGGTCAAACCCTTCTCTGAAAGGAGGGAGTGAAGTTGGTTCCTCAAAAATATCCCCGTAGGTGCCCAGAAGGGATTTGAGTGATTCATCCACCTTTAGCTCGCTGTCACTTGCTGTGATGTGTGAGAATAGAGACTCTGGGACCAAGGGCTGGGATTGGGAATGGGTTACCTCTCTTATGCGCAGTAGAGCGATTTGGGGCTGATGCATCATCAATTTGTTCAGGCAGCCCCCTTTCACTACCTTGCAGCCTGCCTTTGTGGATCCCCTCAACACATACTTCTTGCCAGCGAGTGTGAACTCCATCCTTAATTGCTTAAATTCCCACAGGATAGGTCCCAATGGGACGAGCCATTGAACGCCAAGCACCAGATCACAACAGTCAAGAAGCAAGGTTCGGACCTCAGTGCTGAAATCGTATCCTTGAGTTCTCCATGTAAACACAGAACATTTATAATGAGACCGCATATTGTGGCCATTTGCCGCTGCCACTACCATGGGTCTGTGATACAGGATCGGAATCACTCCGTCTTATAATCACTTGATGATCGAGAGATTCCAAGCCTTTTCTCGCGGAAGGTGGAAACGATGGTAGAGATGGATGGTGAAGGCGATTGACTCACTCAATCAGTGGCACGACTAAGAGATTTGAATCACTCAAAACACTCCTAAAACCGTGGGTTTCTATAGACTCAAAGTGAATCACACACTTAGAAATCTAAAGACAAGAACAATCTCTCAAGAACTCGGTCTTTGAAAGAAAACAAAATACTTTACTAAATTCAATGATCAAGGGTGGTTTACAATGAGGAATGAGCTGAGCTTTTATAGGCTCAGAGTACAACGGTCCTAAGGTCTAAAACAAGAAACAAATCGCAGAAATTAAAAGAAAAGAGCCGTTTGAAGGCTTGATGACAAAATCGGCCAAATAAGGAAATAGCCGTTAGCTTGAGTCTTGAAAGCTTGGGTGCGAAGTTGTGATGTCTGGGGACGTCCAGGTTCATTGGAGGAGGCTTCAGAATGCACAAAAGTGATAAGGGAAAGAGCCGTTGCTGATTGATCTCCTTTAGCTCCAAATATGGTAAGTAATGACTCCACATGTTCTTGTATGGTAAGGTGTACCAAGCCTCTGGTGGTAAAGCTATTTCTTGGTCTAGAGTATCTCCTGGGTTAAAAGGGAACCCTCTGATGCTCATAGAAGGTCTCCAATTCGTGGCTTCAGCTGATGGTAAGTTGGATGCAAGACTTTCCTTATTTACACCCGGTTTTGATCCTCCTTGGTTAGCTCTTAAACCAACTCGTACCTGGGCTGATTTAACTTGATAAATCATCTTAAAATAGATGATTTCCTGATGAAATTCAAATCCCAGAACATTTGCTCGAGTGGATTTCTCATAGGTCAACTTCTCCCTTGGATTCTTGTCTTCAAGTAAGGATTCTTGGACATCTCCTAATTGAGCTCGTTTGGGGCATGATTTTCTTTGGCAAAAACTCTTATCTTGGATGGTTTCCAAGTGAATATTCAAGCAGAACTCCTGTGCTTGAGTGGTTTGTCTTTTGGTACATGCTTGACTTCGTTTCTCGTCTCCGGGTAGGCATGCTTCGTCTTCAGGTGGCTTGGCTCGAGTTTTCATGATTCCTCCTGAATCATTGTTCTTCTTAGGACTGAATGGCTGATAGAAAATCAATCCTAGGCCTGGTGCTTGATTAGAACTCCATTTGGCTAAGGGTTCTCCATGATGCTCCGTGTGGACCCATTTGGCGTGTGTAGTGGTTGGTTTGACATGCTGCAAGATTGATCTGGTTCCGATGTCCACATCATACCCTCCCCCTTGAAATAGTTTCGACCTCGAAACTGTACAATCTGCACCAAGAGAAAGCAAGTTAGCTTTCATCCTTCTTTGGGAGTTTAGAGTCTTACCTTGGCGTGTTGACGGTTTGTTGGTGCATGGTGCATCTGGTGGCTCTTCTTTGATCAGCATGTTGTTGATGACTACTTTTCTTTTGTTATGGTCTAGAAAACACATCATGAGCTCTGGAGGCATGTGATTATACGTTTCTGGTTCCCCCACTTGATTGGAAGTTAAACCCCCTTTGGATGTGGTTTCTCTTTGGCCTTTGCATACGTTTAGGGTACCTGTCCTTTCATTGACACTTAAAGGAAAAATCAAGTGCATTATATCTGTAATATATGTACTCAAAGCTGTATACTTTAGGCTATTAGTGAGCATTAAAGTTTTCCAATAGTTGATAAACTCGTAAGTGTTACTTACTTGAACTATGGATGTTGTGTCCGGATGATTCTCAAGTTCTAAACATGTTACAACTCCTCTAGCTTCATGCTCCACGTTCAGACCTGTAATATCAACCTTTGGCATAGACAAGAGCATTATACTAGAACTGGAAATTTTAAAACATAGCTCATTCATGTCATTACTTGTTTCCGGTAAACTTAGTTTTTGTTCAATAGATGCATTGTTTATCAATTTTTTCTCAGGACAAGTCACAGCAAAATGTCCACTCTTATGACATCTATAACAAATCACTTCTTTGGATTTTAAAAGGTTAGAAGACTTACAGTGCCTTAGCTCGATGTCTGGTTCAAGCCTTGAACTCGGAATTTTCTTGTGAGGTACGGCTTGTGGAGTTAATTTCGGCTTCTCCCCCTTTGTTTGACTTGTCGGATTGGACCCAGTCTTCTTCTTTAGAGCAGGTGGGGACATTTTTCTTTGCCTGGAACTGTAAAATTCCTTGGGTGTTGCCTTTAGACTCGGCCTTGTTGCTAAAATCCATCTCCTTGGCTTGGGATTGCTATAAATTTTTACATAGTGCTGGCGCATGTTGTAAGCGTCTCTCACAAACTCATCACGCATAATATCCTTCATTTCTTCCCAAGTGGCATCTGGCACTTTCCAGTCAATTCGAATGTTGGCATCTTGATCCCAATGCCTAAAAGCATCCTCGGTGAGAGTTTCTTCGGCAATGAGGGTTCTTTCTTCTTCGGGAGTGTTGTTTGATGCAAACCATGCTTCCATGTTGTTTTCCCACTGTGTGTAGGCGTCTGGTCCTTGGCTATGGCCAGAGAAATTGATGTACCGAGGCTCCTCTACTAGGCATTCATCCTCTTCGGTGTAGTCTTCTCTAGCATCATCTCTTCCCACCTCACTTTTGACTTCGCCCTCTTCAGCAAATTTTTCTTGAGAGTATTGAGAGTCAGTCTCTTCTAGGTGTGCTTCCTCATGATCTGAATAAGGTATCTCACACCACGGTCTACTTTCTTCTTCACGTTCTGAATCACCTTCTTTATAGTCTTCTTCTTCATCAAACACACTTTCTGTTTGTGACCTATCTTCGGTGTTGATTTGGAAGCTGTCTTCATGACAACTTGATTCATATTCAGCAGAACTTGATTCCCCTTCAAAGATGTATTGATCCTCTAGGCCTATGGGACAACCAATTTCTTCAAAATAACTCGATTCTGAATTTTCTTCATCAAGTGCATCATCCTCTTCTTCTAGACTGATTCGAGAGCCAGCCTCTTCAGGGTTCTCCCATTCATCAGATGCATGCTCTGATTTTGTTTCTTCATCCCAGAGTTCTTCATCACGTTCATAAGATTCTCCAGCACTCAATTCAGATTCAGTACGTTCTCTCCACGAGCTATTGTCGAAATCTTCTCCTCCACTCCATGAGGGGTCGGGTTCTTCACCCCAGTCAATCTCAGAGGTGTTAAACTCATTCCTTTCGTCCTCTCCATCTCCATACTCCATAGCTGCGCTTTCCTTTAGGGATTTCCTCACAAGGCAAAGAAAGAAAAGGAAGCGTATCCAATTAAATCGAAGAAGGAAAAAAAAATATGGAAACTTTCTTCTTCTTTTTTTTTTTTACTTTTCTATTGAAAATAAGCTTAAGGGACGAAAATATTAATTCAGCCAGCAGAAAATTAACTTTTTATTTTGTTTTTATAATTTTAATCCAAATAAAAATCAAAATAATCAAATAAATAAAATAAATTCAAACAAAAACGATTTTTATGGGTTTTCTTTGATAAATTCAAAACAAATAGCAAACTGAAGCAAATAATTTTTTTTATTTTTTATTTATGAAAGATACTGAAGCATATAACAAGAACAAAGCAAGAAATAATTTTTTTTTTTTTTTTTTTGAATTATTTGAAAGAAACTAAACAACAAAACAGAAAATATCGAAATAAAAACAAAAGAAGATAAAGGTTGAAGAGATACAACCTGGGGGATAGGAGCTTTTGATGCTCTGATACCAGATGATACAGGATCGGAATCACTCCGTCTTATAATCACTTGATGATCGAGAGATTCCAAGCCTTTTCTCGCGGAAGGTGGAAACGATGGTAGAGATGGATGGTGAAGGCGATTGACTCACTCAATCAGTGGCACGACTAAGAGATTTGAATCACTCAAAACACTCCTAAAACCGTGGGTTTCTATAGACTCAAAGTGAATCACACACTTAGAAATCTAAAGACAAGAACAATCTCTCAAGAACTCGGTCTTTGAAAGAAAACAAAATACTTTACTAAATTCAATGATCAAGGGTGGTTTACAATGAGGAATGAGCTGAGCTTTTATAGGCTCAGAGTACAACGGTCCTAAGGTCTAAAACAAGAAACAAATCGCAGAAATTAAAAGAAAAGAGCCGTTTGAAGGCTTGATGACAAAATCGGCCAAATAAGGAAATAGCCGTTAGCTTGAGTCTTGAAAGCTTGGGTGCGAAGTTGTGATGTCTGGGGACGTCCAGGTTCATTGGAGGAGGCTTCAGAATGCACAAAAGTGATAAGGGAAAGAGCCGTTGCTGATTGATCTCCTTTAGCTCCAAATATGGTAAGTAATGACTCCACATGTTCTTGTATGGTAAGGTGTACCAAGCCTCTGGTGGTAAAGCTATTTCTTGGTCTAGAGTATCTCCTGGGTTAAAAGGGAACCCTCTGATGCTCATAGAAGGTCTCCAATTCGTGGCTTCAGCTGATGGTAAGTTGGATGCAAGACTTTCCTTATTTACACCCGGTTTTGATCCTCCTTGGTTAGCTCTTAAACCAACTCGTACCTGGGCTGATTTAACTTGATAAATCATCTTAAAATAGATGATTTCCTGATGAAATTCAAATCCCAGAACATTTGCTCGAGTGGATTTCTCATAGGTCAACTTCTCCCTTGGATTCTTGTCTTCAAGTAAGGATTCTTGGACATCTCCTAATTGAGCTCGTTTGGGGCATGATTTTCTTTGGCAAAAACTCTTATCTTGGATGGTTTCCAAGTGAATATTCAAGCAGAACTCCTGTGCTTGAGTGGTTTGTCTTTTGGTACATGCTTGACTTCGTTTCTCGTCTCCGGGTAGGCATGCTTCGTCTTCAGGTGGCTTGGCTCGAGTTTTCATGATTCCTCCTGAATCATTGTTCTTCTTAGGACTGAATGGCTGATAGAAAATCAATCCTAGGCCTGGTGCTTGATTAGAACTCCATTTGGCTAAGGGTTCTCCATGATGCTCCGTGTGGACCCATTTGGCGTGTGTAGTGGTTGGTTTGACATGCTGCAAGATTGATCTGGTTCCGATGTCCACATCAGTCTGATTGTTTCCAGCCGACAACCAATCTCCTTTGCAACAGCGAGATCGATAAAATTATGTGTGCTTCCAGGATCGACCAGAATGTGGAGCTTTCTCTTTCCATATTGTCCCACCAATCTCATGCAGTTGAATGTTGACGAGCCATCCAAAGCATTGACAAAAATGGTTGGCGTTTTCGCATCATGAACCAGTTCCTCTTCGACATCCTCATCAGCTGATGCGTATTCTTCTTCCTCCTCTTCTCCCTCCAAGAAATACACATGAGCCTTCTTATGCTTAAGGTGATGACCTGGAGTATATGGCTCTTCACAAATCATACACAACCCTTTACTTCTCCTTTCCTGCATCTCTTCATATGATACCTTCCTGTTTGAGTGCTCCATGTTTTTGGGGATAAAGTTGGGTTTGTAGGATATGTGTTTAGTGTTTTCGGTCGATTTAGGTGTTTGGAGTAAGGGTGCAGTGTTTGGATTTTTATAGTAGTTGTTTGGTTTTTGATTGGGACTGAAGGGAGCTCTTGTTGTTTTAATGGGGGTATGGAGTAGAGCGGATTCATGTAGTTTAGCTATTTTTGCGGCGGCTTCAAGGTTAGAGACGTTGAATTGTCGGACGTGTAGGGAAAGGTGAGGGTTCATATTGGTGAGAAAAATGCTGAGGGAATGTGTTGGGGGTAAGGTCAAACGGGATAAGGCACACTCAAACTTCTCCAAATAAATTTCCACAGGATCTCCCACTTGCTTCACCGCCATTAGCTCGGCCAACGGATCATCAAACAATTCCTTCGCAAATCGAGATGAAATAGCTACCACATACTCATGCCACGGAGGGTAAATGTCATACCTCGTAGACATGTAATTATGGTGCCACTGCAAGGCTTTTCCTTCCATATACATGGCCGCATATCTGACCTTCAGCTCATATGGAGTGTTATCCAACAAGAAATATTGCTCACATCGACATACCCATTCTCTGAGCATAGTACCATCAAATGCAGGAAAACCCAACCTAGACAACCTCGATGATACCCCATTAAGTGGCAATGGAGCTCTGTCCGTTTCCATTAAACTGGTACCAGATGCAGAGGGACCGGACCTGTTGAGATCGGGCGGATCTGGGAGTTGGGGCTGCTTAGATGAAGAGATTACTACCACTGGCGAATTCACAGTTGGAGAGGCGACGGATTGTGGATCTGGAGGTCGAGGGTTCGCAGTTTGGACGAAGATTGCTTTCTGGGAAAGGACCTGGCTCAACATCGTCGAGAGACCCGCGATTTGGTTACTCATTCCGCTAACATCAGATCTGAGAGCTTCAGTGGTTCATTTATGCTCCTCAGTTAACTGGGTCTGCGTGATCCTCATATCGTCGATTTGCTGGCTCATTTCAGCTAGAGTCTTCTGTCTTGTTTGAGCTGGATCCGCCATGGTTGCCAAGATCTGTGCTCTGATACCAATGAAACAGATAAGTTAGTAACCAGTCTAGAAGTTCTCCTTGAACTCGAAGATAGGTTTAATCTCAGCTATAGAAGGTAGTTATGGAGAGAAGAACAACCTTTAAGAAGAAGGATTATGATGATGATGACGATAGTGTACGATAGAGAGAAAGAGAGGCTGAAGTTTGATAAAACATTTGATTAGGTTTTCATAAGTGGCTCCTTAGCCTTACATAAGGGTTTTGCAAACACAAACCATCGGTACTAAATGCAATTAGACCAGAAATTACATAAAACAAGATTAAACCGTAAATAAGATAACCGGGAGATGCCAGAACCGAACCAGTCTTCGCTTCCTATCACATTTTGTTATGGGTTTGTTCTAAAGAGTTTTGTATTGGTTTGATGAATATTTAGGTTAAGCCAAAGCAAAGACCTTTACATGATTATATTGAAAAAATTCAGAAAGATATTATAACACAAGGCATGAGAGGTGTTTTGATAGATTGGTTAGTTGAAGTTGCTGAAGAATACAACCTTGGAACTGAAACACTTTATCTCACCGTCTCATACATTGATAGATTCTTGTCTTTAAAGACTGTCACTATGGAAACACTTCAGCTTGTTGGAGTTTCTGCTCTGCTTATTGCTTCGTAAGCATCTTTTGATTCTTCTTTTGTATACTAATTGTCTTTTGTTTGAAGCTTATAGATTTATTTCTTCTTTTGATATAAATAGGAAGTATGAAAATTCATATTCTCCCAGAGTGGAAGATTTGTGTTACGTTCATACGAGACAAGATGTGATTAAGATGGAGGAAGATATACTTCTTGCGCTTGGATTTGAATTAGGAAGTCCTACGATCAATACTTTCCTAAGGTTAGGATTATGGTTAAAAACATTATGTTTTGTTTTGTTTAGTAATATACTTAATTGGTTTTTATCTTCATTGTACTCATGATCTTGTGTTTTGGTTGGGGTTTGTGTAGAAGGTTTACAAGAGTTGCGCAAGAAGATTTCAAAGTGCCACATTTGCAGCTAGAGCCTCTATGTTGCTATTTAGCAGAATTGAGTATATTAGATTACGAAACTATCAAGTTTTTGCCATCTATGTTGGCTGCTTCTGCTGTTTTGCTAGCTCGATTCATCGTTCGTCCTAAACAACATCCTTGGGTAAGCATTTTTTGTCTCACTCTCTCTTGAGTTAGTCTTTTGAATGAGACATTAATAAGTTTTTAATGTAAATTACAGAATCAAATGTTAGAAGAATACACAAAGTATAAAGCAGCTGATCTACAAGTGTGTGTGGGAATCATACTTGACTTGTATCTAAGCAGAAGAGGAGGTGATCTAGAAGCTGTTAGAAATAAATACAAGCAACATGAGGTAAATCAACATTATAATGATTAAACATGTACATTAATGAAATTAATCATTTGAATTTAGCATTATTGATACTTAAATGTTGTTGTTTCTTGGTACAGTTCCAGTGTGTGGTGACCATGTCTGTATCACCAGAGCTTCCGGTTAGCTTTTGGGAAGAAGTCATCATCTGATCTTGAACCACTTTGGCTAAGGTTTTTGCTATCTTTGGAAAATGTTAATGAGGTCAAATAGTGTAAGGGACATTGATCAACATGTGAAGCTAGAGGAGTAATTAAGAACTATAGAAGTGAAGGCAGGAGGAGCAAATAGTATGTCTTGTGTTGTGTGGTGTGAAGATGTGTGATGTATTATTCAAATCTCATTTTGTTTACAATAATTAGTGTGTAAGACCAGCTCCATCGGTTAAGATACTCAATTTGGTATCTTAAAATTAAATATATATTTTTTTTTTTAAAGCTGACCAATAAAAACAAAACATATGTGAGAAGAGTATCTTAAATAATTAGAAACCGTATCTAAAGTATATTGTTTAAGATACGATCCTTGTTCTGTTTCCTACTTTTTTTTTATTTTATATTTTTTTTGCTTTTTAGAAACTCTACAATAACCGTGGTTGGAGCTGCTCTAACTCGGAATAATATTATTCTATTAAGCAAACCCATATGACATATATATTTTTCTGACATTATTTTATTTTTAAGCATTGAACCTCCTATGAAAGTTTCTAAAAGGTTAGAACTCTAGAAGTCATTATTGAAACTTCAAAGAAACTAATAATAAATACTGAAAACAAATTGATACTTTTTTTTATGCACTTCATAGAGACAGGACTAAGTATTACATATTGACTTGCTATGATCCTAGACAAAAAGAAAACTGAAAATTTTGATTCAAGTCAATAAAAAAGTATCAAGAACAATTTCTATAAGTTACATTTTATTTGCCAGAAATGGTTGATGTGATTAGACTTTGGGCACAAATACTCTTTACTTGTTCCGTACTCTTTTTAAAAAACCAAATATTAAAAATTTATTACTTGCAAGTACACTCAAATATCAAGTCTTAAAAAAAAAATTCCTTATCCGACTTGTTTAACTCGTTATTTGGTTTGATATAGAAATTTTTTTAATAATTTATTTGTATTTATATATTTATAGTTTATAACTTACAAAAACTAAAAAGTTGTTTTTAAAAATGCTTGTCTTTTGGGACTTTGAATGTTTTGTAATTTGTATGAAATTATTTTTATATTCAAATACTTTAATTCAAGTATAACAAGTATTTTAAGTAACAAGTCGGATCAAGTTATTGGCAAATAACAAAACGGATCAAATTACTTCAGATTTTGGACAAGTACTCAATATAGCAAGTAATTGCTTGTGACAAATCAAATATATCAATTCTAAAATCCAATTACTTGAACGGGCCAGACATATCACAAATATTTGAAATCAGTAAGTCCTTGCCTCGTACCCAACTTATGGTCAAGTGATAATAACAACAGAGAGTACATTGTCTTTTGTATAAGAGAGTTGGAACTATGAAAACAGACGCAAGCTCTAAATTGTTACAGTGTTCTAAAACGCTTCTTGTTCGGTGGCGTTTTGGCACTATGCAATAAACCGGACATTCCGAATTTATTACTATAAAGTAGTTTATACAGTTTTAAATAATTTAGACGCATAATAGCAAATATAGTATCTAGCGCCCGGCCGTTTTACATAAATATAAAAGTATTTTAAGTAAAAGATATTTCTGCAAAAAGATGTATTTCTGTAAAAGGAAAATACGTTGTGTTTTGATTTTTTTTCCATCAATATAACGTTTATAATGTTCAAGGTTATATTGTTAGTGATTTTTGACATTACGATTTGTATTTTTCTGAGTTAAAGGATGTAGCTGCAAAAAATAGCGATTAAAATTTTCTTATACATAAAATCGTATTTTAAATAATCTTTATTTAATTTTTATAAATTTATTACACGTATGATTTTAAATAGTGATACAATGAAAAAAAAAAAAAAAAAAAAAAAAAAAAAAACTAGTCATAAATCCACTAGAGTAAAGATAGTATCACTATTTACGAAATCAGACACACTTGGTTGGCATTTTACGAAATCAGAAAAATATACAGTTAAATCAGGATATTAGACGGAACCTAAATATCCCTCATTCGGGAGTATACCTCCTCAATATGGTCCAAACATTAGGCCTCTACAACGTTATACATGAAATTTAAAATGTCCGCCTAAAATTCGTCATTTTATTTAGCAAACTATTACGGGTTGTATCTCGGTTAATTAGAATCTTGGAAAAAGAGGAATAATTGTGATCTCCACTGTGCTCGATGTGGAGCGGAAGAAGAGACTGTCAATCATACCCTTTTCAAAAAAAGAAGTAGTTTTCTTAACAGACTTTTCCGAGTTAGTGAATATAGTGTCTACACCGGCAGAATGACTAGCTTTTTTTGACACTCCTACAAGATCTTGTGAGACTCAAGAGTTTATTTTTTATTTTTTTCACTTTCTTCTATTTTTCGTACTTTAAATTCAAAAACGGATAAATTTACACGCAGTACCCGACTTTATTTGCATTTTGTTTATCATGTAAACTATGTTCCCCATTTAGATTTTTAAACAGTTTTAATAAATTTATAGTTATTGAAAAAAAAAAAAAAAAAATCTTGATCCTACAACATCTACCTAATAATCAATTAGTGTATACACCAATCAATAATAATATAAAGTTGAATTTGGTATATGAAAAAGATTAAAAAAAAAAAAGAAAAAAAAAAAAGTAATAACACTTTAATAAAAAAAACAAAAAAGTATGACACATAAACCAAAAACAAAAAAAAAGTTAAACAACAATGCCTCAGTGCTGCAATCTGTATTATCCCTCCATTCATTCAGGTGAGCTCAACGTCGCGTCGAAGCCACCGCCAAAAGAATATTCCGATCTTCTTCCTCCTCCATGGAAAACGACGTCAAGGTCATCAACAACAACGAAAAACTCGAAGAAGCTAACCGTCTTCTTCCTCCTCCTCAATCAATTTCCGACGATGACTCCGAATCCGAATCCGCTTTCGAATCAAACGACAAGATCGTGATCGTCGATTTCGAATCTACCGGAGACGATGGAGATACGGTGGCAGCACCGCCATTCTCGTGGAGGAAACTGTGGTTATTCACAGGTCCAGGATTCTTAATGAGTATAGCGTTTTTGGATCCAGGGAATTTAGAAGGAGATCTACAAGCAGGAGCAATCGCTGGTTATTCTCTGTTATGGCTATTAATGTGGGCTACAGCTATGGGATTGTTGATTCAGATGCTATCGGCTAGAGTCGGTGTGGTTACTGGTCGTCATTTAGCTGAGCTTTGCCGTGATGAGTATCCGAATTGGGCTAGGTATGTGCTTTGGTCTATGGCTGAGCTTGCTTTGATCGGAGCTGATATTCAAGAAGTTATTGGTAGTGCTATTGCTATTCAGATACTTAGCCGTGGTGTCTTGCCTCTTTGGGCTGGTGTTGTTATTACTGCATCAGATTGGTGAGTTTCGAAATTTCAGTAGGAACTTTTGGTGTAGAGATCTATGATTCACAATCTGAATTTTAGAAATTAGAGATTGAGATTTGAAATTTATTAATCAGTAAGAAACTTTTGGTTTAGAGATCTATGATTTAGTTTGAAGTTAAGAAATTTGTTATTACTTTTGGCTTTTTTTTCTTTTCTTGAAAATTTGGGTAAGATGATCGGAATTTGAGATTCAAGTTCACAAGTCAGTAGAAACTTTGGTTTAGTGATCTATGATTCAATCTGGAATTAAGAAAGTTTTGTTCTTTTCGAAAAGTTGGATAAATCTTTAGAGATATTGAGTTTCAAAGTAGAAACTTTGGTTTAGTGATCTATGATTCAATCTGGAATTAAGAAAATTTGCTAATTTTTTTTTTTTTTCTTGTGGAAACTTGGCTAATGGATTGTTACATCTGTTGCAAACAGTTTTTTATTTTTGTTTCTAGAGAATTACGGAGTGAGGAAGTTAGAAGCTGTTTTTGCAATTTTGATCGCAACAATGGGTTTATCTTTCGCTTGGATGTTTGGTGAAACTAAGCCAAGTGGAAAAGAACTTATGATAGGTAAAAGATTTCAGATTCTGTCTCTCTGATTTCACTCTCATTTTTTTGGTTTTGACTGCTTTAAAAATCGGATCTTTGTGTTCATGGATAGGTATTTTACTCCCGAGACTTAGCTCAAAGACCATTAGGCAAGCTGTAGGTGTTGTTGGCTGTGTCATAATGCCTCACAATGTCTTTTTGCATTCGGCGCTTGTACAGTCGAGAGAAATCGATACAAAGAAGAAATCCCGGGTTCAAGAGGCACTTAATTACTATTTAATCGAGTCATCAATCGCCCTTTTCATCTCTTTCATGATTAATTTGTTTGTGACTACTGTCTTTGCAAAAGGATTTTATGGAACCGAGAAGGCTAATAACATTGGCCTAGTTAATGCGGGTCAGTATCTTCAAGAGAAGTTTGGAGGCGGACTTCTCCCGATTCTTTACATATGGGGAATCGGGTTGTTAGCAGCCGGACAAAGCAGTACAATAACTGGTACATATGCTGGTCAGTTTATAATGGGCGGTTTTCTCAACCTCCGGCTTAAGAAATGGATGAGAGCAGTAATAACAAGAAGCTGTGCTATCGTGCCAACGATGATCGTGGCAATTGTATTCAACACTTCCGAAGCTTCCTTGGATGTTTTGAATGAATGGCTCAATGTACTTCAGTCTGTACAAATTCCATTCGCTCTTCTCCCTCTTCTAACCTTAGTATCCAAAGAAGAAGTTATGGGAGACTTCAAGATTGGTCCTATTCTCCAGGTTTAAACTTCATCTTCTTTTACTTAATGCTCTGAGTTTCCCACTTGTTTATAAGTCTCCTCCATAAGATACAATAAGTGAATTAGTGTAAGTTTATAGGTGCCTTAAGTTTATGAATTGATTGGATTTATGGATTTTATGTTGCAGAGAATAGCTTGGACTGTGGCTGCACTTGTAATGATCATCAATGGTTATCTTCTATTGGATTTCTTCGTATCAGAAGTAAACGGGTTTATGTTTGGAGTTACGGTTAGCGTCTGGACGACTGCTTATATCGCCTTTATAATCTACCTCATTTCACATAGCAACTTCATTCCTACTCCTTGGTCTTCTTCTTCTTCTTCCATAGAACTTCCGAAGAGAGTGTCCGTCTCCGATAGCTAGCTGCACAAAAAATAACTGCCCTCAAGGCCATTTGTTACATTTCACGATACAGTAAGTAAAAACAACTTCATCTTCTCTATATACATATCAAAACACCTTAGTGGTGTGATAAAGAGTTTATTTAGCATAGCTTTTGTGAATGTGACATCACAAATATGTAGTGGAAACTCTTTTTGTTGTACTTTTTTTTTTATGTTTTCTTTTTGTTAAGAAGATGTGCACATTCCAATATATAACTGAAAGAGGCTTTTACGATGATTGATTACATTATATAGAAAAGCAGAAAACAAATCAATCAAAAGCTCATATAGCCCAATTGAAATAATGATCAAAGCAATGTAACTAATGTTAGCAAGAATCGTTGAAACACTAGTTAAAAGAAATTTGCTTAATAACTACTAATCTGTCATTCTAATAACAGATATATACATCCCAAAATTCAGGCAACTAACATTTCCAGACACTTAATCTTCGAGCTTCTTCGTTTACGCCTTTTCTCTAATGGTAACATCCTCAAAGAAAGCAAGAGGCAGCTCAGGCGAAACAGGCATGGTCGCAACGCACTTGTGCTGTACACCAAGAGAATCAGATATTAATTAACCATCTACAATGTTATTACAAAGATAAATGTTATATATCATTGTAATGTTGATTTTACCTTATGTTGCTTGTATTTATTTCTTATAGCTTCAAGAGTATTTCCTCTTCTGCTCAGATACAAGTCATGTATGATTCCAACACACACTTGTAGATCAGCTGCTTTGTATTTTGTGTATTCTTCTAACATTTGATTCTGTTAACATCACCAGGAAGAGATTTAGAATACACCAACTTTTTTCTGTAAAATGAACAGTCATGGCTCTAATTTGCTTACCCAAGGATGTTGTTTTGGACGGATGATGAATCGGGCAAGAAACACAGATGATGCAGCCAAAAGAGATGGCAAAAACTTGACACAGGTGTAATCTAACATACTCAATTCTGATAGGTAGCCACAAAGGAACTCTATCTGCAATTGCGAGTCCTGAAAATGAAGGCATGGAAAAAAAGAAAGAATAAGATTTAACAATCGACACTATATAAGATGCAAATGCCACAGTTCAAAGGTCAATCAGGTTTGAGCTTACTTTGAAATCTTCTTGTGCAACCCTTGTGAACCGTCTGCACAAACCCCACATAAAAAAAAGGGTAAAACAATCAAAATGAGGACAAGTAAAACTTAAGTATAAACACCAGAATGTTTCTTCAGAGTTGAACCTTAAGAATGTTTTGATGGTTGGACTTCCTAATTCGAACTGCAGAGCAAGAAGTATATCAGCCTCCATCGCCACCACATCTTGTTTCGTAAATGTATTATCCGTAATGTAACAAAAATCTTCAACCTTAGGAGGACCTATCTCTTCATATTTCCTACTTTTTTAAAAACCAAAATAATGATCCCATAAGCCAAACCATCCATGTAAGAAATCTTCATACAACACCAACAATAAGCAAAAGAGGATTAATATGCTTACGACGCAATAAGCATTGCAGAAACACCCACAAGCTGAAGTCTCTGCCTGTTAATAGGCTTTGAAGACAAGAATCTATCGATATACGAGACAGTGAGATAGAGCGTATCAGAGACGAGTTTGTACTCCTCAGAAACCTCCACTAACCAGTCCACCAAAATCGCTCTCATGTGAGGCGTTAAATCATTCTGAACCTTTTCAATATAATCAGGTAGAGGTCTATGTTTCGGCTTCACCTATATTTCACCAAATCACATTGCCAATAAACCAAAAGAAAATCAATAATCAAACGATAAATAATCAATCATCAGTCCCTATCAGATTATCATAAGATTGGGAAAAAAAAATCTAAACTTTTAAGTTCAAAACCAAATCTGTAATTGACCCAATGATTGCAACAGTACCTAATTCCCAAATTACATAAAACAACTGCAATCATCAGTCCCTATCATAATATTGGAAAAATCTCAGAAACTTCTAACTTCTTCAAAATCAAAACTTTAATAAAACCCATGATTGCAACAATGCCCAATTTCCAAAATTTACATAAAACTAAAACCTAATAACAACAAAAAAAAAACTGGTGGGAATCGAGAAATCTAATGTTACCTCCATTTCACGAAGATAAGCACAAATATCGCTCACATAAGGTCCACACATCTGAGGATCAACAGATCTCGATTCAAAATCTAAACTCGTTTCAACAACCGTCACAGCTTTCTTTATCTGCTGCTTCTTCTTCGCGAGGTTAATAGGCTTCTGAATCTCTTTTCCCAGATTGGGTTTCACTGGAACAGCGATGACATTGGAGAGATTCGGAAGTTCTCCGAGTACAACTCTTTTCTTACTACTAACTGTTGTGGCTTCTTCATCCGTCGCCATGGACGAAGCTTTTCGTTTCGACGCCGCCCTTGTCATCCTCGTGCAGTTCTGATTCTCCGACATGGTTTCAATTGAGAGAGATTTGAGAGAAGTTGAAATGTACAAGGAAGGTTAAAGGAAATGGGATGAGTAAAAGCGCCATTTTTTTTTTGGGTGATTTGAGTTTTTTTTTTTTTAGGTCATGGCGCTTCTCTGTGTGTGTAAATTTCGATTTCGAAATTTTAGGGATTTGACTGACGCATCCAAATTTTGGGGTTTTTTTTTTTTTTGGCAGATTCGTTTCCATAATTATTTGGAGGCTGTTTTCTCCTTTTTACCCTTCTCAAAAGTTTCACTCCCGGTTTAGATAACTAGGACTACGAGTAGGGTTTTTATCAACGGTACGGTATAGTGCAAAATAAAAATTTTAATTGAAATGAAACATCGCATTGGTCGCCTCCACCATTGGGGTTCCTTAAGTGTAATGACTAATGTGGATGCAAGTTACCGGTACAATGCAGGTTCAATAGGTGTAGGTTGGATTCTTCAAGATGAAAAGGGTACATACAAGCTATCAGGTTTCTCAAAACTCACCCAAGGGACAAACCCATTGGAAGCAGAAGGAATGGCTCTTCTATACGCCATCCAATCGTTATGGTACCAGGGTTACCGTAACGTAATAATGGAAGGGGACTGCACAACCTTTAATGACCTTCTCCATAATCGTTCTATGAATGCTTCATTAAACCCCTTACTCACTAATATCCGCAGTTGGGCGGATCACTTCGATAATTTATCGTTTACAACAGTGGCAAGACATTGTAACCAAATAGCGGATAAATTGGCTAGAGTCGCATACAACTATGTAGTGACTTCATGTACTTTTTCTTTTCCTCCGCACATGTTACGGAGATATTTGTTTCTCGATCATGTTAACAATATGTAACCAATATTTTCTTTAATATAAGACATTTAAATAAAAATAAAAATTTTAATTTTAAATTGGAAAAAATGTCAAAAAACTGAAATTAAACGTTTTTTTATCATAAAACTTTTGGATTAAAAATATTTTTAATAAGAATATATTTACTCAAATATAACTTTTAATATATTAAATAGGGATACTGAATAGGAATATTTTAAAGGTTAAAACTAGTTTAATCTAGAAGTTGAATTTTTTTGAATAAGAATATATTTATTTGAGTTTTTTTTGGTTCAGAAGAAACTTGTGTTTTGTTTGTCCCAAATTTGAAAGTTAAAGATTCTTTTGGCATTTTTTTCATTTTAAATGTAATGATATTTTATTTTTAAATTTTCAGTTTGTTATAATTGAAAAAGACTCTCTCTCCAATTATATTTCATTTCTCATTTTAGATTTATATATTTTAAATTATATTATATTTTTATTTTCAGTTTTCCAAGTTTAGAGATAGTCCCTTCTTTACGCTCATATATTTATAAAAAATCATAGTTCACACAATTGATAAAAAAAATTAATATTTAAATACTATCGATTTTAATTACAACATTCTTTTCCTTCTAACTATATGAGGTTCTTATAATATATTTTTTAAATTGGAAAACATATTCATTATAATGTAATCTTATTATGTAATCTAGACAAGTTAAGAATATTTTATTTCCAACATCAAACATTAGTTTATCTATGAATAATTGAAAAAATTATTTTTCACTAGATGATAATAATTTTGTCACAAATATTTCTAAACTAATCATTTTTCCGAACCTAGTGAAAATCATTTAAAATTTAAACTTAATTGATCAGTCATCTTCATTCTATGTGTTTTTGAGTAATAAATATTAAGTGAACTTTAGTCTCATACAAATTCATAAAATGCATTTAAAATTATTAAGAAGGACTTAAAAGTGTATGAAAATAACAAAAAAAAGGTTACATAGAACATTTGAACCAAATGACATAAATCATATCAATAGAGTACAATTATATTTATATTTTCATTTTATTTGTTGTAATGATAATTAATAACTTTATCAAAGAATATCCCATCTTTTTGGTGAGTCTTCTTACAATGATATGACAACACTGATATTTTTGAGAATATTTTCTTGTTGTGATTACATTTTTGCTAAGAAACTGCCAAATTTAATTATTTAAAAATAGCTATGAATTCACCTCATAATCTATATTTCTACAATATTTAACTAAATGTTGTTTTCCAAATGTTTTTTAAGAAACTATTCAAATATGTTTAGTAAACATGATTTAATTAATTCGAACTTGTGGTATTTCAATCCAATCTAGTGATATTTGAAATTTTACTTTCCTATAAAAGATTAATTTTACAGAAAATTAAAAGTTTCCGCCATATGTCTAAAAGTCTTAAGAACTTTATAATATTTACTTAAATAAAATCGAAATACAAGCCAATATATAGTCCATTATACATTAACAACTAAACAATGTAATCATAAAAAAATTTAAAAAATATAAAAGCTTTTGATACATATGAGACAACTATATGATATGAAAGATAATAATAAATATACAATCAAAATTATTGAAATTCATTTTGTAATATTTTAGCTATCAACTATGATATAACCATTATTTAAGTGTTTAACTTTACAATTAAAATAGTTCACAAAATAGTTTCACCAATATATATATATATATATAATATATATAGTTTACAATATATATATTACCAAAATATATAGTTTACAATATATAACCAATACAATATATGTATTGATGCGCAAACACTGCCTTCCTTAGCTCATCTTCACTCCTTTGATCCTCTTTTTTCCAGATGAAATATCATGAAAAATACCTTTCTAGCTCTCTTCCGCTCTTTACTTCATTCTGCTTTGACGTTTCGTAAATTTCAGACGAACAACCCTGAAATTGTGCCATTTTTATCTCACTTTGTTTTGATATTTCGTAATTTTCAGACGCTCTGGCTGAGACCGCTATTACCATGTATTTACTTTTACTTTTCTCTTTCTTGAAAGTGTAAACTCTTTAATTATGAATGACTGAATGTTAAACCCAAAAAAAATAGTGTTTATTAATCAAAACAGATTAGGTTAACATTATGAACCAGTTTCCTGCCACATTTACCATTGAATGTATAAGAAAAAACCTACCCAAGATTCAACCTACCCAGCATCATCAATACATGAACAAAGCATATCGAAAAATACATGAACACTAAAAACCAAAATCGCATCACAATTTTTTTTTTAAAAGCGATTGCGAACTGAAATGAACAATTCAAGCACGACAGAGCAAACAACTGAAATCTTGATATTGGAATAAGATCACATACCTAGAAATTTGAGCTTCAAATTGGAAAGATGACGAAACGCTTCAGAAATCTCCAAGAACAGTTTCAGATGGAATGATCTTACTGTCTCAGACTCTCATCTCTAATTGTAATATATATATATATTTAAAAGAAAATATAACGGCATTAAAACTCAGACGGGAATTGTCTTTTTGGGGCAATTTTCAAGTGTGGTCTTAATTTTAGTATGTATGGCCTAAACCTCATCTGGTTAGGGTAGGACTGGGTTACAATTTCTTTTGGAAAATTGGAAATAAATGATCTTTTTGTTAAGGTTATATATATATATATATATATATATATATATCTATATATTGTTGTTGCAAATTGCCACTTTTGCCTAAAAAAATCAGAAAATCATTTTGATACACAAGTATGAAGAAGATTTAAAGAATGAAATTTTTGATTTTAAGCAGTTTTAAATAGTTTTCAGCTTTATGAAATTCGTTATGAAAAATTTAGAATCTGTTTTCTAACGTTTTGAAAATATAAAATTATATATTTTACCATTTGTATATATTATAAAAACATTAGATTATGTAATCTACCACTTTTACATGTTCTACGCATTATAAAATTGAAATTTGTTCTAAAAATTTTAGAATTCGCATTCTACGAAATTTAAAATACATACTCTACCATTTTCTCTATGTTTTACAATTATTAGAATATGCATTATACTCTTTACTCTAGGTTTGCGATAGTTATAGTATAACTCTCATTTTTCATGAAGTCAAGTAAATAAGTCAAGTAACTAACACTCATTTGTTAGTTTGGTTGATTAAGGGGGGTGTATTCAATCGGGCATTTGGAGAGATTTGAGTTAAATGGACAAATCATGTGTTATTAAAACTTGGATTTCAAAATATCTTATAAAATCATGTGTTATTGGATTAATGATTTTAAAATATACAATCAAATCCACTTTTATTGAAAACAGTACTAGGATTTTATTTAAAAGTTTCATGTGAGATTTGAGGGGATTTCTTACTTAAAAATACAAAGACCAAAATCCCATTGTTTTAGGTGAGATTTCAGAGAATTTAATAACAAAATTCTAAATTCACCAAAATTTAACCAAATCATCTAAAAACTCATTAAAACTCAAATCACACCAAATATTTAATTCAATACACCCCTCTAAGTATTTTAAAAAATCTCTCTCTAAACAAATATTTTTTTTTGTTGTAAAATACATTTAAAATAAACATATAAATACCAGTATAATTTTTACCAAAAAAAATCTATTAATATATAAAATCAACAATCAAAAACAAATTAAAATTAAAATTTTCAACACAGTGAAAACAATATAGGTGGCCAATTTATGTTGGAAAACTTTTAAGGTCCGATAGTAAATATAAAGTTTTCTAAGTTGGGTTCTAATTATATGCAATAGTTAATATAAAATTCTCTAATTTAGGGTCTAATTATATGAAAAATGTAAATTATTTGGGTTTTAAAATTAGGTCCAATAATATTTGAAGATTTTTGAAAATAAAAAAAGTTTAAAAAAAAAATCTCAGCTACTATAGAAATCACATTCACATTCATACGGTTCCAATTAACTATGAATATAGATTATATATAAAATATTAATTGCTAGTTTGTAGATTTGAGTTTGTTGTGAAGTTTTTCCAAAAAAATTAGAAGATTATTTTTACCAATTAAATTAATAAAAGAGTTAATTAGTTTACTTTTAAAATGTTTGATATGGTTAATATTTGTTAAAACAGATGTTTGAATTCTATTGGAGGGAAAGTGAAGAACATTCTATATATGCCAAGTTTAACAAGGCAATGAGCTATGTATTTGAGTATTTCCCAATGAGATAATCCTCATTTGATTTTTTTTCTCTTGTCATCCTCCATTATGGGCCCTGCTTTGCTTTTCATGACTGACTTTTACATTAATTTTGAGAAAATAAATGGAAAGGAAAGATTTGAAGTTGGGAAATAGAGGGATTTTCATGGTTATGCTGTTTTTGTATATAAGTTTTTCATATTATAAAACCGAACAATTCAGTGAAAAACATGTGTAATCAAAAGATATTAATATGGAAATTCTAATTGGTAAATGATTTCACTTTGTTAGTCTAAACCATATATACGATTCTAATAGGATGTTGAATTTTACAGAGCATTGCAAAATATCAAGATTAGTATGCTTAACTAAAACAATGTTGATTTGGTAAAAGGAACATTAGTTGGATTAAGCATTCGCTGGTTTGAATTTTGAAGCAAAACAAACCAAACCAAATTAGGAAACCTATAGATCCAAAATAAAAGCAAACAAAACCTAATGAAACATCGATGGTTGACTAGGCGGCTAGCTTCTCATCGATCCGGTTAGGGTTGACTATTTGTCTCGTGTTGCTTTAGCCGCCAATTCCATCTTGGGTGAGTAAGACTTCTCATTACTTCATCGGCTGATCATCCTAGAGTTAATGTCATGACATCCTAGTATCCTTCTCTTTTGCTAATGTATATTTCAATTTCTCCTTTTTGCTAGTTATTGTTGATCTTACCTTGTAATTTCTCCCCCTTCTAACATTTTCGCAGCTCTTAATAGAATACTCTTTATCAAAAAAAAAAAAACCTAAGGAAACATTAGAGCATGAACATCGGTGATCTCTCCGCCTGAGTCTTTCACTTAAAAATGTGAACACAAATTATAATAGTATTTGATTAAAAATATATCAATGAGCCAATCACAAAACGACCAGTTGTAAAAGACGTTTCTGGTGCGTCTCTGGTTTGGGAAACGTTTTTCTCTCTTTCATCAACTTTTTCTATCTAAAAAAGTTGGGAATACTCTTATATTATAGTCGTTTCTACCGTTGAAAATGCTCTTATATCTTTGCTTTGGATTCATAAATAAAAATAATAGAAGATACATCAATATAATCCAAACCAAATTAGGCGGTTATCCTATTTTCGAATATATACTCCGTAATATATATTAAAAAAAAAAGAAGTTGAAGTTTAATGAAAAGTAGTAAATATTTATATAGAATGTTAATTTTTTTGGAATTCAATAAAATTCCTACATATATGTTATATTCCTAATTGACTCTTCTTAAAAAGAGGGCTGAGAGTTGTGGAGTATTAAAAGAAAAAATGAAACAATTGGGAGGGGCTAAATTAGCTAATCTGTTACAAAAGTCAAAAGACACTTTCGTATAAATTTGGTAATAGATCCCATCATTATACTTCATCATTATCTTTCTCTTTACAGCAATTGTTGTCTATTTTCACTCTATATAAAGAGTGTATTGTGAGAGTTGTAAAAAGAGAACAAAAATCATATACTACAACATTCACTCTCTACAAAATACAAGTGTTGCATTTCTAGTTCTCTCATATCTCGTTTATTTACAACAAAGGTCAATATTCTTTTTATAATTCACGATTCATATTCATATATACTTATTTATAATATAATTATAACACGTTATCAGTACGATCACTCTATCACACTTATCTATTTATCTATAATTATTATAGTTGGAGCGCGGCTTTGCCGTCCCATATTTTAATTTAATGTGATTATGCCGCCTCATATTTTAATTTATTGTTTTACTGGAGTACGGCTCTGCCGCCCCATATTTTAATTTAACGTTTTATCGGAGCGCGGCTCAGCCGCCCCATATATTAATTTATTTAATACTTTTATAATGGATGCTTAACGCAGCATAATTTATTATTATTACGATGGATGACTTTGTCACCATAATTTATTTATTGTTTATTATTTATTATTTTTAATATGGATGATTTTAATCACCATAATTTATTATTTACTGTTTTTAATATGGATGATTTTAATCACCATAATTTACTGTTTATTATTTTTAATATGGATGATATTAGTCACCATAATTTATTTACTGTTTATTATTTATTATTTTAACGTTGATGATTTTAATCACCATAATTTATTTGATTATTTTTGATGCTTAATATGAATGATTTATTCAATATATTATTATCATTTTACTATTAATCCTTTTATCCTTTTTATATTTTGATATCCGATTTCATAAATTATATTTGATCTTTAAAATTATATATTTTATATTAATCAATACTTTAATCTTTAATTTCTAACGGTCAGGAAAAAAATTTTCAAGAAAAAAAAAAAAAAAAAAAAAAAAAAATTCTACTTTTTAAACGGCTAATGAATAGTAATTTTTATCTATATATACTCTTATATTTCACTCATTTTTTCATCACTTCAAAATTTTAACCTCTCTCTAATCCTCTCTAAAATCGTTTATCTTTCATAAGAAAAATGGTTCATCCGCTTTTAGTTTTTGTAATAGGTTTCATAATTGTTTCTATTTATGGTTTATTTTTTGGAGATTTTACTCCTGAAGAATTTTTGTTGGTTATTATTTTATTTTTTATGCACTTGTACTTCTTGTAATCGCGCTATTTATTCCTGCGCCTTCCATGTTTAAATAAAATAATTTTTCTAATTATGTTCTTTGTGATTTTATTTTAGAAAAAAAAAACGAAAATGGCAAATATCGAGAAGCTCCAATTCCCACCTCTAGACATCACTGGAACCAACTATATATCGTGGACCACCAACGTCGAGTTACATTTAGAATCTCTTGGGTTAACAGAGACCATTAAAGAGAATAATAAGACGACAACCCAAGAAAAGGCTAATTCGGTGATCTTTCTCAGGAGACACCTCGACGAAAGTGTCATATATGATTATGCACACATGAGAGATCCCCAAGAGCTCTGGAAGTCCCTAAAATATCGATTTGATCATCAACGGGATATCAATCTTCCACTTGCTCGGGATGAATGACAAAGTCTAAGATTTCAAGACTTTGACAAGGTGATGAACTACAATTCCGCCATGTTAGGGATTGTGGCAAAATTGAGATATTGCGGTGAAACCATCACCGAGTCTCAGATGCTTGGGAAGACATACACTACGTTTCACAAAAACCATATTACCCTGCAACAGCAATATAGGTTGTGCGGGTATACCAAATTTTCAGATTTGATTGTGGCGCTTTTAATAGCGGAAAAGAACAACGAGCTCCTTATCAAAAATCATATGGCTCGACCCACTGGTTCCAAGGCACTTCCTGAAGTGAATGTATTGGATTTCAAAAATCCGATGAGGGGAAATAAAACCTTTCGGGGACGTGGCCACCGAAACTATCGCGGGCGTGGGAGAAATTACAACCCACATAACAAAAACCCGTACAAGTGGAATCGCTCTGACCAAGCTCCAAAGGGGAAAGAAATTCAAGTGAGTATCCCCCAGAAACGTGAAAGTTCTTGCTTCAGATGCGGCACTAAAGGACATTGGTCTCAGGTATGTCGAACTCCTGCACACCTTTGCGTTTTGTACAAGGAGTCTGCCAAAAGCAAAGGAAAAGGAAAGGAAGTGAACCTCGCGGAACACTCTGAGGATACAACTCACCTTGATGCATCAGACTTTGTCAATGATCTAGACGAGACCACCCTCGCGGAAAACTGAAATGCCTATTATGTGATGTTTGAATTTCCTATGATCATGTTATGAATAAATTGTTTTTATTTTAAATGTTTTAAAATAATGATGTTTGTGTTATCTATCATGTATTGTGTGACTTTCCCTTTCATGAATAAATATATTATATCATTATTAATTGGTTATGTTTATTTCAGAAATGGATCATAATACGAACGGACCGACATCCAAGAAAAATCTTGGAGATATATGCATACCAGATAGTGGAACAACACACACTATCCTGAAACACAAAAAATATTTCTCGGATATTAAACCGATAAAAATCACAGTCAACACAATCTCGGGTCCTGCAGACCTTATTGAAGGGACTGGTAAAGCAAATTTTATGTTACCTAACGGGACAAGGTTTTCAATTAACAATGCATTATTTTCTCCGAATTTTAAAAGGAATTTGTTGAATTTTAAAGATATATACCTTCAAGGATTTGATACTCAGTCTGCAACTGAGGATGGAAAGAAGTATATGTATATAACTTCTGAAAAATCGGGAAAAAAGATTGTATTAGAAAAACTACCAAGACTCCCTTCTGGCTTGCACCATACATACATAAATGAAATAGAATCACATCTTGTGATCAAGAAAGGTGGTGATAACTTTACATTATGGCATGATCGTCTTGGTCACCCTGACACCACAATGATGCGAAAAATTATAGAGAGCTCACATGGACATTCACTGAAAATCCAAGAGATTTATCAGGGAAATAAAATAACATGTGTTGCATGTTCTCTGGGTAAACTCATCATAAGGCCATCACCAACCAAAATTGATAAAGAGTTACCAAAGTTCCTTGAAAGAATTCAAGGCGATATTTGTGGACCTATACACCCACCATGTGGACTATTCTATTATTTTATGGTAATGATAGACGGGTCTAGTAGATGGTCACATGTTTGTTTGTTATCATCTCGAAATGTGGCATTTGCGAGATTTCTAACTCAGATAATCAAACTAAGAGCTCAATTTTCTGATTATCCAATTAAAGGAGTTAGACTAGATAACGCCGGTGAGTTCACATCTAAAGCATTCAATGATTATTGCATGGTAACGGGAATAAATGTTGAACATCCTGTGGCACATGTTCATACCCAAAATGATTTGGCTTAATCATTAATCAAACGCCTGCAGTTGATTGCGAGACCATTGATTATGAGATCGAAACTTCCAACCTCAGTATGGGGACACGCTATCCTGCATGCAGAAGCGCTAATTCGTATAAGGCCAAGTGCATATCATAAGTACTCCCCATTACAGTTGGCTTTTGGTCTAGAACCAAATATCTCTCATTTAAAAATCTTTGGTTGTGCCGTATACGTGCCTATTGCACCTCCACAACGCACTAAGATGGGACCACAAAGAAGATTGAGAATATATGTTTGTTGTGATTCCCCATCAATTATAAGGTACTTAGAACCTCAAACTGGTGATGTATTTACAGCACGTTTTGCCGATTGTCATTTTGATGAAAAAGAATTCCAAGTTCTAGGGGGAGAAAATAAAATGGTAAATAAGGATATAAAATGGTGTGTTCCATCACTACTACACCTTGATCCCTCTACGAAGCAATCAGAACTAGAAGTTTGGAGAATTATGCATTTGCAGAGTATAGCAAATCAATTACCAGATGCATTTGCAGATACTAAGGCAGTAACTAAGTCACATATACCAGCTGCAATTGCCCCTGCTCGAATTGAAATTCCACAGGAACGTGAAAAGCATGTGATACACGAGAATCCCAAACACGCTTAAAGCGTGGTAGACCAATGGGTTCTAAAGACAAAAATCCTAGAAAAAGAAAACAAGTTGAAGAATATGATGTTCCCACGGTAACAGAAAATATTGATAAAGAAATGGATAATGATTCTGACAAAAATATGGAACATCTTGAATCTGAAAAAAATCATAAGATTTCCATCAACTACATCCAAAGTGGAAAAATATGGAATCGACACAAAATGGATGACATTGATGAGGTTTTTTCATATCTGGTTTCAAAGGAAATAAGTGAAGAATATGAAGATCCAGAACCAAAGTCAGTATATGAATGTCAGAAACGTATTTGGACCTATAGTACTTACACCTAAAGGTGTGAAACCCGTTGGCCACAAGTGGGTTTTTGTCCGTAAACGTAATGAGAAAAACAAAATTATAAGGTACAAAGCCCGTCTTGTGGCCCAAGACTTTTCCCAAAGGCCCGGAATTGATTACGAAGAGACATATTCCCCTGTTATGGACGCAATCATATTCAGATTTCTAATGAACCTTGCGGCTAATGAAAATCTAGAAATGCGTCTAATGGATGTCGTTACAGCTTATTTATACAGGTCATTAGATACTGATATCTATATGAGAATCCCCGATGGATTCAAGATGCCATAAGCATTAAAATCCAAACGTAAAGAGTTATGTGCTATAAAATTGCAAAGATCATTATATGGGTTAAAACAATCTGGACGAATGTGGTATAACCGTCTCAGTGAACATTTAGAAAAGAAGGATATGTGAACAATCCTTTATGTCTATGTGTTTTTATAAAAAGAACAGCCTCCGGATTTGTAATTATCGCTGTATACGTTGATGATCTAAACATCATTGGAACTCAAGATGAAATACAGAAAGCAACAAACTATTTAAAAGGAGAATTTGAGATGAAAGATCTCGGACAGACAAAGTTTTGTCTTGGTTTACAAATTGAATATTCTCACAAGGGAATATTTGTACACCAATCTACATACACTAAAAGAGTGTTAAAACGATTCAATATGGATAAAGCAAATCCTCTTAGTACACCGATGGTTGTAAGATCACTTAATGTTGAAAATTATCCTTTCCGGCCACATGAAGAAAGCGAAGAGATACTCGGGCCAGAAGTACCGTATCTAAGTGCAATTGGTGCCCTGATGTACCTTGCAAATTGCACTCGACCCGACATATCATTTGCTGTCAATCTCTTAGCAAGATTCAGTTCATCCCCTACTCGAAGACTTTGGAACGGGATCAAATATGTATTTCGCTACCTTCAAGGAACTATTGATTTGGGGTTATTTTATCCTAAAAACTCAGCAGGCCAAATAGTTGGTTTTGCTGATGCGGGATATTTATCAGATCCCCACAAAGCTAGATCACAAATTGGGTATGTTTTTACGATTGGAGGCACCGCTATATCTTGGCGTTCTCAAAAGCAAACACTTGTAGCCACCTCCTCAAATCATGCCGAGTTAATTGCACTCCATGAGGCTAGTAGAGAATGTGTATGGCTAAAATCAATAAGCCAACATATTCAATCAAGTAGTGAAATCCGCGTGAACACAGATCCAACTATCTTATACGAAGATAATACTGCTTGCGTTGCCCAGACAAAGGAAGGATACATCAAAAGTGACAGAACCAAACATATCCCTCCGAAATTCTTTTCTTATACTCAAGAGCTTGAGAAGTACAAAGAAATTGAAGTAAAATATGTCCGATCATCTGACAATGCTGCAGATCTCTTCACAAAGTCATTACCCACTTCAATCTTCAGAAAACATATCCACAATATTGGAATGCATCATCAACGAGACATATAGAATGCCATCATAGTTGTTCGAGGGGGAGTGTGCGCCGTTGTACTCTTTTTACCTTATTATTGTTTTTTGGGAGGATTACTAGAATGACCTATATTTGAAGAAAAATGACTAGAATGACTCATATTCTTTTTTAATTAGTAGAATGACTTGCATGTTATTTTTAGGGGTTTATATGACATAAATACCCCTAATAAGCTGTGTAAGGAAAAAAATAATTTTCAAAAATGCCATTAATGAATTAATTCTCGCGTGTCAATTATTTACAAAAATGCCACTGTGTCTTTGTTATCGCACACTTATTTTTCGCAGAGTTATTTTTTTCCTTGACCGCAGAGTTATTGGACTAACTTAGTTACCGCACAGTTGTTTAATGTCATGGCATACTTATTTCAATGTGCACATTTATTTTCCTTTACTGCACAGTTATTGGACTAGCTTGGTTACCGCCCAGTTGTTTCAAGTCATGGCACACTTATTTTAATCCGCACATTTATTTTTCTTTACCGCACAGTTATTGGACTAACTTGGTTACCGCACAGTTGTTTCAAGTTATGGCACACTTATTTCAATCTGCATATTTATTTTCTTTTACCGCACAGTTATTGGACTAGTTTGGTTACCGCACAGTTGTTCAAGTAATGGCACACTTATTTCAAATTTGAACATTTATTTTCCTTTACCGCATAGTTATTGAACTACCTTGGTTACCGCACAGTTGTTAAAGTCATGGCACACTTATTTCCATTTTGCACATTTATTTTCCTTTACCGCACAGTTATTAAACTAGTTTGGTTACAGCACAGTTGTTTAATGTCATGCCACACTTATTTTCATTTTGCACAGTTATATACTCTTACTGCAGACCTATTGGACTAGCACAGTTACTGCACACTTATTTACATTACTGCACAGTTATTTCCATTACTGCAGAGTTATTGGAATATATTCGTTACCGCACATTTATTACTTTTACTGCACACTTATTTTTATTTGCAGAGTTATTGGACTAACTTAGTTGTCGCACAGTTATTTTACGTTATGGCACACTTATTTCCATTTGCACAGTTATTCTTTTTTACCGCACAGTTATTGGATTATCTTAGTTACCTCACAGTTATTTCTTATTTTGGTGGCACACTTATTGTACTCTATTGTGGCAAACTTATTGTTAACGTTGTCGCACACTCAATCTAAATATTTGATCGTTAAATCTGAGTCATACGATTTTTTTTTTTTTTTTTTTTTTTTTTTTTTTTTTGTAAATATGTTATATTTTATACTCATATATTTTTTTAATTTTTTTTTTAATATTTTTTTTAGTTTTTAAAAATTTAAATTTTTATTTATTTATTTATTGATTTTAAAATTTTTATTTTTTTATTTTTTATTTATTTATTATTTTTTGTATTGTTTTTTTTTAATTTTTTAGTTTTTTTTTTTAATTTTTTTAATTTTTTTCATTTTTTAATTTTAATTTTAATTTTAATTTTAATTTTATTTTATTTTATTTTATTTTATTTTATTTTATTTTATTTTATTTTATTTTATTTTATTTTATTTTATTTTATTTTATTTTATTTTATTTTTATTTTTATTTTTTATTTTTATTTTTATTTTTATTTTTATTTTTATTTTTATTTTTATTTTTATTTTTATTTTTATTTTTATTTTTATTTTTATTTTTATTTTTAGAAAAAAATAAATTACAATGGCATTTTCGTTATTTTGTTAAAAAGACTAGATTGATGAGATGTCTTTTACTCATTTTTATACTCTCTCCTTCCAACAAGAGGTCATTCTAGTTATTTCAATAGAAATATGGGTCATTCTAGGCAAATTTCTCTTGTTTTTCCCACTGGATTTTCCTGTAAAAAGTTTTTAACGAGACAACGAAGAACACAACACAAGAGACGTAAATGACAATGAGATCCAAGGGGGAGTGTTACAAAAGTCAAAAGACACTTTCGTATAAATTTGGTAATGGATCTCATCATCATACTTCATCATTATCTTTCTTTTTACAGTAATTGTTGTTTATTTTCACTCTATATAAAGAGTGTATTGTGAGAGTTGTAAAGAGAGAACAAAAATCATATACTACAACATTCACTCTCCACAAAATACAAGTGTTGCAATTCTAGTTCTCTCCTATCTCGTTTATTTACAACAAAGTCAATATTCTTTTTATAATTCACGATTCATACATATATATATGGGAGAATTCCTAGAATAATACTATTTTTTGCTTTAATTGCTAACTTAACATAGAAAAAATTAGTGTTAAATGAGTTATTTTGATTACAAAAATACCCTTAAGACCATGAGTAAAAAAAAAAAGGCTTTACGAAAATGTCATTATGAATTAATTCCACATCAGCATTTTTTTCGCTGACATAAAAATCTACAGCATAAATCTACGATTCGACGTTGTTGCAGATTTTTTAGAACGGTAGATTTAAAGTTTTATTCGCAGATTTACTTTGTAGATTTATTTTATTCCGTAGATTTGCTTCGAAGATTTAATTTGTACCGTAGATTTATATGCCTTAGTTGTAGTAGATTTTTGAATTCATCGTAGATATTTTAGCCTCCGTAGATTTATTTTCTGAAACTCATAAAGAGACAGTAGATTTTCCTATTTTCAAAAGTTGTTAGAATTTATACGGCAGATTTATTTTTTTTACTGTAGATTTATTTTGCAGACTTTTATTTTCATCGTAGATTTTAAAATTTAGTTATAGCAGAGGTTTGTTTCACATACTAGTGGCTGCAGATTTTATGACCAAAGTTTAATTGTTAGATTAACCTTTTAGTTGCCGCAGATTTTTTTTGCGTTATCGCGGAGTTATTGTTCCTGAAAACGTCAAAGATTAGATGCAATTCTCTTTACCGCATATATTATTATTACTAGAATAGTATATTTAGTGACTGCAGAGTTATTGTGGTAGACTTATTGCAGCAATATTACCGCAGAGTTTTAACCGTAGATTTGTTTAAATAACATCGCAGATTTTCATATTTTACTAATGACGAAAATTGGAAAAATTTTCTAAAAAAACGCATACCCACGAAATAATTAGGGTTTTTACAGCCTCCTTCTTCTTCTTCCTCAATCATTCTTTCAGTTTTCAACCGTAATCTCCAAGTTATTCATTTTCATGATATTTCATCTTATTTTTTTTTTCTATTTGCTTCTCATCTATTTCATCCTTTCTTGTGATTCTTTCCTTCAAAGATTCTACTATGGAGAGGATAATCCTTGTATCTGGAAATTGGATGTTTAAAAATAAAAGATGGTTGTTTGTTGTTGATAGCAAAAGTAGCGACGGCGCGAGATGAACGGCAACGGCGCTCGTGAACGGTGACGGCGAGATTTATACGGCGATGAGGATTGAAGAAAATTCTTCAGCGGCGATGAGATTTTTTTTTATGTATGTCGGGTTAGGGTTTTTTTTTTGGGAAATAAGGTTTAAGTTATCTGATTTATTTTTAAAACAAATTAATTTTAATAAAAGTTTCAATTTTTATTTGTTTTTTTCTAATTTTAATCCATAATGGCAATCTTGTGAATTGTAGAATTCATATTGGTTTATTTGTATTTTTACAAAAGATTAGTATTATACTAGTAAACTTTTTTTTAGGGTGTTAGTCTAGTAATTAATTCAAAAAGTAGTATTATTCTAGGCAAATTTTAGTATATATATATATATATATTCATGTATACTTATTTATAATATAATTATAACATAATCCACATTAATTTCTAGTGAATTTTTACTTCAAAATCTAAACAAATCCAAACTAAACCGTACCAAAAAAAACCGCAAGATACTCGTTAACCGTTTAATCCGGACCGGTCAAAGAGAAATATTAAAACTTCACAAATCCCATTTTTGCTTTACTTCTAACTTCTAAGAGACCTTCCTTAGCTTGAAGCAAACGAAAAGCTTCAGACGAAGAAGAAGAAAGCTAAAGAAGAAGAAGATGTTCAGGAACCAATACGATACAGATGTGACGACATGGAGTCCAACAGGTCGGCTATTTCAAGTAGAATACGCTATGGAAGCTGTGAAACAAGGCTCCGCCGCAATTGGAGTCAGATCTCGCTCACATGTCGTCCTCGCTTGTGTCAACAAAGCTCAATCGGAGCTTTCTTCTCATCAGAGGAAGATCTTTAAAGTCGATGATCATATCGGAGTTGCTATCGCTGGTCTTACTGCTGATGGTCGTGTTCTCTCTCGTTATATGAGATCTGAGTCTATTAATCACTCTTTTACTTATGAGTCTCCTCTTCCCGTTGGCCGTCTCGTTGTTCGTCTCGCTGATAAAGCTCAGGTTTACTCTATTTTGCCTCTATTACCTAAATTGAGATTAGGGAAGCTTTGGGATTTGTTAGTTGATTTTGACCTAAAATTTCACTACGGCTTTGCTTTTTAAGTGTGAAATTGGAATAAAGTTTATGTTTTTTTGTGAACAATGTGGCCAATGTTATATTATTTTTGCGACTAAGTCTTGATGATTGGGAATTAGAGTTTCTTAAGTTGTTCCAGCTGCTTAAATCTAAATAGAAAGATTTAATCTTTACCAAGAGAATGCCTTAGAGTTAGCTATGTTGGCCATAAGAGTTGTATTATAAGAATGCCTTAGAGTTGCTTATGTTGGCATCGTCTGTTTATGGTTTATGTGGTTTCAAATTGTATTACTTTTGCATTTGGTTTGCTTACTTTGTAGTGTCTCTTCACTTGCCATAGATCTTTGTGTTACTTGTTTACTACTGTTGGTGTTAAACGTAGAGTTCTTAAGTTAGATGATGTGTTCACAACTCCATAATGTTTTGCTTGACGCGTTCCACTTATTGTCATGTCTTACAGACATTTAGTTAGCTGATGTAGTACTAACATTTTTAATTGATTTTTGAAGAGGACCCTCATATAACAGTCTTGTGCTTTGAACAAAACTCTTACTTCATTCATCGGTGAATTAATTTTTTTTTGTCTTGTATTTACCTTCTTTATGCTTCTCTTTGAGCAGGTATGTACCCAACGGTCATGGAAACGGCCTTATGGTGTGGGTTTGCTGGTAGGTGGATTGGATGAGTCAGGAGCCCACCTCTACTACAACTGCCCAAGCGGAAACTACTTCGAATATCAAGCATTTGCTATTGGGTCTCGTTCACAAGCTGCGAAAACTTATCTGGAACGCAGATTCGAAAGCTTCAAAGAATCATCAAGAGAAGAGCTGATCAAAGATGCTATTATGGCCATAAGGGAAACTTTGCAAGGGGAAACACTGAAAAGCTCTCTCTGCACGGTTTCTGTTCTAGGAGTTGATGAACCATTCCATTTCTTGGACCAGGAAAGCATCCAAAAGGTGATTGATACGTTTGAGAAAGTTCCCGAGGAAGAAGAGGATGCTGGTGAAGGTGAGGCCGAGCCCGAAGCTGCTGCTGGAGCTGCTGGAACTGGGGAGCAAGGTGGTGATCAAGATGTTGCACCAATGGAAATCTGAGCAACTGAGAGAATATGTAAAAGTTGGATTTACAAATCAACTCGAGGGGTTACAACTTTCTTGTGTTTAGGCTCTTTGGTTTCGAAGTTCCAGTCGTCGATGTCTTAAGTATTTGGGTTTTACTTGTTTCTTTAAACAGCTTGGGACAAGTCCATTTAACTCCAACTACATTGAGACTTACTAGGGTTGAACTCTAGTCATGGTGGATTAGAATTATCAAGTAACACTAGCTTTAGCCACTCTCGTTTTTTTTTTCGTTTTTGACTCTTTAAATAAAGTTAATTATTTCTGTTTAAGCAAAATTGTCATATAATAGTCCCCAACCTTAAAAAGGTAATTAAAAAAAAAAAAATGAATGCAACTTTGGTTTATCTTTCTGCAATTGTTTACTCAGAAGAAATGACTTCATAATGCAACCATACATTATTGAGCAAGGATATGATAAATTCCTTGCTTGTTCGGAAGAAAAGTGAAAACCAAAATAATAAATCTCTCTTGACCTTCCAGAGAATCAATCTTGAAATGATTTTAACACACAAAAAAAAACAACCTGAGATTTGGAATTAGTAGTACTGAGTAGTTGGAACCTTGGCAGGGGCTTTACCACCTGGTAAGACATTGTCGGGAAGAATCAACGAGGGTGGAAGTTCACGGGTAATTCCAAGCATTGAATCGTAATCTTCATCCTTGTTTGCAAACTTCTTCCTAAGTGCACTCTCAACCTCGATCTCTTCAAATGACTTTGAATTCTCTGTGGCATGAATATGTGCGAGATTGATGTAGTTCTTTGCTGACTGTGAGATATATTCTATCTCTTCATCTGTTAACTTTCTCATGAACTTTGCCGGGTTCCCTCCCCACACCTGCCACATTAACTTATAACTTGTAGATATGTCCTAGTAAATATATTCTCAAGTCGATGGTTGATGAAATAGTTCAAAAGAAAAGCAACATAAGAAGTCCGTTTCATTCCTCATCGAACAGATAGAAACACAAGAATTCTCTACTACACCACACACCCTTGTTTCAGATACAAGTAGATGAAATACGATTTGTAGGCATAGCATTTCAGTAAGCAACAACATATCAATCAAATTCTTAAGCAAAGAGACAGTGGGTCTACTTGAAGAAGTTCAGCTGGTGAAGCCTTAGCTATAGGTCTTCTATAACTAGCCTAGGCCTGAGTGCAACAGATTATAGCTGGTGTTACTTGGTTAGATAGGGAAGGCTAGGTTTATGAAAATGTCTTGGCAGATATTTTTGGATATCAATTATCGTGGTGGCTCGGGATAGCTTCTGGGTTCTCAATAACCTAAACTTGGGTTCTAACTTTGGTTCTTATTACCTTTGATTCTCTGGTTTTACTTCAATATACAGAGACTAAAGCACTGTCCGGTTCTAGTCTTAATACAAACCCAGTAAGCAGTAAACCACAAAAAGGAGTAAACAGAAAGAAACCTCTCCAGAAGGGATTCGCGTGTTCTGTTTCACAAGGGCACCAGCAGCAACCATGGCATGTTTCTCAACGACTACACCATCGAGTAGTGTAGCTCCCATGCCAACAAAGGCATCATCTTCAACAGTACAGCCATGAATAACAGCACTATGACCTGCTCGGTTTCATTTCACAGACACAATATTCAACTAACAATCACACAACACAAACAAAAAAAAGTTCTGAAAACTAATAAGTCACGTTTAAGGTTTACCTACTGTAACATTGTCCCCAATTAGAGTAGGTAGAACCTTGCCACTTATGTTGGTTTTAGCAACATGTACAAGCGTATTGTCTTGAATATTCGTCCCAGATCCAACGCTGATGTTATTCACATCACCTACACAAGTTAAAAAACCTCAAATCAATATACAATAAGGTTTCCAGCTACTTCATGACATTTCATCAACAGTACACACACAAAATCTAGAACCAATGATATCCATTAAAAACCAACAAAGATGATCAGAACGGTATAAACCGAATAACAGAACAATACAAGATTATCTAGAAGGCAAAGAGAACTTAATTTCCTTTTAGCTAGTCAAATGAAAAGGCCAAATCCACAACTAAAGCAAGTCTTACCAAATGATTCAATGAATCCTTAATACTAATAGTAATAGAAGACAAAACTGTGACTAATGTGCAGCAAATTTGGTACTTAGTTCGAAATCAAAGCCCTCACCTCGAAGAACACAGCCATACCAAATGGAGGAGCCTTTCCCGATCTGAACATCACCAATAACAGAAGCACTCGGAGCAACGAACACATCCTTATCCACCAATGGAGATTTATCAAACACATTCATCAACGTCCGATGCCTCGATACTGCAAAGTTAATAACAAATCAGACCAGCAATTTCACGAATCGGAGCTTTTCAATAAAAAAAAAAAAATCAAAGAAATGGATTGGATCTGAGCTTACGATGTTCTTCGATGTGGTGGCTGCCTTGAAGAAGAGAACCAACGCGATCAAGAGCTTTACCAGTGCCGCGGATCCAGTTACCAACAGTGTAAATTGCTCTTCCTAGGGTTCCCATTTTTGTGATTCTCCGATTAACCAAAGAGCGAGCGATGAATGTGAAAATGAAAGCTTTATTGTGGTGTTAAGCTTCTCAGATAGAGAGGTTTATGGAGGCGTTTGGGGCCTAATGTATTCCCCGTACGGATTTTGCTCGAGTGAGTTCGTTTTTTTTTGTTGACCTCTCTATCATTTTTTAGAGTTGGGATGAGCGTAACCGAATTGAATTGAACCAAACCGAATTGAATTGAACCAAACCGATATTGATTAGAACCAAACCGATATAATAACTAATGTAGATATTGGAATCCAATCAAACCATATCTGAATTTTGTAGTACCAAATCTCAAAACGTCTGAATTTTGTAGTACCAAATCTCAAAACGGACCCAATGTTATAATAATTTGAACAGTATAATCAAATCCACTTTAGTGTGATTTAGATTTGAATGTTTTAAACGAGATTAGAAGGGATTTCTAAATTAAAAAAATAATACTAAAAAATTAGAGCTGTCAATTAGGATTTAAAACCGCGAGGTAAACCCTAATTCGCCTCATAAAATAGCAATATAGGACTTTAGTTTTGGTGTTCGTGGTCTGAGCGGGCTGAGCCCGCCGCGGTCTGTAATCTGTGGTGGGCTGATCATAGCGGTATGTGGGCTTGACCGCGGACCAATAAAAAAATTAATGTTTCTTAAACTTTAAGTTTTAAGAAAATTTTCACTCTTATATCTTTCTTAATTCTCTTTTTTTAAAGGTTTCACGGTTCTACCAAAAAATTTCCTGAACATCCGTGCTACTTTTCATATTTTTTTTTATAACTAACACTAATTTTTTTTTTCAGTCATCATAATCATTTTATTTATATATAGTTTAATATAATTATTTATTAAATATTTTTTCATTTACACACAAATGTGTGCATCTCCATTAACGACTTCATGTATAACTAATTAAATAAAATTCAGAATTTCAAAAAATAAAACCGTATATATAAATTGTGATTTTGTATTTATTTGTTCATATATGTAAAATGGTTATAGTTTTATGAATTTTTATGTATGAGTTCACGGATTAGACTGTTTATTAAGCATAACATAGGTTTCCTTTTTAACGTAATAACAATGACGGAGAACAAGACAATATTTTTATTTTTTTCGTTTAAATATAAGACCGCGGGCTGAACTGCATATCCGCAAACATTAAACGGTTTGGTTTAGGATTTTAATTTTCATGACCGCAGCCTTCGCGGGCCAGCCCGCCATAACCCGCAAAAAAAGCACGTTGCGGTTAGGGCCAAAAACCCGCGGGCTAACCCTAATTGACAGCTCTACTAAAAATCACATTACAATAATATTATATATTATTTTTACTATTCAAATAAATAATTATTTTGTTATTTAATCATTTTGATTAATAATTATATTACATTGAAAACATATCATATTAAAAATATTTATTTTTATCTCATTTTATATCTATTTTAAAAATTGTTTTGGTCTTCACTTAATTTATTATTTTATTAATAAAATAAGTGAATATTATTGGTGTTGTGAATAGTGTTGCACCAAATTGTAGTCCCATTGGTGTAACACTATAACATCACACTAAAATGATGTATTTTTTAAAGTCTCATTGGAAAGATTTTGGTATAAAAATTACACTAAAATAGTGTTTTGGAGTCTTGTTGGAGATGACCTTTAGATCTTTTTCAACGCAGAATAGTAAAATTATTTTAAATAGTCTTTATCTTCTTTTTGAGTATAAATTTATTAATAAAAAAACTTATTATCATTTATATCAATTTTAGTTAGTTATATATGTTAACTATACTTGTGTCATATAATATAATAAATATTTTTTGGATGAATTTACTCGGATAAGTTAGTATGGACTATATATATATTCCAAAAAAAAAAACTCTTGCATTTGACAACTTTTTTTTGTTGTTGCTAAAAACTATAGTGAATAGTCTTTTTAAAAGCTATCAATAGGCCTTCCTTTATCCACTATATCATGAGTTTGAAAAATTTATTGAGAGACTTAAAGATTGGCAAGTGTTAAAAAAAATCCGTCATCAAATAGAGGAGATTTTCTCATAGCTTAAAACGCGGTTAAAGATTATTTTGCTTAGTCTTATGTGAGCTTAAGTTATCCAGATTAGCTACATTATCTGGTCGAATATAAGAAATCTATGTCTTTTGTTAGTTGAGTTTTTTTTTACTGAAATGAGCCTCATTTTTTTTGGTTAATGTAATATTTTGTAAATATAAACCACGTTCTTTGTGGATGCTTACAAGGCTACCTCTGATCGTACAAGCGGTCCAAACTCATGTTTTAGCCCTGTCATATTATAAATATTTTTCCGGCCTCACTAGCATAAGTGACAATAATATTTTTGAGAGTACTAAAGGTTAGAGGTTCAAATCCTTCATTCTCCATTTTATCAAATAAAATTATTTTATTAATTAATAGGCCCACAATAATTTTTTGCTTGAGGCCCATGATTTTCCAAGGCCGGTTCTTACGACCGGTTCTTTCGGGTATCTCAGCGACGCCTCTTAATGGCTGAAACTACACTATATTTTTTTCTCTTTTTTAATGTAGAGATATTTTCGACAATATATTCATCATATTTTATGTCGCTTGTGTTGCTGGGTTTTCCAGTGACTAATTCAAATGATACATATCTTACTTTTTTTTTGTCTTTCTCAAACTATTTGGTCGATGGTTTTGAAATTGACTAAATAACCAGTGTTAATCTCTTTGGTCGCTAGCGACACTCAAAAAAACATAGTTATTATTCTCTATTGTAACTTTTAAACTTTTAACAAAATTTCGAGATGAGAAAAAAGAGTTTACAGAAAAAGTTATATGCGATCTTTTATTTTTAAAATTTTGTTTTTTTGGTCATTTTCTCGATACAAATACTGGAATAAGATAATACAAAAAAATTCAAATAAAATATTTTCATTAAAAACTTTTGTTATCTTGTAAACAAGTGTATCTTTGTCCAATCTTCATCCAAAGACATCACAGCAAACAAGATTTAGCAAGATCACATAAGATTCAAAATAGTAAAATCCCTCTGATATTTGCTAAAAAAGTTGTTTGGAATAGCAAACAAGATTTAGCAATATCACAGCACATAAAAGGACAACAAATCCAGAAAAAAAAGAAAAAAACAATTTAGACCAATTTTAAATGAATACAAACACTGAGTGAGTGGAAAAAAAAAAGTTTATTACTAAAAATAATTTGATAGAGTGTAAGTTTTAAAAGTATGAGTTTTCACCATTGTTGAGAACCGGGCTTATTTCTATTTGAAATGCACAGAAATCTAGCGCTTTGGTCATCAAAAGTGTTATATTTTTATTTAATCCGGTTGAGTTTCTTAAGTTCTTTTATCTAGACGTGCAGTGAGTTTTTCAATGGTATAATCAATTTTTCGATTTCATGTACGGGTTTCAAGATTCATTCTTTGACAGCTAGGTTAAGTTTTCAAGCTTTGTTTATGTATCCGAGTTAGGAGACTGTTTCAGTCTTTCCTTTTTCTTTGCTAAGTTTTAGTCATTAGGTTGAATATGTTTTTACTCAAAATTATTTGCTGGTGTAAGTTTATGTATGAGTTCAGCCAATGGTTGTTCCATTGCTTGAGATTTTTTTATCAGTTTGATTTCAATTTTATAATTCCAAATGACAAAAAAAAACAAAAAGTATGAGTTTCCATTTGGTAAAAGTTTAACAGAGCTGGATTCTTTTCAAAATCAATAAATGTTTATACACAATTTATTTATTTAATATATTTCCAAATCTATAAAAAAAAATTAGAAATTCCAGTTAGAATATTATGAGCAAATAAATAGTTTTCCAAAATCCTATATTAAGTAATTTACTAATTTCAATTGAAAAAACATGGGCCGCGCTTAGTCTTTTTTTTTCGTTTATTAATTAAAACAAAAAACAAAAACTCTCCGTCTTCTCTTTTTCTTCCTCCTCGAAAATAATTGCGGTTACTGTCGTCATCCTCCTCTCCGTTAATCAAAGCTTAACGGCGGCGACGGTAACGGTATCGGAGAGGTGGTGGCGGTTGTGATTAATCTTAAATTCGAAGAGGAAAGCTTCAATTTTTAATTATTCAATTCATTGAAAGAATCAAATCAACAAAATTCTGCAAAAATATTATTGTTCTTCCCCATGGATTTGTCGCTTTTGTTGGTACATTAATCCTCTCTATCTCTCTTTTTTCACATTTCTCAATGTTTCGTTTTTTTTATTTATTTATTATTATTTAAACTTTTTTTCCTCGGAATTTTCACGATAATGCCAGAGAAGCCGGATCCATACCCTTTTCATGATTTTGTTTTCTCCAAAGTTTTAACCTTTTTTTCAAAATTCTTGATGAAAATTTGTATAATACCCTAATACTAATATTCAATAATCTGAGAACATTGTTTTTTATTTGTACTCAGCTTGTTCATTTGCTGTAAAGAGAAGACAAAATCAGGTAACAAATTAGGGTTTTTTTTAAAAAAATTGATTTTGGTGGTCTTTAGATTTGACAAAGCTCTGTTTTTTTTTTTTTTTTTTTTGAAGAAGAAGCTTAGCAATGTCATTGAAGAAGATAGTAAGAGAGTTTAGGGAGAAGAAGAGTAATTATTGTTATAGAAACAAAGCTATTGGTAGAAGAAGAGGAAGATCACACATTGCACCAGAAGGTTCATCTGTGTCTCCTTCTTCTTCTTCTTTATCAAATAATGAAAATGAAGATCATCAGAGTATTTGGGTTGATTTGCCTCCAGAGTTACTTCTTGATATAATCCATAGAATTGAGTCTGGTCAAACTACTTGGCCTGCGAGAAGAGATGTTGTTGCTTGTGCTTCTGTTTGTAAGTCATGGAGAGAGATGACTAAAGAAGTTGTTAAAGTTCCTGAGCTCTCTGGTTTGCTCACTTTCCCAATTTCTTTAAAGCAGGTTAGGTTACTTATACACTCTTTTCAAACTAGTTTTCTTAGCGTAGATTCGATGATTATTGAAGTTTATAACGTTCATTGGATTTGTTTGGCTCAGCCTGGTCCTAGAGATGCTCCAATTCAATGCTTTATTCAACGGGAAAGACCTACTGGAATATACCGTCTTTATCTCGGTTTAAGTCCTGGTTAGTTTACTGTATCTTACACCTTGTTATGAATTGAGTTTGGACTATGTTATGTATCATATTCGTCTGTTATGATTTGCAGCTCTATCTGGTGATAAGAGTAAGCTGTTGTTATCTGCAAAGAGAGTCAGGAGGGCGACGGGTGCTGAGTTTGTTGTATCTTTATCGGGAAACGACTTCTCAAGAAGTAGTAGTAATTACATAGGAAAACTGAGGTAAAGTCTCTTTTTTTTGTCGATTTCATTGTTCTATATTGTCATATGTTATAATAAGTTTTGTTGTGTGTGGATAGATCTAACTTTCTGGGAACTAAGTTCAAAGTCTACGAAAACCAGCCTCCTCCGTTTAACCGAAAACTCCCACCATCAATGCAAGTGTCTCCATGGGTATCATCATCATCTAATACTTACAACATAGCTTCAATCTTGTATGAACTGAATGTGCTCAGAACCAGAGGTCCAAGAAGAATGCAATGTATAATGAATAGTATCCCGGTTTCTTCGATTCAAGAAGGCGGCAAAGTCCATTCTCCAACCGAGTTCATAAACCAAGAAAAGAAGAAGAAGATGAAACCGCTAATGGATTTTTGCTCAGGGAATCTAGAAGAAGAATATGTTGTACAAGAACCATTGGTACTTAAAAACAAGTCGCCGAGATGGCACGAGCAGCTTCAATGCTGGTGTCTAAACTTCAAAGGGCGAGTAACGGTTGCTTCGGTTAAAAACTTTCAGCTAGTGGCAGCTGCAGCAGAAGCAGGGAAGAATGTGAACATCCCAGAAGATGAACAAGATAGAGTGATATTACAGTTTGGGAAGATAGGTAAAGACATTTTCACCATGGATTATCGTTATCCGATTTCGGCATTTCAAGCTTTTGCGATTTGTTTAAGCAGCTTCGATACGAAGCCTGTCTGCGAATGAATGAACCAAAACATTGTATGAACTTTATATTCTTCTATTGCAGTTTGTGTGGGTTTTATGTACATACTTTTCCTTCTTGGAGCAATCAAGAAATCAGATCTTTTTTTCATTTAACTTATCTTACTTAATTTTTTTAATTAAAAGTAATTAACTTTTGGTTTAGGTAAGGTATGTTCTTAGTCTTTCATTTGAAGCAAAGAGTCACCACAAATCTCGAAGCCTTTGCTTTATTACAAAACCCAATCTTTGTTTCTGTCTCTGTTTCATTTATTTTCAGACAAAAAAAGGTTTATAAAACTATAAGATAAAGGCATGAAAGCTTTTGTGAGAGGATTATTAGCAAGAGCTTATGAGGTATCAAAGATTCAGAGGAAGGAATCGGCCGGTTTTGGTTGCGTTACTTGGCCTCCGCCGCCGGAGAAAGGTTTGGAGAATCTGACGGTGGCGGATGTGCTCTTGACAAAGGATGCTGACGGTGGCAAAGTTGACATGTGGATGTCATGCCGTACGAATGACACCGTTTTTGACGCGGTTAAAAATGTTCGTTTCAAATTCCTATTTTTTTTTCTTCCTTCTGTATTATTTTGCTCGTTACGTTACATATGCTAATACGTAGGCCTAAGAATACGAGTTTACGGTTCAGTTTGCATCGAGTTATCCGAGTAATTTAGGTAAGAGATATTTTGGATTGATATAAGAACCAAAAAATATTTAGTTAGGTTTTGAACCGAAATACCTTTTTGTCTAGAATTCTTATTATTGATATGAATGATAAGCCTCAAAACCCAACATAATCCTAATAAATTTAAAAAATCTAAAACCTATTATATCGTACTGCGAAGCCGCACTTCCCCCCTCCACCCCAAAAAAAAAGCTAATCTTAACCGTTTTTGACACATTATTTCGATTAATATCATTCTTTAGTTTATTATAATTTGGCTTCTTAACAATATTTATCTATTTTAACAAAAAAAATAAAAAATATTTATCTATTTTAAGTCATTAGAAATAACCATTAACTAAACGAAACCGAACTGAACCTCCTTTCTTGGGTCGGTTCATGTCGGGTTTTCCGGATCCAACTTTTATGTCCAGACCTACTAAGTAATACACATGAGTGTTAGTATCAATTTTATGGGATTATAACATATTTTTGGGATAATCTTACTGTAAGGACATAGGAGAATATCAAAGCGTGTTAAAAGTTGGTCAAAAGTGTATAAATCTCGAACTAAAAACATATAGGTCATCACTTTATTACTATAAACATATAAATTATATAACAGTAAACGAACTAGTTTTATTTGCAAACTAGTGTTAGGTTCGTTGCCTACTCCACGTTTTTTTTTTTTTTTTTTTTTTTTGTAACCGTGCCTACTCCACGTTGTTATGTGTTCCAGGCTAATAAGAGTAGACGTGATTAATTTCCACATTCGGTTCAATCCCAATATAGTATACAAAGACGCGTCTCTCTATAAGTAGTTTATGTCACGTATAGTTTATACGTCAGAATATTGTTAATCGGACAAAAGATCTTGGACATGTATTTGTTTGTTAAATCATGCATTCACGTATAGAACAACACATGTCAATCGGTCCAATATTGTCTTAGCTACATAACTATTTAGTTCTTATTAAAAAAGGAATTAAAAGAAACATGTATGTAGTTCTTTCTTGTTCATCTTGATTAGTCTAGTGATCTTCTTATGTTGGATATATGATATATGTTTGTTTAGCAAGTTTTAGATTATCCTGGTTTATTGTGTGTTTTGGATATCAATTATCCAAAAATATTTGGGTGGAATATTTGAATAATTAAGAGAAATATGCGTAGATTATTTGTCTACATGCAGTAAATCTTTATTTTTGGTTTATCAAACAAAATGCAGATGGCGAAGCATAATATTGGATCGTTGGTCGTGTTAAAACCTGGGAACCAGGAATATATCGCAGGAATTGTCACGGAGAGAGGTATTATAAGCTTTTCTTTAATATTGTTCTTAGTGCCCCCAAAAAATGTACTCATGTGATTGATTACATAATTTTTCTTAGGAAGGGTTATTCAATTTTTTTGTGATGATATCTTTGATTAAAGATCGTAATTATTGTGAATTTAACATTTTAGCGGCTACATGTAAAGTAATATATAAAATTTTGAATTTCATAATATATGGATTGGTTTGATCATTGTGAAACAGATTATATGAAAAAGATCATTGGGGCGGGAAGATCATCAAAGCTAACAAAAGTTGGAGAAGTTATGACAGATGAGGTCAGAAAAAAAACAAAACAAAAAACATTATTAAGTTAATATTTTTGGAAATTTTCATAAATCCAGTTAATTAATTTTATAAAACAAATTGGGAATTACTTTGGCCAGAGCAAGTTAGTAACTGTTTCATCTGGGACAAATATAATCAAAGCAATGCAGCTTATGTCAGGTATAGTTTACTATTACAATTTACATACATGCATTTCGTATAATATATATGATATTCCAAGATTATCTTTTAAAATTGACCAAAAGAAAAAAATGATGTAGAGAATCACATAAGGCATGTGCCGGTGATAGACGGAAAGATAGTAGGACTGATCTCTATGGTCGATGTGGTTAGAGCCATTGTGGACCATCAAAATGGAGAGCTCAAACGCTTGAATCAATTCATCAAAGGAGACTATTACTAGTTTTATTTTATAATCCATAGAAGAAGAAAAAAAAACATGTGTAATTTTACTTTTTAACACTTATGTAATAGTTAATTACTATCAATAATTTCATCCATTGGACAGAGCTGTAGAGAATGATGAGATAAAAAATGAGATAGATATAATTCCTTTATGGTCGCTCCCTCCAACCAAATGGTGTAAATGTAACTTAGGAGTAAGTTGGGCCAAAAAGAAAGGCATTGGTGGATGTGCATGGGTCTTACTTGATGACAATGGGAATGTGTTGTTGCATAGCCGGAGGTCTTTTGGAAATATAAATAACAAACAAGACTTGAATTTTAGCAGTTTTCTATAGGCAGCTGAAAGTATGCATAGCCATAAAATCAACAAAGTTCTGTTTGCGATTGAAGACCTGGAATTGGTGGGAGCTATAAACCGACCAAAAGCTTGGCCAAATTTTGCTCATCAAAGATCGGAAATGAATAACCTTCTAGAGAAGATTCAAGAGTGGAAGGTTATTGCTGAAACCCTTACAACAAACACATGTGCTTCTATCATTGCTCAAAGTGCTTTAAGAGACTTCTTTTCACAGTCATATACTCATATGTAGTTTTAGGTCATCCTAAATGGTTACATGTGAGCTCTTTGAAACTCACAGAAGATCATCCTCGGTATAATTTTATGTTTGGGTTTAGTTTTATTGTCTTTTGTCAGCCTTTTTGTGGTTGGTTGGATGTGTTCCTTTTGTAAACATCCACCTGCTCTGCCTTTGCTTTACCTACAAAGGCTTTCAGTTGTAACAGTTTATCTTCAATAAAATTCGGAGGAAAAAAAAAAACTACCAACAGACAAATTCCAGTCTTTGGTATATGGGCTAAGTTTGTATATAGGCTTTAATAAAATTGGGTTTGGGCACAAACTGGTTACGAAGAAGAGTTGGGCCAAGCTTAGAGTTCCAAGATATTAATAAAATGGGCCGAGAGTCCAATGGGCTAACTAAAATAATTATAGGGTTTTATATTATTATTATTATTATTATTATTATTTTAATTTGGATTGAGGGTTTTGTTATTTTCTAAAAGCTTCTTCTCATTCTCATCTGCGATTTCACCATTTCTCTAAAAGCTTATACATTTCGTTGATTTTGCTTACTGTAAGTGCTTCGTCTCTAATTCTTTCTGTGTTTAATCAGCCTTTTTATTTTTGTTTCTGTTGTTTCTTCGCTTCGATTCTGCGTTTCGATATGACTAATAGATTCCATTGTCGGATCTGAGACCTTTTGTATTTTCGATTCTGCTTTAATCATGGCTTTTTCTGTAAAAACATGTTTTTCTATTTGATCCCGAGAATTAGTTTGAGAAAGGACTAATCTTGATGTTTTTTGTTTGATTAGTCGCTTTTGATTTTGTTTTAGATACATTGTACAAACCTCTCAAAATATCATTAGAAATGTGTAAAAATTTGTCAATGTTTCGTGGGTTAATCTCAATTTGTTAAACGTGATATATAAGCATATTGAGAATAAGTTAAAGTTGAAACTTTTTTTGTTGTTTCTTGAAAATTGATTGATTCTTGTTTTTGTGGTTTTTGGTTCATCAGTTGATTTGAGGGGGGAGCCATGGGGAGAAAAGCTGGAAATTTGTATATAAACCCGAAAAAGATGGGAACTTTAGCTAAACCTTGTATGAAGGAAATGGTATCTTTCTTGAATTGTTTGGCGCTTAATCACATCAAAGATGATAAATGTGAGAAACAAAAGCAACTCCTAAGTGTTTGTATGCAGAGCCAGGTTAGTATCTTTGCGTTTCGCAATCGCGTTTTTATATACTATTATTCGTCATTGCCTTTGCGAAACGATGAATTTTAACTCTCTTTGCTTTGTAGACGGATCAGAAGAACAAAAAGTCTTGGGGTAACATTAACTACCATTTGCAGAGGCTAACCCGCGGAAGAAAGTAATGTATAAGCATGGATTTTGTATCCGTAAACCGATAGATTTTGTTGTTGATCTCTTCATTTGTCTCTGTTGTTCTTTTGGGTATTTCATATGTACAAGTTGAATGGCATCTAGAAGATGTAACTTTGGACACATTGTTCACCAAAAGAAAGGATTTTTGGTTACTTTGTTTTTGCAATAAACATGTCTTCTGAGTCAAAGGCAGAGAGGTTTATGAGTTTCAATAAAAGTACAACCGTACAAGTTAAATGCAACATAATTCATTCGTTTTAAATTTATATATTTTGTTTATAAACATTTATGCATTTTCTTAAGATAAATGTTTACTAAAGATTTTGATAACTTTTCACTCTGAATCGGGTGTTTTCTCCGAATTTCCGCCGGGATGCCTTCAAAAATTAAATAAAAAAGGTTAGTGATAGTACAAAAATATGGATAAATGGTAAGTTGGTAACATTTTAACATTTTGAAAAGTTTTAAAATTATGAATTTTAAATTCAAATTAGTTGGCAATGAGTAGATTTGTATATGCCATTTATATCATAGACCATAATAGATGGAAAATAGTCCATAGATCAACCGAATTTTGACATCATTTTAGAGAAATGTTAGTTTTGAAATCAATAGATAATGTGTGGATCAATTCATTATATACTATGGCAATGGGCATTTGTAGTTTTTAAATTGGGTTTTGGTTTTTGATATTTGATTTTTGATCCTTGATGTAGATTTTAGTTTTTATTATTATTTATTTTTATAAAAAAAACTTGAATAGTAACTTGTTTAGTTTTATCTATAAATTTTTATTTGTTTATTTTTAGTTCTTATATGTTTTTAACAATTACTAAAATAATACAATTAAATTTTAATAATAAAAACAAAATTTATAAGTAACTATACCAAATAATAATCTATACTATAAAAGAAGAGTGTGCTTTCAAGGGTTTGATACGTGGCAAACTAAGAGCATGACACATGTCCATTCTGTTTAAATTTTTTTTTTTTTTTTTTAAACTTTTATTTATTTTTTTTTGTTTTTTTCTCTTAAATACATATTTATGTAAGATTTTTAAAAATAAAATTTTATAATATAAAGCTGGGTTACACTCACAAGAAGTTGACATGTGTCAAAATTATAATTAACGAGATCGTGACACGTGTCGCTTAATCTATGAGATTTTGACATTTGTAAAAAATATTATGTTTTTTTGTTTTTCTTAATAATCGATAAGATTTTGACACATGTAATATTAATAGAAAACGAAAACACGCGTAAAAAGAAAAAAAAATGATATTTTTTACTATATATTTTTCTAATATATGTTAAATCTTATTATTTCTATAAAATATAAACTTCAAAAACTAAACGTTTTCGAGTATAGATCCAATACATAAATAAAAATCAAGAGGTGATGACGAAATGATTGAGTTAAAAGTTATTGTTAGAAAACTCGCTAAGAAATAGAATGACAAAAATTTTCGGCGATATGAAAATATCTTCAATTGAGAATCAAGTCAAGATTTGAACCAAAAGAGAGAAGAGGGACACAAAAGATCTAGGCGGAAAAACGTCTCACCTAGATATGAGAAAGATCATGGCCATTGGTCAATGAACACATGAACTAATTCGTAGTAATTTTTATCTTCAAATTTAATAATAAATTAACCACAGGAAACCCAAAATTTGAGGAATCACTAATTTATGAGAAATATAAAATTATGTTTTAGTGAAAAATTAAAAGATATCATTTTTAGAAAATTATGAAATAATGTTTTAGGTAGAAATTCAGAAGTTTAGCTATAATATTGATAATGATGAATAATTGGTAAAAATGCTGGTGTTGACAATTTATTTACTAGATTTTTAACATGTTAATAATTAAACTATAATATAAAAACGTTAATTATTTTATTCACATATAAAAACAAAAATATGTAAATAACTTTGTTCTCTAAGCGAAAATACTTTCTACTTCTTTCCTAAAATTTTTTATCATACGTCACCAATAACATAATTATTTTAAATATTTTATTAAAATTTAATTTATTTAAAAAATTTAGAAACCCGTCCATCGGACGGGTCCTTATCTTGTAATAATAACGATACACATAGGGTTGTTACATTTGATGAATAGGTAACAAAATATTGATTGTTTTTTTTTTGTCACACAAAATATTGATTGCTAAAAGTAGCATATTTGCAAGAAAATAAAATTTATTATCAAAACTAATCAATGTCTCTGGCATAAGATTTTCCATCGGAATAAGCTAATATCCATTTTCATCAATCACAAACTCTCCTTTCATTTATCATTTCTAGATCATATTTGAAAAAATAGAATAAAATAACAAAAATGTATCACGTAAAAACATCTCAAAATCTCACAAAAATCGGATTTTGTATTTTGCGTAGAAATCTTCAAAAAAATCTCAAAATCTAGATTTTTCATTTTTTAGGAAAACCATTCTTTCTCAAAATCGTGAATGTCTATAAATTATTTTTTGAAAAAACTAAAATGAAAAATCACAACCAATATAACCCTTGAATGGTTGTGGTTTTTGAAGTGGTTTTTACTCTCTTTTTTTATATTAAAAAAAAAATATTTAATAGTTATTCAAGATTTTGAGAAAAATAGTTTTTCTAATAGGAAATCTAGATTTCGAATTTTTTTGAAGATTGTACATAACATCCAAAATCCCACTTTTATGAGTTTTTGATGAGTTTACGTGATATTGATAAATAAAAGGAGAGGTTGTGACTAATAGTAATGGATAATTAGCTTATTCCCATGGAGAAGCAGAAGCTTATGCATCAAAACTAAATTCTGCTTAAAATAAAATTGCATTCACATACGTCAACAAGAGTCAACATTTAAATTGAAATTAAAATCAAGTCAGATAGATTGTAATTTAACAATGGTTTGGAAAAAAATAAATCCAAATTAATCGATTATTGTTTTTTTCAGAAATATTTGACGTTAAAGAATAAAACATATAAGAACAAAAATTACCTGATTTTGCTAGTAGCCCAATCGGCCCATGACTTGGCCCCTTGAGCAGCTTCGCCGGCGCTGCTTTTGAAACTCGAGGCGGCAGCTTCCACCGCAAGAGTCACCTCATTGGTCGTCAATTTTACCGGTGGCTCTTCCGCCAAAACCCTTGTCATAACCATTGTCACCACAAAAATTATCGCAACAAATTTTACTTTTTCCATTTTGTCTTGTACGATTTTTTTTCTACTATCTATTAAAATAGAAAAATTATTACTATTGATTATGATTTTTGTTTGAAGGATAAAATTATGCTAAATTGATTTGTCTTCTCTATATGACAAAGGATTTGTACTATTTATAGAGACATAAGAGCGATTTAGAAGGCAAAAAGAGCGGAAGAACATTTTGTTGTTATTGATATTTTTGATTTTCCTAAAATTTGAATATATGTTTTCAGCAAACCTTTGTTTTTTAACGCACTAGCCCTATTTCTCAGTACAATTAATACTTTTTCGTTTATCTCTGTCACAAACTCCTTGTTTTTTAGCATCGGAAGTGAACTTTTATAAATCAACCAATTATCATCCTAATCTACCTAAACAATGTTTAACTTAGTGGATTCTCACTAATACTCATGTTAAAAGACATAATAGTAAGTGAAATCATACGAACGATAAGGTTTAAAAAACAAAAAAAAAATGATTCTCAAGTTCATTCTAATAACTTTGCTTCTGCTTTTATACATCGCATTTTTGAATTCAACCATAGTTTGGTTTTATCTTTGGTTTGAATGAATTTATCATTTGCAACTTTAGTGTAGTATAATTCACATAAAAATTAAATATTTATATAAAATAATTAGCTATATCATTATGATGAGACATTGTTTATGTTTAATATTTTTAATGAAATTATTTCTAAACATTGATACAAAAAAATAGAATTCAATATTATCATATAATTTATGAAAGAAAGTTGTAAAATAATAATAATGTGTTTATAAAAAAATATAGAGAAATTCCCTCAAATAGCATCAAATGATATTTTTGTTCCATAATTAGCACATATTTTTATTTAGGACAAAAATAGCATTTTATAAAGTTCATAATTTAATATTTTTTGTTTGGGTTGATTATATTAGTATTTAGGGTATAGTTTTTAGGGGTAGGGGGTAAGATTTAGGGTTTAGGGCTTAGGGTTTAGGGTTTAGAAAACCCTAAACCCTAAATCCTAAACCTTAAAAATCTGAGTTTACAAATAACCCTTAATAAAAATGTTATTTTTGTCCAAAATGAAAATGTGTGCTAAATATGTCACAAAAACTATAATTTGTGTTATTTTTGAGAATTGCCCAAAAATATATGATACAAATATTTTTTTTTTCTATGGTCTGCTAAATTATCAGAGACATTTGACCTATAATTTATTGTTTTCAAAAATTTGTATATACAAAAAGAAAATGTATTTTATTTTCTCTGCGATTACATGGGGTTTGAGTCCTTTTTTATAATACCATTAAGAGAAATTCCCTCAAATAGCATCAAAACAAGTTTTTGTTCAATAAATAGCGCACATTTTTATTTAGGACAAAAATAGCATTTTATGAAGTTCATAATTTATTTTTTTTAGTTTGGGTTGACTATATTAGAATTTAGGATATAGTTTTTAGGAGGTAGGAGGTACAATTTAGGGTTTAGGGCTTAGGGTTTAGGGTTTTCTAAACCCTAAATCCTAAATCCTAAACCTTAAAAATATAAGGTTATGATTACCCTCTAATAAAAATGCTATTTGTGTCTTAAATAAAATTGTGTGCTAAAAATGTCACAAAAACTTTATTTTGTGCTATTTTTAAGAATTGCCCTACAATTAAAGATAACCTGTATAATCTTTTTTTTTTTCTTTTTGTATCTCAAAACAAATTTATAAAGTATACAAAAGAAAAATAGGAAGGTCGCAGGAAGCATATATTATTGTGTTAACAAACGTACAAATGAGAAATTAACTTAGCTTTCCCATAAACCTTTTATATAAACTTATGTATCTGATCAGCTATATTCTTTCCTTATATGAGATGATGATAAGGAAGAAAATCGGTAGAATAAGGAAAACACTTGATAGAGCAGAAACAAACACCATCTCTCTTCTTGATGAAAACCAATTTGTCTTTGCAGATAATTTTACATGTATGACAAGTCGGCCGAGAAGCACCATTGTTTGACACAACATCAATCTCAACACCATTCACTTTGATCATATGACCAGGTTTCAAATAAAGATGTTTTCCTAATAGACACTCGACATGTACAGTAGTGCAGCAATCAGTGCACATGTAGAATAAATTCGTTTGGTTTACTTTAGCTTCACATATCTCACACCACAATGGCGAAGATAGAAAATAAGATATGCCTGTAAACACCTCATGATCTTCTAAAGAAACTGAAGAAAGAGTGAGTGGATGAGTATCATACTTGCATTTTACTAATCCTGGTAAAGTTGCACATTTGAAGTCCAAAGTGAAACGACAATAAGAAACAGAACAAGCTGCCACAATAGTTGAAGATAAGGAGCAAGCCGTACATTCATAAGGCTCGGACATGTCATCAAACTGTTGTTTTAGAAAGAGAGGATGTTGGTGAGCTGTATGGTAAAATGGCTCGACAAAAGAAGCACATTTCACATCTATCTTAAACTTGCAACCATATAAGCAACATCGATACATGAACCCACAAGAGTCTTGTTTACATATCGAGCACGTGAAGACTTCCTTGAAGTTTCTTGCTTGGATGCTCCATAAGACTAGTGGATGGCGATGTAACATGTGTTCCATCTCTAGAGGAAGACGTGCACACGTGTCATGTAGAGCAAAATCACATTGCTTGCAGTACAAGAAACTTCCCATATCAATTAAAAGGATGCAAGCTTGACATACATGTTGGCCAATGTTCTCTTCCGCCTCATCAATGAAGAGTCTTGTTAGGTTATGATCGTGGCTAAAATGGTGTATTTCTCTACCATATATTTCAACCTCAACATCAAATTCCGAGTTACTACTACTCTCTTCTATGGATTCTCCTTCGACATTTTTGCCACCCCACACTACGCTTCTCGTTGCACAAAATGCATGAGCAACATAATCACATGTCTTGTTACTACAAGTATATCCTTCATAACCATCATAAACAATACCTTGACATATACTACAATGCAATTCATAAGATCTATCAGGAATTTGAGTTCGAAGTAAACGATGTGAGTGACGTGTGATCTTTAGAATTGTTGGTAAGAAAAGACAGTTTCTATGTACAAAGAAATCGCATGGCGCACATATGTACATATTTATTTTATCTTTACCAACCAATCCACAAACATCACAAGGAAATGAGTTTTGTCTACGAAAGAAGAAGAGTGTATGCTCATGTACCTTCGGAGAAGTTATGGTGAGACAATTCTTGTGAAAAAGGGAATTACACAAACTACAATAAATTTGACGCTCATCATAATCAATATAGTTTTCACAGAGATTGCAAATCATTCTGTCTCCAAATCCGAATAATCTTGAATTTTCAGTAAGTAAGTGTCTATGGTGTTTTTTTTTGGTGTTGAATTTCATGGGGACCATATTTTGTATGGACTCTGGGTAATTTTGGTTATAGACTTTGATCGTAGTGAATTTATAGACCATAATCGATAATTTAATAAGTTAAAAATTTGATGTTCTTTTTCTTTAGAAAAACAAAGAAAAGTATATATTCGACTTTATGACTATGATGCTTGCACAAAAAGAAAAGTTCATACTTTATACTTTATAAATACTTATACTTCATATAAAGAAAAGGACTTACGCTAGTTAGCTACTCTGTTTTTGTATGATTTATTACATTAGAAATTTAAAACTGCCTCTGAATTATTTCATCTAGAAAAAATAATATAAAATGCCAAGAAGGAACAAGTGGGCCAGTGGTTACACCACTTCTCTTGCCATTCCACCAAACCCACGTTCAAAACTACCTCTCTCCAAAATGAGAGAGAATTATTTTTTTTATGTGGAAAGTTGGGCTAATGGGTCGGCCTGTTATGACCCAAATGATGACAAAAAAAATGATATGTTGGGTTCATATTATCGTGGCGTTAGGGGATCATATTTGTCTTGGGTCAAGACGATAAAAAAAAACCATATTTTAGATTTTTTTTTTGAAACAACACTTATCCAATATATAAATAATGGATTAAATAGTTAATTTAAGATAAACCAGTATCCATTCAAATAAAAAAAATCTATCATATATATATATATATATATATATATCATACTACTAAATTATTTGTTTATGAGTTAATAATTAATTGTTTAAATAATATAAAAAAAAGTTTCCGTCTTCCTTTGCTTTTGTATAAGCCTTTGTATTGGGCTGTTTTGCTTTGCTTTTGTATTTCATGGGTTGTAAACTCTTATCAATAATATACAGATGGAAAAAAAGAAATACCAAACACGAATCACGATGTGATATATCTGTTAGATTGTGTAAATCTCCCTTGAGGAGTTCTCTATACATTCATAACTTATATACCCAAAGGCGTTACACAAAGACGAGAGAAATTCTCCTGTATCTCAGGAACCGTATACAAGAATATACAAATGTCAAAGTCGAATATTCTCAATCTAATAATATCTGCGTATCTGGCATGTTCTTTGTTAGACTAAAATTTTTCTTAACAGATAGGAAACAGTGTGTGCTAATGGTTTGCTAAACTCAGGAGGAGATGTCCAAGGTGGTTAGTCCATTGACGCCCCTATGTTCACATATATGTAAAGAGAAATTATTAACTTATTACATTTCATAAAAGCATTATACATGCTGCAGGGAACTGGAAGAAGAAGTTACAACATCTTTATTGAAGATTGAAACACAATCTTGACACAAAACATAGTTTAGATTCAAATGGGGACACTTGGGAGAAAGCCAGTAGGGATGAAAGGGATATAATGTTGAGGCCGCCGGTGATGATGCTGCCGACCACGGTTAACGGTGAGACGATGTTGATGGAAGGGAGGGTTGTGTTGCAACTGGAGAGAGGGGTTGCGATGAAGAGACGACAATTGGAGAGGAGTGTGGTATGTGAAACCGAAATCTCGTTTCCAGGAAACGAGAATGTTCCGTAAACAGTCGTAGTTGCAACGACTGTGTTTAGGCTTCTGCATTGGAGCTGAATGGTCGCATCTGTTTGTATGCAAGATTAGATTAGTAGATACTCCCATCTGTTTCACTATATTTGATGGTTTCGCAAATTTTTTTTGTTTTCAAATATTTATTTTTTCAAGTAAGATATATTTTGTGAATATTAAAATTCTGTAGTATTTTATATGATTGGTTTAATTGCTTAAACTATGTTGCCAATGTTAAAAACAAAAAAAACATCTAATTTATTGTAGTTTCTTAAATCTCGCGTTTTGAGCTAAAACATCAAACAAAGTTAAACAGAACGAATATATAATAGATATGTATATCAGATACTAAACGTTATATATGTTGATGTATCATGTGTATGATAGAATTTGGAGAAAATTTGTGATATGGGGTACATTTTTTGAAAATAATTGGGGAAATGAGTGCTTCACTATTCATAATTGGTGAAATAGACATTGTGTCTATATCTCTCTAAAGCATAATTCAAATACTCACGTTGCGTTCTTGGTGATGACGAAGAGTGTCGATTCTTGATGTCCTTGTAAAACCGGCAAAAACGCTATTGATGAAGACTTGAGTTGTGCGCGTATAATCTGCTTTGAATCCTCATCTCCTAAGGTATTTCCCATGTTTTTCGGATCCATTGGAGTCTCTTGATCGATCTCCTTAGTGAGAAGTGTCCCCTTAAGCTCTTCATGTTCAATTAGAGTAATCAAGCTCTCTACGGACTTGTTAAAGTCTTCTCTTACGCTCTTGAGTCCTCCTCTTGTTCTGGGACTTCTCCTTAGTTTCAGAATTGTAATGACACTCTCCTCAGCTCCAGAGGTGCTTGTAGGGATGTCCTCATCATTCCCTCCCTCTTGAAAAGGTTCTGACCTCAGAACTGGTTCATCTGCATTATAAGAAGCTAGATCAGTAACGTTGAAGGTAGAAGAGATGTTAAACTCACCTGGCAGCTCTAGTTTGTACGCGTTGTCATTGATCTTCTCTAGTATGCGGAATGGGCCATCACCACGTGGTGAAAGCTTAGATTTCCTTTGTGTTGGAAATCTCTCTTGGCGCATGTGAAGCCAAACCCAATCCCCTGGTTCAAATGTGATCTTTTTGCGTCCCTTGTCTGCATGTTCCTTAGTCTTCTCGTTCTTCTTCTCCAAGTTATCCTTGACCTTTTGGTGCAGTTTCTTTACGAAGTCGGCCTTTGTCTCGCCTTCTGCACTAGAGTAAACAGCTTGGGACAAAGGAGAAAGATCTAGTGGAGCACTGGGGTTAAAGCCGTAAACAATTTCAAACGGAGAATGCTTAGTAGCTGAATGCTTAGCGTGATTGTATGCAAATTCTACATGTGGTAAACATGACAGCCAATTGCGTAAATTCTTACCGACCGTGGCCCTCAATAATGTTGAGAGGGTCCGGTTTACTACCTCAGTCTGCCCATCGGTCTGGGGGTGACAAGTCGTTGAAAAGAGCAACTTAGTCCCTAGTTTCTTCCGTAAGGTTCTCCAGAAGTGGCTCAGGAACTTGGTGTCGCGGTCTGAGACGATGGTTCTCGGCACTCCATGTAGGCGGACAACTTCTTTGAAGAATAGGTCAGCCGTCTGTGTGGCATCATTCGTTTTGTTGCAAGGTATGAAGTGTGCCATCTTTGAAAACCTGTCAACAACTACAAAGATAGAATCCTTGTGGTTTATCTTTGGCAGTCCTTTCTTGTACTTGATCACGTATGGAAAAGTTTCCACGAACTCCAGCCACCTAGCGTGTCTTTTCTTAAGTGTCGTCTGTCCTCTAAGGTGCTTTAACGTCTCGTGATCTGTATGAATAACAAACTCTTTGGATAAAAGGTAATGTTGCCAAGTTTCTATGCTCTTTACCAACGCATATAGTTCCTTGTCGTATGTTGGATAGTTCAACGAAGCTCCACTTAGTTTTTCACTAAAAAATGCTATGTGCTTTCCTCCTTGAGTTAGTACAGCTCCAATACCTGTACCTGAGGCGTCACATTCAATCTCAAACATTTTGTCAAAATTAGGGAGTACTAAGACCGGTGCATTGGTGAGGCTGTCCTTGAGTTGGCTGAAGGCGTCCTCTTGAGCTTGCCCCCACACAAAAGAACTATTCTTCTTGATCACCGCGGTTAAGGGCGCTGCAATGGTACTGAAATCTTTGACAAATCTTCTATAGAAGCTAGCTAGTCCATGAAAGCTTCTAACATGACTGATCGTAGAGGGTGTTGGCCAGTCTTGTATCGCTTTTATCTTCTCCTCATCAACCTTCAGACCCTGTGAACTAACAACAAAGCCTAAAAAGACCAACTGATCAGTGCAAAAAGTACATTTCTTAAAGTTCGCATATAAACCCTCCATCCGAAGCGTCTCTAGAACCTGTTCTAGATGCTCCATATGATCTGCAAAACATGTACTATATATTAGGATGTCATCAAAGTACACAACTACGAAGTTACAGATGTATTCTCGCAAAACATGGTTCATGAGTCTCATGAATGTGCTCGGGGCGTTTGTAAGCCCAAATGGCATGACGAGCCACTCATATAACCCCCGCTTGGTCTTGAAGGCAGTCTTCCATTCATCCCCTTCTTTCATCCTAACCTGGTGGTACCCACTCTTTAAGTCTATCTTAGAGAATATGGCTGCACCGTTAAGCTCATCTAACATATCGTCTAGCCGAGGGATAGGATGCCTATACTTAATGGTGATGTTGTTTATGGCTCGGCAGTCCACACACATTCACCAAGTTCCGTCTTTCTTAGGAACTAACAGAACTGGAACAGCACAAGGGCTTAGGCTCTCTCTAATATACCCCTTAGACATTAGGTCTTGAACTTGAAGCTCTAACTCCTTAGCTTCTTCCGGGTTCACTCTATAAGCGGGTCTATTGGGCAACGGCGCTCCAGGAACTAAGTCTATCTGATGTTCTATGCCCCTAAGAGGTGGTAATCCTGGTGGTATCTCTTCTGGAAACACGTCTTGAAATTTGTCCAACAGCTTAAGTATTTCGTCCGGTGTATCCTTTTCGTCTTTACCTGAAAACAATTCTTCCTTAAAGATCATTAGTAGCACCTGCTCCTTGGATTCTAGAGATTTCAAAACAGAATGAGAGGATACAAATAAGTTAGCCTTACTTACCTTAGCCCCTTTGTCCATTTCTTTTTGCATCTCATGGACCTCTTGTGGAGTAAGTGGTGCTAGACTATGCTTTCGGTTGTTATGGCTGAAACTATAGTAGTTGGTGCGGCCACTATGAATGGTATCCTTGTCAAACTGCCACGGCCGTCCTAGGAGTAAGTGACCAGCTTGCATGGGAACTACGTCGCATATGACTTGATCCGCATACTTCCCAATGCTGAATGCCACAGTGACTTGCTCCAAGATCTTGAGCTCCGTTTCATCATTGAGCCACTTGAGATGGTAGGGCCTTGGATGCTTTGTCTTCTTGAGACCTAGCTTATCAACCAAATACTTGCTTGCAACATTAGTACAGGAGCCGCCGTCGATTATAAGACTACATACCTTAGAATCTATGGTGCACCGAGAGTGGAATATATTTTCCCTTTGCACGGTCTCGGGATCAAAGAACGAGCTGAGGGCTCTTCTTGTCACTAGGAGCTGTCCCACCTCTGGATAATCAACTATATCCTCTTCGGACTCCACTTGTTCTTCATTGACTTCATCCTCGGACTCGTACTCTCCATTGTCTCTAAGCACCATAACTCGTTGGTTTGGGCACTCCCTTGCATAGTGACCCTTTCCCTGGCATTTGAAACAAGTGATGTCACGAGTTCTAGTATTTTGTGATTGGAACTTACCTGGTTCGGTCCTACTCGGTTTCGAGGGTTCCAGAACATTTTTCTTGAACTTAGATTCAGCCTCTATAGACTTTCCTTTGTCTAGGCTTCGCTGAGGCTGGGAAGTCCAACTAGGCTTGCTCCTACTAGTCTGAACAGTCTTCCTCTTAATGTGCTGCTCGGCTTGTATAGCTAAGTGCAACAATTCCTCTAAGTCTCGGTAGGCTTGCCTTTCAACCTTCCTTGCGATTCTGTCATGTAAGCCGTCCAAGAACTGAGCCATTAGAGTCTCCTCTGAGTCCTCAACCTCTAATCTGTTCCTAAGCATTTCAAACTCCTCGAAATATTCCTCTACTGATTTGCTCCCTTGAGTGAGTTTCCTAAACTTCTTCTGCAAATCCCTATGGTAGTATGATGGAACATATCGTTTCCTGAGCTGGTACCTCATATCACCCCACGTACTAATCTGGTCGTGTCTAAGTCTTCTTCTCTCAGAAACTTCTCTATCCCACTACGCCAAAGCGTTCTCCGTGAACTGAGCAGCGGCGAGGGATACTTTTCTCGCATCTGAATACCCATAATACTCAAAGATATTCTCCATTCTCTTCTCCCAATCTAGATAGGCTTCGGGGTTTACTCTTCCAGCAAACGTTGGTGCAGTCAACTTCAAGTCTTTGCCTTCATGCCTTGGTCTTTCATCATCTAAGTTTCGGTCTCTAGCCCTCTCATGTCTCCTAACTCGAATATTAGGGGCTGGTAACGGATCATCCTCATAATCTTCGGAGTCTTCAACAACTTCGTCCTCTGTTCGAGGTCTTGCCCTGTTGGGGTTCTCTCCATGTCCCTCTCTAACTGGCTGAGGTCGTGCTTCTAGGCGTGCGAGACGGTCATTGACGGACCTTATGGCTTCCAAGAGCTGGTTCATGTTGACGTGTACCTCCTCTCCCATGTCGAGGTTCCTGTAGTACACTAGCAAACAGATCAAGTGCAAAAGGAAATTGAACAAAAATCAAACAAGAAATCAAAGTTCCTTCAAGCCAAACACAAAACAGAGAAATTAGCAAAATTTCTGTGTCTCAAGTTTTCGTGAACGAAAAATAGCAAACGAATTTCTAAAATAAGGGAGACAATTTTTATAGTTTTTAAAAGGTTTTGAGAAGCTAAAACAGAAGACGAAATATTTTTATGATATTTTTGAATTTTATAAAATTGAAACAACACAACAGACGAAAAATAGAAAAACTATGAAACAGATTTTTTATTTGGTTTTTCTTGATAGGGATTGAAACAAACAACCACATCAAACTAAATAAAGGTAAAAGGGGTTGAAAACAACCTGAGAGGGAGCGTTTAGGCTCTGATACCAGATGGTATAGGCACGGAACCGTGAGTGAGCAGAGGATAGAGATGGAGTCGAGTAGTTGGTGGTAACACACTCTCTACTTGACAGGAGATGGATTGAAGTGGAGCGAGATGGAGCAGATTCAGTTGGTGGTAACACTCTACCTGAATCAGCGATGAGATGAGGCGATGAAAGAGTAATAATGGTGGATCGAGAGACGCCACAAAGCTGGTGGAAAGGCTTTGATAAGTCTAAGCTTCAAATCTGCAAGCGAGTCACACGCAGGAGATAACAAGCGGCTAGGGTTTCTTCAAGAAGAAAAACGTGGGTTCTTTTATTAAAAATAGGGTCAATGATACAAGCTGAGAAGGAGCTTTATAAATAGCTCAGCAGCTGGTGGCTTCTTAGGCCGAAAATACAAATAAGGAAAGAAATAAAACGACACGCTTCCTAGACTCTCTATTACAAAACACTGGGACTTACAACGACTCAAATAAAAAGAAAAAACCCTGCAAAACAACAAAATAAAACTCGTGAGTCTAAAGCATAATTCAAATACTCACGTTGCGTTCTTGGTGATGACGAAGAGTGTCGATTCTTGATGTCCTTGTAAAACCGGCAAAAACGCTATTGATGAAGACTTGAGTTGTGCGCGTATAATCTGCTTTGAATCCTCATCTCCTAAGGTGTTTCCCATGTTTGTCGGATCCATTGGAGTCTCTTGACTGATCTCCTTAGTGAGAAGTGTCCCCTTAAGCTCTTCATGTTCAATTAGTGTAATCAAGCTCTCTACGGACTTGTTAAAGTCTTCTCTTACGCTCTTGAGTCCTCCTCTTGTTCTGGGACTTCTCCTTAGTTTCGGAATTGTAATGACACTCTCCTCAGCTCCAGGGGTGCTTGTAGGGATGTCCTCATCATAGAAACCCCAATATCTTCCTCATTCCTTCTCCCTTCTCTTAGTGGCGGAACTCTCTCTTTTGGCAGCAGCTTCTCCATTGATCTCAACTCTCGCCTTTCGGCCTCGTGCCGAGAGTCCGAGAATTTTTCTAGTGACATTGTTTCTCAGGTTTCTTCCTCCGTTCCATTCTTGCTTTAGCGTTACTCTTGTTTTCTGGCTCCTTTGATGAGTCTCGTTCCTACCTTAGTGATATGCTCAAATTTACCCTGAGCTACTCTCTCAAATTAAGAGATCACTGTAGTACTTAGGGATCGAATCCACAAGGACTATGAAATATCCAATAAATCCCAGTAAAAGTATTATGCTAAATAAAGTATAATGAAATGAAATTGCAATGCGAATAAATTAAACAAAGTGTAAATCAATGGAGAAAAGCGCTAGGCATAGGGAAATCTCAGGAATCTTCAGAACTGTGAATCAATTGAATTATCAGGATTATAATTAAGAACCGTTCTAGAACTCAAACACAATTGTAAAACCTACCAGCTTCCGCTGCGTAAACTATCTATCCCTGAATCTAGAATTCCAAATTCCTTTGCTAAATTCTAAGATCCAGACAAGCAGTAATGACCAGGTTCAATTTTTTCACAAAATCCCTAAATCAAATTCCTTTGCAGATAGGTATTTTGCTCACCTAAGATAGATCTAGCAATCAATTACACTTTCATGTCAATTGATAACCCTAAATCAGATTCTAGGTCGCGAATCTAGAATAAGCAATAAGTTCAATCCTAGATGAAGAACTCTATCAATTAACCCTAGTAATCTAAAGATTCAACAATTCCTCAGAAACCCTTGAAAACCCATAACCTAACAGGGGAACTACTCAGACATGGTGAAAGCAACAATCATCATGATATGAATAGAAATCATTCAATATAATAGAAAATAAAAGTAGAGAACAAAGAGTATCCGGGATTAGAGAAAGATGATCCAAGCTTGAGATAGATAGAGAGTCTGCTACTCGATAATCTCTAAAAACCCTGATCTAAACACACAATAAATAGCTAAAAACTCGTACATGGACTAATGCTGAAATATTAGAAACTTCTGGGCAAAATTGTAAATCTTCCAAAATTTCCGAAGTTGTCCGCCTGTGGTGTCGATCGACACCCATGGCTGGTATCGATCGACACCAAGTCACACATCGCCTCTAGACATGATTCTTCGATGCAACTTCTTGGTCTTTGCTCCAAAATCTCCCATATCCTTCACATTAGTCCTAAATGCATACCTGAAGATAAAAGACTCTAATAGATTCTAAAAACACCAAAAAGACTCGATTAAAGACTCTTATATCATGGTTAAAACCCATAAAAACCATGATATATCACTTAGCACTCTTTCGCTCCATTACTGCCATCCGAATCTATTCCAAGCTTTGCATCCAACTTCCTCTTTCCATCGAAGATCTTTGCTACCCAAGCTTTCACTTACTTCCAAGGAAATGGATATAATTCTGGATGACAGAATCGACGACAAAGATCTGGGACGGGTCCTTTAATGCTTTGAGATTGTGTTAGTCTCCATGGAAATTAGTTTTTCTTCTTCCTCTTTCATAGAGTTCTCTAAAACTGCAAAATCTTCTCTCTTTTTTAGAGATGTAATAACATATAACAAGATCCTAGGAAAGGTTTTGGCTGGTTAGTCAGAAAAGGCACATAAATTATTGTTTGGTGACTGACTGAGATTTTTCACCTTGTTTATTATCCATTCAATGTCGCTTCCTCCATCGTCCATTCCACGTTGCTTCCTCCATCTCCTTTCCATTGGCGACTCCCCTTAGGTTCCAGATTTGGGTATAATTCCTTTAATCTCGGCCTTTGTTTTCGTTTCTTTGATGGATATTATTGTGTCTCTTGGTCACACACTTTTAGCCTCAGTGCGATTATCTTTTTGTTGTTTTTCTGACTCCATGTTAGTTTTCTTTTCTTTGTGACAATTTGAAGAGAAAATATTTGATAATTTCTTTCATTCAGTGAATTTGGTGATATTGGGTTTCTATTGCCATGTCTTCTCCTTTATGGAGCTTGTTCTCGGCACAAAATGTCCACTTGCGTTGAGTGGGTTTGTTGGTATTGCAAGGATCTTCCTCCCTGCTTTGCATATTCTTTAGCCTTTTTGGCTACGGAAAACCTGCTTCTTGATTATGCTGACATGTCAGAATAGGATAGAGTCTCCTCTCCTATTATATATATAGGATTATTAAGTACATTTCTTAAGTTTCTTGATACATATGATATAATCATTAATAAGTATGCAAACAACATTTTATAAAATATAACAATATAAGTTAATTATATTAAGATTAAGTTCCAGACACAATTGAAGATAATAATTAATGAAGAAGCATAACCAAGAATATCAAAATCCATGAGAATAAGTGACAATTGAAGAAACTCGGTTTCCTCATGACCAAAGAGCTCAACTTCACTCTAAAGCTCAATGTCTTTAATAGTTGGCAACAATGTCCTCCCCCTCCAATAGGTGTCATTTAATTTTTATTTTGAAGACATTAATATATAAAATCTCCATCGTAAAAATTTATATTCCGGTGTGTTTGTAACTCTTCATTAAAATCATGATTTCCTTCACTTGGAACAACCATTATTATATGTTTATCTTTTACATACGTCCAAACTTCAATCTTGTATTGGCATGGATGACTATTGGTGACTCCGATTGTTCCAATGAATTTTACTAATAACTTCTATCAAAAAGAATTCAACATTTGTATTTATTCAAACAACTTGAAATACATAGTTGAAGTTTGGATAATGTAAAAGATAAACATGATTTAATAGTTGTACCGGGTAAAAGAGATCTTGAGTTAATTAAAGAGCTAAAAATTCACCAAAAGAAAATTTTTACGGTGGAGATTTTATATATTGGTGTTTTCAAAATAAATTTTACTAACACTTATTTTGTTAGGCGGAGAGTGACATGCTTGGTAACGATTAAAAACGTTGAGTTTTACCGTGAAGTTGAGCTCTTTCGAAACTGGATTTCTTTACTTGTCATTTAATTTCATAGATTTTGATATTCTTGTTTATACTTACTCATTATTTATTATCTTTGATTAGGTTTGGAATTTGATCTTAATAGAATTAACTAACAATGATTATATTTGTTTTAAATTATGTTTGCGTACTTATTAATTAATATATATATATATATATATATACACTATTATTTAAGCAATGTTGAAAGCACTCTAACCTTCTTTTACGTGTTATATTACACCAAATGTCATTGGACTTACATTATTAATCATATTATATAATTAAATTAGATTTAAATTTAAATTTAGTTTAACTAAATATTCTCTCTCTTCCTATTTTCTCTCCAATTAAATCATAATAATTATTTGTTAATATTATTTTATCTTTTTATTTTTATTTGATCATATGTTTAATAAATAATTAAACAATCATATAATTTTTATAATATACATTTTTTTCCACATAGGTTATGATTTGATTTTTTTTCCAATATACATTTTTAATATAATTTTTATAATATACATTTTTTTCCAATAATCCGAGTTCTACCACTGTTAGATCATCAAAAGACAAGGTGAGTGACATGAAAAGATGAAAATATCATAGAATAAATGTTAGAATACAAATTGACTGAAAGAAAACATAAAAATGACTCAAAAATATCAAAAACAAAAGATAAAGGATAAAAGAAAACTAATCCTCCTCAGAACTCTCGTCTGGTCTGCTCGGGCGTGGGGGAATCGGTGGCTGGCGAGGTGATCGAGAGCCGTGACGAGTAGGACGGACGCAACCGCAGCGAGATAGTCCAGCTATGGCATTCCAGATGCTGTCTGGAACATGGTGTCGATCGACACTGGATGTGATATCGATCGACACTTCCCTGCGGATATGGGTATCGATCGACACAGATGCGTGGTGTCGATCGACACTCGGACCTGTTGTCCGAGAATACTGCAGATCACCGCAAGAAAAATCACGCCATCCCGTTTCCAATAAGTGCACATTCTCTTCTGGCAGAGAATCATCAATAGGGATGTCGTCCTCAATCCTAATCCGCGAAAGATGATCAGCAACTCCATTTTCAGTACCTTTCTTATCCTTGACTTCGATGTCGAACTCCTGGAGTAATAGAATCCATCTTAACAGTCTAGGCTTAGAATCCTTCTTCTGCATCAGGTACTTGAGTGCAGAATGATCAGTGTGCACCACTACCTTAGAGCCAACAAGATACTGCCTGAACTTCTCAAAAGCAAACACAACAGCAAGCAGTTCTTTCTCTGTGGTAGCGTAGTTCTTCTGCGCATCATCCAATGTACGGCTGGCATAGTATATAGCATGAAGCTTCTTGTCTTTCCTTTGTCCCAGCACAGCCCCAACTGCAAAGTCGCTGGCGTCACACATTACCTCAAAAGGCAAATCCCAATCTGGCGGCTGAATAATTGGAGCACTCACTAATGCACGCTTGAGCTGTTGAAAGGCATCAAACCAATCAGCATCAAACTCAAATGTGACATCCTTACAGAGCAAAGCGGTGAGTGGACGTGCTATCTTGCTGAAATCCTTGATGAAACGTCTATAGAATTCAGCGTGTCTAAGAAAGCTTCTCAATGTCTTGACATTAGAAGGAGGCTGCAGATTAGTCATCACCTCAATCTTAGCTCTATCAACCTCAATACCAGCCTCTGATACCCTATGCCCAAGAACAATGCCATCTCTGACCATAAAGTGGCATTTCTCCCAATTCAGAACCAAGTGCGTCTCTTCACATCTAGCTAGCACTCTGCATAGGTTATCCAAACAATCTTTGAATGAGGACCCATAAACTGAAAAATCATCCATAAATACCTCCATACAGTCCTCAATCATGTCTATGAAGATAGATATCATACACCTCTGAAACGTAGCAGGAGCGTTACATAGTCCAAAGGGCATTCTGCGGTATGCGAAAGTGCCATAGGGACATGTAAACGTGGTCTTCTCCTGGTCATCTAGGTGAATAGGAATCTGAAAGAACCCTGAATAACCGTCAAGGAAATAGTAATAAGGGTGATTAGCTAACCGCTCAAGCATCTGATCAATGAAGGGCAAAGGAAAATGATTCTTTCTTGTAGCGGCATTCAGCTTCCTATAATCAATGCACATTCTGTGCCCTGTCACAGTCCTAGTCGGTATCATCTCATTCTTCTCATTATGTACCACTGTGACTCCTCCTTTCTTGGGCACAACATGCACTGGACTGACCCAATCACTGTCGGAAATCGGATAGATGATCCCTGCATCCAACAGCTTCATGATCTCTTTCTTAACCACATCCTTCAGGTTTGGATTCAGCCGTCTCTGATGTTCAACTGATGACTTAGTCTCATCCTCAAGATGTATCCTATGCATGCACAGATCTGGAGAGATACCTGAAATATCATCAAGAGAATAGCCAAGAGCTTTGCGAAACTTGCGCAGCTTACTTAGCAATAGGGTGAGCTCTGCGTTGTTCAAAGACGCATTAACAATAACAGGATATGAATTATGTTCACCAAGGAATGCGTACCTGAGCCCCACAGGGAGTTGCTTAAGCTCTATCTTTGGAGCTTGCTCAAAGCTCCAATCAGCTGCTTTCCTGTCTGTCCGGACACCGGTGTCGATCGACACCAGTGATGGGTGTCGATCGACACCCGCTACGTGCATCATCTCCTTGGTTGCATCCATTAGCGTGACATACCCAGCAGCAATATCATCTAAATGCTCAACCTCATCCACTGAAGCAATCAAAGCACGTTCCAGAGGGTCCTCATAATGCAACTCTTTGAAACTCTCCTCAACAAGATCCGTGAGAGTCTCGACGCAGAAGGTTTGGCCATCGATCGTAGGCCGCTTTACAAGCTTATCCATCTCAAAGTTCATAACTAAATCGCCTACATTCAGACCAATGCGTCCCCTTCTGACATCAATCATGGCACCAGCTGTAGCCAAGAATGGTCATCTCAATATCAACGGATCCTTAGGCTCTTCCTCATATGTCAACACAACGAAGTCCGTAGGAATCAAGCAACCTCCTATCTTGATAGGAACATCCTCAAGGATACCGTCTGGAAGACGAACAGAACGATCAGCAAGGATGAGAGTGATCCTTGTCGGCTGAAAGTCTGTCATACCAAGATTCACAGCAACTGATCTAGGCATCAAATTCACACTAGAACCAAGATCACATAAAGACCGTTCGAACTTCTCTGCAAAGATGGTGTAGTCAAGAACGAAACTACCTGGGTCTGGGAGCTTCTCTGGAATCTTATTCTGAATCACGGCACTAACCTGTGCGGAAATCATCATCGCACCCTGTTCAACATTCAAATCCTTAGTGACAATGCGTTTCACGTACCATCTGATTATGGAGGATGTCCTGATGGCATCAATCAACGGTAACTCAACAATGAGCTTGTCCATCATAGCCTTACACCTGACATCGTCTATCTCTTGCTTAGACTTCCTGGGGTTTCGAGGATTAGGGATCCTCGGTTTGTATGATGATTCGGTGATCGGCTTAGCAGATGATGAAGAAGCCTTGTCTGTCCGTGAAGGGTGTCGATCGACACTAACATCCTGTGTCGTGTCCTTGGTAGCGATCGACACAGCTTTTTCCTTACCAATTCCTTCTGTATCAACCGGTGTCGATCGACACATAGTGTTGGTGTCGATCGACACTTCCTCCGGAAGAACAACATCTTCGTCTTCGACTTCTTCTAAGTCTATCATCTCTTCAGGTGTCAGAGTACTCCTGATCACAGGCTCAACCTTCTTCCCACTCCTCAATGAGATGGCATTCACTGGATGCCTCGGATTAGTATCCGTCTTCCCAGGAAGAAAACCGTCCTGTCTCTTAATAGCTCCAGCTGTCTGAGCAACCTGAGTGTCTAACTTCTTGACATGAGTGTTCAGCTGCTCAAACTTCCCATTCAAATCCTGATACAGTGAGTCTAACTTTCCATTGAATTCCACGGTGATCTTCTGTTGACCTTCTAGAATCTGCTCAAGCATCGATTCCATCTTGCTCTCTGTAGTAGGTGGTGGAACGCTCTGATATGAAGATGAGCCATAGTTCCTCTGATTGAAGTTGTTGCTGCTCTGATAGGGCTTCTGATACTGAGGCCGCTGAGTGAAAGTAGAGGAGGACTGATTCCCTTGATAGTTGCCCCGCGGACTGCCCCCATTGTAGCCTCGGTTTCCTTGTGAGTTACCGAAACGCTCAAAGTCTGTGCCACCAACATAGTTAACATCTTGCTCCTCATGCGCATCAACTGGCTCATAGGTCTCAACCTCAGCAGCAAACTGGACCTGCTTCTTGCTTATTAGAAGGTTGTGAACCGTATCAAGTTTCGCCTTTACCTCAGCTATCTGACTTCCATCTAAGTTCTCAGCTTGCTTCTTTCTCTCGAAATCAACATTCTTAGTACTGTTGCTTGAAGCCAAGTTCTCTATTAGTACCACAACATCCTCAGGATATCTGGTATTGAAGTTGCCATTACTTGCAGCATCCAGAGCCATCTGATACCTCCAATCGATACCCCTCAAGAAAATCCCAAGCAACTGAACCTCACTGAACCCATGGTGTGGACAATCTCTCTGATAAGCCCTGAACCTTGCCCAATCGGCCTTGAATGTCTCAGTAGGTCCTTGAGAGAAGGCTGAAATCTTCGTCCTCAGCTCTTCAGACCGTGCATCATCATAAAAGTTGTTCAGGAAAGCATTTTTAGTGTCCTCCCAAGTGGTCAGTGATCCCGGCTTCAACTGCTTAAGCCAATAAGCTGCTTCCCCAGCAAGAGAGTATGGGAAGAGCTTACAGAACAGATAGTCGTTTGACACCCCGTTAGCCTTGATGCTAGTGACTAGATCCTCAAACCGCTCAATGTGATCCATAGGGTGCTCATGTGATAGCCCATGGAAAGGGTTCTGACCTACAAGCGTGTAGTATGCAGGTTTGAGTTCAAAGTCATTCCTTTGAAACAGAGGCGGGCGGATGGCAGACCGGTTGGCATAGAACTGCTCTGGCCGGTTGTAATCCCCCAATGTCATTGCACGTGGACCTAAGGCACCATGTGCACCTTGTCCAACCAACACTCCACCAGCCGCTGGTGGGTGTCGATCGACACCATGTGGTGGGTGTCGATCGACACCAGCACCCTGGACGGGTACCACAGCCTCAACAATGACTTGGTCGTTGTCATCGATCCTTTGGCCCTCTGCATTGTATGCATGGCCATCCCTGTCCCGGAGAACTCCATGTTCATCAGCCATGATGATAGTACGCAACATCGCTTCTGAATTCTTCGCTTTCCGGGTTCTTCGTTCTAACTCAGCTAGCTCTTGATTTGAAAGGGTTACTAGCTCAAGATTCTTGTTGCTCCGAGTTTTGCAATTAGGCATGCACCTGAAACACACAAGAAAGAAAGAAAGAACGAGATCAGTAACAAAATAAAAGAAAATTTAGACAAAAACTTAAACTTAAATCTAATGGTAAATTCAATAGTCCCCGGCAACGGCGCCAAAATTTGATATGCTCAAATTTACCCTGAGTTACTCTCTCAAATTAAGAGATCACTGTAGTACTTAGGGATCGAATCCACAAGGACTATGAAATACCCAATAAATCCCAGTAAAAGTATTATGCTAAATAAAGTATAATGAAATGAAATTGCAATGCGAATAAATTAAACAAAGTGTAAATCAATGGAGAAAAGCGCTAGGCATAGGGAAATCTCAGGAATCTTCAGAACTGTGAATCAATTGAATTATCAGGATTATAATTAAGAACCGTTCTAGAACTCAAACACAATTGTAAAACCTACCAGCTTCCGCTGCGTAAACTATCTATCCCTGAATCTAGAATTCCAAATTCCTTTGCTAAATTCTAAGATCCAGACAAGCAGTAATGACCAGGTTCAATTTGTTCACAAAATCCCTAAATCAAATTCCTTTGCAGATAGGTATTTTGCTCACCTAAGATAGATCTAGCAATCAATTACACTTTCATGTCAATTGATAACCCTAAATCAGATTCTAGGTCGCGAATCTAGAATAAGCAATAAGTTCAATCCTAGATGAAGAACTCTATCAATTAACCCTAGTAATCTAAAGATTCAACAATTCCTCAGAAACCCTTGAAAACCCATAACCTAACAGGGGAACTACTCAGACATGGTGAAAGCAACAATCATCATGATATGAATAGAAATCATTCAATATAATAGAAAATAAAAGTAGAGAACAAAGAGTATCCGGGATTAAAGAAAGATGATCCAAGCTTGAGATAGATAGAGAGTCTGCTACTCGATAATCTCTAAAAACCCTGATCTAAAACACAATAAATAGCTAAAAACTCGTACAGGGACTAATGCTGAAATATTAGAAACTTCTGGGCAAAATTGTAAATCTTCCAAAATTTCCGAAGTTGTCCGCCTGTGGTGTCGATCGACACCCATGGCTGGTATCGATCGACACCAAGTCACACATCGCCTCAAGACATGATTCTTTGATGCAACTTCTTGGTCTTTGCTCCAAAATCTCCCATATCCTTCACATTAGTCCTAAATGCATACCTGAAGATAAAAGACTCTAATAGATTCTAAAAACACCAAAAAGACTCGATTAAAGACTCTTATATCATGGTTAAAACCCATAAAAACCATGATATATCACTTAGCACTCTTTCGCTCCATTACTGCCATCCGAATCTATTCCAAGCTTTGCATCCAACTTCCTCTTTCCATCGAAGATCTTTGCTACCCAAGCTTTCACTTACTTCCAAGGAAATGGATATAATTCTGGATGACAGAATCGACGACAAAGATCTGGGACGGGTCCTTTAATGCTTTGAGATTGTGTTAGTCTCCATGGAAATTAGTTTTTCTTCTTCCTCTTTCATAGAGTTCTCTAAAACTGCAAAATCTTCTCTCTTTTTTAGAGATGTAATAACAAATAACAAGATCCTAGGAAAGGTTTTGGCTGGTTAGTCAGAAAAGGCACATAAATTATTGTTTGGTGACTGACTGAGATTTTTCACCTTGTTTATTATCCATTCAATGTCGCTTCCTCCAGCGTCCATTCCACGTTGCTTCCTCCATCTCCTTTCCATTGGCGACTCCCCTTAGGTTCCAGATTTGGGTATAATTCCTTTAATCTCGGCCTTTGTTTTCGTTTCTTTGATGGATATTATTGTGTCTCTTGGTCACACACTTTTAGCCTCAGTGCGATTATCTTTTTGTTGTTTTTCTGACTCCATGTTAGTTTTCTTTTCTTTGTGACAATTTGAAGAGAAAATATTTGATAATTTCTTTCATTCAGTGAATTTGGTGATATTGGGTTTCTATTGCCATGTCTTCTCCTTTATGGAGCTTGTTCTCGGCACAAAATGTCCACTTGCGTTGAGTGGGTTTGTTGGTATTGCAAGGATCTTCCTCCCTGCTTTGCATATTCTTTAGCCTTTTTGGCTACGGAAAACCTGCTTCTTGATTATGCTGACATGTCAGAATAGGATAGAGTCTCCTCTCCTATTATATATATAGGATTATTAAGTACATTTATTAAGTTTCTTGATACATATGATATAATCATTAATAAGTATGCAAACAACATTTTATAAAATATAACAATATAAGAGGGGTGTAATGAATTAAATATTTGGTGTGATTTGAGTTTTAATGAGTTTTTAGATGATTTGGTTAAATTTTAGTGAATTTGGAATTTTGTTATTAAATTCTCTGAAATCTCATCTAAAACAATGGGATTTTGGTCTTTGTATTTTTAAGTGAGAAATCACCTCAAATCTCAGGTGAACCTTTTAAATAAAATCATAGTACTGTTTTCAATAACAGTGGATTTGATTGTATATTTTAAAATCATTAATCCAATAACACATGATTTTATAAGATATTTTGAAATCCAAGTTTCAATAACACATGATTTGTCCATTTAACTCAAATCTCTCCAAATGTCAGATTGAATACACCCCCCTAAGTTAATTATATTAAGATTAAGTTCCAGACACAATTGAAGATAATAATTAATGAAGAAGCATAACCAAGAATATCAAAATCCATGAGAATAAGTGACAATTGAAGAAACTCGGTTTCCTCATGACCAAAGAGCTCAACTTCACTCTAAAGCTCAATGTCTTTAATAGTTGGCAACAATGTCCCCCCCTCCAATAGGTGTCATTTAATTTTTATTTTGAAGACATTAATATATAAAATCTCCATCGTAAAAAATTATATTCCGGTGTGTTTGTAACTCTTCATTAAAATCATGATTTCCTTCACTTGGAACAACCATTATTATATGTTTATCTTTTACATACGTCCAAACTTCAATCTTGTATTGGCATGGATGACTATTGGTGACTCTGATTGTTCCAATGAATTTTACTAATAACTTCTATCAAAAAGAATTCAACATTTGTATTTATTCAAACAACTTGAAATACATAGTTGAAGTTTGGATAATGTAAAAGATAAACATGATTTAATAGTTGTACCGGGTAAAAGAGATTTTGAGTTAATTAAAGAGCTAAAAATTCACCAAAAGAAAATTTTTACGGTGGAAATTTTATATATTGATGTTTTCAAAATAAATTTTACTAACACTTATTTTGTTAGGCGGAGAGTGACATGCTTGGTAACGATTAAAAACGTTGAGTTTTACCGTGAAGTTGAGCTCTTTCGAAACTGGATTTCTTTACTTGTCATTTAATTTCATAGATTTTGATATTCTTGTTTATACTTACTCATTATTTATTATCTTTGATTAGGTTTGGAATTTGATCTTAATAGAATTAACTAACAATGATTATATTTGTTTTAAATTATGTTTGCGTACTTATTAATTAATATATATATATATATATATATCTACACTATTATTTAAGCAATGTTAAAAACACTCTAACCTTCTTTTACGTGTTATATTACACCAAATGTCATTGGACTTACATTATTAATCATATTATATAATTAAATTAGATTTAAATTTAAATTTAGTTTAACTAAATATTCTCTCTCTTCCTATTTTCTCTCCAATTAAATCATAATAAGTATTTGTTAATATTATTTTATCTTTTTATTTTTATTTGATCATATGTTTAATAAATAATTAAACAATCATATAATTTTTATAATATACATTTTTTTCCACATAGGTTATGATTTGATTTTTTTTTTAAACGACATGAATTGTTTCATATATTATTATATCATTAAAATAATATTTTTGGTTTACCAATAATAGTTTAACATTTAAAATATGATAATTTTAATTCACTACATATATTAGATATAATTTATATTTAACTCATTAATTCTATCAATTGGCTCTTTCTAAATCATATAGTATATCTATTAGTTAATGAGAAGCTAAAAACATAAAATAAATCTAATATAAAACACTAATAATAATATATGACTATATAAACTAACGAAATATGAAACATACATTTATCCGCGCTGCACAATATAATTTACAATGGATAATGACGAATCAAGACGGGTCAAGACGGGTCAGAACAGATAAAGATGGGTGATAACGAATATCGGATCAAATTTCTAATCATTGATAATAATTAATATTGAACTAAATCAAATTGTTATAAAATTTTTGAATGATGTGAAAATATATACATAACACCACTTAACTTTACAACTAAATTATGTTATAATCTAAATGATCAAATAAATATTTTTACAAACATAACAGTAACACTGCATATAGGTAATTATATATTAGTAATTTTAATTAACACAACACAAACTACATATAATAATAATAAATAAGATGTTAAAAATATAAAATAAATCTAATCTAAAAACTAATAATAATTTATAATTATATGAATATTTTTCCGCGATGCATATCGCGGGTTACTATCTAGTTAATTCTTTTAAAATAACTTTACAATTCGTTAATGTCCTTGGAGTGTTGCCTTGGGTAGCAAATTTTCTTATGTTTTGACAATGTTTATTTTCTTATGTCCATCGCCATTTCCCCAATTTAATTTATTTTTCATTCATTTGGACATCTCCAATATTCTTCCCTTTTAAAAAAAAAAAAAAAAAAAAATTATATATATACTTATTTCGGTTGCCTTAATTAACCCGTAGTAATATAATCAACCTCGATTTCATCAGCAACCTACCAGTTCCTCTCTCAGTCTATCTCTATCGTCGAGCATCGCCACTCTCGCCGTTGACTTCACCGGCGACCACAACGCCGTCAGTATTCTCCTCGTCATAAACTGTAATTTCTTTCAATTTTGAGCTCATCTCTTCTCTTGCTTTGATGTTCGATTCCGAGTATAATGGTTTCAGTTTTGACTCATCAATTTTGAATTCTATGTTACATACATTGAGCATTACTTACTTCCTTCACACTTTTGGATTTGAATAGCTCGGCGGAGAAGACAATGGTGATGGAAGTTACAGAGACGAAGCGATGGTGCGTCGTAACCGGTGGTAGAGGATTCGCCGCTAGGCATCTTGTGGAAATGCTGATTCGCTATGAGATGTTTCACGTCCGTATCGCCGATTTAGCTCCGACGATACAGCTCGATCCTCATGAGGAAACTGGAATTCTCGGTGAAGCAATTAGATCTGGTAGAGCTCAATACGTCTCTGCTGATCTCCGGAATAAATCTCAAGTTGTCAAAGGTTCGAAATAGTTCATTTTCTCGATTTAATTTTGAAATTTGTATCTCTGTGTGTTTTTGTATCTGATGATGATGATAATGTGGAACAGCTTTTGAAGGAGCAGAAGTTGTATTTCATATGGCAGCTCCAGATTCATCGATTAATAGTTATCAGCTTCAGTACTCTGTTAATGTTCAAGGTTTGAAGAAACTGTATATATAATCTGTAAATTTCTCTGTGTTATTGTTTTTTTTTTTTTTTTTACAACTTGTTTATGGATCATATCTGTAGGGACTATGAATGTTATTGATGCTTGTGTTGAGGTTGGAGTAAAGAGGCTAATCTACACTAGCTCTCCTAGTGTCGTGTTTGACGGAGTCCACGGTACTTCGAATTGCAATGAAACAATGCCATACCCACTCAAGGTGTTTCTCTTGTTGATTAAGAACTTGTCATTTACAGGATTATGTGAAAGTCTTCATTTTCTCTAAACGATCATAGATATGAAAACTCTTGTGTAGCTGTTTTTGAGCTTCTGTTTACTGAGAAACTCTATTTTCTTTTTTCAGCACAATGACTCATATTCAGCAACTAAAGCTGAAGGGGAAGCTTTGGTCATTAAAGCGAATGGAAGAGATGGACTACTCACTTGTTGCATACGTCCTAGTAGCATATTTGGTCCTGGTGATAAATTAATGGTTCCATCGCTTGTTGCTGCTGCCAGGGCTGGGAAATCCAAGGTTGGATCTTAATGCTATCTATCTTCTTTGTGATCTTTTATGATCTTGTCTCTCCTTATAAGTGATGGTTTCATCATTCTTGTTACTTCCATCGTAGTGTGTGTAATCCATGACCTTGCTACATATTGAAAGATTTGACATATTTTCAGAAATGTGGTGCTTCTGGGATTGACTTGCTTAAGAAAATAAGGATCTCATAAAATGAATGTAAAGCTAAAGATGCATTGTCTGCATGTCTTTTGGTTTATCTAGCACATTCAATTACTTTACATTTACGATTCTTTTTGGATTCTTTATTGTCCAGTTCATTATTGGTGATGGGAGTAACTTCTATGATTTCACTTATGTCGAAAACGTTGTGCATGCTCATGTCTGTGCTGAGCGAGCTCTAGCATCAGGAGGAGAAGTTTGTGCAAAAGCTGCAGGCCAGGTATTTGGTTTCAGTTGATTCCATGTTGTTTTTGTCTATTATCAATATCATAGTGACACTATGTTTTGCTGATGTTCTTATTTTATCATATATAAATACCTCTCTTAGTTTTAGTCTGATCTGTTACAGTGTTCTGGTAGATTTGTTGCTTAGATTTCTTCTAGGTTGGGCTATAAGGTGATAATACACAGATTAGACTTAGTTTTCTCTTAGGTTAAAAGGTGACATACTACATGGAAATTGTCAGTGTATGCCAATTTTCAAAAGAATGCTGCCCACATTTTTCTGATAGAAGTTGAGTGAATTGTGAATGTATGCCAACTTCGAATATATGATGTATGGAATCCTAGCTGTAGCTTCATCTGACATGAAATGAATGGCTTTTGCAGGCCTACTTCATTACCAACATGGAGCAAATTAAATTTTGGGAGTTTATGTCACAGCTTCTTGAAGGACTTGGCTATGAAAGGTATTTTTTTTTTAACACAAGCTACAAGAAGGTTCTTCCACCTTTTGGGGTTTTCTACTTCTGGTGTGTTAGTCGTAGTTAAAAATTCCATATGCTTTCTTAAATTTTTCCTACGGAAAAATTCACAGAGTACATTTGATTGATGTTTATTCATGCTGAATTAATAGAAGTTGGTAAATCATTATATTTCTTTCAGGCCAAGTATAAAGATACCTGCAAGTGTCATGATGCCAATAGCACATCTTGTGGAACTGGCGTATAAATTACTGGGACCATACGGGATGAAAGTACCAGTGCTAACACCTTCTAGAGTTAGGCTGCTCTCTTGCAACAGAACTTTTGATTCTTCAAAAGCAAAAGATCGTTTAGGCTATGCTCCTGTCGTGCCACTTCAGGTTTTTATACAATCTTTCCTTTCGCTTTGAGACAGAGATCGATAATATTTTTCTGGTTTGGGTTATTGCTTATCCTTTCACTTTTGTTGTTTGTGTAATGCCTTAACTGTAGGAAGGTATAAAGAGGACAATAGAATCGTTCTCACACTTGGCAGCTCAAAACCAACCCAAAAAAGAAGGTACATATATGCTTTGAAATCAAATCATACGACTAAGGTGTCAAAATTCTTACCATTGTGATTTACAATCTGATCCAAACCGAAATAATAGATGCCAAAACCTGAACCATGTTTTGATATGATTTATATGGATTCAGTTTTCGAACATAAATTTGATTTAAACCATAATCCGGAATTATGGTTTAAACCAAAATCCGGATTTGTGTTTATACTGAGAAAGTCTTATATGGTGGGATATGATATTTTTGCAGTTACTGATACGAATCAATGGAAAAAGCAGACTCTCATTGCCATAGTGATTCTGATTACTCTCTATTATAACTTTGTTGCGACGACTGGATCTTCTTCTTCCGTCATAGCTGCTATTTCCAAGGTTTTGTTGGTATCATTAGTTTTGATGTTCATCCATGGCATTTTACCAGAGAAAATAAAATTGTTCGGAAGGAAGAAGAATGACTAAGAAGAAGATTACATCTCAGGACAAATCTCAGCAATGCATATTTTAAGCTTTTTTATCAGGTAATGGCTTAATTTTCATACCTACAAACAAATTGTTAAACATGGATGTTGCTTGGTTTAAGTTTCGTGTATTTTTTTTTGTTTTTTTTTTTACCTTTTTAACTGGAACTCTGTAACAGACTTTAACAGTCAATTTCTGTTACTCGAATACCAAAATATATTAATGGTGATTTTCGTTCGCACACAAACAAATTACTGATTTATACTAATATTTTAATTTACGTTTGCTTAATAAGAGTATGACTGGTGATATTTTTGGGAAATAATATTTGGAGCCGTATAAGTGAAAACAAAACATTTATACATTTTCTTTTATTAAACAACATTTAAAAGATTTGCATAGTACCAAACCAACAATTCAACAAGATGTTGCGTAGACACACACATAAATTATATATATACACACTTAAATCATATTTAAGATTTTTTAGATTTTGTCATTTAGAGTATTGTTCTACATTTTTGTCTTGTATTTGCTTTTTGCTGTATTTTATCATTGTCTGGATATTACGAAACGTTATGATTACATTATTCCGAGTATTTTTTTTCCCATGTAAGTATTGCGGGCCTCACATGGCTTTTTTTAGAAGAGAGTCATTAAACCGTTAACTTAATATATGGAAGCTTGACGACAAAAAAAAAATATACCCAAAAATTAGCTATTTTTTAATAAACTTTTGAATATAAGTCCTTTCCTCCCATTGTTTTTTTTTGAAGCGTCTATGGTTCGGCGAACAAGGAGCGGTTCTGAAGTTCTTTGTGTGGTGTTTTCGGGCAGTTGGGGCGTAGTTTCTGGCGGTATGGTGGGTTTCTATGGAGCGGCTGGTTGGAGGTTCGCCTTCTATGATCTCTCTTCAGTTGGAGCTCCGAACAATGAACATCTTGGTTCTTTATAGCCTATGTGTTTGATCCGGGGCAGTTGGGGTTGTGCTTCCGGTTGTATAGTAGGTTTTCGACAAGGCCGATGGTGTCTAGAAGTTTGTGTCTACTGTTTTGGTAGTTCATCTTTCAGTTAAGGCTTAGTTTCTGAGCATGTTCGTTTTTTGATTGCGTTTTGAGTCACATTGTGTTGGCTACGCTTTTGATAGTCGGATCGTGTTGCATCTCTGTATCTTTTCGTCTGTCCGCTTATTTCTTCGTTTCACTGCATTTGTTTTGTAATTGTTACTCTTTCTATCTTGTTGTGTAACTTCTGTACAAAAAAAATTAGAAAAAATATAAAATCTTAACATTTAAAAAAAAAAAAAAAACTTTTGAATATAAAGGATTAGGATTTATATATATCCACTGATCATCAAAAACAATGTTAAACAAATACCCAAAAATAGAAAGAAGAATAAATGCGTTTGATAGACACATCACACACACACACATGATCGATCATCGTCCTCTTCAATACAAAAACGTTTGGTGCGTCTGAATTAGATACGCACTTACAATAAAATAGTCACACTCTAAAAATCACCTCTCTCGCCGAATTTCCCCTTTAACAAAAAAAAATCATCAATTCTCACCGGAAAAAAAAAAAAAAAAAAAACCATGGCGGCGTCAGATGTACCGTGCTGTGGAACGACGTTCTTCTTCGACGTGGTGATAATCATAGCTCTTGTAGCCTTCGCTGGGTTAATGGCAGGTTTAACTCTCGGTCTCATGTCTCTCGGATTAGTCGACCTCGAAGTTCTCATCAAATCTGGCCGTCCTCAAGATCGAATCAACGCCGGTGAAGAATCTTTTTTATTCTTCCCTCATGTTTTGTTTTTTTGATGATTTCTGGTGAATTAAGACTCAAATCTAGGCTTGATAGATTCTGATCTTCATTGGCGCGAGTTTATTTGTAAACAAGTGATCGTCTCTGGAAAAAAATTAGCTCTCTGTAGACTTTTTTTTTTTTTTTTTTTTTGGTGCCATTGTTGTTGCTGTGATCTTTAATCATCTCTTTTTTGCAATTTCGTTTTTGTTTACACATAGCAACTGAATAAAATGTTTTTTGTTTCCATAGGTAAAATATTTCCAGTAGTGAAAAATCAGCATCTGTTGCTATGTACACTTTTGATTGGAAACTCTATGGCTATGGAGGTAATTATAATAATACTTAATACTTAATTTTTGTTAAAATATTTGATTTGATACAAAGAGTTTGTTTTTTATATATATGGCTCTGATGATTTTTGTGTTCACAGGCTTTGCCAATATTTTTGGACAAAATAGTTCCACCTTGGGCTGCGATTCTACTGTCAGTGACTCTTATATTGGTGTTTGGAGAGGTTTTTTTTTAACATCTCTTGTCTAAGTTTTTTTTTGGAGCTTTTTATATACTTATCTCATTTGTGATCTCTGTTTCCTTTGTCCTGTTGAATATCTACAGATTATGCCACAAGCGGTTTGTACTCGATACGGGCTCAAGGTTGGAGCGATTATGGCTCCATTTGTCCGTGTTCTTCTTATACTGTTCTTCCCTATTTCATATCCAATCAGCAAGGTTGATAAAGAGTGTGAACCAAAATTGTCTGTTTTGATAAGGCATTGAAATGCTCGGCTAAATCTAATCTTGTTCATTTATTGCAATGTTTCTTGATTCTTTATAGACATTTTTGGCTTTCAGGTTCTTGATTGGATGTTAGGTAAGGGACATGGCGTTCTTTTACGGAGAGCAGAGCTGAAGACATTCGTTAATTTCCATGGGAATGAGGTATGATGCAGTTTACTTTGGAATATGTCAATTTGTAGTGCAGCTTTTGCTATAATAGTCTTCCAAGAATGTGGCTGAACTGTTGTGTGTGTCTCTTACAGTCAAACTTTCTGACATACTTGTTTACATAAATGTTTTTTATTAGGCTGGGAAAGGTGGAGATTTAACAAACGATGAGACTTCTATCATCACAGGTGCACTTGAATTAACTGAAAAGACGGCAAAAGATGCTATGACTCCCATATCGAACGCATTTTCCCTTGATATCGATACAACTCTGAATTTGTGGGTTTTTGTTCTTCGTCTTCTTCTTTTGTTTCCTTTATCTTCTACTTAACACTTATTCATCATGCTTATATATTTTGGAATGCTATTATCTACAATACAGGGAAACTTTGAATACAATAATGTCAGTTGGTCATAGCAGAGTTCCAGTTTATTTCAGAAACCCAACTCATATAATTGGGCTCATTCTGGTACTTATCTTTCATATCACTCAATCCATTATTTGTTGCATAGTTGATGTTCCTATCTTAAACTTAAGCCAATGTATAGTCTATTTGATGAGAGTGGAGTTTCTAGAGTTTCAAGAAAATCATATCTTGTAACTATTAGATCTTACATCTACATCTCAATGGGGTCACTCTTCTACAATGATAAAGGTTATGACGACTTTCTCGTTCTTTTGCTGGTGCAGGTTAAAAATCTCTTGGCAGTTGACGCCAGAAAGGAAGTTCCTCTGAGAAAAATGAGCATGAGAAAAATTCCGCGGTAAATAACCCTCGCTGATGCTTAGTTTGTTCTTGACATAGTTTATGACCAGCATTACACAGAGTTTATGTTTATGATTTTGTTTTCTCCAGTGTCTCTGAGACAATGCCACTATATGATATCCTTAACGAGTTCCAGAAGGGTCACAGTCACATTGCAGTTGTCTACAAGGATCTTGACGAGCATAGAGAATCTCCCGAAACAATCGAAAATGGTATTGAGCGGAGGAAAAACAAGAAAACAAAAGATGAACTGTTTAAGGACAGTTGTAGGAAACCTAAAGCTCAGCTTGAGGTATCAGAGAAGGAAGGTATAACTCGAAACTGAAGATGAAAAATCCATTGATAAACATTAAAACACATAATAGCTTAAATGCTTCTTTGGAATTTAGTATTCAAAATCGAAACCGGAGATTCAAAATCCGGCAAGAGCGAGAATGGTGAAGAGCAACAAGGGAAAACGACTCTATCCGCTGTGCCAGCTAAGAAGCGACATAGAGGCTGTTCGTTCTGTATTTTGGATATCGAGAATTCTCCTATACCCGATTTCCCTACCAATGAAGAAGTTGTAGGAGTTATCACCATGGAGGACGTTATCGAAGAGCTTCTTCAGGTAAAAACTCAAATCTCTTTTAGCATAGACAAGTAAAAAAAAAAAACATAAGCATCTGCTTAAGTATTATCATTGGGCTATATATATTTTCAGGAAGAGATACTTGATGAAACCGATGAGTATGTGAACATACACAACAGGATACGAGTCAACATGCATGCTTCTCAAGAGAATCTACCAAGCGTAACCTCAGTCACACAATCATCATCTGGTTCTACTAGTCCAAACCAAACATCTCATTTGGCTACACCAGATTCAAGTCCTACAGCAAAACCTTCAGATTCGAGTCCCACAACAAAGCCTTCAGATTCGAGTCTTTCTTGATTTTATATGATTTAAGATATATATATATATAGTTATATATGATTGATTATAAAAGAAGGAAAAAAAAAGGTTGAAGCAGCTTTGGTGTATGATATAAAGGGAATCCGAATGTTTTACTGCGTTATGGAGTAATTACCATCCGGAGCCAAGAAATAGACACTTTCTGTAGTATGGGAAATTTAGTTTGATGTAAATTTCACGAAATATTTGAAAAAAAATCATTATCAAAATACGTGTTCTACTCATATGTGGAGTAACATAAATAGACGAGTGATGCTAATTAGGAATATGTAACATCGACCCATGCATGTGTTCGGTAAGTACCTTTTTTTATGTGTTAGATACATGTCAATTTGGTTGGCCCAATATAGGTTTATTTGCACCACACTTATTTGGTTTTGAATTGGTGAGATGTCACACTTTTTAACGTTCTTGATCAGTTTATAACATTCTAAAGAAACAAAAGCCAAGAGACAATAATTAATATTTGCTTATCTTAGTCACAGAACTACAATCTCTGTATTAGATTTTCCTAAAACAAAAAAAAAAAATTCACTTTTTTATTGTAAAACATAATAACTCGGAAGAAAAGGCACATTGAAATTTATAAGCGTAGAAAATTAAAGTTACATGAAATTTTTTCTTTCGGTTTATACATTGAAATAATTGCACAAAGACTTCTTATACCCCCTTTTCCCTAAACGACCCACATTTTTCAACAGAAGTAATAATAAGCTAATATGTCACTCAGCAGTTAGTTCTCTACTCATTTTGAAAACACCAGAACACAGAGTGATCATCATAAACGAAAAAAACAAATAAAAGAAACGAACTTCCGAATTACCTCTAGTTCGAAAAACATCGGCTATCGGATTGTACATTCATGAATCCAAGTCGGCCGTGATGTGGAAGGAGACCATATCAAAGAAAAAATAAAATAAACTGCTTTGAGAGTCTGCCGGAGAATGGTAAGAATTGGTGGGTTTGGTTTGTTCAAGGAACTCATTAATCTCTCTGGGTGATAAATTACAACCAGAAGATTCCTCCAAGGCGCTCCAAATTTACTCACAAATACTGTTTTGTTAGTTTGCTTTTGCCAATAAATTGCTTCATTGCTGGCTAGTCGCTCTCACTACTATGTCTATCTGAACATCCCAAACAAACTTACGATAAGAAATCTACACACAAAAGTCTTTAGTCGAAGGGATTATAATAGAAGGTACCTCCCGACGATCTTTTCCCTTCCATTGCGTCTTTCTTATCTTGGCAACTTGCGCAAAGGAATGGACCATCCCAGGGACGAAGCTTACGACAATTAGACGATCCAGCATGGATCGATACACCTTCTCCAGGTTTCACTTCTACTTGACACACAGCACACATGAACAACTTAAACATATTGCAAAGTGGGTACTTTGTGTCTAATCTGCAATAAACAAATAAATAAATGAAGATTAGCAGATTGAAATGAACCAATAATTAATAATTAAATACCATATTATATGCTTAAGGAACTATATTTACCTCTCTGAAAGCATAGCAGAGCCCTCTTCAAACAGTTCTTCAACTACATCAGGTTCGGCATATTCTTTCTCGATATTAGACGAAGAGTCGGAAGATTTTCTTTTGAACATAGACTTTAGCATTCCTTTTCCTTGTTTTTTGGGTGGCGGCACGGAAGCAGCTGGTTTTTCTGACGGTAATATATCAACAACAATACAGGTTGTATCATCGCGGAGACCCTTTTTCCCCACAGCTTCCTGTGTGAAGTAATAATAATACATCAAGGTACTATAAAGGAAAGATTATGTGTAGAGTATACCAGAAATAATGCAACTCAGATAATATTACTTTAACAATATGCTCTGCGGAAGATTCAGGTGGCAACCCCCGGCAACAATCAAGAGCCTCCTCTGCAGATATTGCATCCCACACACCATCACTTGATATGATAAGTCGACCACCAGCTGAAGACAACTGCATAACCAAAAAACATATAGATACAGGTATCAGGATAAACTCAATACTTACAATATCAGCTAGCATCAGAACCGAAACAGAAGAAACTTTAAAGAACTTTTTGAACCTTGACTTGCTTAACATAAGGAACTGGAACAATGTATTCGCCAACATCCAGATCTCCAATGGATCTTGAGAGACACAGACCACCAGGCCAACATCTCAGCGGACCAATCTAAAACAATTTAGATTTAGTTATTAGAATCCTATAAAGCTAGCATAATTTGACAGATATTTTCATCCAATATCTTGTCACTTTCAATAATCAGATAAGCTTGGTGATCAACTTCATGACCTACAACTCATTCATGCATAAACAATTGAGGAATGCTCATGGTTCATTAGCTAACTATATCACAGTTTTCATGCTCCAGTTTGGAAGGGAACCCAATTCTGAAATTTCATCCTAGTCGAAGAAGCTTGCACTCAGATCCCTTTCTTTTAGTTTTAAATTGCTAGAATCAAGAGTGATAATAAGAGACGATGCACACAGAAGAAAGTGTCAAGTATTATCAAAAGAAGTACCTCAGTACCACCACCAGTGTTTAACCGACCAACTTCACCACCACTTGCAGTGACGCGATCTCGCCTGATGAAAAAGCCACAAATATAGTGATACCATTATATACAATAAGATTTATCATCAGCTTAGGTCAATAAAATGGAACAAAGTTGACTTACTCTTCTTCGTTTATTTCCAGCCGATGATCAGCAGATAAGTAATAGACACCGCCCTCAGCAGGCTCAAGTATGCAACGAGAGTCACCTACAGATGCAACACTCACCACCCATCCTTCTACTATGACAAAAGTTACAGTCGTTCCAGACGTCCTTGCTGACATGCCCAAAAAAACAATAAAACCTCAAACATAGCCTTCACCAAAATCATATTAGAATTAAAAAAAAAAACCGACGAGCACACATCATTGAAGACTTGAATCACATCACAGGGTTACTCAATAATTACCTCTTTCCTGGAAATCTTTATCAGTTTTGACAAATCCTGCAACCAAAGCCCTAGGAAGTGCCGCAACCCACTCATCTCTATTAAGATCACAAGGTATTGCAGCTAATACATTGTTCAGGAGATTCTCCTTAGTGTAGATAGCTGCTTGAGAACCATTATGCCCATCAAAAAGCTGCAATAATACAGAATTCAATGTTTAACAAACCAAAGAATTAACTAGATATAAGATAACAAATCAATCTCAATCATCTACAATATGCGTATCGATGCAAAATATGTATTCCATCATCCATTCTCAGACTCATAAGTATTCATAGAAGCGCAATGCGTACCCCGAAAACGGAGAAAGTAGTAACGCCATCTCCCATAACCCGTTGACACTCGGTTTTAACAAGAGTAAAATCCTCTCCTTTCTTGCTTTGGTTAGCTTGGCCATGTATAAGTTCAGGATTGTCTATCTTTTCATTAGCTGATTCACGTTTAAGCAATACTGAAAGTGGAACTGTATGATGTTCTCCTCTAGTTGACATTGTAAAAAAAAAAAAAAAAAAAAAAACGAAACGGAGACTTCTAAGCTTCCTCTAGTTCTCCACCATACAAAAACCTGATACAAAAAAAAAAAAAAAAATTGAAAAATCAATTCAAGAATCAGAACCTCTAAATTTCAGAACGATCTAATACTTGGTTTCCAAGTTATTCAAATTGAAATTACAGGTCTAACAAAATACTTCTAACATTCCGATCCACATTGCGAGATCAAACTCATAAACACTGAAACGATCTAGCCGAAGAAAACGTCAATTAGATCTTCATTCAAAAAAAAAAAAAAAAAAAAAACTGAAAATCAAATTTGTTGAGCATTATAAATACATAATCGAAATGCGTCTTCGAAAACTCTCCTTCACCGATGAATCCATTAAAAAAAATCAAACGCAATCAAATGATCTGAAAAATAAGAATGGATATTGGATTGTTCATAGGAAAAGGCGATAAAATCTTATAGATATGATCAAAATCGTGCGAAGAAATGATGATGATGATGATGATGATGATGATAACAATGGCGGAAAAATTAGGAAGAAGCGTTTACGATTTGGATTTGCAATTAGGCGGCGATTTTGGAGATTGGAGAATAAGCGAAGAAGAAGAAGAAGAGAGGAGAAGAAGAAGAAGAAGAAGAAGAAGAAGCTTCGTCGTCGTGGAATCGAAAATCACGGATCCCGTCGTTCTGGAGAAATTCCATCAGCCGTAAGAGAGAGAGAAGAGAAAGAGAGATTACAGAAAACGCGCAAACGAAGGTGTCTCTTTCTTCTCTGTCTCGTTTTCGTCTTTTTTATTTCTTTTTATTTTTTTATTATTATTACTAAAAAAATATTTTTAATTGATTTTTAAATTGAAAATCTCCGCCGTTCTCTCAGGGCATAAGGCCACCACCGTTATGATTTTTTTTTTATTCGGCGCAAATTTAAAACGCTGTCGTTTTCAGTTCTCACGTGGTCGACCTGGCTTTTTAACCTCAAATCTCGGATTAGGAAAAACCAAAAATTCAACACTTATATATATTACGTAAGACATTTTATACATTTTTAGTAATGAATAAGAGCCTATCACGCCCTGGATCTTGTAATGTTCTAGTTTATATTATAGTATGAAAGCTTCAAAAGTTTGACAAATTTCATGTTAATATATATAGATAATGACACAAAATGTTTGACTATCGGATTATCGAATGTGAACTATTGGGTTTTGACTTTGTTCATTTCTTCCTCCAGATGCACTGATGCAGCATCTACATCTAACATCTAAATTTAATATTTGGATGATGTATCATATGATGCTCGTTTATGTATCTCGTTTTTGCATTTGGATGCATTTGTTCGTTTTTGAATTTATAATAGTATCCAAATGCAATTCATTAAAAATGACATGTTTTTATATTCATATATTTTAAATAATTTAAATTAATTATGCAATTTAAGAATTACAAAATTATTGTTTTCATAAAATAAATTTATTTTTTATTACGTTTTCTCACAAAATTTATAAGCTGGAAAACGTATTTCCGCATTTTTGGCGGGAAAATATGTTTCCGCGTGTTTGGAAGGAAAACATGTTTCCACATTTAGGGTGGGAAAACGTGTTTCCACGTATTTGGCGGGAAAATGTGTTTCCGCGATTTTGGCGAAAAATTTATTTCCGTGTTTTTGGCGGAAAATATACTTCTACGTTTTTGGCGGGAAAATATGTTTTCGCAATTTTGGCGGAAAATGTGAATCTACGCTTTTTGGCGGGAAAATGTGTTTCTACTTTTCTGGCGGAAAATGTACTTTAGTGTTTTTGGCAGAAAAATGTGTTTCCGCGTTTTTGGAGAGAAAATATGTTTTCCGTTTTTTTTGGCGGAACAACGCGAATTCACGTTTTACATAAAAATATTGTTTTACATTTTTTTTAATTATTTTTAGCAGGGAACAAAAAAATTCGATTTTTATAAAATATGAATTTTTGTCTTTTATATATTTTATTAGAGTTTAAATATTTTAATAAAAATTATCAATATAAATGATGAAATATTGTTTAATAATTTAATTTTGGTTTTGTTAGAATTTAAGGACATTTTAGAGTTTTGGATTTTGAGATGCAGATGTAGCATCTGCAAACTCATTTTTTTAGTATCTTAAATATCTAGATATTTGAGATATGCATCTCATTTCAGCATCTAAATGCAAAACTAAAATGAACAAAACGAATAACATCATGCATATGCAATTATATACAAACTTAACATAAAATTGGGATTGATTATGAAAGAAAAAAAACCAACTTATAAGTTATAACGTAGACATTTTTAGTAATAAATAAGAGCCGATCACGCCCCGGATCTTGTAATGTTCTAGTTTACAGTACAGTGTATATGACACAAAATGTTTGACCATATCGAATTTGAACTATTGGATCTTATCATGTGATGTTTGGCAGTGATATATACAAACTTTACAAAACAAAATGGGGTTGATTATGAAAGAAAAAAAAGAAGCATAATATTAATATGGCTACCATGAAATAGTTTGTAGAAATCTTATTTATTAACATTAATATAGAGTTTTTATTTATATATATAGATAGACGGTGTAAACTAATTCTAAAGATATTAGAGATAGAGATTAATTATTGTGCTAAAGAGAAAGAGTTTAGAGTATTAACATCATTATCCTAATCTAACTTGAAGTTATATCATTTTTTTTTTTTTTGATAAAATGTTAATTATATTTCCAATGGAACATGTGTTTAATTACATGAGCTTTAAGCTAGGAGCTGCTTTGATACAAAAAAATTTAAAACATCAAAGGAGCTAGAAGGAGAATTTTGATAAATGTCGACTAGGAGTTAGCCAACCATCTTGACAGCAAGTTGATGAAGCCTTTCCGAGTTTTTCGGGCCAACAACAAGTCCCTTATGTTGCGGTCGATCTGGGCAAACATGGCTGAGGCAGAGATCGAGGTTGACTTGAAAAGCCGATTGTTACGCTCGCGCCAGAGGTAGTATATAGTGGCATGTGCCGCCATAAGCTTTAGTTTAGGAGAAGTACCTAAAGACATTGAAGATAACCAAGCAACGAGAGCGCTCCAGTTGTGGAATAGGAGAGTAGGCAAGCCGAGTCTCCCAAGCACTAGGTTCCAAAGTTGCTCAGCAACCTCACAGTGGAGAAACAAATGGTCCATTGTTTCTGTTTCCAAATTACATAAGCAGCATAGGTGAGAGATATTCATACCCCAAGAAACAAGTCGTGCTCGGACCGGTAGTCTATCCATGTTTGCAATCCAGAAGTGAAAGGCCTGCTTTGGAATAGAGCCTTTAAACCAAACAATCTTTGCCCAAGTCACCTTAGGGGCAGGTGAGCGTAGTTGATCCCACGCTATTTTGGTTGAGAACCGAGTTGAGGTAGCGTTCGGAGGGCCCCATCTAAAGGAATCTGGTCCCCTAGAGAGCTGAGGAGGAGGCGTGGTGCAGAGGGTTTGCCTGAGGGCCAAAAGAGACTCCGACCGGGATCGATCTGAGGGTAGTCTCCAACCGGAGGTGGTGGCTGCCTGAGATACCTTAGCCGCAATAGGGACCCCTAAAAGTCTTGGTCCACTTGATCCCACAAATTCTATGAGAGGACCATGTGGAGTCCAATGATCAAACCAGAAGCTAGCTTGATTACCATTGCCTATTTCACATGAGACCAGACCTTTTGCCAATGGTCTTAGAGATAGGATGAATTTCCAAATCCAAGATGTAGTATTCTGTGCATCAACTACCCAAATGCTTTTTCCTCTTAGCATGTGCTCTTTATTCCACGCAACCCACAAAGACCCGCTCCCCGAGATAATCAACCAAAGAAGTTTAAGGTTCAAGACCTTATTCCACCTTACAAAATCCCTCAGTCCTAGCCCCCCCTCACTCTTAGGGAGGCATAGATTCGTCCAGGCAACCTTTGCAGCAGCCTTCTTGTCTATATCGCCTGCCCAAAGAAACCTTGCGCAAAGACTTTGTATTTCTTTCAAACAGCCCTTAGGGAGGGCAAACGCAGAAAGCCAAAAGTTTACCAAGCTGTAAACCACAGAGGTGATAAGTTGTAGTCTTCCTGCGAAAGACAAACATTTTACCGTCCAATGGTGAAGCCGAGCTTTGATCTTGTCAATCAGTGGGGAGTAGTCTGCGCGCCTCAGTTTCCTATGCATAAGGGGAAGCCCAAGATATCTTACCGGCATTGAACCGTGCTGGAATCCAAAATCAGAAAGGTTGCCGGATTCCTGGAGGTTCAACCCCGCATGGAAAAGGATAGTCTTATCTCTGTTCATCTGAAGTCCTGACAGATTGTAGAAATCCTCCATTACCTCTGAAATAGCTTGAAGGGAAGAAGGTTTTCCATCGAAGAAAATCATAACATCATCCGCAAAAGCTAGGTGAGTGATTCTTGGGTTTTCCCCTAGAGGATGAAATCCAATTGATCCATTCTGAAACCGGCTCTGCAGCATCTCTCCAAAGGTTTCCATAGCCATGACAAACAGAAATGGAGATAGAGGATCCCCTTGCCGAAGCCCTCTCTTTCCTTTGAAGAAGCCACAAAGGTCTCCATTCACTGTTATTGAGAAGGAAGTCGTTGTGAGGCAGTTCCTTATCCAAGTGATAAAGATGGGAGGAAAGTCTGCTGTCTCTAGTATGTGGAGAATGAACTCCCAACTCACTGAATCAAAGGCCTTTCTCAGGTCTACTTGAAGGAGACTTCTAGGAGTGATACTCTTCCGATTAAACCCTTGAACCAATTCTGAAGCCAACAGCACATTCTCCACAATTAAGGAGTCTCCCTTTGACAAGCGCAGATTATGAGTTGGAGATCATTTCGGGTAAGAGAGATTGTAGCCTTCTAGCTAGAAGCTTAGACACCACCTTATAGACCGCATTACAGCAAGAGATCGGCCTGAAATCTCCAACCCTGACAGCTGTTGTCTTCTTAGGCACAAGAGTAATAGCCATGCTATTCCATTGCCGTAGGATCATACCAGACCTGAAAAATTCCATGACCGCTGTAGTGAAATCCTCCCCAACGATATTCCATGCTTTCCTAAAAAACTCTCCTGTGTACCCATCTGGCCCCGGAGACTTGTTTGCAGGTAGTGAGAACACCTCTCGCTTGATTTCCTCTGGGGTTACCATTGCTTGTAACAAAAGCTTAGTAGCCTCATTGCATTTGTAGGAAGTGAAATTTGTTATCTGTTCCTTGTCCTCTGCCGTGAGTGGGTTACTTTCTGAACCAAGAAGGCTAGTATAATAGTCAACGCAGTGAGTCTGAATATCCTCCAGGGATTCAATCCGATCATCGTTCGAGTCCAACAAGAAGTGGATCTGATTTGAGGCTCGCCTAGCTGCAATTGTTCGATGGAAAAAAGCTGAGTTGCAATCTCCACTTTCTATCCATTGTACCCTAGATCTTTGATGTAAAAACCTCTCCTCTGCCTCTGCTAAGATCAGCCAAATTCTGTGGGCCTCCTTCTCTAATTCAGCTTGCTGACTTGAGGGGTTCGATAACAGGTTACTCTGAGATTCTATTAGGGCCTGGTGGGCTTCCATCACTCTTTTTTCTATTCCCGAGTAGTATTGCCTGTTAATAACCCTTAGAGTACCCTTAAGAGTCTTAAGTTTCCTTGAGAGGACAAACATATTCGAACCCTCAATTCGGGTGTTCTGCCAATGTTGAGCAACTCTAGGTAGAAAATCTTCATGCTGCAGGAGAAAATGAGAGACCATGAATGGCCGCTTGGACCTAATTCCCTCGCTCAAGATAATGCTGCTAGGACTGTGATCAGAAAAATCTAGATCCCCAAAGAGACCATAGGCATACGGGAATTGAAGTAGCCAAAGATCATTGATGAGGATTCTGTCCAGCTTTTTTGCAATAGGGTTTTGTTCCTGATTATTCCACCAAGTGTACTCATGACCCCTTGCTGAGATGTCGAACAGACCTGATTGAGACAAGCAATCTCGCAACTGAGACATACCTTGGGTGATGCGAGTACCCGCGGTAGACTTCTCAGAGGGATGGAGAATTTGGTTGAAATCTCCTAGAGCTGCCCATGGCTTTCCTGAAACCGCTTGATCCTGGGCCATGTCCTTTATCTCTTGCCAAAGCTGCTCGCGGCCAATTTTACTGTTGAATGCGTAGACAAACGAGATAGCCATCTCCATAGTACTATGAGGCAAAGTAACCAGACACGTTATCATTTGGCTTGATTTGGCGTAGACTATCAACTTGACTTTTGGATCCCATACGACCCAAATCCTTCCTAACTCCGCGAACTCGTAGTTTCCTGCAAAATTCCATCCAGGAAAGGAGGACTGAAAATACCTTTGAGACTTGTGCTCCTTCACCCTTGTCTCAATTATACTACCAAAAAGAGGCTTATTATGCCTTAACCATTTCCGAAAGCTCCTACGCTTAACACGGTCATTAAAGCCGCGCATGTTCCAACAAAAAGAGTCCACCATAATTACTTTACTTCAGATAAAAATTGGCCCCTTTCCCTGAGGCCGCTTGCTTCCTAAGTTTCTGTTTCTGCTTCTTGGACAGAACTGGGGTAAAAATTTCCTCCTCCTCCTGCTGCTTATTGGCTTCAAAAGCAGAGTCCTCGGATGAAGAAGAAGATTCCTGTGATTGATCAGATTCTTATTCCGACTCTGAATGAGAAGGAGATTGGGATGATTCTGAATCTGAACACGAGACTGCAGAGGTCGAAGAAGTCTTAGAAGGTAGTTTAGGAGGAGAAGCTTTCTTCCTTGAAGCTTTCAGCTCCTCCAAGCCTATATCAACTACTAGATTCCTTCCCTTCCTTGGTTTAGGACTTAGAGAGACACGGGTCTCTATTGCCTTGCCTTTGCCTTTGCGATTGTCTCTGATCAGCGGAGGTAGTTCTTTTTCTACATGAGCCTGCTGGATTACTGCATGGGTAACTTCAGGAGAAGACTTATGAGTGGCCGCAGCCGACACCTTAGCCTTACTCTTCAGATGTTTCTTCTTCTGCTTCTTCACAAAAGTCTGTTCTTTGTCTTGTTCCTTCTCCTGAGTACTGCTAATCTTTGGCTTCCCTTTGGCCTGTCTTTTGTCAACTTTCTTACGCGACTTTGGGCAGACCTCGAGAGAATGAGTTGTAGACTGACAAGTGCTACACAAGATTGGGGCCGAAGGGCAATGCCTTAAGCTATGTCCCATTTCTTGGCAATGTTTGCAGATTGGGGGAAGCCAAGGGCAAGAAACCTTGATTCTGCTTATTTCCCCTGTAACGAATTGGGCATTAACGGCCTCGGGGAGCTCCTTAGTCGGATCAATAATTGTAAGCACCTTAGCAACCTCTAGGTTGGTCATGTTCTCTGTCGAGGGATGTAAACGTACCGGATGCCCGACCAATCCTGCGATATGCTCCAGTCCCTCTTCTGAGAAAAAATGTGGGGGAACCTCACGAAATTCCACCCACACAGGAACCTCAGTGAGTTGGGGCAATGATGGAGTTAACCCCGGAGCCCAATCCGCCACAAACATAGTCTGGCCTTCTATAAGCCACATGCCTTGACTTAAGACCCTGGTTCGAGTAGCAAGATTAGGAATCCTTATCAGAACCGTTCTGATTCCGAGCTTCGAGACTGTGATATCTCTGGACCTGTTGCTCCAAATACCATTGAATATAGCATGTAGAGCTCCGTGCGTTGGGAGGTTTCCGTGGAACTGCCCAATGATAAAAGAATTCCACTTGTGGTGGTTCCTTTTGATGACATCGTTGGGTATTTGAACACATTGTTCACCCGATTCCAGCAAGAAAGGTGACCCTTTTTTACTCATTTTCGTATTTGGCCCTTTGATGAGGTTCAGCCACGTTGGTTTGACCGGAGAAGCAACCGCTGCAGAAGAGGAAGTTTCAGAGGTCTTTTCTTGTTCTGCTGGCCCTTTCCCCGAAGCAGGATCTGAAGTAGATCGAGCAACTGTAGATCGAGCAACTGTAGCAGCAGAAGGGTTAGGGCGGACGGAACTTGGAGCGGCCAGATCTGAAGATCCAGCTGCCGATTCAACTTCAGGGGAAGCAGAGGAGGCGAGACATCCACCCACCGGCTCCGATTTAGCTGAGACAGGGGAGCAAATGCCGCCAGATGAAGATGAGCGCGAGGGGACGACAGGGGGGAGAGAGACGGTGGGACGATAACCAGAAGTCGACGAGGGGGTAAGCTTCGGCAGTGGCCTCTTCTTTTTCCTCGTCTGAGCCATAGGCGGTGGCCGCCGCCGAGATCGACGACGACAGTCAAGGAAGGAAATGGTCGCTTTTCGAGTCTCCTTTTTCCAAGAGAGAGAAAAGACTTTTTGAAGTTATATCATTAGTATTTCACTTATATTGTTTTATAGCTCTTAATATACAACACATAGTCTTTTAACATACTTCAAAATCTGTTAGCGAATAAAAATTTGGCAGAGGAATCATCGATCTTTTTGAGTTTGACATGTAAATATATTGAACCATGTCATAAGTTTGACAAATAAACATAAATGCCTCTTTTGACCAAAAAAACATAAATGCCCTATGAAAAATCACATTAAATTTTTGATTTTTTTAAATTATACTAGTTTTAAAGTAATTCATTTCACTAACTACATATACTTTAAAAAATGATTATAAAATTTTATTTAATCAAACATCGTTACTCAACAAAATCAATCTGCTATTTTAAAGGTCAGTCTATTTTCGTATTGGAAGAAAAAATTGTGGATATGGGACGAGAACTAACCCAAAACGAAAATCGAATCCAAATCCGATTTGACACCCCTAGTCAAACTGTAAGAAATGTTTTGATTAGTTTAGAAAATATATATGTAACATCACTTAATATTTTCAACCAAATTATGTTTTAAATTTAAATTTTTTTTTTACAGCATATTTTAAATTTAAATATCAAATAAGTTTATCTCACAAATATAACCCCGGACGTATGTGCGGATCCGATTATAGTGTATACATATGAAACCAAATGATTATTATATCTTATGAATGGAAACAACAAGGCTGCTCTTTGATGATAGATGCATCGACATACATGAAAAAGAGAAGCATCATGAATTTGGGTGTCAATTCTAGAGGTACATGTTTTATTTCCTCAAAAGATACGTCTAAATATTCTCACACGGGTGAATATATCTTCAAGTATATAGACAAATGCATTGAAGATATTGGGGCTGGAAAGGTTGTTCAAGTAGTGACTGATAATGCTACTAACAATGTAGCAGCTGCAAGGATGCCTAAAGAGAAGAGACCAAACGTTATTTGGACTGGTTGTGCTGCTCACACCATCGACTTGATGCTTGAAGGAGTTTCCAAGTTGCCTTGGTTTGCTAAAGTAATCAATCAAGCTAAGGCTCTCACCATCTTTGTATATGCTCATCATAAAACATTATCCATGATGAGAACATATACAAAGAAGAGAGAAATATAGTGAGACCGGGAGCTACACGACTTGCAACGTGCTTCTTGACACTTCAAAGTTTATATGAGAAGAAAGCACAATTGATCTCCATGTTTAGTGGTGTTGACTGGCATGAATGCAAGCATTCTAAGTGTCTAAAGGGAAAGAATGCTTAATTCCTTTAAGAACAAATCTGGTTCTTTTGGAAGAAGCTTAGCATTAAAAGGATGTGAACATACAATGATGAAAATTTTGATCCAGGTTTGTCTTCTCATTTGAGTTTAATTATTTTTATTTGATCATTAATTATATATCTTTCTATCAGATATGTTATAGTTAATAAATTTTAGAAAATTGGTGGTCAACACATGATGCAAAAGCTAACAACAAGAATTTTTGCTTTGACCTCTAGTTCTTCTGGCTGTGAAAGAAACTGGAGTTGTTTTGAAGCGGTTAGCTTATTATTTATGTTTTACATCTGTTCTTGTACGGTTTTATATTTCAGAAAGTTTAATTATTTTTATATTTTAAATTGCAGATCCATACGAAGAAAATAAATAGATTAGACGTCAATCGCCTAAACATCTTAGTCTATGTTCAGTTTAATGCAAGACTCTTTAGCAAACACAAAAAGATCAAAGCAAAGCTAATAGATGTGATCTTATATAATGGTAATGAAGACACCGCACACTGAAGATTGGATTGTGGAGCAACATCAAGAAGATCAAAATGGTGATGTTGGTGTTGTACCTACTACCCAACCATCAAAGGTGAGAGAGCTTTATGCGATGATTTTCAATCCGAGGAAGAAGTCAAAGTAATGGTTGACTTGGAATTTGAACATGATGCTTACCATGAAACCTTTGTGTTTCATGACACACCATTGGTTTAGTAAGGTTCGTTTACTTGTTGCTTTTTATTTTCTACTTCTTGTTTATATTGTAAGATGGAAATAACATCTTATTTGCTACGTGAAGGAAATCATACATGTTATGTTTCATTTTTTTTTTTCATTTACAAATAACCAAAAAATCCTAACAAAACAAGAAGTCCAACACATGATGATTACTTGATCATTGAAGAAAGAAAAAAGAGGAAATTCACTCTAAACTTTCACTACTTTTTGGTATCAAGATCAATATCATATATTTTTTTTGTGTATCATGTGTTTGAAACTTTGATTTTGTATTCTGAATCTATTTATAATGAATTATATTTTCTTGTGAATTGGAACTAGCAAGTTATTTATAATGACAGTTTTATGGAACTTGAAGTTATAGTATCATAGTTATATACTTACTATTGATGTATAAAACTAAAAGAGGAGGTGTAAAAACATTTTTTTTTTAAAAAACCTAAGAAACTAAGCTCTGATTAATCTTTATTTACTTTCTAATTTTTTTGTTAGGCGCTAATCTTACACCGGACGCCTGACTAGCGCCTAGCGAAATTTAAAACGTGACTTACATCTATATTGCAAAGGGAGATGTGATTCGTAAAGTAAAATAGTTTTTTCAATCATCACTACTACTACTACTATTATATTTACCATATCTATTTTCCAGTTTGGTCCAAGTTTATTCATATCGAGAAAAGACCAAGAAATTCAGTTTTAATGATTTCATAATTTTTCCAATTTTTGTTTGGTTGTTTAGGAAAGCTAAATGTATTGGGATTTTGATCTTAAGTAAGAACCTTTTATTAATGTCTGATTTAGATTTTCGAACTATTTTAATTTACAATGATACATGTTGACAAAAGGAGAAAATATACCTTTAATTAATGTATTTCAAATTTGATTCAACTAAGACTGCATCTAACTCATCTTATTATATAAACATGGGTTGCATTCACGAGAACTCCACACTTATCAAAATTATAATTAACGAGATCATGACACATGTCAGGTATAACCTCAGATTTTGACACGTGTCAAAATTATTAATATAATTACAAAATTAAGTAATTTAATGAAATCATTAATTGTTCAGATTTTAATTAGGAAAAAAAAATTAATCGTATCATGAGAAAGAAAACAAAAATATTTACAAAAACATGGAGCGATAATGACAAAATAATGGTTAAACACTAAGCGATAAAAATAATTATCTTCTTCCATTTATTAACATAATTTAAGAAAGCAAAAAAAAAGTTAAATACCTTTTACTATTAGAAAAAATAAATCTTATAGACGGTTGTTTTTATAATTAAATTTTTCTTAATTAAAAGCAGTAGTGATAATAATTTTTTCTCATTTATTAATATAATTTAAGGAAAAACAGCAAAATACCTTTTAATATTAGAAAATGAAGTTTGAAAGACGGTTATTTTTCACTATATAAAAAAAAAACTCTATTACACAAAGTTTTATAATAAGATATTTTTACTGATTTATGATGGCTAATACCAAAAATTATTTGATATTAGATCAATTAGATTGTAAATGTGGTTATTGTCATATTCATGATATAGTGCGTTTTCTTCAAAATTCGGAATACAGAAACTTCAAAAAAGATAATGAGGTCATATGAATAAATTTACTATTACTTGATGAAAAAATAGTTATTGAGTATTTTTCAACATATTAAAATAGTTTGGATGTGTAGTCATGTGTTAAAAAAAATTTGGTATACCTTTCAATGATTTTTCCTAATTAAAAACAATTCTTAATAAAAAGAAGATAGTTTGACCAAAAAAAAATAAAAATAAAAAGGAGATAATAACACATTGTGAAATCTTAAAAAGCAAAAGAGTATAAATTTTTACTACAATATCAACACATTTGTAATCTCTCAATTTCGCACCAAACAAACTCAAAATCTAATTATAATATAAATATGAAAACTAACTCATCGAAAATAATATAAAAACCTAGAAATTAAAGTAGTTAAATAATAAAAATAATAATTCAATACACATAGGAGAAAGAAAAATTAGATACATAGATAAATATTATATCATTTAGTTAAAAAACTGAATAAAAACATCAGAGATTGAAAATTAATCTTATTATATATTTTTTAGAAATAATTTTATTTTTTCTCTCTCTTTTGCTATTAATTTTTATTTAATTTAAAATATTTTCTATGAACGCGTATATATGCAATTCCTTATCTAGTATTATATATTCCAAAATTAAGAATTATCTTATACCTACATAGTTCAAATAATTTTAAAAAGGAGAAAAACAAAATGATATGTTATACTCATTATTTATCATCAACTAACACTTGTAAATATCTAATAATTAGTTAGTTTTTTTTTTTTTTTATAAATCTCTTGTGGGGATATATATTTCGAACATTCGGTTAAAACCCTAATTTGGATAACTTTTATATATATATACGAAGTCAAATCGTGAATTAACAAAGAAACAAAAAGAAGGAAAGAATGGCGCATGAAGAGAAGCTTCCATTGGAGTTGATTGAAGAGATACTCTCTTGTGTACCTCCAAGATCTCTTGTTCGCTTCAGAGAAGTTTCTAAGCAATGGAACTCTCTTTTCGACGATAAAATATTCATCAACAACCACAAGACGACGTTTCAATTCATCTTAACAACCAAAACCAAGATTTATTCAGTAAGCATCATTCCAAAGATGCAAGTGCGTGAGTTAACGTTAGATGTCCCGGCCGGTTTAGAATCCGAGGCACTTAAAAACGTGGTTGATTACAACGAGTTTTTGCTATGTGGCATGGATAAAAGAGCCGTGGTTTGGAACCCCTGGTTAAGTCAAACTAGATGGATCCACGACGACCAACTTAGTTTGCAATTCAATGGCATAGGTTATACTTATGATGAGGAGAGGAGTTACAAGATCCTTGCTTCTTATCGTAAGGAATCAGAAGACCTTACCAATACATGTTGGAAGATCTATGACTTTACCTTTGATTCTTGGAAAGACAAAGTAGTGGAACAAGATAATAGTAGTAGTAGTGATGGGGGACAAAACCGTCTAAAGTTACTGACCGAAGGTGGTATAATGTTGAATGGAGTTTTGTATTGGGTTTGTTATTATGTTAAGACTTCCTTGTACTCCCTAGTTTACTTTGATTTTAACTCGGAAAAATTCTTCACACTTTGTGATCTATCATGTGGAGAGAAGTACCATAATGGTGATGCTATTGCTCTTAGGGTTTTTAGAGGAGATGGGTTTTCATTGTTAAAGCAATGTCATCTAACGAAGAAGATTGAGGTTTGGGTGACCAAGAACAAGGTTAATAAGCTGTATGGTCACGATATGGAATGGGTGATTTTCATGGAAGTGTCGGTTCCTAACTTGCCGGCTTTAGCACATATTTGGTCTAACTCTCAGCCAAGTTACTTCATCAATGATAAAACGGTTGTTGTGTGTTCTTGTGACGAAATTGGTCAAGCTTGGATCTATGTTTTGGGGAACAATACATTGATCAGTAAAACTCGAATAGATTCTGTGGTTGATCCTTGGCCTTTGCATTGTACCTATTTTCCCAGTTTGGTTCCGGTTCCTAGAAGGCAAAGAGAAGAAGCAGAATTACAAGTTTGATTCTTGACTTTTGTCTCTTTTTTTGGTTCTCTTAAATTGATTTGGATTTTGGGGGTTTTTTATTCACAATCTTCTTTGTTTTCTATTTTTCTTTTTTTGGTTTCTGTTTTTATTTGGTCTTTTAGAAGTTCTAGAGCAAATTAGATTGTGAAGTTGTTATCTCTCAGTTGTTGTTGGACTACTAAGCTTCTTCAACAGTATTAAAATAGTTTTGTTTAGATCTTGCAACAAAAGAGTTATATTTTTTAATATTTATATGTTCTGTTGCACATGTTATCATGTGTTGCTAATTTGAGAAACTGTATGGTTCAACATGAATTATCAAAAAAAATATATTAAAGAAACATCTTACAATCATTAAAACACCACCATGTTCTCGAGTGTTCTATATTTTCTACCAAAGTTTTTCTTAAGAGACAAAATTTCCCTTACCTTTATTCTAAGATATGCCTTATTATATACTTTTCACAATTGCAAAATATTAGTGGTGAGTCTCAAAAGTACTTATATATTCAGAAGACTGAGGGTTTCAAGACCATTTAAAGCCCAATCTTTTTATACATGAGAACCATTGAAGGTAGACCTCGGCATGGTCGATTTTATTTTTCATTATTATATATTTGTTTAAGCAACACGAAAAAACCTTAAATTTTTATAGGTCTTGTCCTCAATTCGGGACAATTAATCGACATGTAAAATGTAAATATATGTTTAAATCTATATATCTTTGGCCCGCCTAATTAATGCATTGTGGCCTAATGATAGTTGTTTTGGGACAAGAAACAAATCTCACTGCCTTGAGTATTCGGGGCTGATGTGGTGTCACTCGGTCTTTACGATGCAAGTTGAACATTGGACCCTTCAATTAAAAACTCAATAGAACAAAGGTGTCAATGGGACTGAACTACCACTGTTTTGTTACATTTTTATAGACAAAGATCTTTACGACGTGTCAACCTGAGCACTGGTTAGTTCTTCAGAACTTTATTAAAGCTCCAAAACTCTATTCTTTTTTTTTTAGGTTGGTGCTTGGGGTAGAATATTATTGAAAAAGGACAATGCTTTACATGTGTTACTAAAAAGGAATATAAATAGACCAAATAGTTAACTTAACGTCTGATGTGTCATAACAAAATCCTACGTGTGAGGATAAATATAATATCTATTGTGCCAAACACACAGCAACATGAGCAAATCGCAAACTCAACTGAGACAGTCCCAACCACAGAGTGTGTTCCTCCACTAACTTCCACCTATAAAAGCCTCATTAGTCTCTCTTATTATACTCACCAAACTCACATTTCTTTGGGATCCGATCTCTCCGATCCTTGGGCCTCTTCATAACCATTTTTTTTTTTTAATAAAGAGAATGATGTCTTTCATTGCAAACATCGTCATCAAGAGTTTTGACCGTGCTTCCCCGGTGTCTGTTGAAGATGTGGTGGATAGTTCTCGAGCGGCATATGTGGAGAATGGTGGTGATGACGATGACAGTGGCTATGATTATGCTCCTGCTGCGTGATTAGTAGATAAATGTAATTTAGGAGGAAAGAAAAAGAGATAGAGATGATGAGATAATTTAGATATCTAGCTAGGCCATGTATGTACTAGATTGTGTGGTGGATCTTCTTAGATGAACCAACATGCATGGTTTTAATAAATGTAGTAGAAAAATCATGCATCTCTTCCTTAATTAACCACAATCACATTTTTGTCTCTTAATTTTGGAAGTTAGTTTTAACTTTCATTTGACTAAATAACATTTTTAGTTTCCTAAGTTTTTACTTATGTCGATATCTTTTTAATAGATTTTGTGTTTACTTTCATCTGCATCTATGACAAATCACTGTAGCTTATGGTTAGTTTGTTAATTTTTTCTGCTTTTGAGACTATTTTGTATATCTTCTCTATTTGATATATGTGCTAAATGATAATATAGAACCCTAAATAATAAATGAATTTTTTTATGCATAACTAGAGTTCCTAGACAACCAATGTTAAATTAGAATTGTTCTTATAAAAAAGTATGGTACGGAAAAGATCATGCGTTCTGCAAACTTTGATGACATGAGTACACGCTCTTTCTAAACATCCACTCTAATCTCTTGAGCTTGTTAAAACCATTCATATTTTCACAACTCAAATATTTAAATTTTAATATAAATGTCTTCTAGCTCTATACTTATATTTGAAATTCGAGATAATAGATGTATAATGAGATCTGTCAACCTATGGTGGTAGCTTAGTCCGTGTATAGTTTTTGTATTAACAAAAAATTTGTGGAGTTTTATATCAACCAACTATCACAATTTCAGCATCAACTTCAGATAAAGAGCACTAGCAGGCAGTGAAATGGATTTTTTCTTCTCCTTATCTGAAGCTTTATCGTCTTTATAGTGGTATTTAATAGTGATAAGAAAAATACAAGAGTTTACATTGATAATCTTATCGTATTTATTGTGTTTGTTGATGCCAACTTTTTTTTTTAGTTCCATGGTGTTTTCATATAAAATTAAGCAACAATCCAAAATAGAGAATCAGAAAATAAGCAAGTTAGAAAGAAGAAAAAAAGAGGCATTGCATCTCTAAATTTATATATCTAATTTTATCGAGTGGTGATAGAGATCACCTCATGCAACATGTCTTTCTTTTGCAGCACACCTTCAAATTCTTTGGCCTTCAACAACTTCAACATCTCATCAATGTTATTGCGTTCAATTTCATTGGCCATCGAAAAGTTAAACTTCTCTTCAGTTTTTTTCTTACGCTCGATAGGTGGTATACTCCATTCGTGTTTCAAAGAATTCACACCAAGAGTCTCTGCTATTCCAGCAAAAAACCATGAATTCTCAAAATAAATCGTTTCGATCACACTAACGGTTGATAACTCAACATCTTCTTCATGAATCAACACTTTACCACTATCTTCTTCTTCAACCTTTTACCATTAGGTGCAGATAACAAGCTCCTGCTTCAAAGATTCCATCTTCATCTTCTTGATTCTCTCACTTAGAGGTGTCAAAGCGGGTTACTCAGCCCGTTTAATCCGCCATATTGTGGGTTAGTTAATTTGCGGTTTTTGGCGGGTTGGTCTGCCATAACCTGAAGGTTCTAAACTAATAACCCTAACCCGTCATGCATTATAATTGTGGGTTTAGCAGGTTGTTCCACGAAATTCAAAATTAAGTTAATAACAAAAAAATAAAGTTTTATAATGTATATTCATTGATAATAAAGTAAATGCATCTTGTATCCATCGTAAACAAAAAGGAAAATAGCATCAAAAATCACAAAATGCATAACTAAATGAAAAAGTTAATTTTTTAAAGATTCAAATCTGAAATTGATATGAGCATTATCAACATCTCCAACTTATTAAAAAAAAAGAAAACAAAATGTTTCTTCAAATTTTCTAATTTGAAAGGGTTATGGTAACTATGATTAGGGTTACTCGAATATATAAGGTTTTATTTTAAATTTTGTAAATTTGGAAAATAATCTGAAGGATTAATGAGCAGTAATCTGAAGGATTAATGAGCAATAATCCATAACTGTATATACATGTTTTAATGTAAAATAAAATTTAACCCGCGGCTTCACACGCTATACCATGCGGATTTTTCCAACAAAGACCATAGACCATGATGGATCAACCCGCAATGCCCACTTTTTTTTTGACAATCACGGTCTATGGTCTTTGTTTGAAAAGCCTACATGCATGGATTGCGGGTTAAACCGCGGATTAAAACTTCTTTTACATTAAATTTTTATATAAAGTTAAGGATTATGATCCATTAACCCTTCAAATTATTTTCCAAATTTCCAAAATTTAAAAATAAAAGAATGATATATGGAAAAAAAAGTCTAACATTTTCATTAAGTAATAATAAATTTATTTTTATGAGCTCATTATCTTTTTAAGTTTCTGAATTTTGACTTTCGAAAAAGACGCACCATAGCATGATTATGACGATAAGAACGTTTGCGATCTAATTGATCCACTGTCAAATATTGTTTGTGTTAGCCATCATAAACCAATGGAAATATCTTATTAGATAAACTTTGTCTGATAGATTTTTTTGTTGTTGTTTAAAGTTGTGATAAAAAAAAGGGGTAGAGTTTATTTTATAGTGAAAATTAACCGTCTATCAAACTTTCTTTTCCAAATAGTAAAAAGTATTTTGCCTAATTGTTTTATTAAATTATGTTAATGAATATGAAAAGATATTTATCTTTATACCTTATAATTAGAAAAAAATTAATTATAAAAAAATATATATAAAATTTTCTTTTGCTAATAGTAAAAGATATTTGACTTTTTTTTATTTAGTTTTGTTATTATATTAACAATTTTGACACATGTCAATATCTCGTTAATTATAATTTGAACACGTGTCGAACTCTCGTGAGTGCAACCCAAGTTTATATAATAAGATGATTCTTTAACAAACATAAAATCATCATGTCCATAAACAAGTCATAAATAATAAGAGCAATCAGATCTAATCCTATATGAGTAAATCATGAACCACAAAAATGTAGAAACATGATACCAAGTTTCCTCATATCAAACCCTTACCTTAGCCACTTTGAAGATGAAGAACAACTCGTTTCTCTTTTGGACAGATCTATCGTCCCTGCTTTGACATCACATTTCCCTGTGCTCATGATGTTAAAATCAGTTCTTCATTATCTGGATGCAATTTCCATGTGTTTTGAGAGCCTCTACAAAATTTTAGGGCAAACAAACATTTTTGTCCAACCAAAAGACGTAACTCGGCATACTGGTTTTGGATGCGCGCTGCACATAAAATTCATGGTAAAACAGTCATAAATTCTACATGATCAAACGCTAAGATATTTTATAGAGCCCTAGTACTATGGGTAATGAATCTCCTTACCAAAAATCAGATCCAACAGATCACGGTGAAACCCGCAATGCTACTTTTCCTCTGTCTCATCGCGGATCCACACTACACACATTAAACATGATAATATATTTATATATCTCTCAAAACAAAACTCTGAATGATAAACTGTTTGTGGTGTTAGCTATATAGAGGTGTTAGGAATATCTTTACAAAGTTTCAGATCGATCAAACAGTTTTGTTCATCCATTTCATTTACCTATCAAAACTGATCAGATCCACGGTGGTTAGAGATTCATGCATGTTGAAATAGAGAAGAAGAAATGGTGATGATTTCCATATATATGTTAATCGTCACATGGTTCCTCAAGATTATATGGAAAAATATCCCACAAGGTGGCCGCAGCCATGGTTTATGGTGGTGAAGAGGAAATCGAGTAGGGCTTTGTCATGCCCCTTATATCTGTGACTCTCAAAAGTTATTCATTTATATAGAGGTGAGGAGACTAGGGTTAGATTTTATGGGCTTATAATGGGTCTAAATTTTATAAAATTCTAAATTGTAAAACGGAGGTGAGGAGACTATTGTTAGACTTTATGGGCTTATAATGGGCCTAAAATTTATAAAATTCTAAATTGTAAAATGTGCCCATGTCAGGGAACTGGGAAGTTACAAGATAAAATGTTGGTTTTGGTCATGCAACGCATTTCACTAAGGAGAAGCTCTATCATTTTCACTGAGACCTACAGAGTTCACATAATGTGCCTCTGAGTCTAGGTAAGTGTCAATATTGCATCTCCTTCAAAGATGAGTGGATAATTTTCATGTTAAGGTTAATAAGTCGTGTGATGAATATGTGGAATGGCTGATTTTCATGGAAGTCTCAATTCATAACTTGCTGGTTTTAGTACAAATCGGATCCATCGACAATAAAGAGCTTGTTGTGTATTCTTGTGATGAAATTGGCCGACCTAGCATCTATGTTGTGGGGAGCATCTATGTTGTGGGGAGCTTTATGTTTATGGTGAACAATAAGTTGATCAGTAAAACTCAAATAGATTATGTAGTTGATCCTTGGCCTTTGCATTTTACATATGTTCCTAGATTGTTTCCGGTTTCTCGAGGGCAAAGAGAAGAAGCAGTATTACAAGTTTAATTTCAAGTAAAATTCACTAGGTAAAATATTATCACTAATCCAATAACACTTGATTTTATAAGACATTTAAATAACATTGGTTTTGTTATTTTAAAACAAATAATTCCGAATCATTGATTAAAGTACATCCTCTTAGTTCTTATGGTCCTTCAAGACAATTAATCTACATTTAATGTAACAAAAGGTGTAATATATATTTAAAAAATTATATAATTTTGACCTGCATAATACGTTATAGCATAATGATAGTTGTTTTGAGACAAGACGTAAATTCGTTTTCTTTGAGGTTCTCTCCCACATGGAACAATCTCATTGCGCTTTGAATATTCATGGCTGATGGGATGAAACAAACTTTGGCCGAGATTGGCTTTGATCGAAACAGTGTTAGTCAAACCGTTAAATTAGATGTCAAGTGGCATATTTCTGCTGAATCAGACGCCACATGTTTTTTTGCCGAGTCATATGCCACATGTACTTTCAAAAAAAAATTATTGGCCTTTTGAAATTTTATGCAATATATTGGATCTAAATTTTTTTAACACTAATAATTGAGAAACAGAAACACCTTTATTAGTTAAGTCACTTTACCGGGTTTTTATCTGTCGTAACAAACGTAGAGTTTTGACCATTAGACGGTACATTATTGAATAATTTTCGAGAATATTTAATGTATATATGTGTTAGCTTATAATTATTCAAGAATATACTGTTTAATGGTCAGAATTTTACAGTTATAATGGCTACAAAAATATAAGAAAAACCGATAAAATGGATGAACCAATTATGGTGTTTATGGATCTCTATTATTAGTGTTAAAAAAAAAATTAGACCCAGTACCCATAAAATTTCAAAAGTTTCTTGATTTTTTTCGAATATTTTTTTGGAAAGTACATGTGGCATCTGACTCACCAAAAACTAGACATGTGGCATCTGACTCAGTAGAAATATGCCACGTTGCATCTGGCTCAGCATTTTGACTAACACTGTTTCCACTACAAGAAAACATATCATTTGCGAGGACATTTTGCGAGGCAAAACAAGCGTCGCAAATGTGCGAGGAATATGTGTGGCATGTGCATCGAATGAGACATTCCTCGCAATTCCTCGCAACTTTGCAACGGTTTCATTCAACGCAAAAATCGTCGCAATTTTGCATCGCATCTGCGTGTCATTTGCGACGTAAGTTCAATTCCTCGCAAACGCAAAGCAAATTTGCGACGGAACCAGTTAACGCAAAGTAGTCGCAAATTGGCGTCGCATCTGCATGGAATTAGCGAGGTAGATTAAAATCCCTCGCAAAATCATTGCAACATTTGCTATGATTTTGCGAGGTCGCTAGTCGTATCAAATTTGTGTCAAATTTGCGAGGAAATCTGCTGGTAGGTAAACACGTTTATATCATTTGTCACTGACTTTTTGGCGAGGAAATATTTGTAGCATTTTTGTAGTGCAAGTCCGAGAAACATATCCTGATATATCGGAGAATGAAATAAACGAGTTGAAAGACAGAGACTTTGCAAAATGGCTAAAAGAATATGTATGAGATCATTATATATATATATATATATATATATATATAATATATATATATATATATGCATTTCGTTAATTAGCATATTTGATGTGGCGTGCAGATACGATATGGGACAGACACATATCCTATTTGGTTTCACGAGTTGATTCAAGGTCCAATCGCAAGGATAACTACTGCACCTATGTACTTCACCCGCGGATACACGTTTCATTCCTTCGCTCATGGGAAGCATAGGGCAACAATAAACTATGGTATATCGGTTAGCGGTGAAACCGATTACTATGGAGTGCTTCATGATATCGTAGAGGTGCAATATCCTGGGTTGGTAAACTTAAGATGCATATTATTCAAATGTGATTGGTATGATCCTGTTTTCGGTCGAGGAGTTCGGACTGACAACCTTGGAGTTATTGATGTCAATGCAAGTCGGAGGTATCGAAAGTTTGAACCTTTTATTCTTGCTGCTCAAGCTGAACAAGTTAGTTTTATTCCATACCCAAGGACTCGACAAACAGGAATTTCATGGTTATCTGTCATTAAATTTGCACCTAGAGGAATTATGATTGGTGTCTCTGATGAAGTGCCACTACAAAATTTACGAGGAGAGATGTCTGTTCCAGAAGAAACACTGGAAGATGTCATACTAATTGATCCAGACAATCGAGAAGTTGAAGATCCCATTAATGATGATCACTTAGAAGACGAAGAACTTTATGATGAATTTGAAATAAGCGATGAATCAAACGAAGATTGTGATGATGATGAATGTGATGAATACGAATAAAGTTCTATAATTGTAATGTTTACTTAATGCAAATTGTATAATTATAATGTTTAATTAATGCATATTTTTAAAAAAATAATTCTATATAACATTATGATATCACAATATATAAGCTACTTATTCAAATATACATGTGTATCTATTACCGCGTATAATTAATAAATAAACCAAAAATTAGAAAATGAAATACATTAAGCATATATAACCATGTAACTAAAGCATCATATATATGTCGTAAATATACATTATACATTATGTCTATCATTAAGAAAAAGAAAATCTCAATCTTGACAATTTTTATTTCAGTTTTGCGATTAAAACTTACAAGTAATTAAAATTTTAAATATTAAAAATGGTTGCATGGAATTTGCGAGGAATAGTTCGCATGGAATTTGCGAGGAATCGTCGCACATTCCAAGTAAAATTTGCCGCGGAATTTGCGCGCCCAACAATTGGCCAAAATTGAAAATTTCGTTGAAAATTGACTCAATATATATATATATATATACTTACCAGACTTTTGACTTTTGAGACTAGTTTTTTTTCCTCTCCTTCGCCTCTCATCTTCTCTCCTTCACCTCTCATCTTCTCTCCTTCACCTCTCACTCTCCTTCCTGCGTAACTACAAAGGTAAGTTTTTAATTCCTTAATTATTTACATAGGAATGTAATTAATTTGATAAAATGCATATAAGAATGTTTTTATTTGATATGAATTATATAGAATTAAGATTACTTGTTTGATATGATTTATAGAAATATATAAATTTGAATCGATTTATATATGAACATAATTAAATTTTTAAGATTTATTTGGTATGTTAATATATGATAGGACTGAATAAGAATGTAATTAATTTGCATGTGTGGATTTTTAATCTAGTTCATTGAAAATAATTCAATAACTTGTTACTTTTGTTAGTTTGTATAATACGCTGGATTTGAAATAGAGGTGAAAGTTGTGTTGTTTTTGTTTAATGTAAACAGATTTAATGGGATTTATTTTGTATAATTAAATATGATTGTAGCTTATGCGTTGATGTGTTTTGATTGGTAACTAACCGTAACGCTGAACTTGTTTCAAAGATTGAGGGCTACGACCATCTATTTGGGATTTTGGCAGAAGAGTTTCCAGCCCTTGCAACCGCAATGAGAGCTCGAAGGACTACAAATCCGATAGACCAAACGCCCGATCCAACAGATTTTGATACAGCAGCAGCTGAAGCATCATTAGCTCAGTTGTCTCCTCTTGCTAATACTTAGATTTTTTTTGTTTTTCATATTAAGTTTGTGGTTTGTACTAAAACTTTATAGCTTTTAATTAGTATTGTTATTCATAAAATTCTTAAAAGTTCTTAATTAAAGTTTTGATTTAATATATATATATTGTTTACATAAATAACTACTAACGAAATAAAAAAATATATTCAAATTATTCATTGTTATTTTCAAGGCTGTTGCGAGGAAACGATTCCACACAAAATTTAAAACATTTACTCGCAAAATCGACTTATATTTGCGATGCATTTGCGTCAATTATTGCCTCGCTAAATTGCGACGAATTAGCGTGGAACCAAACCATGCAGATTTGCGTGTGAATAATTCATCGCTAATTCCACGCTAATTAGCAAGGAAATAATACCAAGCTAATACGTTGCAAATTTGCGACGCTTTTGCTTGGAGCATAAAGCGTGTCGTTTGTGAGGAAATTATTTCGTCGCAATATTTGCGTCGAATTCTCGACGAAATTGAGTTTGCTACGAACGATTAGCGAGGAATTACAATTCCTTGCAAATGTCTCGCAAAACAGCCTTTGCGAGGAATGAGCGAGGAATACTGGCCTCGCGAAAAACCTGATTTCTTGTAGTGTTCGGTCAAAATTGATTTCGACACACATATGATAGTTCGTGTAGTTTTTAAATAAACTTTGTAAGTTAAAATTGAAAAAAAGTATTAGATCTTAATTGATGTATGAAAAAAGCACTAGAAAAAAAGTTGATATTGAAATTGGCTATTTTCTCGCCTTTAAATAATTTCAACCCAATATAAATTAGGATCTTAGGGCAAAAATGAACTTTTTTTTTCTAACGTCGATTTGATTATTATCACTTCGATTCAGAGTTTACAAAATTACATTAAAAACGATACAACATAAGAAGCGGATTTACACTATTGTGCTTTTTCAAAATTAAGTCTCATATGAAATTACTAGAGAGTATAGAAAAAAATTAATCTATATAAAAAAACACCTTAAGCATCACATGCTTAACGGGTTTATCGGGCACTAAGACAACCCCTTAGTCGGACACTGAAGTTTTTCTATAAAGAATAAAAAACAACCAAACACTGTTAGAAACTCTAAACCATAACTAAACGTTCTTTGTTCTGATGATGAATGATCTAATTCTTAGGGGTAGCTAGCTTTTTATAGGAGATTGCTTACACATGAATTATGAAACCTTGTATATTTCCTTTTCCAAGCTAATTTCCTTGTCTAAGCTAATTTCCTTTTCTCTGTGTAAATGGAAAGACATGTTGTATTTTTCTCTTTTGTCTTTAAAAACTTTTAAGTAAATTTCCTCAAAACTAGGCACGACCAAAATCTAACTGTAACTGTATTTCGAACTGTAACCGTATCGTTTTTAACCGTAATCAAGTAACCGTATAAAATGGTTAAAAATTACGTTAACCGTAAAAATATATTAGATATGGTTAACAGTAAATTATTAATCGTAACCGTTAATTAACATTAACCACATAAAAACCGTTGGTTAACTGTAAAATTATAACCATAACTATTTTAAAAATTGAACAAAATATTTTTATATATTCAATTATAGTAATAAATATTAGTTGATATATCATAACTAGCTTTTTCAATAGAAGTTAAACTCATTTTTTCAAAAATTTAAAAATATTAATTTTAGTCATGATTATTAAATATGAATCATATTTAACCATATATAACCGTAACCGTTTAACAGTATATTAAATAGTTAAGGTTAAGGTTAAGCAAAAATTATAACCGTAACCGTAATAACCATAACCGTGATCATATCTACTTAAAACTTTTACTCCATATAATTTCCATTTCTGCTAGCACTTTGATAATGTGAGTTTCCTTTTTGTGTTTGCAGAGATGGTGATGCTTTGATCTCAAGACTTCCATGCTTCGACATCATACTCACTAAAAGATAATAAAAATCTATTATTTTCCTTTTTTGTACTTGAATTCAAGCTATTGCCGTTCTTGTTTATCATTTGACTATGAAACACCATATTAAATTCACAAATTTCAAAACACCAATGTATGAGAACTTCAAACTCCACATCCCTCTGTGAGAATTTTTATTATTCGCCTAAGTTATAACAATCCGGTAAAACCATGAAAATGATAACTTCCCCGGAATCAAACTCTACCTAAAGAGAGACATAAAATAACTAAAATCAAATACAATTCAGAGAATAAAATACAACATATTTTCACCCTAATCTAATCTATCAACTATTACATATGATAAACGTCGTACCCCTTATATCCATAATCCAAATTTCCAACTGCCTCCATATCCAAATTCCCATAAAGCTCATTTGTTTATTTATAAACTTGTTTTCAGTGTTATTCCATTGCATTTCTGCTCAATCCGTTTACACTAAACTCACTTGCCTTCAATTGAACCCGATAGACAAAAGTTTTTTTAATGGGACTGAACCACTACTGTTTTGTTACATTTGTATAGACAGTTATTTACGACATGTAAAAGCTGAACACGAGTGTTTGTTGAAGGACTAGTTTGTTTTGGATCGATTAAAACCAATTGCTGCTTCAGTGACTTGGCATCCTCTAGTTTCACAAAGACTTGCAATTTCCATGCATAGATTATGTTTATGGTTATTCACCCACCGAAATAGGGCATCACTTTCGACAATCTTGTCTCCTATGAATGCATTATACTCTTAAGCTATTTGGTGTGCGGATAAGTATATTGGAAGGTTCCTACAATGTATTTGATCAAGCCACTCAAATTTTACCTTCTCATGAGATCAAATGTAGAAATGTTTAATTAGTTCTAAAGCAATTCGACAGCCGCAATAGTGAAGACACTTTTCTCGCTTGGCATATTACATTTTATGAGATGTACATTTTTTTTAATTAATTAAAAAGTGTATTCTTAAAACAAGGAATCATATATAAAATTAAGTACAATTATGTAGATGGTTGACACATGACAAAAACTTATAATTTGTGAATAGACTAGGTCACAAGGCGTATGTAAAATTATTAATAGCCATGTAAGGAAATAGCCATAGTCTTTAAGAATTAAAGATAGAAATTACTTCCCCAAATTTCAATTAGAAGTGACTAATGTTACCACTAGAATATATGTTAAAGCTCCCAAACTCAATTCTTTCTTTTTTCTTTGGTGCTTGGGGGGGAGAATATATTATTGGATAAAAGACAATGCTTTACATGTGTTACTAAAAAGGAATATAAATGGACCAAATAGTTAACTTAACGTATGATGTGTCATAACAAAATCCTACGTGTGAGGAAAAATGTGCGAAACACACATCAACTTGAGCAAAACGCAAACTCCACCGAGACAGTCCTGACCACAGAGTGCGTTCCCCACTTGCTTTTTAACTCACCTATAAAAGCCTCATTTGTCTCTCTTATTATATTCACCAAACGCACATCAACACTAAAAGCTCATAACACTTCTTCTGTCGATCTCTCTTTGGGTCTCTTCATAGCCAACAAAAAAAAAGAAGAATGATGTCTTTCATTGTAAACATGGTCATCATCATCAAGAGTTTTGACACTTGCCCTTTTTTGTTGAAGATGTGGTGGATAGTTCTCGAGGGGCATGTGTTGAGAATGGTGGTGACGACGATGACAGTGGCTACGATTATGCTCCCGCTGCGTGATTATCTCATATTAGTATATATATGTTTACTAGGACAAAATCATCTCTTCATTAACCACATTCACTTTTTGTTCTCTTAATTTTGGAAGTTACTTTAACGTTCATTTTTACTATATTTAACAATTTGAGTTTCCGAACTTTGTACTTGTACTTATCAATATATATTTAAATAGATTTTGAGTTTTGTGGTTTAGTATATTCACTTTATTCATTCACTCAACATTGTAGCAGACGGGTAATTAAAATATAGGCCATATTGATGATCTTGTTGTACATATATTGGTATTAATCTCAGCTTATTTTTTCGCATAAAACAATAGACAATTCTAAAGCTGTGTTACATACAAAAGAGTCACTTGATTGATCTTTGAATCATCTTCAATGTCGACGAACTTGTTTAAGTAGCGATCTGACATCTCTAGTTGTGTTGTTGTCGAAATATAGGCGATGAGTTCGCTTTAAAAGGTAAAGAACCGTACAAAGTGGTCCATCAGATTCGCTCTCATCCATCTTTAACTCCGAGAGCGACTTGGAATCTTGGTTACAGCTTGAAGCAAAGAAGTGATACCTCTGAATCTCTATCAAATTAGGTTGATGCTTCTTTGACCAAACATTCTTGGAGTCATCAACAATAACAACAGCTTCTTCGTCTCCAACCACAACATCAAGACTCTTCTTATCTCTCACAGTACAATCCTCACGAGAAATAATCCGATCGCTGAAGTAGATACCTTTGGGATCCAACAACTTAGCCATCTCTCGAGCATAACGTCTATCACCCATTGTGTATATATACATCTCAAACATCTTATTTGCTTCTCTTAGGAAAGTTCGAACCAAGGGTCTCAGTTTAGTCATCATTCCCATAGATTTGACGGTGAAGAGAAGAAGATCGTTGTTGTCGTCTGGGGTTAGGGTTTTCAAGTAGTCTTCATCTGTTGTCATGTCGTTAATCCCGGTTGAGTTAAGCAGAGTATGGTCTAAATCGAGGACTAAGTAGAGCTTCTTGTGGCTTTCCATGATTCTCATGTCGGATTTACACATCCGGTTCATCTCGTCTTCATTCAGCCTTAAACCCTTGTGTATATATCGGAGCGAAACGCCCGTTTCTTCTAGTTTCTTGCCACACACGAAACATATATTAGCGAAGGAACCTGGGTGCTTGCGTTCCATTCTCGTTTTTGACCTATTCTCCTCTTTAAAAGTCAATTTTGATTTTTGTTTTTGCATCTAATTTCTCTCTGATTTTGAAGCCACGAGCGAGTATTTATGAAGGAAGTCTCAGGTGCTCTTCTCTTCCCCAAGCCGATGTGGGACATGTTCTTTTTTCTCAACCGTTACAATGTGGGTTCCATTTTAATCTGTTATTGGGCTTTTGTTGGATCTGGGTCCACTTCTACTCTCTATTTGCTTTAACCAAATACATCGCCTGACCAAATTTCAGCTACATTATATTGTAATCTTCGGCCACTATTTGAGTATTACATTACAATTTATAAAAAACATTAAAATTTACATTAAAATAAAAAATAAATTAGACCATATGATTCAGTTAATCAATTTGCATAAATTAGTATAATAAAACAAAAAAAATATTTAATTGATTTCGATATAACTAAGATGTTGGCTTAAGCTTGAAGGAAGCTTGAGTCATAAGCTATCATAAAGAGATTAGGAATATGATATATTTAGGAGTTATCTAAATATAAAAGTTTTTCTAATAGAGTTTTGTTTTAGCCTAGCTCTTTCATTATAGAAGAAAGTGTCAATGTGTGACATAACTTATGAGTTTTGAGATTGAAAGAACTTGAGAGTTTTAGTTTTGATTGATTTTCTAAAGCATAATAAAGAGAGTTATTCTTCGTTAATCTTTGAGTTCTAAGCTTTCCTTTAAATTCTATATAAGATGGTTTTTATTTACTAATACAGCTATATATTAGTTCACTAATACTAAGTTATTTTTCTACTAAATTAAACAACTCAATTAAATACCAAACCCAAAATTAAAAAAATTCCTAAACCAAATTCCAATTGTACTATCTTTAAATAATCACACAAACTAAAATATATTAATCAACTTTAACCAACGCTTTCTGTATATCATAATTTGCATTAATAAATAATAATAATAATAACTACTATAGTAATAGTAATAAAATAGAAACTACTTAATTCTAAGAAATTGTATACCTTCTATGTCCAAATTCAGCCACAATAATAAAAAAAAATATCAACCCGCGGTGTAAGTTACTAGTTACAATTTATAATATCATCTAGTTTTAAAAATTTTAAATTCCGATTATGAGGTACATTTGCTTTTACAAGGAGACTAATTTCGATCAAAATACACTCTCTCGCTTTTTATTGGATTTTTCTTCATGAATAGAACAAAGTTCAGTAGTAATTTATTTAGGAATTAATTTAAAATTTAATTATCATACTTAACTAGATAACATAATAATAGTTAATAAATATTGATTTAAAAAATATATATCATCTAAAATCTAACTAAATCCAACAAAATCTAAACAACGAATTATTATATTTTTGAAATTTTAGTTAATTTTCAAATTAACTTTAATTTTTTTTATTATATTTAAATTAATTATATTTTAAATATTTATAAAATTTAAATAATCAAAAAATTTTATTTTTATGTTTTAATTTTATTTTTGTTGAACTTAAGATATATTTCCAATCTTCAGCAAATTTTAACAAAAACTAAAGTATCTCATCAAATTATCTCAATCATATTGTTCAAGTTGAACTAACGAAAAATGATTTCGTCAAATGTCAGTAATAAGTGACAGATGTTGCCACTAGAATCGTAGATTAAAGCACCAATTCTCTTTTCTTTTGTTGGTGCTTGGGGAAGAATATTAGTGAAAAAGAACAATGTTAAATATACTAGAAAGAAATATAAATGGGCCAATGAGTTAACTTAACGTCTGATGTGTCATAAGAAAATCCTACGTGTGAGGATAAATATAATATCTATTGTGCCAAACACACAGCAACATGAGCAAATCGCAAACTCCACCGAGGCCAGTCCCAACCACAAAGTGCGCTCACCACTTATGTTACCTTTAACATCTATCTATAAAATCCTCATTAGTTTCTCTTACTATATTCACCAAACTCAAATCATTATCTAAAGGACTAAAGCTCATCACACTTCTTGTGGTTCTCTCTTTACACCTCTTCATTGCTTTCTTCTGTCTACTTTCATAACCAACCCAAGAAAAAAGAAAAAAAGAAAAAAGAAAAAAAAATATGTTGTCTTTCGTCGCAAACTTGGTAATCAAGAGTTTTGACCGTTCTTCAGCGGTGTATGTTGAAGATGTGGTGGATAGTAGTCGAGTGGCATATGTTGAGAATGGTGGTGACGACGATGACACTGGCTTCGACTATGCTCCTGCTGCGTGATTGTCTCCAATTAGTATATAATTGTAATTTAGGAGGAAAAAAGAAAAGAAATCAATATGAAGTAATTATTTAGATATCAAGCTAGCAAGAAATCATGTATAGATAGTGTGGTGAGTCTTCTAATCTTCTTAGATGAACAAACATGGTTTCTATATTGTAGTAGCAAGCTCATGATCTCTTCCTTAATCATAATCATTTTTTGTCTCTTAATTTTGAAAGTTAATTTATCTAAATTTATAACATTGCAAGTTTTCTAAATTGTTACTTATGTTAATATTTTTCGTAGCTTTTGTGTGTTTGTGGTTTAGTATTAATCACTTGATTCTTTCACGCAACATTCAATTTCTGGTTGATAAAATGTGAATTATATTTACCAAAATGGAACTGTTTCTATACAAAAGCTCGGGGAAGTTACTAATTTCAATTAGACCAAAAACAATATAAAATACCTAATAGAAAAGATAGAAGTTTTCACTGAAAAAAAATTAGTTAATTTGTAGGAGGCCCAGCTAAAAAATATTTCAGCCAATTTATTCTCAGTTTTTGCGGATCATACCGTATATAAATTCTCTCTTTTACCTTTAATAATCACACTAGTCTCTTGATTAAATTAACTATATTAAATGTAGCCTATTAAACAAATAATATGTTTTTCCATTTTTTTTTTGTTTTGAATTAAAAATTTTATTCTCTATTTGAATTTGTAAAAAAAGTTATTGATTTCACGTAATTTAAATATCAAAGTAGATCGTTTGACACAAAGTGTTAGAATTCTTTCCGTTATACTACTTATTTAAGTTGTTTATCTTCGGTTTGGATTAGTGAACTATTTAAATAATTTATATTTATTGACCAAATTGAAAACAAAATTAAAAAAAAAAAAAAGATCTTGATTTTTTTTTTTTTTTTTTGTCAACTAATCGGTCTTGATTTCTTTTGTTTTGTTTTAACTGAATGCGATGCGCTGTTTCACAAGGACATTACGACGTTATGATTTCGTCCAATTTGTCGTAAGCAAATCCCATGTGTTGAGAATATATCAATTTGTTATGTGCCAAGCACACTTGTTTCTAAGCACATCACACTCTTTAGTGAGGTTGACCTGAGAGTGAACTGAAGACCGATTGAATGCACACTCTTGCTAAGTTTTTTTTTGTTTGGTATAATAAAGATTCGATTCCAACGATCTCTCAATTCTCCAAGTGTTGCTGGAAAAACACTTACATACCCTTGTTTTTTTAACGTACCTTGTTTCTTGTTACGTTGCATGTGAAGTATAAATCGCCCATTTATCTAGCGTAAATAAATAACCATTTGATATATTAAATATCCTTACATAAAATAATATGATACATAAAGGAAAATGTGACGATCATACTTAGAAGATTATTAGAGTTTAAAACTCATTCTTGTGATTTCTATTATGAATGTTTTGTAATTCTAGTTTTGATTTTCAAGCCATTTATTTAATTTAAGTTTCTTTGCTGAAAACAAAAATATTGGTTACAACATTAAAAAGTGTATTCTGAACAAAAAAAAAAAAAAATGGAATCATATATATAAGATTGGGAAATTTATCACATGACAAACCAATTTATGAACAGGCTAGGTCACAAGGTATATGTACAATTAGTTGCTAATAATAGTCTTGTAACAAAAACAAATCGTACACCTCAAGTTGAACTAACGAGAAAAAACATTTCTCCAAATTTAACTAAGGAGTGACCGATGTTGCTATTAGCACCTTATTATATTAAGGGCATGAATGACAATGGTTTTTGGCGTGATTTTTGCATTTAGATTTTCTCAAAATCTATTTTATACTCATTCATTATTTTAAAAAAATAGATTTCTTAAAAATAGGGAATCTAGATTTTGATGGTTTTTGCATATTTGTGAAGAAAATCTATAATCCATGTTTTAGTAGTTTTTAAGATATTTTGCTGTGTAAAAATCAAAAATCAAAAACCAAAAACTTCAAAAATCAAAAACTAAAAACCAAAAACCAAAAAGTAAAAACCATTCAAAAACTCTCAAAGATTCATGCCCTAAACCTCCCAAACTATTTTTCCTATATAGTGCTTGGGGAACAATATTAGTTATTAAAAAAAACATTGCTTTACATGTTACATTTGCTTTAAAAGGAATATAAATGGACCAATAAGTTAACTTAACATCTGATGTGTCATAAGAAAATCCTACGTGTGAGAAAAAAGGTAAAATCTATTGTGCCAAACACACAGCAACATGAGCAAATCGCAAACTCAACCGAGGCCAGTCCCAACCACAGAGTGTGTTCCTCCACTAACTTCCACCTATAAAAGCCTCATTAGTCTCCCTTATTTTATTCACCAAACTCACATCAACATTTAAAGCTCATCACACACTTCGTGGGTTCTCTCCTTAGCCATCTTCATTGCTTTCATCTCTCTACTATTCAAAACCAACAAAAAGAAAATCAATAATGTCTTTCGTTGCAAACATGGTCATCAAGAGTTTGGACCTTGCTTTCACGGTGTATGTTGACGATGTGGTGGATAGCTCTCGAGTTGTATATGTTGAGAATGGTGGTGACGATGATGATGGCGGCTACGATTATGCTCCTGCTGCGTGATTATCTCCTAGTAGTATATGATTGTAATTTAGGAGGAAAAGAAAAAAAAATGATAAGGTAATTTAGATATCTAGCTTGGCCATGTATATGTACTAGATATATAGTGTGGTGAGTCTGCTTAGATGAACAAACGTCATGGTTTCTATAGTGTAGTAGCAAGCTCATGATCTCTTCCTTTACCATAAATCCATAATCACTTCTTGTCTATCTCAATTTTGGATGTTCATTTATCTAAAATAACATTGCTAGTTTCCTAAATTATTAAGGAGAGTTGGATAACTACCCTATATTTATTAAAAACTTTGAAAACTATACATAATTTTACATGTTTTGAAAAATATTTTTTAATAATAAAAAAAGACTAAATTACCCATAATTAACTACAAAAAAGTTTAATTAATTTTAATTAATAAATAACATTTTAATTTATTTTTCAATAATATGAATAAAACCATAATTAATTTAACTTTATTTTATAATTAATTATATTGTAATGAAAAATTAATATCTAATAAAAAAAATTCATAGTTGAATTTTAATTAGTTGGTTTTTGTATGTATTTTTTTTGTAAACTTATTGATTCTTGATAGACTTATAGCATTCTATGTTGACTTATTAATAAAGTTGATTTATTGAACTGTCGATTTACATTTTATTTCTGTCGACTTATTTTTGTCATCATCGACTTATTTTATACATGTTGATTTACATACTTGATTTATTTATACTATTGACTTTTTTTTTTGTTTGGCGATTTACATTTTTCTGAAAACTTATTTGTTCTTGGTAGACTTATATCATTTTTTGTTAACTTATTAATAAAACAGGGTTATTGAACTGTCGACTTATTTTTTTCGTTCGGTTAACTTAATTTTTTTTGCCATCAACTTATTTTATAATAGTCGACTTATACTTGATTGGTTGATTTTTTACATAGTCGACTTATTTTTTTGTTTATCGATTTATATTTTTTTCTTATTGACTTATTTATTCTTGGTAAACTTATATTATTTTATGTTGACCTGTTAATAAACCTGATTTATTGAACTGTCAACTAATTTTTTTTTATATATGTCAACTTAATCTTTTTTTTCATCGATTTATTTTATAATAGTCTACTTATACTTAATTGGTTGATTGTTTATATAGTTGACTTATTTATACTGTTGACTTATTTTTTTATTCGGTGATTTATATTTTTTTCTTGTAGACTTATTTATTCTTGGTAGACTTATATCATTTTATGTTGATTTATTAATAAAACTGATTTATTGAACTTTCGAATTTTTTTTGTTTTTGTCGACTTAATTATTTTCGCCATCGACTTATTTTATAATACTCGACTTATACTTGATTGATTATTTTGTTTACATAATCTACATATTTAAACTGGTGACTTATTATTTTTTTCATCGATTTATATTTTTATAGTTTATATTTAACTTAAAATTAAAAAAATTATAATTTTAAAAACTAATTTTATTTAAAATCTTAAGTAAATTTAAAATTCATAATAATATTTTGATCATATAAGTTAAATTCGAAATTAATTATAACATTAACTATGTGACTAAGTAAAATAATCTAGAATAAAATTGTGTATTATATATTTAATTATAGTTACTAGTTATAATTATTATGTTTAATGTTTAAATTATTATTATCTTAAATATTAATTAAATCTAAAAATTCAAAATATTTTTATGATTATATAACTGAAATTTATATTGATAATTAATTTTTTAAAAATTTTTATCTAGACTAAATAAAAATACCTATCTTAATTAAAAAACATTACAATTATTATTGTCCATAACACCGATTTATTTTTTTATTCTTAATTCATAATTAATTAATAATATAATTATCATATTTAACTAAATAACATATAATAGATATTAAATATTAATTTAAAACAATATATATCATCTAAAATCTCAATAAAATCTAAAAACGAATTATTATATTGAAATTTGAATTAATATATAAATCAGGTTTAAATTTTTTATTTATTATATTTAAATTAATTGTTTTTAACTCTTTATAAAAAATTTAATAATCAAAAATTTAATTTTAATTTTTTAATTTTTAATTTTAAGTTATTAAAAAGGAACAAAAGTGCCATTTTAAAAAACATAAAAAATATATTTCCAAACTTGTAAATTATAGTATAGTTTACAAAAATTTGACAAAATTTAGTGTATTCTACCAAATTATCTCTTATATTAATTACCTTTTTGTTTTCAAATGCATTTTCCATTATTAATTGTGAGCAAGAAATTATTCATTGACATAACTCGTTTTTACCTTCTATTTATAATGATGGATTCTGTTGAAATTAATGGCCAGAACATCCCATACATACGTTTTTTTTTTTTTTTTTTAACAAAGCACTAGGTGACACAAACTTTCCAAAATAAACATCTTCTAACTAGATTCAGCATATCCAAATAAGTTCTCAACTCGATTTCTAATGTATCATGATTTCATCTATATTTTTGGAAATTGCTCTCCGAAGAACCTCAAGGTATTGAATTAGGGAGTTTGTCAGTCGGATTCCTCAAAAATGTATGAACCCCATCGTTTCACCTAAATATGCAATATTATGGGTCTGTTCGTTTACGTGTTGCTGTGACTCGCGATCCGCGACCGCGATTCGAGACTGCGATTGCTGTCCCTGAGACATATTGAGTTGTTTGTTTTGTTGTCGCGGTAACTTATAGATAAGTTTAATTATATTATTTATTTTATTATATTTTAGTTTATCTATTTTATTATAGTATCATTTATTTTATTTATTTTAATATATTCTATTTTATATTATTTTCTTTTCTTTTATTTAAATTTATTTTATTTAGACCCGCGACAATAATTTTGTTCGTTTTGGTGCCGCGCGAAAAGTCGTTGCGACAAATTGCATGATTTGAATTTAGATCGCTAGAATTTTGAGTCGTGAGTCGCTGCGACGACCAGTCGCAAGATCCCGCGACAGATAAACGAACAACAAAACTGTTATGAATCGCAATCGCAAATCGCAGCGACAGATAAACGAACATGGATTTTTTTTCTATGAATCCAAAGCATCATATCATTTTTCTGAACCCAAAACTTAATTAACTTTTTAGCCTCGGTAGTAAACACGAAAGATCGGTTTCAATAAAGAATCAAAGTTAAGCGCTTCTATAGTTGAAATTTGTTTAGCTAAAAATAAATTTTACTAAATTTGATGAAGTTTTCCACTAACATCTTCCATCGTTTTTTATTTTTCTTTTTTGCTACATCTATTGTTAATTAATTATTCTATTATATACATACCCTTTTTGCGGACATGTATACGAGTCTCACTTCACTTATAATCACTAGTCATTTTATTAGCCAGTCCTTAAAATCTATAATAAATCTTCACTTCTTTTTAAAAGCGCAACAATTATAAAATATTTTTTAGAAATAATTTCATAGCTGAAATTTTTCTGAATATATCTTGGGTTATTTTTATTTTTCAATTACAATATGAATTTTCTTTTAAAAAATAATAACTATACCTTTTTAAAAAATGGAGTTCTTAAAAATAGGGACTCCATGCAAAATTTTCATCCCAATTTGCTCAAGCCGGGGTCTGCCGCCTTGAGAGTTGGCTTGGAAGCGGATAAGTCTCTCCGTTGCACAAAAGTTCTATTTTCCGATTTGTTTCTTACTGGATCCATAAATATTGGAATACCGTTTCTTTTGTAACTCTGTTTAATATAACCGTGCCTAACCAATGTCCAATTTAGGATGTAATCATTTAATTGTCTGCAATTTATAAGTGAAAACAAAATATATCCTTTAACAAAAAAAAAATCATGAGTCAATGTACTAATTAACAATTGATTTTGAGTTGGAAACAATAAAATTTAATATAAAAAATTAGAGCCCAATCTAAATGTGTATACGAGATCAATGAGAATAATTAATATATTGATATTTTAGTGTTATTTGACTAATAACCTATGTTTAATGCATAGTTATGCAAACATTTTTGCAAAATCACATTGAATAATTAAAAATGGATTTAAGTGGTTAATTAGATTTTGGTTTGAGATTTTCCATTTATAAATATAACAAACAATTAAAGGTGCAAATATGATAAAAGTATAAAAAATGAATAACACAAAAAAAACATAATAATTTGCATGTAAAAGTTAGCTGAATAATAATTTCCCTATTATAAATCTATTAATATATATTAAAGACCGAAAACATACCTTATGCTGTCATAGCCAATTTTCGTAGCGGACGTGTCATTACAAATCCTATGTGTCAAAAAGTTAATTGTAAACTCGTAATTTAAACTGAGCCATTCCACAGTTTTTAACAAGCATGTCACACTCCTTGCTGAGGTCAGTAGAAGACGAAAACGAGTCTGAACTTTCCATCAACTTTTGTTCCCACAGTCCCACTTATAAAGAGCCCAACAATCTCTAATTCTTTTATTAAACTTCTGAGTTTTGCATTGATTTATAATTTCATTTTCCAATTATTCAAAAAAAAAAAAAAACACATACACACGCACTGACACACACTATGATTTATTTCACCAAATTTGTTATCTTCATTGATGAAAATGTCTGTGGAACGTGCATTGGAGGCGACGTCGTTAACCGTAGTCAAGCATTTGACTATGGTCAATCTGTTTATGTAGAAAACGGTGACAACGATGATGATGATGTTATCTATGATTATGCTCCAGTAGCATGAATGGATCATATAATATTATATATGAACCATGATTTTGTAATTTTTATATTATCGAATATTGTATGCCCTAGGATTTCGTTATGTAAGTTGACTTAACACGTTGATTTACTATAAACTGTTGAATCTTAATTTAAGTCAATCGGTTTCTCTTTGTCATAGAAATGACCCGAAATATTCTAAGCAGATAATGTATTTTACGTGCATATATATGAAACCATTAATGAATTTAAATCGAAAATAATGATAGGACCTAACAATCGTTGGGATTTATACCCTTTAACAAAATAAACAATCGTTGGGATCGGTATTCCTGAAAATTATCTGGAGAATTTGCTAAAAACACTTGCATATAAGCCATGCAAATTTAGTTAATGGTTAGTCATATTGCCAAAAATTAAAAACTTTACAGGATAGTTTGATATTTGAGTTTTTAAAAAAGAAAAAGTGGAAACTCATTATATTGACAAAAAAATAAAATAAAATAAAAAACTTTAAAGAGAACAGTTTGAGAATACACTTAACTAGGTGAAGTACCCGCGTCCGTACAGGATATACTTTATATTACGTAATTAATTTGTAAAATACTTAAAAATAAAAATTTAGGTGATTATTTATGCTTTACTTATTTGTAATGTTATTGCTTAAACATTAGTGTTTAAAATGATATTGTTTATATCCAATATTTTTATTGATTATATATATTGACAATTTATAATTTGGGATTTTATTAATTGTTAATTATAATAGGTTCTAAACACAATAAAGCGGATATAAAATTAAATCTAAATATAAATTTAATATCATATGGTTAACTAAGGGGTAAGAAATCAAATAATCGAAATAACTACTAATGAATTTAAAATCTAAAGTATTCCTGTAGAAGGAATGGTAGAGCATCACTTGAAACATCCATGGATATTTGAAAATCGCAAAGCACTCAACATGTGAAGATGAAATTACAAAAAACTATTTTAAACTTATGAAATCCGATTCAAGTTAAAATTTGATTGTTACACTATTATATGTCATACAACTCGGTGACTTCTCTCATATTGGGATTAAACATGATATCCGATGCGTTTCCTCGATTGTGAATTGTTGGCGTTCCTATATTAGAGGAAGAAACCATTCTATGACAATTAATTTACAACAAAACTATTATATAGAGAAATTAAACGACACCTTCTGAACGTTTATAGACGCCCCACCACCTCAAAGTAACAACCAATATGGAACCACAAGATTCTTGGATCTTATAGCATATTTTTTGGGCCATTTCACCCCACGCCATACACATGATGGTCTCACCACTGCAATAGGTCGGTATTATTTTTGATATTTAGGAAATATATTATGAATGTGATTGATTCACTATTTATTTCGTAGTACAAAAGCTAAATGTTTGGCCGATAATTCCAAAGGTCCAAGAGAACAAATCTCTCCAAATAGATCTAAAATAAATAAAATATATAATCTCTTTAGTAAAAGCATTATCTCGACATATGTTATATAATAAGATTGTTAATATATCAATACTTACCAATCAAATAACATCGACAAAAAGTTGGTCGAATAATATTAGAAAATTTCTTGAATATTATGAAAAGAGATTCGGACAATAAAGGACAATCGCGAATCTGTGTGGATTTAATAAACATTAGTCTGAATACATGAGATATTACTCGATGGCATCATGTGTTTTTTGTAGCAACATAAAACATTATTTTCTTCCATAAACCCACAAGGATGTTATGTCTGAAGTATTCAATTAATGGTTTGTCAATGGTGGCTTGAATCTTGGAACTCTAATCAAGAGAAATTATAATTAGTATAAGTGATAAAATAAATTACTATAGCAAATATAGGATACTCACCCACACATCGCATAGTATTAGTTTCATTGTTTCTCCATGTCGGTTATAATCTTCATAAGTATGCAAAATCTTAACGCGAATAATCCTGCATGTTTTAATTGAACGTATTTGAGAAACGAACCCTGACATTGTTGACCAACTGAAAAGTATCTATAATAGAAGAAAAAGTTTGGATTCTTCTAAATTGAATTGCTTTTGGTCCTTATATTAATGAACCATAGTAACCAGCATTGTCTGGATGGATCAAGGCCTCAATTTGGTCGCCCTAAAAAAAAGAGACCAAAATATCAACAAAAGGCTAGATATAAAGAGTACAAAAGATGTACAGTAAAATTATTTATTTTTAGTAAAGATTTCTGAAACAACTCCAACAATATCCAACGACATCGACTTAGTAAAACATTTTTATTATACAAAGTAACCATGATGAATCCTATCTAGATTTTAACCATATTAAGTACGATTCGAGAATATGCAAGAGACAAATATAGAAGATACATGTTTGTCTCCCTTAATCGACCCCAACGGTTCTCTAGGATGAGAAAAGTACTTCGTGAAGACTCTCAAACGTTAACGTGCACGAACCACCTTGTAATCGATGGATCCAGATAACACAGCTGATGGTAATGAGTCATTAGAGGAAATTTGAAAGTGTTTTCTTTTCTTTTGTGTTGTATATTTGTAGAGAGGAGAAAATTTACTTTTCTTGACATGCAAACTCGACATGCAATTAATATGCTCGCTTTGCGTAAATGAAGGAAAAGTTTTGATTTTGAAAGACATAAAGGATATGATTACACCCACATATTTATACATATGAGATTTTGTTAAAAGAAATAAAAAAAATCTTCGTAACTATTTATTATTACGCCTACATGTTTATTCATAAATATTTTTATTTATGAAGAATATATATAGAGAATCGCATCAGAACAGATAAAAGGAAATCTTCTTTTTCGATTTTCGTAAGTTCTCTGACATGTTGTGCTTTGTAATGATATAAGTTTATCGGGGAAAACATACTACATGCATATACGCAATGCATAACCAAAAAGTTTAAATTTTTAGAAAAATCACATATTAGAAACTAAACCCATTTATAATAAATAAATAAGATTAGTTAATATCGTAAATTTTAAGTTTATGGTCTTCTCAAAACATTTCTTGCAATATAAACCTGTTTACATACTCTGTTTACCTAATAAGCTAAATGATTATCTTCTTAGTTTTATAGCTATAATTAAATTTTGGTGACATATAATTAAATTTTGGTGATAACTAATCATAAATATTTATTCTTCATAAAATCAAAAACTGTTTCTTAAAATTTTAAATTTATCTACATACATTTTATTTACTAATTTTTGGCTTGTATAGAATTAAAATATTTTATCTTAGTCATTTAAATACACTTGTCTTGTAATAATAACAGTATATTAACTTATTGGAAACTGAAGCCATATATGATAAATAAGATTAATTAAATATTAGTGGTAACTAATCATAAATAATTTCACTTTCATTAAATCAAAAACCGTTTCTTAAAATTTTAAATTTATCTACATACATTTTATTTACTAATTTCTGATTAAAAACTGCCCAATATTTTATCATAATCATTTAAAGTCACTTATCTTGTAATCAATAACAGTAACAAAACTTATTAGAAACTGAAGTCACCGAACTGTTTTAAAATAAACTAATCATAAATAACTTCACTTTCATAAAATCCAAAACCGTTTTTTAAAATTTTAAATTTATCTACATACATTTTATTTACTAATTTCTGATTAAAAACTGCCCAATATTTTATCATAATCATTTAAATTCATTTATTTTGTAATCAGTAACAGTAACAAAACTTATTAGAAACTGAAGATATCAAACTGTTTTAAAATAAGTTTTCAATATCGAACTGTTTTATAAAATCATCACAACACCAAAATTTTAACCACAACCGATTAACATGCATCAACAATATTGTCATCCGAATCAGACAATGATAAAACACCAATATTGACTCCACCGACGCTAGCCATTAATTCATCAAATTTGCTTGAAATATAATCACCATCTGGACAAGTAAGTCCATTAGACTTCATGATTTGCTTGAGCAAATCACAACGAGCAGCCTTTACATCATTGATAGACATAGATCCAACTACCAAAAAATAAAAAAACACAAGAAACTGTTGTACAATCAAAACAGTAATAGAAGTCTAAAACTCATAGAGAAGAACACCAAAAAAATACCATCGATATAGTAGACATATGTGCCTCTACAGAACAAATTTCTGCACAATATTTTCCAAGTTGCACCCAAACCCGTAGAACATCAATATCATCATTACTATAATAGGTAACTAATAAGTTGGACAGATCAGCAGAAGAGATCCGAGATGAAGCCTCGTAGATGGGATGAATACACTCGTTAGTTGTGATGACCTAATATGAACAAATCATAAGGCAAGAGTGAAAACTTTAAATATACAATCTAATAGGCGAACAAATATACAACATCAATACCAAATTATTATATAAAACAATTCTAACACGATTAGTAGAGTCAAGATCATCGGAATTTGAATAGAGTTGGGCGAGAGTTGGAGGGCGATTGATTGAGAGATCCATCTTATCATGTAAGTCCTAAATGATGAAACAACAAAATACATATGTATCAAACAGTTTAAGAGTTATCTATATTCTGAACTCGCATGCATACCCTAATATAAACTTTAAACACTTACCATCAGAGAAGAGACTGCCGAGTCTGTAGAAACCGAGTCATGTTTGGCAAAAGTAACAACTAAGACAATCGCATACATACCCTCATATATACTTTTAACCCTTACCATCGGAGAATAGGCTGACGAGTATCTAGAAATCGAGTCTTGTTTGACAACAAGTTACAAGTAGGACAATATTAAAGAAGTATACATTAATCATAATGGGTTGCATGAACTTTGCTTAATCATAGTTAGACTTCTACCTTAATCTCAACGTGGAAGAGATCTACAGCTTTGTCCACCAAACCAACACGGGAAGTCCACAATCGTAATTTGGGGTTGCAAACAAAAACCATAATAATCAATATAATAACAATGAATGGGAAGCATATATATATATTTATAGAATTGCATTGGCGGTGCTAATATCTAAGAGAATATTTTTTAAACAATACGATCCGATACGAATAACATAAATCTTACATTAATAAAGGTACACTTGTCGATTATAATTAGCGTAAATTAACAAAATAGTAGATTCACCATATCTATTTTAGGTTTAATCCGAATCCAAATATAATCTAATGGAATTTTTTTTTTTGAATGGTTAATTCGAATATAATCTAATAGAAATTTTCTTTTTAATGGTTAATTATGGGCTGATGTTTAATTGTTTATAATTAATATTATGGGCTTTATCTAATACAATAGACAATAATATCGACGGCCCAAATCAAGCTATATTTAATAAAAATAGACAATGAACCGAATTTATAATGATAATATGTCTGCTTATAATAGGTCCGATTTTTTTTCTCCTTTTTTTAAATCCAGTGGCATACTTCGTAAATAAGTAAATTTATTAATGATTAAAAAATAATTAACCACCCCAATAATAGCATTAGAGGGCTCCGTTACCCCCATAAACTGATATCAAATATTATATATATAGATAACTGGTGAGCTTTGTAGGAAACTTTGATCAATTCCAAGATTACGTATCACAGGCACGGGAGGTGGAAAACTAAAAACAACTTATATTCAGCTTTGGGTTGTTTTATTTTTGCATTATCAGAAAAAATGATATTTGTGACATGATCCAATTTTTTATACACAGAAGTTGGCAGATCAATTTTTTTTTTTTTTTTTTTTTTTGTAATTTGTGATTAGGACATGATACTTAAAGGCGTCATGGAGATAAAAACTCATGTACTATCTCAAAAATATTTATATAGAATAATGTTGATGCTTGGACGAGATAACAGATTTTGGATAATCTACGCATTTGGTCGTCAAATTGTTGAAAATTAAAAAAAATTCAAGAATCCTGATTATGTTATTGAATGTTTATGTATATTCAGAGAGGTTATATATGGACTGCTGTTCTCCGATATGTAATGTACGACGAGGTTATACTTTAAACAACTTAACAGAAAAAAAGGTACACATGCTATGAAAATATAGTATGTGAATTTTAATGTTCAAAATTATATCAAGAATATATAGGGTAGTCACAATGATATTATAAACTCTTTTAAAATTTCCTTGAGCATTTACATAACTCCATGGAACTGTTTTCATTTTATTTAACTCAGGAATTATGAGAAAAATCAGAGAGAGGCTGAGAATATGAAGTGTTCGACAATTAAAAATGAGAAAAATATATCTCGACAAACATTATTATAAAATCCCTAATCAACAGAATCACTATGAGAACCGCTTTGTTCTAAAATTGAAACTAATGAATCCACTCATGCCGCTGGAGCGTAATCATAGATAATGTCGTCATCATCGTCGCCGTTTTCTACATACGAAACCTGAGGGTAGCCAAATTCTCGATTATTGACAGTGATGCATGTTTCACAAACTTGGTCACATTTCCAGAGAACGAACTTAACGACAGTAAACATTGTCTTTTTTTCGGTTAATGGGAGAGCTAAAAATGATAAATAAAGCAAATGGGAAGCAGAAAGATGTTTATGAGTTGGTGACGAAATGAGAGAACGCTGAGATCTTTATATATACAATAAAAGGTAAATTTTATTTTTTAAAAATGTATCAAAAAGGTTAGAAAAAGTTTGGACTCAGTAAAGAGTGCGATGTGCTTAGAAACAAGTGTGCTTGGCACAAATAGCATATTGCTTTTATTCCTACACGTTGGATTTGTTGCTTATACACATGGACAATGATATTAATGCGGTCCATATTCTCTTAGCGGGTGTATTGGACTGAATATTTAAGAAGATTTGAGTTTTAATGAATTCTGAGAGGATTTGGTTAACTTTTGGTGAATTAGGAATTTTGTTATTAAATTCTCTGAATTTTCAGCTAAAACCATGAGAATTGAGTCTTTATTTTTTTAACTAAGAATTCTCCTCAAATCTCTGCTGAAACTTTTAAATCAAATTCTAATAACGTTTTCAATAACAGAGGATTTGATTGTATATTTTAAAATCATTAATCCAATAACACTGGAATTTTAAAGATATTTTAAAATTCATGTTTCAATAACACATGATTTGTTATTTTAACTCAAATCTCACATAATACTCAGTCCAATACATCCCCTAGTTATAATAATACACATGTAAAACACGACTGATTAAATATTTTTTTATGTACAAAAACAGAAAGAAAAAAAGAAAAAGAAATTTTTAATGGAAAAAACCAATTAGACTGAATATTTGAGGAGATTTGAGTTTTAATTAATTTTGAAATGATTTGTTTAAATTTTGGTGATTTCGAAAATTTGTTAATAAATTTTCTGAAATCTCACCTAAAAACCTGAGATTTTGGTCTTTGTATTTATAATTAATAAATCCCCTCAAATCTCATATGAATCTTTTAATTAAAATGTTAATAAAATTTTTAATAATAGTGAATTTAATTGTATATTTTAGAATCATTAATCTAATAACACTAGATTTTAAAAGATATTTTAAAAAATTTCTTTCAGTAACCCATGATTTATCATTTTATTTAATTATCTCTAAATACTCAGTCCAATACACATAATAATGTTAGGATATCTTTGAAGTTAAATTCTCCCAAAAAGATCGTAAAATAAATTGAGATTAGCAAAAGATTTTATATATTTATCATTAAGTAGAGAAGAATATTTCAAAGACTTTCTTACAAATTTAAAGTAAATTTCTATTTTGTTTCCCTAGTTTATATATAGATGATATATGGGAGGAAAAAAACCTTTAATTATATATAGAAAAATCCTTAAACTATCCGGAAATCACATAAACTTTGTAAACGTAGTAAAACTAACATCTTATAAAACAGAGACAAATACCTTTTACACCATTATGTTAATTGCCACTACAAATAATAATACTCCCAATATCAAAAAAGGCTTTACCTTTTCTTACTTTCCTGCTTTGGAAAGATATTCAATCCATAGAATAGAAGTACCCAATAGGAAGTCAGAATAAATCCAGGTGTCAAAAAGTTAAATCATTCCTAATGTATATTGTGTCATTCCACAGTTTTTAACAGCATGTCACACTTTAAGGTCAGAAGAGGACGGAAACGAGTCTAAACACTCATCAACTTTTTTTATTTTCACCTATAAAGAGTCCAATGATCTCTCTTGTTCCCTCATCAAACTCACATCAATCTTTTTGTGTGTTTGCATTTGCTCTTCGACTCTTGATTTAGCATTTCTTTTTGTCCATTATCCTCAGAAAAAAACTATGATTTGTGTCACCGAATTTGTTCTCTAACAATGATCAAGCATTTGAGTATGGTCAAACAACGTTTGTAGAAAACGGTGACAACGATGATGATGTTATCTATGATTATGCTCCAGCAGCATGAATGTTTGAATCTATCAGCTTCTCTTTGTCTTACGTACTTATAGAAATTAACGAAATTTTTTGTTGGAGTACTTAAGTTTCGTAAAAAAAAAAATGTGTAATGTACTTTTTTATATTATCAAAAATTTTATGCCCTTGGGTTTCTTTATATAAGTGGACTTAAACACATTTAATTACAATAAATCGTCGAATGTTTGAATCTGTCGGCTTCTCTTTGTCTTACGTACTTATAGAAATTAACGAAAATTTATCGTGGAGTACTTAAGTTTCATAAAAAAAAAATATTGTTATAAATTATATGTGGATTTGCCACACTCTAGTTCTGGTCCGATCGGCCCATGGAGGTTTTGGCCCGATCCGTGTCCGACTAAGCATAAGGCGGTTGTACTATTTCCTTTCTCATTAGGTTTTCCTTTTATCTCTTATGTAGTCATCCTTATATAAAGGATCGAATGTAACCTCATTATATCATATCAAGAAATACACGAATTCCTCTTATCTCTTTCACTAGTTTACAACACGTTATCAGCACGATTGTTCTAAAACCCTAGCTAGAAACCGGCGAACCTAAAACCCTAATCTCACCGCCGCCGATCAAAGCAAAGTTCATACAGCCTACCAAGGTTACGGCGAACTAGAAGAAGACAAGCAAAGTTCATACAGCCTACCAAGGTTACGGCGAACTATATACCATTCATCAATCCAAATTCTAAAAGTAAGATCTATAAACCCTAGAACATATAAACTCTGAAATCGGTAAACCCTAGTCAAACTAGGAAACCCTAAAACCCTAAATAATAAAAATCCATATAAATTCGATATATTATTGCATGTTTGCTGGAGTGTCACAAGACACGGATATTCATTGCTGGAGGGTCATGAGACCCGGATATTCTTGATTGGAATTTGATTGATATTTGTTTGATGTTCTCACGATAAGATCTTGAATTTGGTTAAATAATTATGAAACCCTAATATGGAAATTGCGCATAAACCCTAACCCTAATTCCGCATGAAAATTTTGATTTTGTTGATTGATGATTATGATGCATGATCGTTAAATATTGAATCCGAGCATGCACATAGGTTGATAGAATCCGCATGTGAAAATATTACCGATTGAAATTTGATAGTATGAGAATTGTCACCCAAACTAAAATCCGATCAGCATATATATATTTAGGTTGCACAATAACCTATCATTGACCATGTACCTCGATTTTGCTAAGTTGCTAGAAATATTTTATGATCGCATAAATCGTTTTACATCATGCATGAACATTGAAGTTTTTGTGATTATTAAGAGAATGTGATGAATAAATTTCAGATGTCGAACATCCAAAGTTTGGAATATGCTGCCCTCACTCTTTCGGGAGATAATTACTTACAGTGGGCGTTGGATACCAAGATAAACCTAAAGTCTAAGGGACTTGGCGATTGTATCATTGATGATAACAATGAGAATGAGAAAAATAGATACAAGGCAATTTCTATAATTCGCCATCATCTTGCTGAGGGTCTCAAGGATCAGTACTTGACTATCGAAAATCCTCTAGAACTTTGGAATGAATTGAAAACGAGATCATATGATCATCACCGAACGGTGATGCTTCCAAAGGCCATGTATAATTGGAGGAACTTAAGATTTCAGGACTTTAAGTCCGTGGATGAATACAACTCGGCCCTGTTTAAGATTGTATCGAAATTGAAATTGTGTGGTGAGAAAATCACTGATGAGGAGATGCTTGAAAAGACATACTCCACGTTCCACACAAGTAACGTGTTGCTCCAACAGCAATATCGTGAAAAGGGTTTTGATATATATGCAAGTCTGATCGCTTGTTTGTTGCTAGCTGAGCAAAACAACGAGCTATTGCTGAGAAATAGTGAATTGAGACCTCCCGGATCAACCCCATTACCTGAAGCCCATGTGGCCGCTGAGGATAAGAAAGAAACACACCACGTCCAACAAGGTTTTAATAGCCGAGGTAGAGGCCGAGGCCGTGGACGTGGGAGATGGCAAGGAGGACATGGCCGCAGCTACAGTCCATACGGCCGAGGACAAGGTAGGGGCCGTGGGTATCAACCCGAATCTAAGCGAGGCCGAGGAAGAGGCCGTGGCAATTTTCCACAGCCACAAAATTCAAACAATAAATCTGGATGCCATCGATGTGGAATGGGGAACCATTGGGCCAAGACGTGTAGAACGCCCAAGTATTTATGTGATCTCTATCAAGAGAGCATCAAAGGAAAGAATCCGGAAGCTAACTTAGTCCATCAGGACCATGACGATGACTTCGATCACGAGCAAGATGACTTAATGGAATACGAGACTTCTGATTATCTCAAAGAATAGAATGATTTCGACATTTGAGTTTTATGTTTTGATTTGGTGTTTTTATGCTTTACGGATTGCATGTTATTTTTCTTTTTGGATTTATGTTTTTGAATTTATTTGATATTATTTCGATTTGAATAAGAGAATATTATTCTTAAGACATGATTATTGATTTTGAAGAATGAGTGATGACAAAGATGTGTTCGTGGTGGATAGTGGATCAAGCCACACAATCCTAAGAGACAAAATATACTTTATAAATCTCACACTCAAAAGTGCCAATATATGTACCATAGCCTGTGTGGCAAATCTAATAGAAGGATATGGTCAAGTAAATGTATTATTACCTAAGGGTACACATCTAGAAATTTCTGATGCACTATACTCACCGAGCTCAAAGAGGAGCCTATTGAGTTTTAAAGACATTCGAATGAATAGTCTACATATTGAAACAAAGGGCGATGGGAATAGAGAATTCCTAATGATATATATACGAACTCGCCAATGACCATAAGAAAATTCTTGAAACCATACCGGCCATATCTACAGGCATTTACTGTGCTAAGATTAATATGATAGAAGCAAATGCCTCGGTAAACAAGGAGTTTTCTGAAAATTTCACTTTATGGCATAACCGGCTTGGCCATCCCGGTACAAACATGATGCGAAAATTATTGCTAAATACTTATGGGCACACATTGAAAGAAAGAAGAGTTATCCCAAAGAATCTCACGTGTGAAGCATGTTCACTAGGGAAACTCATAATTAGGCCATCACCAGCAAAAGTAAACAAAGAAACTTTGAACTTTCTGGAAAGAATACAAGGTGACATCTGTGTACCAATTCACCCACCATGTGGGACATTCAGATATTTTATGGTACTAATTGATGCATCCACGAGATGGTCACACGTTTGTTTATTATCCACTCGGAATTTAGCATTTGCAAGATTGCTTGCACAAATAATCCGTCTAAAGGCACACTTTCCAGATTTTCCACTAAAGACTATACGTCTAGATAATGCTGGTGAATTCACGTCCCAAGCTTTTAATGATTACTGTATGTCCATGGAGGTAAGTGTTGAACATTCTGTGGCGTACATACACAAAACGGTCTAGCAGAATCATTTATAAAACGTATTCAGCTAATAGCTAGACCATTACTAATGAGATCAAAACTCCCGGTCTCAGCTTGGGGACATGCAGTCTTACATGCAGCAGAACTAATTCGCATCAGGCCATCTAGTGAACACAAATATTCCCCATCACAATTACTAACGGGTCATGAGCCAGACATATCCCATCTCAAAACATTTGGATGTGCCGTTTATATACCAATTGCACCACCACAGAGAACAAAGATGGGACCTCAAAGGAGGATGGGGATATATGTTGGATATGATTCTCCCACAATAATTAAGTACCTCGAGCCGACCACGGGTGATCTATTTAAGGCCAGGTATGCGGATTGTCATTTTGACGAATGTAACTATCCAACATTAGGGGGAGATAAGAACCGGCTGGTAAAAGAAAGTACATGGAACCAAAAGGAAATTATATGGAATCAAACATCCTTAACATGGCAAGATCCTCGGACCAGAGAATGTGATATTGAAGTCCAAAAGATTATACATTTACAAAAGCTAGCTAATCAATTGCCAGATTCCTTTGCTGACCCGAAAAGAGTAACTAAGTCATATATACCAGCTGCTAATGCACCTATAAGAATCGATGTTCACGAGAGACACGATCAAATTGCTACAGAATCTAAAACGCGTTTAAATAGAGGTAGACCATTAGGTTCCAAAGATAAAAACCCTCGAAAATCAAAGAAAGGTGCATTAGATGAACCCGTGGTACCAGACATGAGTGAACCAAAGGAGCCAAACAATGATGCTCGGGACGCCGAGCCTCATGGTCCTGAAGTTCTTGGCAATAATGAGATCTCAACGAATTATGTCATGTCTGGAAAACAATGGAACAGAAAGGATGTTGACATCAATGAAATATTTGCATATAAGGTAGCACTTGAAATAATGGACACATGCGAGGATCTAGAACCCACGTCAATATATGAGTGCACTCAAAGAAAAAAATGGCTTAAATGGAAAGAAGCTATAAACGTGGAGTTAAACTCTTTAAAGAAGAGGAATGTGTTTGGTTCGATCATAAGGACACCATTCGATGTTAAACCAGTTGGACACAAATGGGTCTTTGTGAGGAAAAGAAATGAACATAATGAAATCGTGAGATACAAAGCACAGCTTGTAGCACAAGGATTCACGCAAAGACCAGGAATAGATTATGAGGAGACATACTCCCCTGTGGTGGATGCAACGACTTTTAGATTCCTAATAAGTCTGGCTATAAAAGAAAATTTGGATATGCGATTAATGGATGTTGTAACCGCATACTTATATGGTCCACTGGATAATGAGATTTATATGAAAATTCCAGAAGGTATTGAGCTCAAAGACAAAGATGGTTCTCGAGAACAACATTGTATAAAGTTGAACAAAAGTCTTTATGGATTGAAACAATCAGGTCGTATGTGGTATAATAGACTGAGTGAATATCTCGTCAAAGAGGGCTATACGAACAACTCCATAAATCCGTGTGTATTCATAAAGAAATGGCCAAAGGGGTTTGTAATCATCGCGGTGTATGTAGACGACCTGAATATGTTAGGAACATCTGGAGAGATTACCCAAACAGTTGAATATCTAAAGAAAGAATTCGAAATGAAAGACTTAGGACAAACGAAATTCTGTTTGGGATTACAGCTTGAGTACATGTCCAATGGAATCCTTGTGCATCAAATGGCATATACAGAAAAGGTACTCAAGAGATTTAATATAGACCAATCTCACCCATTATCTGAGATCATTAGATTTGGATAAAGATCCATTTGGTCCAAAGAAGGACGATGAAGAAGTCCTTGGTCCCGAAATGTCATATCTAAGTGCCATAGGAGCTTTAATGTATCTAGCGAGCCACACTAGACCAGACATATGTTTTGCCGTGAACTTACTATCAAGATTTAGCTCATGTCCAACTCAAAGGCACTGGAACGGGATAAAGCATATACTTCGTTACCTACAAGGAACGAAATATTTGAGTTTGTTTTATACTAACCATAAATATGGTTTGGTTGGATTTGCGGATGCTGGTTACCTCTCGGATCCACATAATGCTAAGTCCCAAACGGGATATGTTTTTACACATGGTGGCACGGCTATATCTTGGCGATCAATGAAGCAAACTCTTGTTGCTACATCGTCCAATCATGCAGAGATTTTGGCAATACATGAAGCCAGCCGTGAATGTGTTTGGTTGAGGTCGATGACCCAACACATTAGAACTGATTGTGGATTGACCGAAGGCAAAAAGGAACCGACCATATTATACGAGGACAATGCCGCATGCATTGCTCAACTCAAAGACGGTTATATAAAAGGAGACAGGACGAAACACATTTTACCAAAGTTCTTCTTCACGCATGACTTACAGAAAGATGGAGAAGTGCAAGTCCAACAAGTCCGTTCAAGTGAGAATTCCGCGGACCTATTTACCAAGTCTCTACCAACCTCGACATTCAAGAAGCTTATACATTAGATTGGAATGCGTAGATTGAAAGACATTCAGTGAGGTTCAGAACATGGGGAGTAATGCGTGTTGTACTCTTTTTCCTTATCCCGTGTTTTGTCCCATTGGGTTTTTCTCGGGAAAGGTTTTAATGAGGCAACATCCAAAGCGCATTACGAGCTCTTAGAGTTGTGGCATCCAAGGGGGAGTGTTATAAATTATATGTGGATTTGCCACACTCTAATTCTGGTCCGATCGGCCCATGGAGGTTCTGACCCGATCCGCGTCCGACTAAGCATAAGGCGGTTGTATTATTTCCTTTTCTCATTAGGTTTTTCTTTTATCTCTTATGTACTCATCCTTATATAAAGGATCGAATGTAACCTCATTATATCATATCAAGAAATATACGAATTCCCTTTATCTCACACGAATTCCCTTTATCTCTTTCACTAGTTTACAACAAATATATATATATATATATATATATATATATATATTATTTATTACGTCCATAGGAACCCATTAAGTAATGAATTTTAGATGAAATATTTGATGATCCTACCAATTGTTGGGATCAGTATTCCTGGAAATCATCTAGAAGATTTTTGAAAAAATCACACTTGCCGTACATATAAGCCAGCACACTTGGATAATGGTTAAAAATGTAGATCCATTAATTCAAACCCTTGATTATTTAATTTGGGCATTATATATAGGGGTGTCAAAATGGATAATGGGTAATGGTTTTTATCCAACCCATCTCAACCCACAAACCCTAATAGGTTGTAAATTTTGACCCTAATGGGTTAATGGATCAAATGAGTTAATGGGTAAATGGTTAAATGGGTTGAATGGGTTGGGTTGTGATGAGTTGATGAATTACCCATTTAACCATTAATTTTAACCATTTAGTAACCATTTAAATTAGTTAACCAATTTTCAATCTAATTTAATTCAATTGAACCAAACCAATTTTAACCATCTCTCAATTTTTCCACAAAAAATACAAATCAATAATTTTTCCACAAAAAATGCAAATCAATAATTTTTCCGCCAAATGAAAATATGAAATTTTTCCGCCAAAAATGGATCCGCAATTTTTTCCGCCAAAAACGGATCCGCAATTTTCCCGCCAAAAACGGATCCGTAATTTTTCCGCCAAAAAACGGATCCGCAATTTTCCCACCAAAAACGGATCCGCAATTTTTCTGCCAAAAAACGGATTCGTAATTTTCCCGCCAAAAAACGGATCCACAATTTTCCCGCCAAAAACAGATCCTTCCCGCCAAAAACGGATTCGCAATTTTCCCGCCAAAAAACGGATCCGCAATTTTTCCGCCAAAAAACGGATCCGTAATTTTCCCGCCAAAAACGGATCCGTAATTTTCCCATGGATCCGCAATTTTCTCGCCAAAAATTGATCCGTAATTTTTTCGCCAAAAACGGATCGCAATTTTCCCGCGAAAAATGGATCCGCAATTTTTCCCACCAAAAACGGATCCACAATTTTTCCGCCAAAAATGGATCCGCAATTTTTCCGCCAAAAACGGATCCGTAATTTTTCCGCCAAAAAACAGATCCGTAATTTTCCCGCCAAAAAAACGGATCCGCAATTTTTCAGCCAAAAAACGGATCCGTAATTTTCCCGCCAAAAAACGGATCCGTAATTTTCCCATGGATCCGCAATTTTCTCGCCAAAAATGGATCCGTAATTTTCTCGCCAAAAACGGATCACAATTTTCCCGCCAAAAATGGATCCGCAATTTTTCCCACCAAAAACGGATCCGCAATTTTTCCGCCAAAAATGGATCCGCAATTTTTCCGCCCAAAACGGATCCGTAATTTTTTCCGCCAAAAATGGATCCGTAATTTTTTCCGCCAAAAATGGATCCGTAATTTTTCCGCCAATAATGGATCCATAATTTTTCCGGCAAAAATGGATCCGCAATTTTTTCCGCCAAAAATAGATCCATAATTTTTCCCGCCAAAAATAGATCCGCAATTTTTCCCACCAAAAACGGATCCGTAATTTTTCCGCCAAAAATAATGATGATGATGATGATGATGATGATGATGATATTTTTATTTGTTAATTATTAATAATTAAATTAAATTAAATTTACATAATTAATTAAATTAAATAATTAATTAATCTATTTATTTAAATGGGTTGACCCATTTAACCATTAACTTATTTAACTCTAAACTCAATGGGTTAATGGGTTGGGTCAACTCAATCAAACCATTTTGACACCCCTAATTATATACTTACAAAAAAAAAAATCGGCAGATCAAATTGTTTTATGTGATTAGGACGTGATACTTAAGGGCATCTAAAATAGTTTGTAATTGTCTGATTTATTAACAACAATAGAAGCTTATATTTATACAAGTAGAGAGTCGGTTTAGAGATAGAGATAAGAAGCTATTCCTAAGGAGATATGGTTTTGGTATATACAAACTTATCATAATCTAATTAGGACTTATCTCATTAGCATCATGCAAATACATCATGCTACAAATATTTACAATGTATGTTTACCGTCAAATATATATCAGAATATATAGGGTAGTCACAATAATATTATAAACTCGTTAAAGTTTTCTTGAGCATTTTACATAACTGCACTGAATTGTTTTCATTTTATTTAACTCCAAAATTATAAGAAAAATGAAAGAGAAGTTGAGAGAATATGAAGTGTTCAAGGAGTATATACCAATGAGAACAATGTAGAAAAACACTAGTAAATTCCTAATCAACAGAATAACTATAACAACACTTCTAAAATTAAAAAAAAAAAAAAAAAGTAATGAATCCACTCATGCCGCTGGAGCGTAATCATAGATAATGTCGTCATCGTCGTTGCCGTTTTCTTCAGTTTCATCACCTTCGATGTATGCTTCACATACTTGGTCACATTTCCAAAGAACGAACTCGGTGACATAAAACATTTTTCTTTTCGTTAATGTGGGGTTGGTTGGAGGCAGAGCCGTGCCCACGTTCATAAGGATCTAAGGCGAATATAAAAGTTTGAATTTTTTTCAGTATAGTTTAAAAATAAATTAAGTTAATATAATTTTGAAACAACATAAATTATTAAAAAAAAAAAAATTTTATTAGCTCATAAAAATACCAAACTATACTCTAAAAATTCTAAGACATAATTTTTTCCCAGTAAATTCTTTCACCAAATTATCATAATTAAAAATTTTAAATAGTTAATTCTTGGCTTAAAAAATATCTGATTTATTTTGTAAATTCTTTAAAAAAAAAAAACATTTTGATTAAAAAACTAACTTAGAAATCGAACCTGAGTTAGACAAAAATTTTAAGAGCACTAAGAACCACTAAAATAGTTTGTATTTTACAAAATTGGGACTTAAAATATGGGAAAAATGTCAAAAAAGCATCAACTTTCAAAAAGTGGACGTTTAAAGCATGAACTTCGATAATGCCGTTTAAATCATATACTTTCTGTTGACTTTTGATTTAAATACGAAACTTTCATTGACTAGGCTAAATTAAGCAAGACGTTAACTCTACTAACAGAACACACTTTCGGGGTTAGCTCACCGTTTAACACTTCCGTTACACATAAAACGACGTCGTTTTGTTTTTTGATAAAACGAATCGAAAGCCCAAAAAATCCAAGATCCATTTGAAGCCCAATAAGTTTTAAGTAAAACGACGTCGTTTGGGAAACAAAACAAATTCCCCAAATTTCCCAAATCGCGATTCAGAACCTAAAATCCCCAATTTTCTCAAAAGCCCTAACCCTAGAAATCGAAATCGAAATCGAAAATCAAATCTCTTGATCTCTTGTCGTATTATTGAGATGGCGAGGACCCGTGGTGGATACAAGAGTGGTTTGCCTCGTCGCTCATCGAGATTAGCGACAATATCTCCAGAGAAAGACGCAAGAACAGAATGTGAGGCGGTGGCTGACCCACAAGAACCTGAGGCGGTGCCTGACCCACCAGAACCTGAGGCGGAGGGTGTTCATCAAAGCTCTGATCGAGGGACCCGTAGTGCACACAAGAGTAGTCCGACTCGTCGATCACCAAGACTGGCGACGACAAGCCTAGAGAAAAACGCCGTAACACCAGAATCTGAGGCGGTGGCTGACCCACCAGTAACGGAGGTGGAAGATGTTCCCCAAATCTCTGATCAACGCACCCCGTGGTGGACACAAGAGTAGTCCGACTTGTCGATCAACGAGACTGGCGACGATTACCCCTGAGAAAAACGCCGGAACACCAGAATCTGAGGATGTTGCTGACCCACCAGTAACTAAGGCGGTGGCTGATGCAACAGTAACTAAGGCAAAAGATGTTCCTCAAAGTTCTGATCGACGAAGCCGTGAAGGACCGAAGAGTGGTCCGACTCGTTGGTCACTGAGACTGGCGACGACAACCCCAGAGGAAGACAATGATGATGAGGTTATTGAGGTTGTTGCGGCTGTTCCTCAAGCCAACCAAAAACAAAAGAAGCAAAAACGAAAGCTAGACGAAGATAATGAGGTTATTGAGGTTGTTGCTCAACCAAAACAAAAGCGAAAGAAGCAAAAACAAAAGACATTAGACAGTGGAGATATTGAAGATTTTCGTGAAGATGTGAGTGATGTTCGTCAACCAAAACAAAAGAGGAAGAAGCGAAAACGAAAGACACCAGATGATGGAGATATTGAAGAAGATCGTGAGGATGTGAGTGATGATGATTGTCCAGTTGCTGGCGATGAAGATTGTGATGAGGTTAGATATGAAAACGAGGGAGACGGAAACAATGAAGCTATAGGTTTAAATCGGTTGCTATGTGGAATCATTGAATATTGGTAATTGATTGTAACCAGGAATAAAGAAATATTTTGTTTGGACAAGGACAGCCATTGGAAGGATCCCAGCCTCCATCTGTTTCACAACCATCTGAGCCACTATCTCAGCCAATATCACAGGGAGCACCATCTCAGCCATCATCTCATGCATGGTCTCAGCCTTCATCTCAGCCATTGTCTCAGCCATCATCTCAGGTATGGTCTCAGGCATGGTCTCAGCCAACATCTCAGACATGGTCTCAGCCACCATCCGAGCCATCATCTCAACCACCATCCGAGCCATCATCTCAACCACCATCTCAACCACCATCTCGGCCACCATCTCAGACAGACAGATCACATAGAGGAGGAGGATCACAGAGAGGTAGAGGATCACAAAGAGGTGCAGGATCACATAGAGGTGGAGGATTACAGAGAGGTGGAGGATCACATGGAGAAGGAGGATCACAGAGAGGTGGGGGATCACATGGAGAAGGAGGATCACAGACAGAAAGATCAATATATAGAGGTTGGGGATCATGGTTTGGTTTGTTTGGTATGTAGTGAAGTTAGCTCTAATGAACATTGTTTTGGTCTGTTTTTGTTGGTGTTTAACTCTTATCAGAACCTGTAGTTTTTTGTTAAGGTTCTGAACATGGTTTGGTATGCATTTGCTCGGATTAGGTTTAGACTGCTTTTTCCGGATTAGGTTTGGTCAGTTTTTGGTCAGATTTTGTTGTGTAAAAAACATGGTTGGTGCCAATCCAAATGAACATGATTTGTTTTTGTTTCACATGTTTTGTTTTTGTTTCACTTGTTTTGTTTTGGTTTCACTTTTCTTCTTTCACTTGTTTTGAGAATTCTAAAATAAAGTTACCAATATTCTAACCAAACAAGATGCATTGAACATGATCAAACGTTTCAAACAAGTTTACAACAACTAAAAACCATCAAGCACAACAAGTTCACAACTCTACCATTACCACTACTAATAACAAACCACAAGTCTACTAATAACGAACCACAAGTCTCTTTTCATTTGTATTAGCAAAGCACAAGTAAGCAATCACAATGGTGATAAGACATAGCCACACAAAACACACTTGCGAGCACACTTTCCACTTGCAGATTTCCATTTTCCTCATCATAGCTTCTTCCTTCAGTTCTTGAATCAGAGAATTTAACTCATTTGCATCAGATTTTATCTTGCTAAGCTCGTTTGCCATGATTGCTACTCTTGGCAAAGCATCTTCGACCTCTTCTAACACAACATCCTCCACCCACTTAAACAGATGACCCTAATGCACAACCAAATAAGACAATAGTAACTTACAATGCTTCAAATTTTAACAAACTCTAAACCATAAACAAAGTTCTTACATCCGACCAACCAAACAAACAAATAAGTCTAACAATGCTTCAGTTTAACTTACATTGCTTGAATTTCAACAAACTCTAAACTATAAACAACATTACAAGCCTAACAAACAAACAAGCCTAACAAACCAAACAAACATCAATACTTCAATTTAACTTACATTGCTCGAATTTTCAACATAAACAACATTTATACAACATTTATACTTACATCCCTTTTTGTTGTCCATGAATTCGCATCTCGTTTGCTCACACACCGGAAGAATGGCCGACCTGGGTTCTCTTGCGTCTTAGCGGTGAAGATCGTGACATCTAACCCACACAAACACTTCGACGGGATACCACGGCCTCCGACGAATCCAGATGTGACTGAGCTTGAACTCATCGAGAGAAGATCGAGAGGGAGCGATTTGGGGATTTCCAATTCGATTTTCGAATTAGGGATTGAGATACACGATTTGGGGATTTTGTTTTTTGTCCCTTTTGTTTTTCGTTATCAAAAAATAAAACGACGTCGTTTTATGTGTAACGGAAATATTAAACGGTGAGCTAACCCCATAAGTGTGTTCTGTTAGTAGAGTTAACGTCGTGCTTAATTTAGCCTAGTCAATGAAAGTTTCGTATTTAATTCAAAAGTCAACAGAAAGTATATGATTTAAACGGCATTATCGAAGTTCATGCTTTAAACGTCCATTTTTGAAAGTTGATGCTTTTTTGACATTTTTCCCCTTAAAATATCTATATATATTAGAGGCCTAAGACAAAAGCCTTTTTGCTAAGCCTATAGTCACGCCTCTGGTTGGAGGCGCAGTAGCACTCTTTTCTAGAGAATCATAATGGATTTAAAGCCCAACTAAAATATAATAAATTTGGTACAGAATAGAAATCGACCTAAGATAAGAGGAATCATCAATGTTATTATCAACCAGTTTAACCAGTATCCAATAATAATTAGCTAAAAAAATATCAAATCTATATATTTAAAGGATGTCAGATGGTCCCTCTCCCACAATGTGAGTCTGCTCTTTGGGGGAATAAGATGCTAAATAAAGTAAATATGAATTAGTAAGAGGTTTATGAGTTTGGTGAGGTATGAGAGACCACTGGGATCTTTATATATGCAATAAAAAGGTTAGCAAACTTAATGTGTCTTGAGTTCAACCTCAGTAAAGAGTGTGATTTGCTTAGAAACAAGTGTGCTCGAGACAAATAGCATATTGCTTTTATTCCAACACGTAAGATTTCCTATTGATTCACATAAACGATGTTTTTGCACCCCAAAATAATAATAATACACACAAATTATAGTGCGGTCCATATTTTCTTACTTACACACATGTAAAGAAGCAGCAGTGATTCAATTATTTATATATAACATAATTTGTTGGTAAGAAAAAGTCATTTCTTCAAAGTTTAGCTTAAAAATCATAACATGAAAATAATATTTATCAGATCTATAAAACAGAGACAAATAACTCTCATTACAACTTAAATTTCGAAAGTTTTCATTGGCATCTACTCCATCTATTCTTAATTGTTTGTATTTCTAAAATTTTTACATATTTTTAAAAATATGTAGAAAATACAATGTTAATCTTGTATTCATTAACTAACTATGTTTATAAACAAATAAAATATAATTAAGTAGAGGACATAATAAAAAATATAAAGCTAAATTTTCATAGAAAATTAAGAAATAATATTGTTTTGGAAAAAAAAATTTCATAGAAATACAAACAATTAGAAATGGAGAGAATATTCATTAGTAGTAATCCAACCGAAATGGTTATGAAATCCATTGTACTTAATCCTTGTCATTCTGCAGGAGTATAAAAATAATTATTATGATTTACAGAAGATTTATATATAAAAGATCTATGAAAAATTTATGAAATATTAATAAAAGATTTGAAATATTTAACTTATAATAGGGAAGAATATCCAAAAGACTTTCTTACAAATTTAAGTGAAATTCTATTTGGTTGCCACCACAAATAATATTCCCAAGACATAAAAGAGGCTTCACCTTCTTTTACTTTCCTGCTTTAAAAAGAATAATCGGTCAATAAAAGTACCCAAACAAGAAATGTAATTCAACATGTGTAGGCAGCGGACGTGTCAGAAAAAATCCCATGTGTCAAAAAGTTAAATCGTGATTCGTAATGTATAATTGAGCCATTCCACAGTTTTTAACAAGCATGTCACACTCTTTGCTGAGGTCAGTAGAAGACGGAAACGAGTCCTAACATTCATCAACTTTTTGTTTCACCTATAAAAATAGTCCAATGATCTTTTGTTTCCCTCATCAAACTCACATCAATATTTTTGTTTTTCTTGCATTTGCGTTTTGACACTTTATTAAACATTTCCTTTTGTCCATTAATATCCTAAGAAAAAACTATGACTTGTGTCACCGAATTTGTTCTCTGCATATCTAACAATGTCTATGAAACATGCATTGGAGGCAACATTGCTAAGAATGATCAAGTATTTGAGTATGCTCAAGCTGCGTTTGTAGAAAACGGTGACAACGATGATGATGATGTTATCTATGATTATGCTCCAGCAGCATGAGTGGATCATTCATTTGTTAGGCCAAGGCGTAGATAATCGGGTTATATATATGAACCAAGATTTTGTACTTCTTCTATTAATGATTAAGCCTATGCCTTCTTTTATGTTTGTCAACTCAACATTTTCATTATTTATTGTCGACTATTTGATTTTTTTCAATCACTTTATCTTACATTATATATTTTAGTGAAATAGATAGATCAGAGCAGGTAATGTACTATTACTTATAAAACCTTTTATCAATTTCTAGTCATTGTGATCATAGCCTCGGTGAGCTGAGCAATCCCATATTTCGCTCCTTAAGTTCTCAGCTTAAACAACACAAGCTCGATCGGTATTTTATTCACAATAAATTCTTGGATTTTTTTAACTCACTGAACAACCTCTGATTTGTAACAAAGTAACGATATCCTTATGATAAAAGATATAAATTTGCTCTTTTGCCTTATGATTCTTATATTTAACCGTCCAAAATCCTTGCCTCTTGGTGTAAGACGGACAATCGTGTTTCTTATACTGTACTTCAAGCAAATTCGGTTTAGGGTTTAAGGTTTATTTCTAGTCGCTCAATAATTTTGTTTTAGCATTTAGCATAAATTCGGTTTAGGGATTAAGGTTTATTTCTAAACCTTTTTCTCCTTACTCCTTCAAACTGTATGACTTATAAAGTCTTGTAAAAAGAATATTGTTTAACAAAAAAAAAATATTGAGCATTATAATCATACTTCTGATTATGTTATTGAATGTTTATGTATATTCAAAGACGAGCGACTGTTCTCCAACATGTACCAAAATGTTACTTTAAACAACTTAACATGAGTCAGTGTATATATATATTCTTTTTACCGACAAAAATTATAGCAAGAATATAAAGGGTAGTCACAGTAATATTATAAACTCTTTGAGCATTAACATATCTGCTTGAATTTGAACTGTTTTCATTTTATTTAACTCAGAAGTGATCAGAAAAATCAAGAGGTTAAGAACCGCTTTGCTCAGAAGTGTTCAACGATTACCAATAACAACAATGTCGACATACACTATAAAACCCCTAAGCACTATAAAACTGAAAGTAATGAATCCACTCATGCCGCTGGAGCGTAATCATAGATAATGTCGTCATCGTCGTCGCCGTTTTCTACATATGAAACCTGAGGGTATTCAAATTCTCGATTACTGACAGTGGCATCACCTCCGATGCATGTTTCACAAACTTGGTCACATTTCCAGAGAACGAATTTGGAGACAGTAAACATTGTCTTTTTTTTTTTCAGTTAATGGGAGAAATAAAATGCTAAAATAAAGAAAATGGAAAACAGAAAGATGTTTGTGAGTTTGGTAAGGGAATGAGAGATCACTGGGTTCTTTTATATATGCAATAAAAAGGTATTTTATCTTTTAAAAAAATGCTACAAAAGGTTAGAAAATTTGGACACAGTGTGTCTTAAGGTCGAACTCAGTAAAGAGTGCGATGTGCTTAGAAACAAGTGTGCTTGGCACAAATAGCATATTGCTTTTATTCCAACACGTTGGATTTGCTGCTGATACACATGGACGATGATATTAATGCGGTCCATATCTTTCTTAATTATAATTATACACATGTAAAGCAGCACTGCTTCAATTATTTTTCTAATAAAGGAATTATTTTTATAATAAAGGAATTGAACCTTTTTTTTTTTTTAAGAATAACCCATTTTGGTAAGAAAAGTCATTTCTTAATAGTTGAGTTTTTTTTTTTTTTTTGGGTGCAACTTTTAAAACTTTTAGCTTAATTTAAAAATTGTAAATAATGTTAGGATATCGTCGTAGTGACAATCCCCGAAAAAAATTGTGAAAGTAGCTGTCGTTCCCAACATAAATTTTGAAAGATTTTCATTGGCATATAATCATCTATTCATCAGCCATCGAACCCCAACGGTTTTGGAGTAGCCTACTGAACGTCGCAATTCTGTACAAGTATAAAATATTTATTATGATTAGAAGACTTATATAATATCTATGAAAAATTTATATATGGAAGATTAATAAAAGATTTGAAATGTCTAGCTTAAAACAGGGAAAAATATTTCAAAGATTAAGCAAGTGAATGATGATCTAGTGATCTTGAGAGTGACAACTCAAGTACACTAGTTAAACTTAACTTGAAAAGGATCATAAGTAATATGGGTTTTTGCCTAAGGTACATGCCAAATTTCAAAAAATACTTTTTAAACAAAAAGGACTAAAAAAAAAAAAACTTATTGTGGAAAAGACTCCAAATTTAGGATCCAAAAAAAAAGTTTTAGACGGGTCTGTGGGCGATTTATGTGACCGTCCCGGGACCAACTCCGGATCTAATAATAATGGGGTCTCGATATTTTCTTAATATACATTGTTATGAATTTGAGTTCCGGTATTATATAAAACTAGATAAGGATGCGGGTTCATAAAAACTATTCTATAATCCGTAGAATAAAACCTAAAAGAAAAAATCAAAATCAAAATAACATAAGATTAGTTTTTAATATATGATTTGTTATTATATTTTCAACTAAATGATGCGATATGTATTTATATATCTAATTGTAATATAATAAATTTAGTAAAATTTAATTATTAAATTAGTGATTCAAAATTTAGAGTAAATACCTTTTTCGAAATGTAATAACATAATCAAAATCTTGATTAAAATAGAATTTAGAGCCAAAGGATGACAAATAAATTGCACCTTGATACATCTTGACCAAAACACTTGTCATGATGAGAACAATGTTGTTAATTTCCGACCCATGATATTTGTCTTCAAAAAATTATGCTTGTTCTGCGTACAGTGTTGCATGTATTTCAATTCCACTATCAACAGAGCAAAACAACCGAGCAACAAAAACCAATATTAATAGATGAATCTAACTAAAAAAGCATTAAAAATTACAATATAAAATAATATTAATTGATGCGTCTGACTTACCCTTTTGACAATAAAGTCCGAATAACTCTTCTTAGCGCATGTGAAGTCTTAGCACTGTTTTTTCTATATGTTTAGTAACCCGATTGCATCTGTATAAAAAATAATCATATAGTTAGTTGTATAGGAAACATAGATACTTATGAACGTACCGTATAAATCAATTTTCATAACTATCGATTTAACCAAAATCATCGTAATTGTGAAAATGGAACTATTGTTTGGATATTTGACAGATTTCTTGTTTTGTTGGTAAGAGTTGTGGTGGAAGAAAAAGGGATGACGTTTGTATTGTAGTAAAAAATAACCGTCTATTAAATTTGTTTTTTCTAATAATAAAAGAAATTTTTACTTCTTATCTTTTTCTTAAATTATATTAATAAATAGAAAAGATAATTATCTTTATCACTCACAATTAGGAAAAATATAATTATCGATAAGTGTTTTAATTAGGGAAAAGATAATTAGTTAGATAAATTAGGAAAAGGATAATTATTGCTCAATATTTTTTATTTTCTTTTTCATAATACAATATCTATTAATTATCTTTTTTTGTTTTTCTTTTTCCTAATTAAGATTTGTATATATTAACAAATTAGTGATTTCTTTTTTTCTTAAGACATAGAGCTTTAGTTATTATTTTTTGTGATTTTCTAAAATTACATATTTCAATATGAAGATTTATTTAATTTAATTTTGTTATTATATTAACAAATTTGACACATGGCAAGATCTGAAGTTTCATCTAACACATGTCTTAATCCTATGAATTATAATTTTGATATGTGTCGAGCTCTCGTGAGTTCAACCAATGTTTATATAATAAGATATTAAAATTTATATTTGAAAAGAAAGTTTAAAATTTGTTGAGTACTAAAATTAACCTATATTAGAAAATGGAAAGAAAAAAATATTTATTTTATTATTTAATTTTTCAGAAAATGGAAAGGATAAAAATATTTATTTTATTATTTAATTTTTTGTTAGTTTTAGTTTTCTATTAAGGAAAACAAATAATATAATATTTTTGTGCACGTGTCAAAATCCCATCAATTAGCTGACACGTGTCATGATTTTGTTAATTATAATTTTGACACGTGTCGAGTTCTCGTGAGTGTAACCCAGGTTTATACAATAAGATTTGAATTTGAATGTATATAAAATTTGAATTTGGGTAATGGAACAATAACATTATATTATAAATATGACTATATATATTTGCCCACAAAGCTCAGATTTATTTATAAAGAAGATATTTAAACAAAAATAAATAACACTAGCTAGTAAATAGTTTTCAAATAAATTCAACCTTTAAATTTTTTTGAGATTTCTTTTTAATTATATATATTTTTAAATATGTAAAACATTGTAATTGTAGAGGTCTATTAATATTGAATCTGCTCTGTCAATAGCTGATCCTGGACATCCAAAAAAATTATGCTTAAAAAATTTGGAACCCCTACAATTTATTTATATATATCAAGGACATTCTTCGATACTGTATAGAAGGGGTAAAATAAAGAGTTAATTTGTAGTTTAGAACATATATTTAAAAGTAAGTGGCAGATACTATTTAATTTGTAGAATGGGCCAGATACTATTCAAAATTTGTGAAATAGGTCCACAACCACTATTTACGGTTCTGGGTGTTACAAGCGTGCCCTCTCTGATGTGTCAAAATTACAAAAACTGCCACTCAGAAAAAATAAATGAATGGACCAAATATAATGCTAAAATGCCACTCATACAGTTGAAAAAACCTTTCAGCTCTAAGGAATTTACAAAAATGCTACTCCTTCCCTAAAAATTAAAAACTCAAATTGGCGTAACATGTGACCGAAAAATAAAAAAATTTTCTCTCTTCTCAATTTTTTATACCCAAAAATCTTATAACTTGATTTTTTTTATAAAAATTTCATTAAAAAATTAATATAGTCAAATATTAATCCTTAACTTTTTTTTGTGAATCTAGGAAGTTCAATTTTGATATATTTTATGGATTTGTAAAGTTTTATTTTATTTCATCATAATCTCGTACACTACAATATATCAAACACCACCATGTCTCTACACCGTTATATCATGTACACAATGATATAAATAATTTTGAACTTATCTTTTAAAAAATAGTTACAAATGCTATAACGATTTTTAGAAACATTATATTTGTAGCCATCGTGTTCAACCATTTTAATTACACCAATTCAAATTGAAATGTACACTATTTTAAATTAGAAACATAAATCATTTCAAAATAGAAACGAAGAACCATTTCAAAATAGAAATACATGTAACAAATTTTGCATTGTCGAGTATATATATTCAAAATAGAAACACACATATTTTCTAACATTTTGACCCATTTAAATTGTAAAACACATGAAATGAGTGAAATTGGATTGGTTTCAAATAGAAACGTACACTATTTTAATGTACACCAATTCAAATTGAAATATATATCATTTTAATATACACCAATGAATTTTAATGTACACCAATAATTTCTAATGTACAATATCTTTTACACTGTCGAATCACGTACACCATCTTTTACATCTTGTATACCGTCATACAAAAATGTCGAAATCAGCCTAATTTTGCATTAGTGTATGAAAAAGACAGTGTACAAAATATGAATTATTGTATGAAGCAAGTCAGTGTACAAAGCGATATATAGATCGGTGTACAATATTTTATACACCAGATATTTTATATATATAATATCTTCGATGACACCTTGTACACTAATATGTATACTATTTCGTACACCCGAATTGTCTTGTACACCAACTTGTTTTGTACACTGACTCGCCTCGTACACCGTCTTATACACCGATCATGTCACATACCTCATCTTGTACAATACCATATTTTGATATCATTTTGTACACCGTCATATCTCGTAAATCATATTGTACACGTTCATATATTTACAATATTTTCATGTACACCATTTTGTTTATCGTTGACTTAATATTTGATCAAATGATGATTTTTATATCTGTAAAATATAATAAAGTTATACCCTCTAGATTCATAAAAAGTTTTTAAAGAATAATAATTTATCATTACAATTTTATTATGATCATTTTATAACAAAATTAAGTTAAAAATGATTAAAGAAAGAGAAGAAAGAAAAAAACAAAGAAAAAGAAGAAAGAGAAAAAAAATAAGAAAGAGAACACAAAAAAATAAAAAAGATAAAACGAAGGAAATGAGCAGAAATCGCCCATTATCCCTGAGTCATTTGTCAAGAGCAGAGGGCTTTGTATTAGAGCAAGATGCTATTAGAGAGAATGTGGGCTCAGTCTTATTTACCCAATTATAAATAGTAATTGACCTAAATTGCCTATTACTTTTCAAATATAGTCTATTCCGCCAATTATTTCCAAAATATAGAAGACTACTAAACTATCCGAAGTTCCATAAACTTATAGTAAATCTAATATATATATATATATATATATAATAAAGACATATACCTTCTACACCATTATATTTTGCCACCACAAACAATATTCTCATGAAATAAAAAGTGTAAACCACTATGTGACCTGTCAGAATAAATCCAGGTGTCCAAAAAGTTAAATCTTCATTTGTAATGTAAATTGTGCCATTCCTCACTTTTTTACCACCATGTCACACTCCTTGCTGAAGTCAGTATAAGACGGAAACGAGTCCTAACATTCATCAACTTTTTGTTTCACCTATAAAAATAGTCCAATGATCTTTTGTTTCCCTCATCAAACTCACATCAATCTTTTTGTATCTGCATTTGTTCTTCGACGCTTAATTTAAATTTTCCTTTTGTCCATTATCCTAAGAAAAATCTATGATTTCTGTCTTCGAATTTGTTCTCTGCATGTCTGAAAATGTCTATGAAACATGCATTGGAGGCAGCATCGCTAACAATGATCAAGCATTTGAGAATGCTCAAGCTGCGTTTGTAGAAAACGGTGACAACGATGATGATGATGTTATCTATGATTATGCTCCAGCAGCATGAGTGGATCATATAATCGTTAGGTCAAAGCGTAGATTATTGGTCATATATATATATATATATATATATATGAACTATGATTTTGTACTTCTTCTAATGTAGGTCTTCTTTGATGTTTGTCAACTCAACATTTTCATTATAAATTGTCGAATATTCAATTCTCGATCTCAATCACTTTATCTCACATTAAAGATTTAATGAATTCAATTCATGCATTGTGATTGATCTTATCCTCGCTGAGGGTTTGCTAGAAAAACACTTGCCGTGCATTAGCCCATGCACACTGTGTTTTCCAAAAGTCGCGCTCTCTAAGTTCTCAGCTTAGACAAACTTGATCGGTATTTTATCACAGTCATGCCATATTCGTAATGTCATATTGTTTGTTGGACTTCACCCAATAATTATAACTCAAAAAGATAAATAATTAAGCCCAATAATAGAAGGAGAAATATTGGAACCATTATAAATCTCCTGAAACTTTCTCAGAAAAGAAGATGTAACCACCGTAAGCGATACCTTCAATGGAGTGATGTGGATGATCAATAATGATGAGTGAGTCAAAGTCAAATTGATCTGTAATTATTTATGAGACTTGAAGCTCTGTTCCGGATGGTAGCATCAATTTGTGGGATTAAAGCTGAGTTTCTTCATTCTTTTTTTTTTGCGAGCCGTTGAGATTCTTCCAGTACAAAAATTAATCTCATCTTTTGATTAATCATCCAATTTCTTTAATCTTTTGATTAATCTCATCTTCCTAGATTAATCTCATCCAATTCCTTTAAGCCCAAAATATTTTTTGTGACTTCTTTCTTTCATCTTCCATGGCCGACGCTTCCATTCAACACCACCGGCGCTTCCGATGTGGAATCGACGCTTCCAATACGCTTCCAATCACCTTATTTTCTGAATCGCGATTCCACGGCGCTTCCAAGCGATTCCGGGCGCTTCCGCTTCCGTTTCCGCTTCCGGAGCGAGAAGCGCAGCTCCACCGACGCTTTTGTGCAGCACAGGTAAATAAACAGATTCATGAAGGACATAAATAACTTATTCTATGAAGAAAATAGTAGTTTTGAAAGGTATTTTGAGAAATCACATTCTCTTAAATAAAAAAAGTGGAGTGTGACATTCTCGGTAATAATCTCTAATAATTATGTTATTAAAATTTTGTTGTCCTCGTTAAATTTTTTGTTGTCCTAGTTTAATTATATCAATACAATTTTGTTGTCTTTGTTAAATTATGTTTCTTACGTATCTAGTCACACTAAGCAAGCAGAAAACAATTCAATCTGACTTAATAATGTAAATTTTCACTAAATAGAAGCTCCAAGCCTCTAAGACGATGATAAGTGTCACTTACAAATTTTTTTCTTTTTTTTACTATTCTCCAATTTAGTCAAAACTAACCATAAAACATTTAAAAAAAAAAACCTCATAAACTGTCTCCCAAAAACTAGACTAAAAAAAATTAAATAAAAAAATCTTCCGCCAACCCTTCATGTTAAAGTTTGGCTTACACAATTACCTCTATGAATAAGTTATTTGAAGGTTTGTTAGAAGACATTTTGAGAATTTATTTTTAAGGTATACAATTAAAAATTTTGTACCAAAAAAATTCCATTATGTTTTCTCTGATTTTCATTTACTTTTTACTCCCTATGTCCCATATTATGAGATTTTCTAACTAAAAAAGTGAAGTTTAAAAAATTACATCAAAAAATTTTTATTTCATATTTTTATAACTTGAAAACATAAGCGAGTATTTATTTTAACCAATTCATTGAATAAAATAATATTTCACAGTATTAATAGCCACAAAAACTAAATAAAATTAATTTTGTTATGGGAGAGTGATGTTCTTCTAATTATTAAGTAGGAGTTACCAATTTTGCTTTTTTATTGATCTAGGAGTTGCCAATTTTTCTTTTAAATTATTAGGAGTTATCAATTCTTTTTAAAATAAAAATAATTCTCCTTTTTACGATCCAAAAACAAAATGTAATTTTTGATCTTTGGGAGATGTAATTGTCTAAGTCGAACTTCAACATTATTTTTGATTTTTGATTACTTATACAATTGCCAACCCTTCATGTTGAAGTTTGACTTATGCTAAAAATTACATCAAGTTCAAATTATTTGTTTATAATAATTTTCAAATTCGTAACCATAACTATAATCTCCTAAGTATCCCCTAACTCATATGTTCATATTATAGTTAAGAACTAAAATTCAGATATCTTTAAACGAGTGTATTTTCCATGTATTTTCATGATTTACGTTTTCATATAGTTAGTAAAGTATGTATTTATTTCATCTTCAATATATTTTGCTACTTATTAGTTTTAAAAAATTTGCAATAAAATTATATTTATGAAATTCAAATGCCTTTAACCGAGTATAATTTTCTTGTATTTTCATGATTTGCGTTTTTATATAGTCAGTAAAGTATATATTTATTTCATATTCAATTTATTTTGCTACATATTAGTTTTTTTTTTTTTAAACCATTTATGAAATTCAAATGCCTTCAAACGAGTATAATTTTCATGAGTTTTCATCTATTCAATGAACTTTTGTCCAGTAAATGCCATATTTGGACAGACTGCAACAAATGCTCCAGTATGTGATGCAAAAGATGAAAACTGAATGATCTTGATGATGAAATAAATCAATTAAACATATTTGTATTTGAAGGGGATAATACTTGAAAATTTTATGTGGAAGGCATTGAACAAAATCATAAGAAATTTTGAACATTTTAAAATTCACTTAACTTTAAAAATCTTCAAAATCTACACAAATAATCTTACCAATGACCCCCAAAAGTGTATTTTAGTGAACAAACAAAAAAGTTTTCAGGATAGATCAATAGTTTTGAAGGTTCAAATTCTTTTCTGGCACTTTTGATTTGATCAGGTAACAATTAGTTCTTAGTTCTTGAAAGGTGTTTGATGCCAAATATATGAGACATAACTGCATTTGAAAAACAAGTAGTTATGGTTTCGGTTTCTCAAAATTAAGATCATTGAGTGAGGTGTTAACATTCAAAAGTGTTTTTTTTTATTAAAACAAAATATTACATAAGAGGTACATTTTAAATAATACTCCCTCTCTTTCATAATATACGATGTTTTAGATGAATGCACGTAATTTAAGAAATGAATTCATGGTTTTATTTTTGTAGATAATTGACCAATTATAAAATAGACTACAAAACATAAATAGTTACAAAAGTTATATGCATTTAATTGTTTACATAGAAAGTTGTAAAAAGTTACAAAAACATCTTATATATTGAAACAAAAGAAGTTTCTAAAACATTCTATAATATAAAACAGAGAAAATAAATTTATTACGCTTCCCAATTATATATATATACTGAAGAGATTTGAAATAAAAGTAAAACGTCAACTACAAGATTCTCGTTCGGTTCAGCATCATAAAGTTCAAAAGTAGTAACATAACCTTTCAAAAGTCAATCAACCTATATAAACTTTATGTTAACATTTAAGATATGTGCAAGATATGAGTTTCAAGAAATATATGATTACAACAAGAAAAAACAAACATTGTCAAAGTTGTAATATTCATCATTTTAGAGTAAAAACATTTATCATACTCGCGCGTTGCACAAGCCACCTTTTAGTTTACTATAATTTTTCATATCAAACATTCTATGTTAAATCATCAATCCTCAACTATCAGCTACATTATTTGTGAAATAAAATGGATACCAGCTTCTTCACCTTGACAGTACTCTATATCATCATTGCTCAGCCCATTTCGGTGTTGCTGCAATACATCATCCATTATTGAAGCCACCGTGAAGCTTAATCATCTATCGCCCATTGTAATCAAAGTCCAATGCGGATTTTAAAACAATCACAGTAGTCCGATCCAAATAAGATCTATGAGATATAAATAATAGAATAATTTTGATATAACCCAAAAACATGTTTTATGAACTAACCAATGAACCAAGCAATAGAAGAAACTGACAACATGCCAACGTGTACTAACTTGTAACTCAATTTTAAAATTCTAAGACTACTTTGTTCAACAAAGATTCAATCTACATTAATTAAGAAACTTAATTAATTAAGTTACAAACCTACATTAATTAAGAAACAAAGCCACATGGTTTAAAAAGCAGTGAAATAAATCCTCAATCAGAGATTTGGAGACCCCCGGTGATAAAGACACTTATCAAATCATCCATCAGTGATTAACAAAAATCTTCGAGCTGTCGTGGAGTATCTTCTGGTGGTAGATGTAGAACCAAACATACTTCAAGTTGAAGTAATCTCATTCTCACTATCAGGTGTATAAAACCCAGGAACTGTAGGTTGCGGGATCTCACATATTTTTTTTACGAACATCAATAAAACCGATGACATTTGTGGTTTGCCATCTGTCATTTGTTGAAAACAAAATAGACCATCTTTAAAGCATCTTTGTACTTACTGTTTATGAAACGGTAACAAATATCGTATCATCTTATCTAACATCTCCTCCCAATTTCTATCATTCCAATTTATGCAGATCTATACATAAAAACCTTACTTGTTTAGTTTCTGATATTTTCATTCAATCTTAAAAAACGCAGAAAACATAAGAAAAACTTACATATGTAAAAATATTTGTGCTACACTGCATGTAAGAAAATGGTTGGTTCTGTTTGCCACTTAAACTTTTTTAAGGATCATCATCTCTAAGCTAAATATATCAGATTTAGTAGATTGTATCTCACTCACTACATTCTTCGGAGACATGTAGCCCCTGAATAATAAAATATTAAACTCAAAATTGGGAGTTTAAAGCAAAAACATTATGAGTCTGATTGAGAAATATAGAGTAATAAAAAATGATTAATTGCACAAATAGAGTAATTACTCTTGTAGAAATAAGAGTAAATATTAATGCTTAATCTCTCTTTCTTAAAAATAGCATCTTGAATAAATTAATTAAATAATATTTTATTTTTCTATTCCAGATTGGTAACTTTTGAGCAGAACATGAAGTAAATTGTTTCCAGTTTGTATTTTTCATCGAAAGATACCATCCAATCATATCATATGTATTTTTCAGATACATATACAGTTTTGATTGCTTACTATTTTCTAGCTGGCTTTGTCATGTTAGATTTGTTCTCGCTCCTTTGAAAAATCCAGGCTAACCCGAAATCAAAAATCTTAGGAAACATACTTTTTTTTTGTTAACCAGGAGGTTCCGGGCCGAGACCCATAATCTCTCAAAGGCCTGGGGAAGGCCATGTGAATGCCCCTGGCCAAATGGAACATACAGTACTTTTATCAAACATGATGTTGGATGGTTTGAAATCTTTGTGATTAATCATAATACATAGTCCTTCTTGCATATGTTCAAATCTTTGTGTAATACACTTAATTATTTCAAATATGGTATGCCAATTTAGCTTACTGGAGCTTTGTCCTCTACCTATAAATCGATCACAAAAATTTGTATGAATTAAAATACATGTTGTTAACATAAAAATATATACGTAAAATAACTCAAAATACTAACCAGAAATACAATGTTTGATTTCCATTTTCTAAGAATTATATATCAACACCCTCTCGTTCTCATTAACGCTACACACAAAAGGTCTTACAAGATTGATGTGTTGAAGGCTCGCAATTAACATCACCTCATTCTCAAACTCGATGGTCCGTTGTTTTTGAGTTTTTTAACTGCGATTTCTTGCCCGTTGGGTAAATGTTCCTCCCACAAAATTTTATAAGTTATATGGAAATCCAATTGAATAAAATAATAGAACTGTATCCTTTTTTGTCTCAGTGGAAAGCCAGGGCCCTCAAAGCGTACTGTATTGGGATTCATAGTATAAAAACTATTCCTCTTCTTAAATCCTACAATTATTCGTCTTATAGCCATGACTATGCAATCTATGCAAATATCAAGTCAAATGATTTGTGTTTTCATGACTATTTTTAGTAGTCTTTTAGATAAGTTAAGGGATGGTTGATTATGATGGTTTGTTGGATTGATGATGATGTTTAGCACTAGCTTCTTATGTTTTCCTTCATTTATGTGGTTAGTAATGCTAGATTAGCCAAGAGATTGGTAGTTTAGATCGTTTGCATTTTCATGCGCACAAGGTGTTTGTTAAAATATTTGAATGAAACCTAAATGAGCTTTTCATTCCTTATCTATGAGAGTAGTTGACTAGGATGAATTGTGGTTGAATTATACTTGATTCTTAATGCTCAATGATCATTTTAATTTCTAATGAGAATTATTGTTGATTGAATGATTGTTGAAGAGATTAATACCATGAGAGTGGTATTTATTATACTTTTAAATTTAACTACTAAAATTTCTAAAATAATAATTATTATTATTTTATTTTTTAAAATGCGGGTACCCAGAAACCTACATTAAAAAATTTGATGATCCGCACCCATAATTTATAAAATATGACCGTCTCGGTCAGAATCTATAAAAACTCTTTTTCCTATAATCATTTCATTTCAAATAATGATCCGCTCAAAAATTTTAACAAAAAGAACTATCCTTTCGGTAGGGGTGTCAAAATGGTTTGATTGGGTTGACCCAACCCATTAACCCATTGAGTTTAGAGTTAAATGGGTAATGGGTTGATCCAACCCATTTAAGTAAATAGGTTGGGTCAACCCATTACCCATTTAATTTCATGGATTAATGGTTAAATGGGTCAACCCATTTAAATAAATGAATTATTTAATTCAATTAATTTAATTTAATTTAATTAATTTAATTAATTACTATAAATTTAACTAATAAAAAAATGATAATCATCATCATCATCATCATCATTATCATCATCATCATCGTCATCGTCATCATCATCATCATCATCATCATCATCATCATCATCATCATCATCATCATCATCATCATCATCATCATTATCATCATCACCATCAGCATCACCATCATCATCATCATCATCATCTCCATCATCATCATCATCATCATCATCATCATCATCATCATCATCATCATCATCATCATCATCATCATCATCATCATCATCATCATCATCATCATCATCATCATCATCATCATCATCATCATCATCTTCATCATCATCATCATCATCACCTTCATCATCATCATCATCACCATCATCATTATCATCATCACCATCAACATCATCACTACCATCATCATCATCATCATCATCATCATCATCATCACCATCATCATTATCATCATCACCATCATCATTATCATCATCACCATCACTACCATCATCATCATCATCATCATCATCATCATCATCATCATCATCATCATCATCATCATCATCATCATCATCATCATCATCATCATCATCATCATCATCATCATCATCATCATCATCACCATCATCATTATTATCATCACCATCGACATCATCACTACCATCATCATCATCACTACCATAATGGGAAAATTACGGATCCATTTTTTGGCGGAAAAATTACGAATCCGTTTTTGGCGGGAAAATTACTGATCCGTTTTTTGGCGGGAAAATTACGGATCCGTTTTTGGCGGGAAAATTACGGATCCGTTTTTGGGGGAAAAATTACGGATCCGTTTTTGGCGGAAAAATTATGGATCCGTTTTTTGGCGGGAAAATTACGGATCCGTTTTTTGGCGGGAAAATTACGGATCCGTTTTTGGCGGGAAAATTACGGATCCATTTTGGCGGGAAAATTACGGATCCGTTTTTTGGCAGGAAAATTACGGATCCGTTTTTTTGGCGGGAAAATTACGGATCCTTTTTTTGGCGGGAAAATTACGGATCCGTTTTTTGGCGGGAAAATTTCGGATCCGTTTTTGGCGGAAAAATTTCGGATCCGTTTTTGGCGGAAAAATTACAGATCCGTTTTTGGCGGGAAAATTACGGATCCATTTTTTGGCGGGAAAATTACGGATCTATTTTTTGGCGGGAAAATTACGGATCTGTTTTTTGGCAGGAAAATTACGGATCCGTTTTTGGCGGGAAAATTTCATATTTTCATTTGGCGGGAAAATTATTGATTTGCATTTTTGGTGGGAAAATTATTGATTTGTATTTTTGGTGGGAAAATTGAGAGATGGTAAAAATTGGTTTGGTTCAATTGAATTAAATTAGATTGAAAATTGGTTAACTTATTTAAATGGTTTCTAAATGGTTAAAATTAATGGTTAAATGGGTAACTCATCAACTCATCACAACCCAACTCATTTAACCCATTTAATCATTTACCCATTAACTCATTTGACCTATTAACCCATTAGGGTCAAAATTTTCAACCTATTAGGGTTGGTGGGTTGAGATGGGTTGGATAAAAACCATTACCCATTACCCATTTTGACACCCTACCTTTCGGTGATATTTGTTATAAAATTTGGCTAAATGTTTTAGATAGAATATATGTATTTCTTTATGAATATTTAAATTTAATAAACTTAATAGAAATTATCTAACAAAAAAATATAATTCTAAAATATTCTCAAATGTTTTCAAAATATACCCAAAATATCCTAAAATACATATCTCGATGTGGATATTTACCTATCTCTTAGTCAATTTTTACCAAAATTAGTGATAATTTGATAATTAAATTTACCTAAACAAATTTTTCGATCGTATCGTTATCCAAATTTTTTTTTTTTTTTTTATCAAAAATCATTGGAATAATGTTTTTTGTTATCCAAATTATTCATTTCCATTTCATACCCACTATTTTCAGTTTTAATACCAAAAATAGATTGATCTTTAAAATATCAGATTGATTCGTTGAATAATAATATTAGAGTAATCAAAATTTAATATCATTTTTGAAAGTATATGTAGTTGGTAAACTTAATTACTTACAAAATCTATATAATTTAGAAAAATAAAATTATATACATATGAAAATATGTTTAGTATCATTTTTCATTGGGCACTTATGTTTTTTTTTGTTTTTTTCAAAAATGCATTTATATTTTTAAACACATGCTCGTACGGTTATATCTCTTTCTATCTTCCTGATTAATTAGTTTATTTAATAATAATTATGATATTTTTTTTTTTGATTGTCATCATTATGAATCAATGGTCTTCACACCTTTTAAAATTTTATTCATTTTTGTTCGTTTAAAAAATTATTCTAAACTAATGTCTGTACTATACAAAAACTCTATTATTGTATTTACCTATATTAACTATAGAAACAAAAAAATCTTATATAAATACAAAATATAATTTTGTATACAGAATCAATTGAAAAAAAAATAAAAAAGATTTGTGATAAGCCCTTTAAAAATGTAATATTAATAATATATAGGTTTGTTATATTTTAAATTATATTTTTCTTTATAAACTTATTAATAATAATTATGATCAACTAATTCAGATTTTTAAAAATGAATTATATTATTTAATTTATTATAGGTTAGCAAAATCTTTAATTAAAACATAAATCTTCTTAAAAAAAAAATTTGTTAGAGATTCTTAAGTGACAATGTATTGTAATAACTAATAATCTAAATTTTTGTTGTCATTTCCAAATTATCCTTCCCAATTAATAGTATAGATGTTTGTAACATTAGTGATAAAATAAATATTTTCTAACTTTTCAAGCCTAGTTATGTGTCATTTGAAAACATACATAATGAAAGCAAAAACCAAACGCCACAGATTAAACAAACAAATCTATCACGAAACAACAGTAAACAATATCTCGCTGTTAAATCTTTGATTAATTGTTGTTTAACTGCAGAATTGCAGAGAAGAGCAAGATCCATGAGATTCTCAATTAATTCAAACTTTTTCAAAGCATGTTACAATGAAAATAAAATGAGGCTTTCTAACATGTATTAATCTGTTTCTTCCAATTTATGGCAGTAAAAATCTTAGTATAATAGAAATACATTATGGGTATATTTATATATTTATAGTATGTAATATATTCCTATATATGAAGAATATATATACACATACATATTTATAAAATATTAATATATTAATTTTCTCTCCTTTACTCACCAAATATCAGATTGGGTTATCTTAAGTCTTAACTAAACCCAAAGTTTAAACCTCACCACTAATCCTCCTATAAACTGGATTTCTGGTCTGCAATTATTTCATTCTGATTTGAGCATTAAAATATACAGTATATGAGTCCAATGTTCGTTTGTTTAATTGCTCTCGTTGATTTTAGTTTATTCCCGGTTTGTATTGGTCTCTTGGATCAGTCATAATCATTATCGTAATTATTAATCAAATGTTCAAAACCATAATCACAGTTATTAATTAAATTTTTTTTTTTTTTGACAAAGAGTTATTAATTAAAATTTAAAACCAATAATACATGGTAGATTGTTGTATTCAATTCGATTTGGTTTCTTGATTTTTTGATTTCTAGGTTTCTTGAGCTCGGTCTCGAGACTTTCAAGGAGGCTGTGAAAGAATTAAAGAATAATCCTCCCACGTCATTTACTTTATATAAAGTATTGTTAGGAGGGAAATTTATAATTCAAGTTTCTTGGTTTGATTTCGGTTTGATGTCAATCAAGGAATGATTGAATGGTTCTGCGGTTTGCAGTTGGTTTTGGTGGGAGTAAGAGCTGACACATTGAAGACAAGACCACATCGAGTTCCACCACCTAGAAAATATGTGTGTATGGGCATTACTCACTCCAATATATTTTATTCCTAGAAAACATGAAAGTATGGGCATAAGTGTGTGTGTGTGTTATAGTTGAGACTTGTGCTCATTGTCACTTACGAGTGTGAGAACTGAGTGTGAAAAAAAGTTGTAATTCTCCTTCTCATTATAGTGAATTGTCAGAGTTGATCTGGCCCCAGACGTAGGTCTAATCACACCGATTAGATTGAACTGGGTAACAAAGTGTTGAGTTCTTGTTGTTCTGTTTTATTTGTTTCTGTTTTAACAGACGAGTGAAAAAAACAGAGGGGTAACGTGAGAGCTTGAGTGATTTTGTGAGTTTCCAAAATCGAGTTACAGAGGTTTCAAAGCTAACAAGTGGTATCAGAGCTCGTGTTGTTGAGGAAACTGAAGGAAGCTGACACCGTAGGTACAAAATCATGGCGCATGAGCTCACGGCGAGCACAAAGGTTGATGTCAAAACCTTTGATGGTACAAGAGACTTTTCTTTATGGAAGATAAGGATGATGGCACACTTTGGCATCCTCGGGCTGAAGGAGATACTCACAGACCAGAAGCTGGTAATGGTGGAAACGATTCCGAGTAGCATGGAATCGCAAGAGGAAGGTGAAGGTGCAACCGCATCAGAACCTTTGACTAAGGAAGTTCCTGACCCTAGTAAGATTGAAAAATCTGAGAAAGCTATGGGGTTTATCATAACGAATGTTGGTGATAACGTGTTGAGAAAAATTGAGAAATGTATCTCAGCTGCAGATATGTGGTCTACATTGAACAGGTTATATATGGAGAGCACTCTACCTAACAGGATTCATCTACAACTGAAGTTTTATACGTTTAAGATGGATGAATCCAGAAGTGTTGATGCAAATGTAGATGATTTTCTGAAAATTGTTGCAGAGTTAGGTAGCCTTGATGTAAAAGTCACCGATGAAGTTCAAGCTATCCTGTTCTTGACATCTCTGTCACCAAACTATGATCAGTTAAAACATACTCTTAAGTATGGAAGGGACTCACTGACACTAGAAGAAGTTATCTCAGCCGCCAAGTCAAGGGAAAGAGAAATCATAGAGGCTAAGAGAGAGTATAAGAGCCCTGCAGCAAGCCTGTACACAAGAGAGAGAGGAAGACCGCTTAATAAAGGTCCCAGGGAGTTCAATGGGAAAGGAAGAAGCAGGTCAAGCTCTAGGACGAAGGTTACTTGCTGGTTTTGCAAGAAAGAGGGTCATATGAAGAAGGAATGCTATGCTAGAAAGAAGAAATTTGAGGGTGACGAACAAGGAGAGGCAAGCGTTATTACAGAAAAATTGGTCTTCTCAGAGGCTTTGAGCATTAATGATCAGAATGCTAAGGATGTATGGGTGCTAGATTCGGGTTGTACTTTCCATATGACATCAAGAAGAGACTGGTTTGTTGACTTGTATGATAATGGTGGTACTACGATTCTGTTGGGTGATGATCACACGGTACAGTCACAAGGACAAGGATCGATTAGGATTAACACACATGGAGGGACTATCAACATGCTGCAGAATGTTAGATATGTTCCAAATCTGAGAAGAAACCTTATATCAACTGGAACCTTGGATAAGCTTGGATTTAAGCATGAGGGAGGTGATGGAAAGGTGAGGTATTACAAGAATAACAAGACTGCACTCAAAGGGAATCTCTCAAATGGTTTGTACCTGCTAGATGGTGAAACGGTCTTACCGGAGAACTGTAACATCGAGAAACAGTCAGATAAGATAACACTTTGGCATAGTCGGCTTGGCCATATAAGTGTGAATGGCTTGAAGATATTGACGGGTAAGGGGCTGATTGGAAAAGAAGACATCAAGGAAATGCAATTCTGTGAGCATTGTGTCATGGGGAAGGCTAAAAAGCTGAGTTTCAATGTGGGAAGACACAGAACTGATGATGTTCTTGGATATTTACATGCAGACTTGTGGGGGTCTCCTAGTGTGACTCCATCTCTATCAGGAAAACAATACTTTCTATCTATCATTGATGACAAATCAAGAAAGGTTTGGGTGATGTTCCTGAAAACAAAAGATGAATCTTTTGACAAGTTTTGCGAATGGAAAGATTTGGTAGAGAACCAAATGAACAAAAAGGTGAAGGTGTTGAGGACTGACAACGGTCTGGAATTTTGTAATGCCAAGTTTGATGGGTACTGCAAGGCGCATGGCATTGAGAGACACCGGACTTGCACTTACACACCACAACAAAATGGTGTTGCAGAGAGGATGAACCGAACTATCATGGAAAAGGTCAGATGTTTATTAAACGAGTCAGGGCTTGGTGAAGAGTTCTGGGCTGAGGCAGCCTCCACTGCTACCTATCTGATCAATAGATCACCGTGCTCAGCTATAGACCACAATGTACCTGAAGAAATTTGGCTTGACAGGAAACCGGGATATAAGCATCTCCGAAAATTTGGGTCAGTTGCATATGTGTACCATGATCAAGGGAAGCTGAGACCAAGAGCGCTTAAAGGTATTTTCTTAGGCTATCCACAAGGAACTAAAGGCTACAAAGTCTGGTTGTTGGAAGAAGAAAAGAGTGTAATAAGCCGGAATGTTATTTTTCATGAAGATCAAGTATACAAAGATTTGAAAACACAAGAAGAACAAAGCGCTGAAAGAAACTTCGAAAAAGGAGAATCAAGCAGAGAACAAATCAAGCTGGTCATGAATCTTAATCAAGGTATATCTCAAGCTGCAGAAAATACTGATCAAGGTGGAGTTTTGTCAGAAAACTCAAGTATATCCGACGAGGAAAATGCAGAACATGAAGAGATAGACGAGGAAGAAGAAAGTGATGAGTTAGATGGGTACCAATTAGCAAGGGACAGGGAAAGAAGAATTATTGTTCCTCCAGCTCGACTCACTGATTATAGCATGGTGGCTTTTGCATTATTCACTGCAGAAGAGACAGAAACAGAAGAACCCCAATGCTTCCATGATGCTCAGGAATCTAAAGAGTGGGAAATGTGGAACGGTGCTATGGGAGAAGAAATGGATTCATTGACAAAGAACAGGACGTGGGACATTGTTGATAGACCATTAAATAAGAAGGTTATCAGTTGCAGGTGGTTGTATGTAAAGAAGTCGGGGATTCCAGGAGTTGAGCCAGAGAGATACAAAGCTAGGCTCGTTGCTCGCGGTTTTACACAGAGGCAAGGTATTGACTATCAAGAAGTTTTTGCTCCTGTTGTAAAACATGTTTCTATCAGAATCTTGATGTCAGCAGTGGTAAATGAAGACTTGGAGCTAGAACAAATGGATGTTAAGACTGCGTTCTTACATGGAGATCTTGACAAAGAAATTTACATGGAACAACCTGAAGGATTTCAATCAAATGCTGGAAAGGATCAGGTATGTCTGTTGAAGAAATCTCTTTATGGCCTGAAACAATCACCAAGACAGTGGAATAAGAGATTTCACAAGTTTATGTCTGATCAAAAATTCAAGAGAAGTGAGTATGATCCATGCGTATACATGAAAGCCGTTGATCAAGGGTATGTTTATTTGCTGTTATACGTTGATGATATGTTATTGGCAGCAAAAGATATGGTCGTGATTAACAAGTTAAAAGAGGTACTCAGCTCTGAATTTGAAATGAAAGACATGGGAGCTGCTAGTCGTATACTGGGAATCGACATCAAAAGAGATAGAAAGGAAGGCGTTCTGTATTTGTCTCAGAAGAATTACTTGCAGAAGGTGTTGCAGAGGTTTAAAATGGGTGAAGCAAGATCAACAACAACTCCAATGGGTGCACATTTTAAGATGTCTTCAGTCAGAGACATTTCAGAATGCATTGATGCAGAAAAAATTCCATATTCAAGCGCAGTTGGGAGCTTAATGTATGCAATGGTTGGCACTAGAAGCTCTAAAGCTGACCTAAACTTAGCAACCGGAATAGACTTTGTTAGAATATCCGCTGGGTTTCTCGATGTATGAACCTTAAGAACATCAACATCGCCTGCTTCAATTACTTATCTAATCTTGTGATACTTCACATCTACATGCTTTGTCCTTTCATATACATACTGTTCTTAGACAAGCAAATCGCCGATTGAGAGTCACACCAAATCAATGCTTTGTCTTGCTTGAAACCCATGTCTTGAATCAGACCTTTTATCCAAATCGCTTCTTTGACTGCCTCAGCAAGTGAAATATATTCAGCTTCTGTAGTAGACATAGCTACCACTGGTTGCAACACAGACCTCCAGCTCACAGTATTTCCTCCCACGGTAAATACATAGCCACTTATTGATCTCCTCCGGTCAAGGTCTGCTGCAAAATCAGAATCACAAATGCCTTGAACATTAAAATCTTTGTCTTTTGTGTAGACTAGATTTAAGTCAAGTGATCCTTTAATGTATTTGAGCAGCCATTTAACTCCCTCCCAATGTATTACTCCAGGTTTACTCATAAACCTGCTGATCAAGCCAACTGCATACGCAATATCAGGTCTAGTGAAGCATATGTATCATGAAAGGACAAAGCATGTAGATGTGAAGTATCACAAGATTAGAGAAGTAATTGAAGCAGGCGATGTTGATGTTCTTAAGGTTCATACATCGAGAAACCCAGCGGATATTCTAACAAAGTCTATTCCGGTTGCTAAGTTTAGGTCAGCTTTAGAGCTTCTAAAGTTGATCGACTGAAGATGGGATTCATCTACTGCCAGAGGTTAAACTCGAAGTAAGTACAATTTACTGACGAAATGGAGAAGAAGAAACCTTGAATTAAGGTGGAGATTATTGTTAGGAGGGAAATTTATAATTCAAGTTTCTTGGTTTGATTTCGGTTTGATGTCAATCAAGGAATGATTGAATGGTTCTGCGGTTTGCAGTTGGTTTTGGTGGGAGTAAGAGCTGACACATTGAAGACAAGACTACATCGAGTTCCACCACCTAGAAAATATGTGTGTATGGGCATTACTCACTCCAATATATTTTATTCCTAGAAAACATGAAAGTATGGGTATAAGTGTGTGTGTGTGTGTTATAGTTGAGACTTGTGCTCATTGTCACTTACGAGTGTGAGAACTGAGTGTGGAAAAAAGTTGTAATTCTCCTTCTCATTATAGTGAATTGTCAGAGTTGATCTGGCCCCAGACGTAGGTCTAATCACACCGATTAGATTGAACTGGGTAACAAAGTGTTGAGTTCTTGTTGTTCTGTTTTATTTGTTTCTGTTTTAACAGACGAGTGAAAAAAACAGAGGGGTAACGTGAGAGCTTGAGTGATTTTGTGAGTTTCCAAAATCGAGTTACAGAGGTTTCAAAGCTAACATAAAGTAATATGATATGAAAAATCCATACTTTCTTAGTTCTTTTGTTTAATCCTTGTAGAATAATCAGATAATTATACCATTCACTTAGTGTTCTTCAACTCATATAATTTAATAATTAACTCTTTGTGTTACACATACATATATGATCCTATGAAGTGTGTTTGTTTGTTTTTTTGCCTAAATAAGGAGAAATGTAATGAGTCATTTCCATATATGACCGCATGTATCACAACTTTCTTGAGCAATTAATGTCGGTGATCTGAACGCCGGCATCATAGATCCTCCCCGCTTTCCAATTGGCCGGAAGAACCCTCTTCGCCCACACCATTTTGCCATCGTAGCCGCTTGTCACCGTGAACCTGAACTGTAGAGCTCCGGTTGGTACTTTGCTAGTAGCCCACATGGCTCCGTAGCTTCTGGTCATGTAACTCCAATTTGACGAACCCACTTGAGCAATGTCGATACCTACCACTTCGGTTTGGCCTCCTTGGTACAAAAGCTTTATCGCCAAGTAATATGGCTTTTTGCTTGCTTCTTCCACTCTCACGTTCAAATTCTTTTTCCCGTAATTGCAAGGAACTCTGATTTCATTTCCAAAATCTTCAGTAAAATCAAGTGACCATAAAAAAAAAAAAAAAAAAAAAAAAAGTTTTGGTATTTCAAGAATCGAACCTTTGGTATTCAACGTCGACGATGCCTTGTTTCACAAGATATTTGTCAGCACCAGCAACATGCTTAGCCATAGCCCTAAAAGCTGTGCTACTAAGGACAAGATCGGTTTGGGGACTATTGTTCAAGTCTGTGACCATTACAGTGGTTCCTTTACTGCTACAAAATTTGGGGTTCTTGCATCTGACTTGAAAGCAAGCTCCACAGCCAGCACCATCTTTGTAAGTGGTTACACATACATATATATGACCATACATATAATTGTCAATTTTCTAGTGTACCATCGTTCCTGTTTTTTCAAAACTATATAGAGTTTTTCAATTAAACTCAATATGTTGTTGCCAATAAGTTACAATCGGTCATGACTTGCCAGTTTTATACTTGTTTTATTTTCTGTTGCGGATGAAATTATTGAAATAAAATATAAATTCTAGACCATTAATAAATAATCTCTTGCATCCATTGCTTTTTGAATATATTGTACTTATTCCACATGCTCTTTATTATGTTCAATTAAACCCAAATGTTGCAATATTTCAAAAAATTTCAATTCAAAATTATAACTATCTACTAGTCCTTTAGCCTCTTCCATCCTCTTATAAGTCCTCTCGATCTTGCATTTGGTATATTATCAAGCTCGCAGTTTGTGGCACGAAAAGCCTCAGCTAGATTTTATGAAGCCAAGTGATGATAGCAGATCCAGAGTATTAAGGCCGTCCGATCAGCTGAGTGATGCTTCTACGGCGGCGACCGTTCTTGAGGTTTTTCTCAACCGTTTTCTTTTGTATTGACGACATTTGCCTCAGGCCCCGCCACTTTATATAAAATATAGGCCCCAAAATCCAAAAGAAAAGCTTGTCTTAGGCTAGACACGAACCAAGAGAATAATACTTAATATTTGAGTCTCTTCCTGAGTTCGAAACTGACCCCTAGTGCAAATAGAAGATTTTTTTCTTTTTCTTCTTACACAACACCACTTCGCAGCTTCTTCATCTATTCTCCCACATGTTATTTTCGAAGCCGGAGAACAAGATTTCAAAGAGAGGACTTTCCATAATCTTCCTCAGCTGTATTTACGTATGAAAGGTATTACTCATACGGGTGAGATTATTTTTGTACCAAGCTGTTCAAGAAATGAAGCTAATGTTATCCGCCACGATCTCAAGCTCAAGGGAGCTGCTAGTTTTAAGAAGATAAAGATTGAAGTTGAAGCGAACACTCCGTGGTTTAATCAATCGATTTATTACCTGGGTGTTTATGTAAAGAGTCTTATGCTGCTGTAGATAAGAGTTTGTTCCTTTTTCTTAAAGGTCTGCTAGAAGATCTTGGTTTTAAGCAGGAGAAAGCACATGTTTGGTGTGATTCGCAGTCTGCTATCTGTTTGTCAAAGAACAGTGTTTATCATGAGAGGACTAAGCATTTTGCTGTCAAGAGATCTTTTCTCAATGAGATAATTGAGAATGGTGAAGTTGAAGTATTGAAGATTCACACCTCCAGGAATCCTGCTGATATACTTACAAAAAGTATTCTTGTTGCTAAGTTTGATTCAGCTTTGGAACTTCTGAAGCTGATCAACTGGAAAAGAATGTTCATTTCAGACTTTGCTGAAGGTTAAATCCATGTTTGTGCAGTTCACAAATGGAGAAGGAAATCGAATCAAGGTAGAGTGTTGTTATATGGTGATTCAATTTCATACTGGTTTGGTGAAACCACAGAATCTGAAGCACTGATTAATTCCGGTCTGGGATTGTTGAGTAAACCGGATGAAGAAAGGAGAAAGTCAAAGCCTCTAACTGCAGTGGAGGGTTTGCTGTTTTAACGGATACGACTTAGCATTTAAGTGTGTTCTCTTCTTGCCTTCTTTTTCTTCATTCTTTCATTCTTTTCCGTGTGAGGTTGAGAGAAAAAGAACTTGATTCCTCCATTGTTGTAAGCTCTGTTTGAGCAGATTTTTCTCATTTTGTTAGTGGATTGCCGGATTGATTCGGCCCCGGATGTAGACTCGATCACACTGATCTTGTTGAACCGGGTAAACAAATTCTTTGTGTTCTTACTTGCTTTCTATTTTGTAATTCTGTTCTTGAGCTGAGAGATTGTGTGAGTTTTGTGAGAGATTATCAAAACAGGTTGAGTGATTCGTGAGGATTAAAATGTAACATGTTAGTTTAGCAACATGAATCTTTAAGTGGGTCTCGAAGGCTCGAAGCTCTGATTTAGCAAATGTTAGTCAAATTTTAGAATCAATTAACAAACAACAAATAGTCAATGAAAATATTAACATTGCATATTTCCAGAACTTCTTGGAGGGGATCCTTTTTTTTTGGTCGATCTAAGTTTTTCTTCACTCTACGTCATTTATATTTTATATACCTCACTTCTGGGTTTTGTTTATATTACTGAGAATGGTCTATAGAATGTGTATAAAATTTATATTATTGAGCCTTCAGAGGCCATTTATATAACTGGGAATGATCAATTATAATAAAGAGATGTGGCAGTCCAAAACAATTTCTAGAAAATTGATAAAACATGTATTGTAAAGCAAATTACATAATTTTTTTTGCTAAATTATAATTCTAAGAAAAATAAATTCTGATTTGTGGACTGCAATAACTCATGAGGGATACATGTACATAACAACACATTACATTGACAGAAACTGGAAGCTCAACAACAAGATTCTTGTATTTTGTGCTTTACCACCTCCTCATACAGGTTCAGAAATCTCATTGAAGATTCTTGACAAATTGGATGAATGGGGGATTCAAAAAACAATCTTCTCCCTCACCTTAGATAATGCTGGTAAAAATGATACAATGCAAGAGCTCGTGAAGAATCATCTTATGCTCCGGGATGATTACAACATTTTCATGTGAGATGTGCAGCTCATGTTCTTAATCTAATTGTTCAAAGTTGGCTGGCAGTGATTGTTCCTTCATTGCATAAGATTAGGGAGAGCATTAAGTATGTTGAAGCATCAGAACATCGGCAGATCTTATTTGGTAAATGTGTTGAATCTGTGGGAATAAAGCTTAAGGCTGGTTTGCTGTTGGATGTAAAAACTAGATGGAACTCAACGTACAAGATGCTTGATAGGGCTCTCAAGTATCGAGGTGCATTTGGTAAACTCAATGAAATTGATGGAAGAAGCTACAAGTTTTATCCTACGGATGATGAATGGAAACGACTTCATAATCTGCGTGACCTGCTGGAGCCATTTGATGAGGTTACTAATCTTATTTCAGGTTCCACATATCCAACAACAAACTTGTATTTCATGCAAGTTTGGAAGATCAATAACTGGTTGACAGTGAATGAGTTTAGTGAAGATGATGTTATCAGGGAAATGATAAAACCCATGAAGGATAAGTTTGATAAGTATTGGGAAGATGTTAGTGATCTATTTGCAATGGCTACACTGTTTGATCCAAGGTTGAAGCTAACACTTGCACAATTCTGTTTTGGTAAACTTGGTCAAAGGTCTTGTCAAGGAAAGATTGAACACTTACGTCTAACACTGAGGACTCTGTTTGAATCATATGAGAAAAGTCTGTTTTAGCATCAACTTCTACAATGACCCGTCAAACACCACAAAACATAGAAGATAATGAAGGAGAAAGAAGAAGTTTTGGCAATTATGATGTAAGTACTCGTAAATTATGTGTCTCTTTATGATCTTTGAGTTCTGGTTTTGAAAATTATCGTTCTTATTGTTTCTTATGCAGGATTTCTTTGCCTTTCGCAAAGACACGGTTGTTGTTAGTGGAAAGTCTTCTTTGGAATTGTATCTTGAAGAACCCCCATTAGACATGAATACTTTTGAGAGTTTAGATATTCTAAAGTATTGGACGGATAACATTCAGCGCTATGGAGAATTGGCTTCAATGGCTAGTGACATACTAAGTATTCCAATCACAACCGTAGCTTCAGAATCCTCTTTTAGCATTGGATCTCGAGTTTTGAACAAATATAGAAGCTGTCTCCTCCCGAAAAACGTTCAAGCATTGATATGCAGCAGCAATTGGTTAAAAAGTTTTGAAACTTTTGAAAACGGTAAGCTTATATGTTTCATAAGTTATTCAATTTTAAAATCTTAATTTGTGTATTAACTTTGTTTATATTTTAATTTTGTAGAGGAGGATGAAAACTTTGATTGTGAAGATGCGACACTTTCTTCCTTCCATTCAATTGACGATGATGATGCTTAATATTAATGAAACAAACAGCTTGAGTTTCAGTTTGATTTGATTTTCAGTTTTCATTTTAGTACTTTGAGTTTACGTGTGATTTGGTTTATTTTGAATGTTTGAGTTTCAGACTTTAAGTGTTTGGTTTTAGATGACTTCAGTTTGAGTATAAATGCTTAAGTATGAGTTTCAGACTTTAAGTGTTTGGTTTTAGATGACTTCAGTTTGAGTTTAAATGCTTAAGTAGGAGTTTCAGACTTTAAGTGTTTGGTTTTAGATGACTTCAGTTTGAATTTAAACGCTTAAGTATGAGTTTCAGACTTTAAGTGTTTTAGTTTTAGATGAATGTCGTGTTTGAGATTTTTTTTTTTTAGTTTCAGCAAAAAGAGTTAAAACACAAGTCGATTATATGTGTTTCAGTTTCATATTTTAATACAATTATCATAATTAGTTTGAGTTATAATCAGACTTTAAGTGTTTCATTTGACAAATGACGACTCTAGTTTGTGTAATTGTGTTTAGTTGACATCTCTAGTTACCACAATCCAAACTAAACCTGAGCAAACACAAAAGATCCTAAACAGATATACATCACATATAAATCATCAAATACCAATCAATCTTTACCATTTAAAAAACCAGACAAAGACCAAAAACAGTTCAACAAACAAACAGTAACATCAATACTGAAGCTTCCGATCAATAGAAGGAGAAGTCACTAACCTGATTAGCAGAGTCTCATAAGCAGTTGCAGGAGTCTTTAGCTTGCAATCACTCACCGGCTCTACTCCAAGCTCTTACATCTCCAATAACTAGATTACAGAATTATAATAAACACATTAAACTAAGTTTCAAGAACAAAGCTATGAAGAGAGCATCTAACAACAAGGATAACCACATAAATGTAAAGAACATAGCTATGAACAAAGCTATGAACAAAGCTATGAACAAACCACATAAATGTAAAGAACATCTAATAACAAGGATAACTATATTGTTCTAAATCACAAGCTCGTAGCTAAGCAACTGAAATATAAGAAACAAGTATATCCAAACCAAATAAATGTAATGAACAACCATGATTTTTTGTCCTTAGGTTATCACAACCGTTCAGACCAGAGTATCATTGTTTGTTCCCATTCATCAGGGTTTTCACAATATCAGGAAAGTAAGGAAGAGCATCACTAAAGTAAAAGCATGACAATTGCATTCATCTCAAGCAATCTCAATAGCATATACACTAAGACTCCTTGAATAAACTTAAAAACATATGAGCAATTCCAGCTTGTGAGTCGAACAAAAGGACCGCAAAGTGCTTGTCTATAGTTTAGTTAAGCAAGTGAGCAATTGATAACTATATTGTTCTAAATCACAAGCTCTTAGCTAAGCAACTGAAATATAAGAAACAAGTATCCAAAGTCCAAACCACATAAATGTAAGGAACAACCATGATTTTTGTCCTTGGGTTCTGAAGCTTCTGATCCTTCACTCTTTGCAAACTCAATGTTCCCAAGATGAAGGATTGCAGCCACTACTCGGAAGATAGCATCCTAATTCCTACAGTAGTATGCTAAATTCATAGACTAAACTTAGATAAAAAAAACACTAAATTCAGATAGAGATTTCAAACCATTTTCAATGCTAACTTTAAAATCTTCATATCATGACTTCAGTGCTTCTTCCCGTAGAATGAGAAGCTTCTTAAACCAGAAATTCATCATTGTCGAATTTATAAGCTTCTTTTGTTGTTTATCTCATCTGGAACATGCAATTTCTCCATTACAGTCTGTTGCAAACAATAATAAAGCTATGAATCCTTTCACAAGACACTGAAAATAATTTGAATTCAAAACTAACATAGCAGAACCTGCTTGTTGTGTTTCTCAAAGACTTAAACTTGTATTGCAGCAACATCAGAGATATTGAGAATCCTATCAATTTAAGAAAAGCTAAAATCAGTTCATATCTTTGAGATTAGTTGCAGGCGATTTCATATCTTGAAATTAGAGATCTTGAGAATCCTATCTATTCAAGAAAAGCTAAAATCGAGTATCAACTGAAAGAAAAGAAGAACTTACCAAGCTTGATTCACCGCGAATTTGAGTTTCAGCCATCGGAAACCGACATGCAACCGTTGATTCTTCTCTGCCGCGATGCCCGCGGGCTAACCCGCCTACCCGCTTAGGGTTCGCGGGGCGGGTATGGACAGTAGCTTTTAGATCCGCGGTTCTAGACGGGCAGCCCGCGGTGGTCGGAGAAAACGGCGGTCGGTGGCAAGCACGTCCAGGCGGGTGCGGGTTCTCCCGTTTGCCAGCTCTACAAATAAGCATGGCTTTGACTGGTAACTTGCATAATGGCGGAATTACTTTTTTCTAATACAATTATGCAAGTATTTTACCAATCACAAAAGTTGTCTAATGATAGACAATTAGACAAAAACGCAAGATTTACTTTTTGCCTAAAAAATACAAATAAAAAGTCATTATGCAAATAAGCATGTCTTTAGTGGTTTATTTCATTATGCATGATATCCAATCACACAAAATTTATATTATGCAAATTTTTATTTTGCAATTTTTCAATCTGCAAATTTTTATTCTGCAATTATGCAATTAAGCAGTTATGCGTTGTTACCAATCAGAGCCATAGTGTTGCCAATAAGTGACAATCGAGCATGACTACTATTACCAGTTTTATAAATTATACGTATTCAATATAATGATGATTCTTTATACCATTTTTATAGGAATGAATCCATCGCTTCTTTTTTTTTCTTGATAAAATCTCTTCCATTTATTGCTTTTCGAATATATACTTATTCCTCATGCTCTTTATGGTCATCTAAACCCAAATGTTGCAATAATTTCGGAAATTTTTAATTCACATTTCATAATTTTGAGATTTTGTTTTTGATTTTTTTTTTGTGTCGTGTATTTTCTACTTGTAATTTTACTCCCTGACCACATATGATGTATTTGGCATCGGTATGAGTACTAATACATGTCATTCCATCTTCTTTTTTCTAATGATAATCTGGTAGTTACTCCGTTTGATCCAACGTGCAAGATTTCAAAGAATGAGGGAGAAAATGTGTCTCTGTTAGATACACACAAATCGTTGGAAGCCTCATGTACATTACAAATTGCACAAGACCAGACTTGGGTTACTCATTGAGTCGATTGAGTCGATATTCTAGTTATCCGAATAGAAAACATTGGAATGCTTTAATTAGAGTATTGAGAGATACTTAAAGCATACAATTAATTATGGTCCATATTTCACAAAATTTTCTCCTGTGTTAGAAGGATGATGTATATAGTGATGCAAATTGAATTTCTGGAAGTAATAAATGCACAACAACACAGCTTTCTAAGCATTTTTATAAGGTTTTATAAGTAATTTTCCCATCAAAAAATGATATGTTTTCTGCAAAAAAAAAAAAAAACACTCAATTCCATAATTTTCTTAACAAAATGCAAATTTGCAATGTTTCCGCCAAAAATAAAAAATTTGCAATTTTTCCGCCAAAAATCTGATCCGTTTCTCGGAAAAAAACTTGATTCCATAATCTCTTTAACAAAATGCAAATCCGTAATTTTTTGCGAAAATAAAAAATTTGCAGTTTTCCCGCTAGAAAACTGATCTATTCCCGCCAAAAAACTTAATTTCATAATTTTCTTAACAAAATGAAAATCCGTAATTTTCCGTCAAAATAAAAAATTTGCAGTTTTCTCGTCAAAATCCGTTTTGTTTCCCGCCAAAAAGTAGATTCCTAATTTTCCTAATAAGTTACAAATCTGTACAATCAAAATGATAAATTCGCAATTTTTCCGCCAAAAACTGCAAATCATAATTTTCTGCTAAAATAAAAATTTGCAATTTTCCAGCCAAAAATGGAATTGTAATTTTCCCGCAAAAAAATTGTATTCCATAATTTCTGGATTTTTTGAATTAAAATGATAATTTGTTTTTATGTAAATGATAATAAGAATATATTTATATTTTAATCCAAAAGAAATGGTATTTGAAAATAGTGGTATGTTAAAAATGGTATTTGTGGCAATTTCTATTAATTTTTTCAAACATAATATGAAAATAAGGAGGAAAATAAATGATAAAGAGATTCACAATATCAAAAAGAGAATCTTTTAAAAATCAACGGAAACATTATCAAATAAGAGTTTACAACAACGGTAACTTTATTAAGAAGGAAATTACAGCAACGGTAACTTTGTTAAGAAGGAAATTACAACGGTAAAGTACTTCGCTTATATAATCTATTCCCATATTTTAATATTATTTTTATTGTCAAAAATTGAAAAAACTCAAGAGAAAAAAAAAAGCCTCCAGAAATTTGAAATTTGAAGCGATCCAGAATCATACTCTGATCAAACGCTCTTCGTCTCTTCTTTGTTTTTTTTTTTGAAGTTTAAAATCGTGTTTTATGATCCTGATTCTATAATCATACTCTGGAACCTTCGATTCTGAATGGGTTTTTTTCTTTTTCGCGTATAATTTCCTCTATTTTCTGGGTACTCATACTCTGATCAAACGCTCTTCGCCTCTTCTTTTTTCTTAAGTTTAAAATCGTGATTTATGATCCTGATGCTATAATCATAATCTGGAACCTTCGATTCTATTTCTTCTGAATGGGTTTTTTCTTTTTCGCGTATAATTTCTGGGTAATTCTCATTTATCGATTATAATGAAGAAAAGGCTTTTAATAAGTGACTGATTCTCAGATTGATCATATTGATTTCAATTAGGGTTAAAGTCTCAAATAGATGATGAAAATTTGTGACTTTTTCTCCAGGAATTGTGGAGCGGCTCGATTTGATTTTTGATCTGTGAATGGGAATGGGTAAAAGTCGTCACCGATCATGGATCACATCTCTTCTTTCTTTTGTGTTCGAATTTGCAGTTTTGAATTGGAATTGGTATTTCGAATAGCTTATTGCTTTTGGTCACAGTTTACATAGTTGAGGATTTGTGTAAAAAACACTTGCTTTGCTTTGATTAGATAGTCGTTTATCATCTTATGATTTAGCTTAGGTACTACGTTTTTGTGTTTGTAAAGCACTGATTTGAGATTTTTTTTTTAAAATATTTTAATTGTAGAGTATACAACTGTCTCCTGGGTTGCGGGAACATTGGTCATCATCTTTCACCAAGTGAAGGTACAAAACGACTATGGCCAGGTTTGATATGACATTCGCTTTCTCTGCAATTCTTTATTACTTAGAGAAATATTTTGGTGGAAAATTGATTAATGTGGGTAATTCATTACAGGTTGAATTAAGATACTACTCTGCAATTGTAGCCTATGGCCAGGTTATGACTAATTTTGAATTAAGATAGATGAGATATGTAAAACCAATATTACCCCTGTTTTGTGTTTTGATCTTGCTTTTACAGGTACGTGTCTTTTCTTCTTCAGGAACAGATTCCATCAGAGACCTAAGAATTTTCTTCCTCAATCTCATAAAAAGTGCATACACTTTTCCATGTTTGCTTTCTTCTCTTTTGTTTGTTTTTTGGCTTTAGTTATTTGATTTTTTCGTACATGCTTGTTTCACTTTACTTCTTTGCTCTTTTGCTTCATTATTTTATTTGCTTGCTCCCTTAGTTACTTCTTTGCTTCCTTCTTTGGTTCCATGAATTCTTGTTTGTTTTCTTACCTTCTTCATTGGTCCCTTACATTGCTTCCTTGTTTGGTTCCTTGCATTCTTGTTTGTTTTCTTATCTTCTTCCTTGGTTCCTTACATTGCTTCCTTGTTTGGTTCCTTGCATTCTTGTTTGTTTTCGTACCTTCTTCCTTGGTTCCTTACATTGCTTTTTTCTTTGGTTACTTGCATTCTTGTTTGTTTTCTTACCTTCTTCCTTGATTCCTCACATATTCTTTGATTTTTTGTGTTCTTGCTTCCTTATTTTTATGAATAATTTTGAATAATGATAAAATCTCAGTAGTAAATGAGATAATTACTTCACTTTAGTCTTTTTAACTTACTTCTACAGGTTGATCTTTTGTCTCTTTTCTTCTACAGGAACATATTTCATCAGAGACCAAAGAATGTTGTTATGTGTTCTTCTCAATACCTTAAAATTGCATACACACTTGCTTACTTGTGTGCTTGATTTCTTCATACATTTATTTTGCTTTTTTGCTTACTTATTTGACATCTCCGTATCTGCTTGTTTCCTTTACTTGTGTGCTTCCTTATTTTCGCTTTTGCTTCATTGCTTAGTTGCTACCTCCCTTACTTACTTCTTTGCTTCCTTCCTTGGTTCCATGTGTGCTCCTTTTGCTCCTTTTGTGTTTGTTTGTTTGTTTTCTTACTTTCTTCCTTGGTTCCTTGCATTCTTGTTTGTAATCTTATTTTCTTTCTTGATTCTTTTTTTAAGTTGAGTGGTTCCTTACTTGCTTGCTTACTTTGTCTGTGATTGTTTGCTTACTTGTTTACTTGTTTACTTCCTTGATTTCCATGTGTGCTTCTTTGTTTCCTTCTTGGGTTCTTGTATGTTTTCGTATTTTCTTCATTGATTCTTTGCTTCCTAACTTTTTTTTTTCTTTGATATTCTGTTTACTTCCTTTATTCCTTACTAGCTTTTTGCTTCCTTGTTTAATTTTCTTTCTTGGTTCTTTGACTCCCTTCTTATTATCTTACTTATTCTTTGCTTACTTAACTTCTGAATTTGTCTAACCTCTTTACTTAGTTTCCTTAATGTTCTTACTCATAACTAACTCTGTAGCTTGATTCTCAATTGTATGCTATTTAGATACTTCTAGGTTACTGTTTGAAAATTGGAGAATCCGGGGCTTCTGTCAAGGGAAAGTCCTCGTCACCATCACTATCGCTGCCACATGGACCATCCCTTTTATGTTCATCTATGATCATTCTGCTCTCTTTACTTCTTCTTTGGTGATCTCGTTTGTATCTAAGTATTTTATTTGTTGGTTTCACTTTTACTAAGGAGGTAAGTGTTCAGGCAGCAATGAATTACATAACGTTCTTGTACTGATTAATTTGACCACTGCAGGCTAAAGGAAATGCAGTTCTACAAGCTAGCTTAGAGAGAAGGAAGCAGGCTTTGCACGATCGTCCGGTTGGCACTTGAACAAGATATATAAACCTTCTCTTGAGATTTTGTGTTTATATTCTCCAATTTTTCTGTATAATTTCCAAGGAAAATAAACGTCAATTTTGCTGACCATAGTTAACATGGAATTGTCCGGTGGGCAGATTACAGGAGCAACTGCAAGCTGAGAGACACCAACGATCTGCCCTTGAAGTTGGTCTAAGCATTTCTTGTGGACAATTTAGATCATAAGCTGCGGATTCTAAAGTCAGTCTACACTTTAGCTTGAGAAATCAGTTTTTTTTTTATAACTTTTCTACTGCTATATCACTTGCTCTCCGTTGTTCTAACATCATCAGCTCTTGCTGAAGCTGATGTCACAAGAAAAATGCAGAACTCCATCATCAGCTTAATCAGCATCACTTAAGCTCACTACCAGATGCTCAAAGCCATCACCAAATTCTCCAAGGAGCACAATACTCAACTGTGAGTTTACACTCTGTACCTGGTTTTAGCTTTATTCTAATAGTTCATACCAAAATATTACTCGAAGGTAAACTCTCTAAGAGAAATAATTCTCTTTTTTACTATGTTGCAGGAAGTCTATTCAGCAGGACTTTAATTTCATTCTTGTACTTCTAGGGTACTGTTTGAAAATTGGAGAATCCTGGGCATCTGTAAAGGGAAAGTCCTCGTCACCATCACTATAGCTGCCATATGGACCATCCCTTTTATGTTCATCTATGATCATTCTGCTCTCTTTACTTCTTCTTTGGTGATCTCGTTTGTATCTAAGTATTTTATTTGTTGGTTTTACTTTTTCAGGATCTGAGATCTTGGCGTTTAATGCAACCAGCTTCTGAACCAAGAGCCTCATAAATTCTCTGGCACCATGAAACAAGTTCCTCAGTGTATGTCCTAAACCAACGACTCTTTGACAAATATTGTTATTCATATGTGTTTGCTTTAGTTAACTTTTGAGATGTCTTTGGACTATTATGAACTAGAAAAGATGCATGCTTACTTGTTGATTAGATAGTCGTTTTCATGTTATGATTTAGGTTAGGTACTACGTTTTTGTGTTTGTAAAGCACTGATTTGAGATTTTTTTTTTTAAAAATATTTTAATTGTAGAGTATACAGTCTCCTGGGTTGCGGGAACATTGGTCATCATCTTTCACCAAGTGAAGGTACAAAACGACTATGGCCAGGTTTGATCATTGTGTTGCTCCACTAGTGGATGCCTATGGCCAGGTTTGATTTGACATTCGCTTTCTCTGCAATTCTTTATTACTTAGAGAAATATTTTGGTGGAAAATTGATTAATGTGGGTAATTCTTTACAGGTTGAAATAAGATACTACTCTGCAATTGTAGCCTATGGCCAGGTTATGACTAATATTACCAATGTTTGGAGGTATGTTATAACATTATGATGATGCTCTGATCTTCATTGTGACAGTAAACTTCCTTCAGAGACTGTACAGGTAATAAGACACGCACCAATCCTCTAATCTTACTTTTGATGATGTTGTTGTTGTTTCATTTCTGGATGACAGCTAATGTTGATAACATTAAGAGAGTCTAATACATTTTGCTAACAGATTTAAAGTCTGTGTGTTATAGTCTTATTTTGTCTCTGGAGACATTGATTTACTTATCAGACTTTGAAGGAACATACCGATGAAGCAAATTTTTGGCTTCATCTTCCAAGGATAAATCAGCAATTATATCGGAGGTATGTAAACCAACTTGTGGCTTGCTTTAACTACTCTTTTATGATTCCTCACAAGAGCGACATACAGTTCAATTCATTTTTCCCTCAAGTAAGCTCAAAGCGAAGCCAAGCTGATTCATTTAGATGTGTGCTTTTTTTTCCAGATGGATGCAGAGGGGAAGTTTTTGCAGAAGCATAAACTTGTGGGGAACGAGAAGCCTGTGGACTGTGGTAATGGTTTGATGGAGTCCTGATGATAGACAAGTGATTACATGTGGGGACGAGTTGGTTATCAGGCGCTGGGATGCTGAGTCAGGACAATGAGTTCACGTGTATGAAAGGAATGGTGTTGGTTCTGTTTCTTGTGGATGGTTTCATGATGGTAAAGGTATAATTGGTGCAATGGCAGACAGACGCATCTATTTGTGGAATTTAGATGGGAGTGAGATAGAACACAAGCAAGAGCAACGGGAACGAAAGCAATCTGATGTAGCCATGACCAGTGATGGGAAGTGGATTGAAAGCATGATCAGGGAGCATGATATCTCATTTTCTTAATAGAGAAACCAGCACAGTTGATAAAGTGATTGAAGATGGAGACACGATTACCTCATTCACGCGTTCGAAAGACAACAAGTATATGCTGAACAATCTCATTAACCAGGGGATTAATATCTGGTACATAGACGTTGATGATCCACATAAGTATCATGAATACAAGGGCCACAAGCGTCGTCGGTTTATTATCAGGTCTTGCTTTGGTGGCTATGAAGAGAATTTTGTCGCCAGTGGAAGTGAGGATTCTCAGGTATAAATCTCTCATGGGGAAGAAGACAAGTATCTATCTCTCTTAAAGTGTCAGTTTAATGTAGTGGCATCTGTTTTTGATCCTTTTCTTTTAATCCTAGTTACAAGGTCGAAAAGGTTTAACATAAATTCTCTTGCCAACGTCCATGTATATAAAATAAGTCAAAAAGGTATTTACTGAAGCAACATTCGACTTCACTTTTAAATTGCAAGAAGCAAATTGATCTTTGTTCTTATTAGCTTGACGTGCAAAATTCTTGTGTTGCTTGTAGGCTTCTTATACGGAGGCTCGAGCTCATGAAAGATGAGATGCGGCAACAAATTGCTAAGGAGGTACTTGTTCAGGCAGCAATGAATTACATAACGTTCTTGTACTGATTAATTTGACCACTGCAGGCTAAAGGAAATGCAGTTCTACAAGCTAGCTTAGAGATAAGGAAGCAGGCTTTGCACGATCGTCCGGTTGGCACTTGAACAAGATATAAAAACCTTCTCTTGAGATTTTGTGTTTATATTCTCCAATTTTTCTGTATAATTTCCAAGGAAAATAAACATCAATTTTGCTGACCATAGTTAACATGGAATTTTCCGGTGGGCAGATTACAGGAGCAACTGCAAGCTGAGAGACACCAACGATCTGCCCTTGAAGTTGGTCTAAGCATTTCTGCGGATTCTAAAGTCAGTCTACACTTTAGCTTGAAAAATCAGTTTTTTTTTATAACTTTTCTACTGCTATATCACTTGCTCTCCGTTGTTCTAACATCATCAGCTCTTGTTGAAGCTGATGTCACAAGAAAAATGCAGAAATCCATCATCAGCTTAATCAGCATCACTTAAGCTCACTACCAGATGCTCAAAGCCATCAACAAATTCTCCAGGAGCACAATACTCAACTGTGAGTTTACACTATGTACCTGGTTTTAGATCTATTCTAATAGTTCATACCAAAATATTACTCGAAAGTAAACTCGCTAAGAGAAATAATTCTCTTTTTTACTATGTTGCAGGAAGTCTTTTCAGCAGGACTTTAATTTCATTCTTGCATTCGTTAATCAGGAAAGAAATCAAAGAACGGTAAAAATCTCTTAGACACCTTTGGTCTCATTTCCTAATATTCACTTCTACTGAATCACACACGATGAAATTAGCCGAAGAGCTGACTGGAGGAACGGTAGAGGAAACAACAGAAAATTACCGGGCTGACAGAGCTTGAATGAAGTATATTTTTGGGCATTCCAATGGAAGAGTTTTCTCCGGTTTGTGCAGTCTTGTTAAAAATCAGTCCCATGACATCAGAGTTCTAACTGTCTGTGCAATTATACACTTACAGATGGACTACGCAAGACATCATCATAATCCTGCATCTGCAGCACGAAATAATGGAGGTAAGGACAGCTTATGCAACAGATTCAGAATCATGACCGAGTTTGATCTAATCATTGAGGTAAGAGCATCTATTGAGCTTGCTATTTGAAATCTTATTTGTATACTATAATTCTACTAATCACTTCTGAATGAAAATTTTAAGGAAGAAGTTTTCGATTTGCTTGACTCAAGAGCTCCCATTCAAAATCAGAGAAACTACCAGTGGAGGAATAACTTTGGCATAAGGGAAGTTGAAAGATTAGACAATCAGAGGTGAATCTATCATTTGAATTGGTTTCATTTGGATTTTTTTCATCTTCTATATATTTACTTAAATGTATGCTATTTAGTTACTTCTAGGTTGCAGTTGGAAAATAGTACAGATGGAGAATCCTGAGCATCTATCAAGGGAAAGTCCTCATCATCATCACTATCGCTGCCACATGGACCATCCCTTTAATTATGTTCATCTATGATCATTCTGCTCTCTTTACGTCTTCATTGGTGATCTCGTTTGTATCTAAGTCTTTTCTTTGTTGGTTTCACTTTTTTAGGATCTGAGATCTTGGCATTTACTTGCAACCAGCTTCTGAACCAAGAGCCTCATAAATTCTCTGGCACCATGAAACAAGTTCCTCAGTGTATGTCCTAAACCAACGACTCTTTGACAAATATTGTTATTCATATGTGGTTGCTTTAGTTAACTTTTGAGATGTCTTTGGACTATTATGAACTAGAAAAGATGCATGCTTACTTGTTGATTAGTTAGTCGTTTTCATGTTATGATTAAAAGATGCATGCTTACTTGTTGATTAGTTAGTCGTTTTCATGTTATGATTTAGCTTAGGTACTACGTTTTTGTGTTTGTAAAGCACTGATTTGAGATTTTTTTTTTATATATTTTAATTGTAGAGTATACAACTGTCTCCTGGGTTGCGGGAACATTGGTCATCTTTCACAAAGTGAAGGTACAAAACGACTATGGCCAGGTTTGATATGACATTCGCTTTCTCTGCAATTCTTTATTACTTAGAGAAATATTTTGGTGGAAAATTGATTAATGTGGGTAATTCATTACAGGTTGAATTAAGATATATACTACTCTTCAATTGTAGCCTATGGCCAGGTTATGACTAATTTTGAATTAAGATAGATGAGATATGTAAAACCAATATTACCCCTGTTTTGTGTTTTGATCTTGCTTTCACAGGTACGTGTCTTTTCCTCTTCAGGAACAGATTCCATCAGAGACCTAAGAGTTTTCTTCCTCAATCTCATAAAAAGTGCATACACTTTTCCATGTTTACTTTCTTCTCTTTTGTTTGTTTTTTTTATTTAGTTATTTGATTTTTTCGTACATGCTTGTTTCACTTTACTTCTTTGCTTCCTTCTTTGGTTCCTTGAATTCTTGTTTGTTTTCTTACCTTCTTCATTGGTCCCTTACATTGCTTCCTTGTTTGGTTCCTTGCATTCTTGTTTGTTTTCTTACCTTCTTCCTTGGTTCCTTACATTGCTTCCTTGTTTGGTTCCTTGCATTCTTGTTTGTTTTCTTACCTTCTTCCTTGGTTCCTTACATTGCTTTTTTCTTTGGTTACTTGCATTCTTGTTTGTTTTCTTACCTTCTTCCTTGGTTCCTCACATATTCTTTGATTTTTTGTGTTCTTGCTTCCTTATTTTTATGGATAATTTTGAATAATGATAAAATCTCAGTAGTAAATGAGATAATTACTTCACTTTAGTCTTTTTAACTTACTTCTACAGGTTGATCTTTTGTCTCTTTTCTTCTACAAGAACATATTTCATCAGAGACCAAAGAATGTTGTTATGTGTTCTTCTCAATCCCTTAAAATTGCATACACACTTGCTTACTTGTGTGCTTGATTTCTTCATATATTTATTTTGCTTTTTTGCTTACTTATTTGACATCTCCGTATCTGCTTGTTTCCTTTACTTGTGTGCTTCCTTATTTTCGCTTTTGCTTAGTTGCTACCTCCCTTACTTACTTCTTTGCTTCCTTCCTTGGTTCCATGTGTGCTCCTTTTGCTCCTTTTGTGTTTGTTTGTTTGTTTTCTTACTTTCTTCCTTGGTTCCTTGCATTCTTGTTTGTAATCTTATTTTCTTTCTTGATTCTTTTTTTAAGTTGAATGGTTCCTTACTTGCTTGCTTACTTTGTCTGTGATTGTTTGCTTACTTGTTTACTTGTTTACTTCCTTGATTTCCATGTGTGCTTCTTTGTTTCCTTCTTGGGTTCTTGTATGTTTTCTTATTTTCTTCATTGATTCTTTGCTTCCTAACTTTTTTTTTTCTTTGATATTCTGTTTACTTCCTTTATTCCTTACTAGCTTTTTGCTTCCTTGTTTAATTTTCTTTCTTGGTTCTTTGACTCCCTTCTTATTATCTTACTTATTCTTTGCTTACTTAACTTCTGAATTTGTCTAACCTCTTTACTTCGTTTCCTTAATGTTCTTATTCATAACTAACTCTGTAGCTTGATTCTCAATTGTATGCTATTTAGATACTTCTAGGTTACTGTTTGAAAATTGGAGAATCCGGGGCTTCTGTCAAGGGAAAGTCCTCGTCACCATCACTATCGCTGCCACATGGACCATCCCTTTTATGTTCATATATGATCATTCTGCTCTCTTTACTTCTTCTTTGGTGATCTCGTTTGTATCTAAGTATTTTATTTGTTGGTTTTACTTTTTCTAGATCTGAGATCTTGGCGTTTACTTGCAACCAGCTTCTGAACCAAGAGCCTCATAAATTCTCTGGTACCATGAAACAAGTTCCTCAGTGTATGTCCTAAACCAACGACTCTGAGACAAATATTGTTATTCATATGTGGTTGCTTTAGTTAACTTTTGAGATGTCTTTGGACTATTATGAACTAGAAAAGATACATGCTTACTTGTTGATTAGTTAGTCGTTTTCATGTTATGATTTAGCTTAGGTACTACGTTTTTGTGTTTGTAAAGCACTGATTTGAGATTTGTTTTTTATATATTTTAATTGTAGAGTATACAACTGTCTCCTGGGTTGCGGGAACATTGGTCATCATCTTTCACAAAGTGAAGGTACAAAACGACTATGGCCAGGTTTGATCATTGTGTTGCTCCACTAGTGGATGCCTATGGCCAGGTTTGATTTGACATTCGCTTTCTCTGCAATTCTTTATTACTTAGAGAAATATTTTGGTGGAAAATTGATTAATGTGGGTAATTCTTTACAGGTTGAATTAAGATACGACTCTACAATTGTAGCCTATGGCCAGGTTATGACTAATATTACCAATGTTTGGAGGTACGATGATGCTCTGATCTTCATTGTGACAGTAAACTTCCTTCAGATACTGTACAGGTAATAAGACACGCACCAATCCTCTAATCTTACTTTTGATGATGTTGTTGTTGTTTCATTTCTGGATGACAGCTAATGTTGAGAACATTAAGAGAGTCTAATACATTTTGCTAACAGATTTAAATTCAGTGTGTTATAGTCTTAGTTTGTCTCTGGAGACATTGATTTACTTATCAGACTTTGAAGGAACATACCGATGAAGCAAATTTTTGGCTTCATCTTCCAAGGATAAATCAGCAATTATATCGGAGGTATGTAAACCAACTTGTGGCTTGCTTTAACTACTCTTTTATGATGCCTCACAAGAGCGACATACATTTCAATTCATTTTTCCCTCAAGTAAGCTCAAAGCGAAGCCAAGCTGATTCATTTAGATGTGTGCTTTTTTTTCCAGATGGATGCAGAGGGGAAGTTTTTGCAGAAGCATAAACTTGTGGGGAACGAGAAGCCTGTGGACTGTGGTAATGGTTTGATGGAGTCCTGATGATAGACAAGTGATTACATGTGGGGACGAGTTGGTTATCAGGCGCTGGGATGCTGAGTCAGGACAATGAGTTCACGTGTATGAAAGGAATGGTGTTGGTTCTGTTTCTTGTGGATGGTTTCATGATGGTAAAGGTATAATTGGTGCAATGGCAGACAGACGCATCTATTTGTGGAATTTAGATGGGAGTGAGATAGAACACAAGCAAGAGCAACGGGAACGAAAGCAATCTGATGTAGCCATGACCAGTGATGGGAAGTGGATTGAAAGCATGATCAGGGAGCATGATATCTCATTTTCTTAATAGAGAAACCAGCACAGTTGATAAAGTGATTGAAGATGGAGACACGATTACCTCATTCACGCGTTCGAAAGACAACAAGTATATGCTGAACAATCTCATTAACCAGGGGATTAATATCTGGTACATAGACGTTGATGATCCACATAAGTATCATGAATACAAGGGCCACAAGCGTCGTCGGTTTATTATCAGGTCTTGCTTTGGTGGCTATGAAGAGAATTTTGTCGCCAGTGGAAGTGAGGATTCTCAGGTATAAATCTCTCATGGGGAAGAAGACAAGTATCTATCTCTCTTAAAGTGTCAGTTTAATGTAGTGGCATCTGTTTTTGATCCTTTTCTTTTAATCCTAGTTACAAGGTCGAAAAGGTTTAACATAAATTCTCTTGCCAACGTCCATGTATATAAAATAAGTCAAAAAGGTATTTACTGAAGCAACATTCGACTTCACTTTTAAATTGCAAGAAGCAAATTGATCTTTGTTCTTATTAGCTTGACGTGCAAAATTCTTGTGTTGCTTGTAGGCTTCTTATACGGAGGCTCGAGCTCATGAAAGATGAGATGCGGCAACAAATTGCTAAGGAGGTACTTGTTCAGGCAGCAATGAATTACATAACGTTCTTGTACTGATTAATTTGACCACTGCAGGCTAAAGGAAATGCAGTTCTACAAGCTAGCTTAGAGATAAGGAAGCAGGCTTTGCACGATCGTCCGGTTGGCACTTGAACAAGATATATAAACCTTCTCTTGAGATTTTGTGTTTATATTCTCCAATTTTTCTGTATAATTTCCAAGGAAAATAAACATCAATTTTGCTGACCATAGTTAACATGGAATTTTCCGGTGGGCAGATTACAGGAGCAACTGCAAGCTGAGAGACACCAACGATCTGCCCTTGAAGTTGGTCTAAGCATTTCTGCGGATTCTAAAGTCAGTCTACACTTTAGCTTGAAAAATCAGTTTTTTTTTATAACTTTTCTACTGCTATATCACTTGCTCTCCGTTGTTCTAACATCATCAGCTCTTGTTGAAGCTGATGTCACAAGAAAAATGCAGAAATCCATCATCAGCTTAATCAGCATCACTTAAGCTCACTACCAGATGCTCAAAGCCATCAACAAATTCTCCAGGAGCACAATACTCAACTGTGAGTTTACACTATGTACCTGGTTTTAGATCTATTCTAATAGTTCATACCAAAATATTACTCGAAAGTAAACTCGCTAAGAGAAATAATTCTCTTTTTTACTATGTTGCAGGAAGTCTTTTCAGCAGGACTTTAATTTCATTCTTGCATTCGTTAATCAGGAAAGAAATCAAAGAACGGTAAAAATCTCTTAGACACCTTTGGTCTCATTTCCTAATATTCACTTCTACTGAATCACACACGATGAAATTAGCCGAAGAGCTGACTGGAGGAACGGTAGAGGAAACAACAGAAAATTACCGGGCTGACAGAGCTTGAATGAAGTATATTTTTGGGCATTCCAATGGAAGAGTTTTCTCCGGTTTGTGCAGTCTTGTTAAAAATCAGTCCCATGACATCAGAGTTCTAACTGTCTGTGCAATTATACACTTACAGATGGACTACGCAAGACATCATCATAATCCTGCATCTGCAGCACGAAATAATGGAGGTAAGGACAGCTTATGCAACAGATTCAGAATCATGACCGAGTTTGATCTAATCATTGAGGTAAGAGCATCTATTGAGCTTGCTATTTGAAATCTTATTTGTATACTATAATTCTACTAATCACTTCTGAATGAAAATTTTAAGGAAGAAGTTTTCGATTTGCTTGACTCAAGAGCTCCCATTCAAAATCAGAGAAACTACCAGTGGAGGAATAACTTTGGCATAAGGGAAGTTGAAAGATTAGACAATCAGAGGTGAATCTATCATTTGAATTGGTTTCATTTGGATTTTTTTCATCTTCTATATATTTACTTAAATGTATGCTATTTAGTTACTTCTAGGTTGCAGTTGGAAAATAGTACAGATGGAGAATCCTGAGCATCTATCAAGGGAAAGTCCTCATCATCATCACTATCGCTGCCACATGGACCATCCCTTTAATTATGTTCATCTATGATCATTCTGCTCTCTTTACGTCTTCATTGGTGATCTCGTTTGTATCTAAGTCTTTTCTTTGTTGGTTTCACTTTTTTAGGATCTGAGATCTTGGCGTTTACTTGCAACCAGCTTCTGAACCAAGAGCCTCATAAATTCTCTGGCACCATGAAACAAGTTCCTCAGTGTATGTCCTAAACCAACGACTCTTTGACAAATATTGTTATTCATATGTGTTTGTTGAATGCCTGTGACAGTTAGTAAAGTAAAGGCTTATATATTTTTTCCCTGTAATTACATTTGTTCAGCTAGTAAGCGGCGGCTCGGGATACAGTTACAAAGCTGTCTGGAGATGGACTACTCAGAGAAAGCTGGGATATGATCTTATTGACTGTGACATAGAGGGATTTTCTCTCATAACCTAAAGTTTTGGTTTCCCTTTTGTAAAATTTAAAAATATAATCTAATTCGTTTGATGATGAAACCTGTGCAGATAGGTGTACATTGGACCCTGGCAGTGATTAAATGGATTTAATCCTACAATTTTGAAGGCTCTGGTATAGTTTCTTGATCATAAATTCTGCAGATTTTCATTTAATTCTACGATTATGGAATCGGTATTTTCTTTAGGCAAAGTACTTGGTGGATGAAGTTAAGGACAAGAGTGGAAAAAATATCTACCTTAGTTCATGGGACTCTGAATACGTTAAAGACCATACTCAGCAACAGAATGGGTACGTAAAACCAATGTTTCTCATAGTTTCTCCGCCACACACATCTATATCATAAATAGTATTTTCCATACTTTTTTCACAACTTCATTTCCATATCCAAGCTGATGTTGTTAATCTTAATCATATTCTATATGTGTGTTCTTTCTCATCTTAGGTATTTTATTTGTCCAACCTGAAGTGGTGATGGCGGGACATCTCGAAGTATATTGCCAACATACATATTCATTGGTGGTTATGGTGCGGTCATTTCTTCTAAGTATATACCAATTAACATTATGTTTGTTTCTTGTGTGTTTTAGTTGTTCTTCCACCACGACTAAAGATGATGGTGATGATATATTGTGCACAAAGGTTCATTTGGTTGAGCTAGATGAGGCTCGAAGCGATCATAACCAAACAAAGCTAGATGGAATGCATTTGAAAGCAGGTTGGGTTTACCTCACACCTACCTTTTTGTTATATATTCCTCGTCTTTGGTTTTATTTGAGAGACTAATGATTAATGGTAATAACATGTAATTTAGGATTCCATTGGTTGCAATAGCAAGACCATGATGATTGGTATGACTTTTTCACTAATTAGATTAACTCAAGCAACAATATAATTCTGCATGTAATTTATGATTTCCAGGTGATACAACTATTGCGGAGAAACAATAGATACGCTGAAGTATACCATATCCAAAACAGAACAATGGTGCGTACGTTAATTTTATTTCTGGCTTTTTTTCTATGGGATTTTCCTTTTCTTAAACCTTACCAACTTTTTATTTCGTGTAGTGAATAGACCAACTAAGACCCAGCAGCCACACAAATGCAGAGTCAAATCGAGCACTCCTATTTTTATGAGCACAATGCATTCAAATGCATAAACACATACATACATTAATGTGCATTCATGCATGCATACATACATACAAACATTCATGCATACATACCAATTAACATACGTACATACATGCATATATAAGCATCCATGCATGCATACATACGCATCCATGCATGCATACATCATATGCATTCATGCTTAATTGTTTCATTCTCTCTTTTTTTTTTTGCTTACTTCGTTGTTTGCTTTGTTTTGCTTAATTATGAGCACAATGCATTCAAATGCATAAACACATACATGCATACATACATACAAACATTCATGCATGCATAAACATACATACATAAATACATACATACATACATAAATACATACATACATGCATACATAAGCATTCATGCATGCATACATCATATGCATTCATGCTTAATTGTTTCCTTCTCTGTTTTTTTTTTTTTACTTACTTCATTGTTTGCTTTTTTTTTTTGCTTAATTATTTACTATATTTAATTTAAATATGTTTACTACCATTAGCATTATTATGCATTATGATTTACATTTCTTTTTGTTCGTTAGGATTGTTAAAATATTTTATGCAGCTGAGACTTGAGAGATTTTGTGAGCTAAATTTGTATGTACCCTTGAATGATATTACATAATAAATAAGATTTAATTGATTCAACAAAAATAAGAAAAAGAAAAAAAGAGGTTGGATAATATGAGTTGGGTATCAGTTGGTAATTTGGATATTTGAATTTTCATTAAATCAGATAAGGTAATGCATGACTCTATTTGGAGTTTCTTGAGTGTAAAATTGATGCAGACAGAAAACAAACAAGAGGGACAATCAGCAAAAACTGAAACACCAACATATACAAATTCTCATTTCTGAATCCACAAAAGTAAATCTACAATGCAACAAAGTAAATGCTAGTTATTATTCTTTGATGTAACTTATAAGATTCCAAAGCATTCCACGTCTGCCCTTCTGGTGCCAGGTTCATGATAACGACAAACAATATAAAAATAAGAATAAATATATGTTACAAGTAGCCTAAGAACATGCAATAATATAGAACCGATCAAACAATGATTCTTCTAATGTTCAACAGCTATTATATAAATAACATGTCTTGTTACCTTATACTTCAAAATAGTGCTTCTTATACGTCACCAATCGACTCCAAGTCCAATTTTTTAATTCCGAGGATTGTTCATATTTTCAATCATGTCGTTAAATGAGATTTAAACAATTATTTGGTAATATGGTAGCATAGCATTTAATCTCTCTCTAACGAACTTCCGCATCTTTTTCTTCATGGGAACCTCACCGGCTTTTTCGCCGGATGTCTCTTCCGATTTCACTTCATCTGAGCTTCGATTCGCTCTCCTTTCGTTCTCCTGTGCATTTTTGGCTTTACATCTCTTGATTTGGAGCTGATTTTGATTTCAATGGGAAGACGCAATTGCAAGTCGAAGTATCGCTCTCTTGCTCCCGATTCACCGGAATCCGGCACGGCGTTGTCACCTCGAGGTCGCGGTGAAGGATCTGCTCATCCTCCACCTCACTTGGCTTCAGGATCGGCGAATCGAGTTCAAGACAGTTCTGATCGTGCGCCAGTTCGCCGATCACTCTCTATTCCTTCTCATACACCATTTGAGGTATCAGATTCTCCGGATAAAATTCACTCTCTGTATCATTTACATAGTTCTGATCATCCCGGTCTTGTGTTGGTTTCTGAGCTGTTAGATGGCAATAATTTCTATGTCTGGTATGTTTCTATGGTGACGAGTTTGGAGGCTAAGAACAAGATAGGTTTTCTAGAAAGATCTATTGTAAAGCCTGATGAATCTGATCCTTATCAAAAAATTTGGTGTCTTTGCAATAGCATGGTGAAATCTTGGTTGTTGCATAGCGTTTCTAAGAATATCTATGGGAGTATTCTCTATATCAAACACTCCTCAGACATTTGGAAAGATCTCTATACTCGCTTTCACAAGTCCAACCTACCTCGCCTCTACAAGCTACGACATCAGCTCAATTCTCTCTGTCAAGGCAATATGGATTTGTCATCATATCACACTCCGACTCAATCTCTGTGGGAAGAACTTTCAAACATTCAAGTTACTCCCTATACAGTTGAGGATTTACTTGCTGAAAATGAGACAAATCGTGTCATTGATTTCTTAATGGGGCTTAATGAGAGTTATGAGAATATTCGAAGTCGCATCCTGATGAAGAAGACTTTACCTTCTCTGTCTGAGATCTACAATCTTCTTGATCAAGATGATAGCTAGAAAACTGTGCGATCTGTTGCAAGTGATCTCACCACTGCAGCTTTTCAGGTTTTAGGTCCAAGGAAAGATAGGCCCTACTGTACCTTATGTGGGAAAGTTGGTCATGTGGTGGATAAGTGTTATAAGAAGCATGGATACCCTACTAGTTTCAAGCCGAATCAGAAAGCAGATAAGCCTCCTCCTGTGGTTGCTGCAGCTGTTGTTGAAGAAGCATCTCCTGATTCTGATTCTACTAGTGACTTGTCTCCTGCTCAGATTCAACAGTTAATGTCTTTCCTTGCAAACAAGCTTCAGCCTCTTAACTCCACACCGGCTCCAGAAGTCCACTCTGTCTCAACATCTTCCTTACCTTCATCTTCTTCAACCACTAGTCCAATACCCGGTAACTTTTTCCCATCTATCTCTTGTTCTTTTGCCGGTATTGATCGACCATATGTCTGTTCATTGAATGGTAATCTTCCTGCCATTCATGCTTGGGTGATCGATTCAGGAGCCACCAATCATATTTCTCATGATAAATCTTCCTTCATTTCTTTTAAACCTGTCAGTAATCTTGTTAATCTTCCCAATGGGATTTCTGTGAGCATTGTTGGGATAGTTACAATACACTTAGGTAGTAATCTGATTCTTCATGATGTCCTATACATTCCTCAGTTCAAGTTCAATCTCCTTAGTGTCAGTGCCTTAACCAATAGTATGGGTTGTCGTGTCTGGTTTGACAAGCTTTCTTGTGGTATACAGGATCCTACTAGGGAATTTCTTACTGGAATGGGTAGACAGGTGGCTAACCTCTATTTCCTGGACATGGAGTCTTTATCTTGTCAAGGTACTTCTCTTTCTGTTGTTGCAGCTGTAGTTTCTAGTCCTGAGTTATGGCATAAGCGTTTGGGTCATCCAGCAATGTCTAAACTTTCACCTCTACAGTCTGTCATGTCTTTAGATAAAATAAAAGTAGATGCAGATTATCACTGTAAGGTATGTCATCTATCTAAACAAATACATCTTCCTTTTGTGTCAAAGAATAAAATAAGTGAAAACCCTTTTGACTTGGTGCATATTGATACCTTTCTCTGTTCCTACTCATGATGGCTTTAGATATTTTTTTACTAGTTGATGACTGTTCTAGAGCCACTTAGGTATATCTTCTTAGGAACAAATCAGATGTCTTACAAGTTTTTTCCACCTTTGTCAATATGGTAGAAACTCAGTTTCAGACTAGAGTAAAAGGGGTTAGGTCTGACAATGCTCCAGAACTCAATTTTACTTCTTTCTACCATTCTAAAGGCATTGTGTCCAACCACTCTTGTCCTGAAACACCACAACAAAACTTTGTGGTTAAAAGAAAACATCAGCACATTCTCAATGTTGCTAGATCTCTTTTCTTTCAATCTCACATTCCTCTTCCTTATTGGGGTGACTGTATTCTTACTGCAGTACACCTCATCAATCGAATTCCTGCTCCTATTCTTAAGGATAGAAGCCCTTTTGAAGTCTTAACAAAGAAACATCCAGATTATTCCGAGTTAAAAGTCTTTGGCTGTCTTTGTTATGCTTCTACTTCACCCAAAAACAGACATAAATGTGATCCCCGAGCTCGTGCATGTGCCTTTCTAGGATATCCTAGTGGTTACAAAGGATATAAACTTCTTGATATGAACCTAATTCCATCATTGTCTCTCGGCATGTGGTTTTTCATGAAGAGCTCTTTCCTTTTGTTGGATCTGATATTACACAGGATTCTCAATTCTACTTTCCTGATCAGATTCAACCTTTTCCTGTGGATAATCAAACTCCTGATGTTGGTCATTCTGTACCTTCATATTCTGTAGAGACTCAACCTTCTGTTGATCCTATAAAAGATGTCCATGAACCTTCTGTTCAAACATCCCACAGGAAGACAAAACAGCCAGCTTATCTTCAAGATTACTACTGTCATTCAGTGGGGTCTTCAACCATCCATGAAATCTCTCAGTTCCTTTCTTATGATAAAGTTTCTCCTCTTTATCTTTCCTTTTTGGTTTCCATAGACAAACAAAAAGAACCCTCATCCTATGCTGAGGCAAAGCAGATTATGGTATGGTGTGGAGCCATGGATGATAAAGTAGATGCCTTGGAGGACACTGACACTTGGACAATCTGTAGCCTGCCTCCTGACAAAACTCCCATCGGATGTAAGTGGGTTTTCAAAGTGAAATTCAATTCAGATGGCACCATTGAGAGGTACAAAGCCAGGTTGGTGGCAAAAGGTTACACTCAAAAGGAGAGAATTGATTATACTGAGACTTTCTCCCCAGTGGTCAAATTAACTTCTGTGAAATTCATTCTTGCCTTGTCAGCTATTCATGGTTTCTCTCTTACACAATTGGATATTTCTAATGCCTTTCTTAATGGGGACTTAGATGAAGAGATTTACATGAAACTACCCCTGGTTATGCTGATAGAAAAGGGATTGATTTACCCCCAAATGCAGTGTGTAAGCTACAGAAATCATTGTATGGCCTCAAGCAAGCTTCCAGGCAATGGTTCTTGAAATTCTTGACTACCTTGATCACCTTGGGGTTCACTCAAACATATGCTGTTCACACTTGTTTCTTCAAGATTATTGACACACTCTTCTTGTGTGTGTTAGTGTATGTTGATGATATAATAATAGCCAGTAATACAGATTCTGAGGTTGATCTTTCGAAGACACAGTTACAGTCTTTCTTCAAATTGCGTGACCTTGGACCATTGAAATACTTTCTTGGTTTGGAGATTGGTAGATCATCAGAGAGTATTCATATGTGTCAGAGAAAGTATGCTCTTGACCTTCTTGATGAAACTGGCTTACTTGAGTGCAAACCATCTACTATTCCCATGAGTAGAGAAGTTGGTGGACGAGAAAATCTGGGTTTTTTGGAGAAAGACTATCGAAATTATATTTACCGAAAGTGAATGGAAAAAATGGTAAAAGGAGACTGGAGCAGTTTTGGAATACTTTCAAAAAAAGAAAGAGGATAATTCATCTTTTTTTATTCAATGCAACTTGATGAGGACGACATGATCACAAATATCTTATGGGCAGATGATCGATCTATAAGTCGTTTGCATTGACACAACTTATAAGACCAATGAATATGATAAACTATTTGCTCCATTTGTCGGGGTCAATCATCATAAGCAAACTGTTGTGTTTGGTGCTGCTCTGTTATATGATGAAACCACTGAGTCATATAAGTGGCTTTTTGAGATTTTTCTTGGAGCAATGTCTCGAAAACAACCAAAAACAATTCTTATTAACCAGTCTGCAGCAATGGCGAATGCAATAGTGAAGGTGTTCTCTGAAACAAAACATAGGTTATGTGTTTGACATATTTACCAAAATGCTGCAAAGAAGTTGAGTCATGTATTTCATGGGCCAGGACAGTTTGCCACATACTTTGGAAAATGTGTATATGACCATGAAGAAGCATAGTTTGACAGAGAACAAATGGTTGAAGAATGTGTTTGAGGTGAGAGATAAATGGGCAATGGAAACACTTGAAAAGATAACCTACTAGAGAAACACTTAGAAAAGATAATTTTATATTTTCTCTATATAAAAAGTATGGTCAAGTTAAAGTTAAAACACTACGTGTGGTTAATTATAAAACTGATCCTTAAATTAAACTACTAGTTAAGCCATTTATATATATAATAATAATAAAAAATTATAATAATAATAATAATAATTTAAATAACCAGAGGAACACTCATTGATGTTTAAGATTTCAGCGGAATTCAAACTACAGTAAAACCTCTATAAATTAATATTCGGTAAATTAATAATCTCTATAAATTAATAAATTTTTGAGTTGGTCCAATGTAATAATTAACACAATTCGATTAAATGATAAGATAAAAAAAAAATTGAAAATTCTATCTAAATATATAGTTCCATCAATATTATAATTTAATAAGGGAGGATTACTAGAATGACTCTAAAAAATGGATTAATAGCTAGAATGACTCATATTTTTTTATAATTACTACACTGTTTTTTGCTTTTTTTAAATACATAAATACCCCTGAAATCTTTGATAGGAAAAAACGGAATCACAGAAATGCCATTAATGAATTAATTCCAGCGTCCCTAATATTTACGAAAATGTCATTCCGTCTTAGTAATCGCAGACTTATTTTCTCGCAGATTTATTTTTCTTTACCGCAGATGTATTAAACAAATTTAGTGACCACATACTTATTTAACGTCATCGCAGACTTATTTGACAGTTGCCGAGTTATTTTCATTTACCGCAGAGTTATTTGACTAACTTAGTTACCGCAAACTTATTTAACGTCATGGCAGATTTATTTTCCTTGCAGAGTTATTTTCCTTTACGGCAGAGTTATTTGACTAACTTAGTTACCGCATTTTGTTATCGTCACGGTAGATTTATTTCTAGTTGCCGAGTTATTTTCCTTTGTCGCTGAGTTATTTAACAAAAATAGTTACCGCAGATTTAATAACGTCATGCCAGACTTAATTTAACTTGCCAACTTATTTTTCCATTATTGCAGATTTACTAGACTTATTAAGTTATCACAGATTTAATAACGTCATGACAGACGTATTTTACGTTTTAGACTTATTTTTCCATTACTGCAGATTTATTAGACTTACCAAGTTACCACCGATTTATTAACGTAATCGCAGATTTATTTTTATCGTAGACTTATTTTTCCATTACTGCAGATTTATTAGACTTACCAAGTTATCACAGATTTATTAACGTTATCGCAGATTTATTTTTATCGTAGACTTATTTTTCCATTACTACAGATTTATTAAACTTACCAAGTTATCATAGATTTATTAACGTTACCGCAGATTTATTTTTATCGTAGACTTATTTTTCTATTATTGCAGATTTATTAGACTTACATAGTTATCACAGATTTATGAACGTCATCGCAGATTAATTTTATTTATAGACTTATTTTTGAATTATTTAATTTTGAATTATTTATTTTTGAATTTTGTTAGATATTTGAAATTATGTTAATAATTTTTATTTTCGAATCAGATATTATTTATTTATTTTTAAATTATGTTAATAAATTATTTTAAAGATATTTTAAAAATATTTTAATAATTTAGTTATTTTTGAACTATTTTTGTATAATATATTTTTATGTTTATTTTTTTATTTATGAATTGTGTAAGATATTTTTAAATATGTTAGTAATTTTTATTTTATTTTTAAATAAGATATTTTTGAATTAGTTTAGATTTTAATTTTTTTTTTTTTTTTTTGGAATTCCAATTTTTTTAATATGTTATATTTTATAATTATTTGTTTTTAATAATTTTTTTTTGTTTTAGTTTTTTAACAATTTTTTTTTTGTTTTTTATTCTTTTTTGTTTTTTTTTTAAATTTTGTATTTTTTTATTTTTAAAATTTTGAAAATTTTTAGTTTTTTAATTTTTTAATTTTTAATTTTTTCGTTTTATTTTTTAATTTTTTAATTTTTTTAATTTTTAATTTTTTTATTTTTTTATTTTTTTATTTTTTTATTTTTTTATTTTTTTATTTTTTTATTTTTTTTATTTTTTTTACATAATGGCAATATTGTTATTTTTTTAGATGGAGTAGATAATATTGTCTTTTACCCATTTTTTTAGTTAACCCTTTAGAAGAAGAGTCATTCTAGTAATATCACATAAAATGAGAGTCATTCTAGTCAAATTTCACATTTAATAATCATATATAACTTCCAAAATATAACTAAGATCATTTAGTGAAATATTACTCTAGTGTTGTTTGTTTATTGGTAAATTTGTATTTTTGTTGAATTTTATCTATAATTTTATCTTCTTACATCAAAAATATATGGTATTATCTTCTTAAATTACATTAAAAAAATTATTTAGCATTTTATATATGATAATTATTTTTTAACATGTACATGCCTCTAAAATTATTGAAATATCCTTTAACTTCTTACTTTAAATAGAATTTTTTTTTTTTAAATTAGACAAATTACTCTATAAATTAATAGTAATTATTAATCTATCGATAAATTAATATCTTTTATAAATTAATACCAATGGTTGATTGTTTGAAGATCCGGAGTTGAGAATTCTGATTTACATCATTACCAATTGTTGTAGATGGATTTGTATTTTGTTTTTCAACTGCAAAATTGTTAGAAGTACAAATTAGAAAACTTGTGGATGTTCAACATATGAAAAACAATATCAATCGCTCATCTATACTATATTTTTAGAGACTTACAGATTCATATCCAATATGCTTTATGAATTGCTTCTATGATTGGAGGATCTTGACATGGATGCTTGGATTCGCCAACCAGTTTTGAAAGGCTTAACTTCTTTGAGGTATGATTCACCAAGTCTTAGAGCCATGGTTTAATGTTTTTTTTTGTTTTGTGGGTTTTTGGGTTGATATGGAATGAATAGATGAGTGACGATGAATGGAGAGTATTTATAGTCTCGGTCGAATAGTATAGGTGAGTTTAGGTAAAATCTTGAAATTGGTTAAATGAATATTCGAATGTTATATTTTGCGTGATAAAATTGTCGAGATTATAGGTTTGTTTAGGAAAGGAGGGTCGCAGCGGCTTGAGCTGGATCATTACCTCCCCTCACAAGTCATCACGAATCAAAGGGTCTTCCACACACGATTTCACTCCATCTGCCCTTGTGGCAGAAGCCTTAGCCGTTAAATCAGCATTACTTGCAGCGCAAGAAGCTGACATCTTCGACTTGATCTGTTTCTCGGATTGTAAGGAGCTAGTCACCTTTATCAACTCGAAAGGTCATGAAAATTCTCTACATGGAACTTTATCGGATATTCAGTATCTTGCTAGTCATTTCAATGTAATTTCCTTTAACTTTGTTTCTCGGGTAGAAAATAGAGAAGTCGATGCTTTGGCAAAGGCCTCGCTTCTTACTCTCGCTGCCTCCTCTGCTTATAGAGATGTTGGCACTATCCGTTTCGACATTTAAGTCTTTATAAAGGTTTGCACAAAAAAAAAAAAAAAAAAAAACTCAAACGCACTATGTGACTGTGTGAGTTCAATCCAAATATCCACGCTTATAAGAATTTCAAATTTTCCAGTGGAAAACACCAATTTCAACGAGAAATAATTGTACATTTACAAAGTCGAAGTCTTAGTCGTAGTGTGAGACTGTGAGTGATATCGTTCATGTACTTTGAGTCGTATGACAAGATACGTTTGGCTTACGAGGTAAGGTCTTTGTGGAAAACGTGTGGTCAGCATCTTTTACTCCGACCAAGCTTTTTTCATATGATATTTTGCTTATTAGTAACCAATTAAGTTGGGGAATGAAATTATTCTAACTAAAATTTTGAATTGATTTTTTTTTATAAAACAAATAGTCAAAAATACTCATTATCATTTGCTTTGTTTCTAAAACTTATACAAGCTTTATACCGTATAAATCGCTTAAGATTTTTTTTTTCCTTGCTTATATATACCACACAATATTTCAAAAAAACAAAAGGCAAAAAAGAAAAAAAAATAAAAATAATAAACCTTTGAATTCTGTTAAACATGCGATAACTAGACTTGACAAAAGGCCTACGGAATTGCTGATATGGCTTTCTTGGATTGGAACAAGAATTATTTTAGCCAAAACCGATCTCTATAATGATTCTGAAAACTTTTTCAAGTTTAGCTAGCAAATCATTTATTCATATCGAGTCACAAGAAGTATTGAGTTCTCAAATCTACTACTACACACTTTTGATTTTGGAGTAGTATTTGCAAAGGAATAACAATCATCCTATTTAGATGTAAAACTGGGTCTAAACTATAAAATTGTTACCGGAGTGGAAGTACAAGAGAACTTACTTGGTCGGCCACAGCATATTAGATTGCAATTATGCATGGAAGACAGAAACAACCAGCAAGGCCGATAACACAAGCCAGTGCAACACAGAACACAACAAAGAAAACATCCAGCCACAAAGATAAAACTTGAAAGAGTCTCTAAAAATAAGAATACCACTGAGACCACCAAACAGTACTGTGGATCATCAAGAACCATATGGAAACAAAAGAATAAATCAGAGATATGAGACTTAGAAAAACAATAAAGAAGGATCAAAATGGCCTAAACTTTATCTAAAACTCTACAACGTACAAGATCAGTTACAAACCATGTTCTATTAGATCAGGCTTGAACTTGTAAGTTGTAACATTACAAGAACTTGTAAGTTAATCTAATTATAAAGTGTTGTCAATCAAAATATTAAGACTTAATATATCACAACAAATGTTGGTATGCCTAAAATTTTGTAAAGCACAGAATCTGGATTATGATATATATGTATGTATGTTCTATGAAAGATTTTGGAATACCAAAATCAGTTGGACTGAAACAAAACGATGGATGAGCAAAGAAGACCAAGAAAATTGTACCTGATAAGTTGAAAAGTGCTTCCAATTAAACCTCTCCATGACACACCAAGTGGTCGTTTTCACCATAATCTTTTGGCAAAAAGACATGTACATGTATCATACAAAGCCATATATATAAACCACCAAATTATCTCATGAACTCAAAAGATACATACCTATTCACATTGTCACATTCATCTATCGATGCATGTAACATATAAATTTTTAGGTTTAACCATAAAACATACCGCGTCGTAATCAATTACGGAGATTTTTTGTTAAATGAAAGAAAATTATAAATTTGGAATACAATATTTTCTTACTTTTTTATAAGAATGCTGAGATTCTAATATCTTTGTCATCCGTAAACATGTGTTTCAGCTAATTTAATGGTGGAATGGAGTACGTAGGGAGAAGACCGATCGAGGAAAGATTATATGAGTAAGAAAGAAACATCACCAACTTAAGTCGATTCATTTTTTAAATTTTAATTAAGAAGACATACACTTTTTCTATCATCTTAAAGAATCTTAAAATCTCAAATACGTACATTTGCTCTAGAACATGCGTATATAGGTCTGTTCTTTTCTCAGTCATTCGACCAGCGTCGGCAACAGAAAAATAACATTATGAAAAAGGCAGTTTGTGACAGCGGCGACTTTTTTTTATCGTTGGATCTAAAACAAAGACAAATGGAGTCGATGAAATCTGACGCTGAAAATATCAGCGACATGGGCGACTTGGTTTTTGGTCGATGGATCTCTATTTTCAAATTAGAATAACAAACCTGTTTCGTTTTTCGCTGTTAGGATGGAGAAAGAAAAGCTTTTGAAGCTTTTATTTTCTTTGTCGCATTAGCTAATCCAGAGACTAAGGAAAGAACAATCCTTATGTAGTTTTAAGCGGAAGACATAAATGTGGTAATTTAATTAAGGAGCAAGATCTCTGACAAGCAAAGTGAAGATGGATCGTTAAATCCCAAAACAGTAATAAAAATATATGAAGTCATGATAATCGTTTTACTTTCTTTTAATTTTCCTTCCCTTTCAAAAATTTATATTATACAAGACTCTTGCAATTTTGATTTGATATGCTCTGGTTGTTCCTAATGTTTTTATTTTATTTTTTGAAATTTTTTAATGTTTAGAACCTTTCGTATACTATAAAATCTTTCTTTTTTATCCGTTTTAATTTTTTATGACCCAAATAAACAAAAGTTAGATTTTAAATTTTGTTTCCTAATTTGGTTGGTTTGCAATCATAATCGGTTCGAGTGGTTCATCCCATACGTATGAACTCCCTTTTGAGACAATCTCACATACTCTCTAGAGTTTTTTCAACGCCCGGTCGACGTACTAACCCCACCAGTGTCTCCAATAGCAGCCACTGCGATATATGTCACCTGGACGATATCGACATACTCCTTGTCTGAAGAAGAACCCGCTCTTTTTTTCAAAATGTGATGCTGTGAGATATTTGGATATTTTCCAAATATTTTTCGTATTAATTTCATTATTATTTAAATAATTTCTTTATTTATTTATATTTATTTTTTGTAGTTTTTTAGAATATTCTAAATACCTAAGGTTTATGCTTTATTATAAATAAGTTTTTTAGTCCTCTTATTGTATTTAATTGTTTTATGAATTGATTAATCGAAATATTTAAAGAGGTTTTATTAAACCACTATGAGAAGTATTCACAAATTCTAGAGCTTTTTTGAAAGTGTAAAAGACTTTCAAACTCTAATTATCTGGTATTATAATGAATCAACAAATCTCTAGTTCTATCCCTAAAAGCTTCCGCTACATCAAAATAGAAGCGAGGCTAGAAAAACAGCAATTCACTTTGCAATCCTCGATTTACCAGCTTCAATCATTTTCAAGTCGTTAAATATGGGATTCAAAAAATTTTATATATAATTTTATTCAAACAATTTTCATAAAATATTGTTATTGACAATTCTTGGTGCGATAAGATAGTTGTAGACCTTTGATACATGTGCCCGAGATTGTGAGATTCTCGTCGGGTTGCCAACACGAGATAATGTGAGAATCGCAAAAATGGAACAATGGCACGAGATACATATAACTTTTTGACTTTTCTTTTGATCTGATTTTTTTTTTAAATCACTTTAACTTTATGATTTATTTAATAAAGTTATGTGATATACTTATACTAACATCCAAATCGTAATATCAAATCTTTTCAATTTCTAGAATTAATAAAAAATTCACGCATGCACCACTACATCAAACATAATCTAGTATATATACCTTTGAATGTAATTGGAAGTTTTTTTTTTTGTCCACGTACTGTGCAATTTAAATTTTCTAGTTTTCTACCGTATATGGACGGGTCAACGTATTCTTTTACGTATAAGGAGTTAAATTTTTCAAGACACGTGAAAAATGGCTATCCTGTCATATCATGAGACAAAAATGGCTCCATTCTCTAAGCATGTTGGGTCCCACTGGACCGTCCCAGTTATCCTCTCATCAACTAATTCTGTGGATCTTGTTTCACACTATTTTTTCTATTCGTATTGGTTGATTTATTCCACACTTTTTTTCTTCTGACTAATATATTTAAATTTTAAATTTTACAATAGTTTTGTTTAATAAAATTCAACATTTTACCTTATTTTTTATTTCATATTTTTTGTATTTATGTTTTTTAATTTTATACTAATAACAATTAACGATTGAAATTAAATAAAAATAGTTAGAGTGAATTTTTTTTTTTCGAAGTAATATAAAGAAAACAATACTATATAGATATTCATTATAAAAACAAATTAAGTTGTAGTAAAATATAATATAATATAAAATATTAAGATTTGGGTAGAGAAAAGGGTAATTAGTATAATTTTGGAAGTTAAAAGAATTATATAGGGATCTATTTAAAAAAAAAATTTTAAAGATATAACAAAGAGTTTCTGGAAGAATAAGTAAAAAATATAGTAAAAATGTCAATTTTTTTATGTGACCAAATAAAATGAACAATTCTATATTTATAGAGTACAAAAATAATGAATTTTGATATTAAAAATATTAAAAAAATTATTTGTAATATAATAATTAATCTTAAATTGATAAAATAAGATAAAAATCTCAAAAATTTTAACAACCAATAAAAACTAAACATGTGTTTCATCTTGTTTATTTATTTATTTTGGTTGAAAAAAAGGTTTACGTGTGATGGATACGCACGCAAAAAAAAAACAATTTATTTCATTTCCAACTTCGTCATATCATGAGAAAAGATAATCGTAATAAATGTCAACAACAAGTGGAAGAGAACATGTCGAATCTAACATCAGCTTCAGGAGATCATCAAGCAAGTGTGTCTTCTGGAAACAGAACTGAAACTAGTGGCTCTAACATTCATTTAAATACTCAGCAACAAGAACAGTGTTTTGTTCAACAACCATCTCAAAAAAGAAAGAGAAATCAACCAGGAAATCCAGGTTTGTTGATAATATTGAAGAACTAAAAAAATCCAATTTTTCTTAGTTTTTTTTTTTGGACGTATTCATTCTCATTGTTTGATATATACAGTCATCGATTATTGTTTTTTTTTTTGAGAATTATGGGTCTTCGAATATTCCTTTTTTACCCTTTTAATTATGTCCTCGTTCTCATCTCTATTATTAAAATGGCAAAACAAAACAAATAAAAATTCAAACTTTATTAGTTTTTCTTTTGGATTTCTCTTATTATTATTCTGATATGGGTTTTGTTAAATTTATTCTTAGACGTTCTTCTTTATTGGGAAACAGCAAAAGTATAGATTGTTACTATATATAAAAAACCTTATGATTTATTTTGGACTTTATATTGATGTTTTTCTTGACTTGTTTCAATCAGACCCAGACGCAGAAGTGATGGCTTTATCACCAAAAACACTAATGGCAACAAACAGATTCATATGCGAGATTTGCAACAAAGGTTTTCAGAGAGACCAAAACTTGCAACTTCACAAGAGAGGACACAATCTACCATGGAAGCTTAAACAAAGGTCAAGCAAAGATGTGATAAGGAAGAAAGTTTATATCTGTCCAGAGCCTGGTTGTGTCCATCACCATCCATCAAGAGCTCTAGGTGACTTAACCGGAATCAAGAAACATTTCTTCAGAAAACATGGCGAGAAAAAATGGAAATGTGAAAAGTGCTCGAAGAAATATGCGGTGCAATCAGATTGGAAGGCTCATTCTAAGACTTGTGGCACAAAAGAATACAAATGTGACTGTGGAACTCTCTTTTCTAGGTAAAAACCACCCTTTCACACCATTTAATTTGATTTAAATATGCTTTTTTTATATAGTAAAAATTCATTTTATGAAACTTGTGCATTCATATTAAAGTCTTAAGGTTATTTACAAGGAAGAAGACAAGAGTGTGTGATGTTATAGATGTGTGGTGTAATGTGAAAATGAGTGACACATATAATATTGCATAGTACCATCTGTTGGGATTATGAGTAGTTTCATTTAATTTGGAATAGGACGAGAGTATAGTAATCAATTAAGTAGCTCAAAGAATCTACATTTAAAACAACTATTTATTATGGTGGTACTTCTTTTTTAATTTGTTGATGTTAGAATCTTCGAATTTAGAAACCGCGAAATTATCGAGATTCTGAGAAGAGAGAGATTTTCTTATTATCGTTGTTTTGAGGTGTGGTTACAAATGATCTAAACGATCCTTTATATAGAGAAATAAAAGTGAGTTACTATGCTGCATAGTGACGGTGGGCTCCACATCAAATATTATAGAAAAACAATCGTGGGCTGTTGTGTGATTTTGTTGACATTTACAACACTCCCCCTTGGAGACCAGTGTCACTATGTCTGTTGCGTAATATCTTCTGTTGCCTCATTAAAAACCTTTCTAGGAAAACCCAGTGGGAAAAACCATAGTAGGTAAAAAGAGTACAACTACGCAAACTCCCCCTCGAATGATCAAGTGTCGTCTTGTAAATTTTGCTTCCCCTTGATTATCCATCATTAATAATATATTATGTACTGCCTCGTTAAAAACCTAATCATGGAAAAACCCAATGGGATAAAAACCATGATAAGGGAAAAAGAGTGCAGTCTCCCCCTCGAAATGATGGATATGATCTTTTCCTTATAGATCACGTAGATGACGCATTCCGATACTTCGAACATGTTTTCTGAATGTTGTAGTAGGAAGTGCCTTCGTGAACATATCGGCTGCATTGTCTGTTGAACGAATATATTGGATATCCACTTCTCGATTCTTCTCGAGTTCTTGTGTGTAGGAGAAATATCTTGGTGGAATATGCTTCGTTCTGTCGCTTTTGATGTAACCTTCTTTGAGTTGAGCGACACATGCAGCATTATCTTCAAATAGTTTTGTTGGTTCCTTATCAGTGGTTATGCCGCTTGCTTCTTGTATGTGTTGAGTCACGGATCTGAGCCACACACATTCTCGGCATGCTTCATGGAGTGCAATGGTTTCTGCATGATTTGAGGAAGTGGCGACTAACGTTTGTTTTTGTGAACGCCACGATATTGCAGTTCCTCCAATTGTGAAAACATATCCGGTTTGGGATCGAGCTTTATGCGGATCTGATAAATAACCTGCATCTGCAAAACCAACTAGACCAATTTTGGATTTTCTAGGATAAAATAATCCTAAGTCAATTGTGCCTTGAAGATAACGGAAAATGTGTTTGATACCATTCCAATGTCTCCGTGTAGGAGATGAATTGTATCTTGCAAGTAAATTATTAGCAAATGCTATATCTGGTCTTGTACAATTTGCAAGATACATAAGTCCACCGATAGCACTCATATAAGGTACTTCGGGACCAAGTATTTCTTCGTTATCTTCACAAGGCCTGAATGGATCTTTCTCAACATTCAGAGATCTATTTACCATTGGAGTACTCAAAGGAGTCGCTTTATCCATGTAAAAGCGTTTTAAGATTCTTTTGATATAGTTTGATTGATGCACGAATATTCCATCTTGTAAATGCTCTATCTGGAGCCCGAGACAAAATTTTGTCTTTCCAAGATCTTTCATTTCGAACTCTTCTTTCATATGAGTTCTTGCATCATTAATCTCCTTCGGAGTTCCAATTATATTTAAGTCATCGACATATACAGCAATGATCACAAATCCTGATAGGGATTTCTTAATAAAGACGCAAGGACTAATTTCATTATTTACATACCCTTTCTTTAATAAATATTCGCTTAAACGATTGTACCACATGCGTCCGGATTGTTTTAATCCGTAAAGTGATCGCTGTAATTTGACCGCATATATATCACTAGGCTTTGAGCCTAGTGCCTCAGGGATTTTAAATCCTTCTGGGATTTTCATGTATATTTCGTTATCCAGTGATCCATATAAATATGCTGTCACTACATCCATGAGGTACATATCTAGATTATTGGATGCTGTTAGACTCATTAAGTACCTGAATGTAATTGCATCCATGACGGGAGAATATGTTTCTTCATAATCAATTCCCGGTCTTTGAGAAAAACCTTGTGCAACAAGTCGTGCTTTATATCGTGTGATTTCATCTCTTTCATTTCTTTTTCGCACGAAGACCCACTTGCACCCAATAGGTTTTATATCATTAGATGTCGTGACAATACGTCCAAAAATATTTCTTTTGTTGAGGGAAAACAATTCAATTTGCATGGCACTTTTCCATTTTTCCCAATCATGTCTTTTCTGACATTCTGATACAGACCATGGATCGGGATCATCATTTTCATGATCAATCTCTTTGGATACAGAAAAAGAAAATATTCCATTATCATCATTAATATAATTTCTAGCCCATAATTTTCCATCTTGGGCATAATTAATGGAAACTTCATATTTTTCTGTATTATCTTTCCCCTGAGGATTTTTCTCGTTATCTGGTTCTTCTTGAACCTTTTCATTTTCTTCTCCTATTTTCTTTTTCTTTCGGGGATTTTTATTTTTAGAGCCCATTGGCCTCCCGCGCTTTAGCTGAACTTTGGGTTCATTTGCTTTGCTTCCATTGAGTTCCTCTATTGGAATTTCAACTCTTGATGGAGCATTTGCAGCGGGGATATAAGACTTTGTTACTCTCTTTGTATCTGTGAACACATCTGGTAATTGATTTGCCAAATTTTGTAAATGTACAATTTTTTGTACTTCCATTTCGCGTTCTTTATTTGGAGGATCAAGATATATCAAAGATGGTGTAAACCATGTAATATCTTTGGGTATTTGTTTAATTCCTCCCCTAACGCTGGAAATTCATCTTCATTAAAATGGCAATCAGCAAAACGTGCCGTAAACATGTCACCAGTTTGTGGTTCAAGATATCGAATTATACTCGATGATGCATAACCGACGTATATACCCAACCTCCTTTGTGGCCCCATTTTTGTTCTTTGTGGTGGGGCTATAAGAACATAAACCGCACATCCAAAAATACGGAGATGGGATACATTTGGCTCTTGGCCAGATGTTAGTTGTATAGGAGAATATGTATTTTGCGCACTTGGTCGTATCTGGACCAATGCCGCAGCATGCAATATTGCATGACCCCATATAGAAATTGGGAGTTTTGTTCTCAATATTAACGGTCTAGCAATGAGTTGCAACCGTTTAATCAAAGACTCAGCCATGCCATTTTGGGTATGAACATGAGGAACCGGATGCTCAACATCGATTCCTATTGATAAACAATAATCATTAAAAGCTTGTGAAGTGAATTCACCAGCGTTATCAAGCCTAACTTTCTTTATGGCATAGTCAGGAAATTGTGCTTTCAACCTGATTATTTGGGCAATGAATTTTGCGAAAGCCGTATTTCGTGTTGTCAATAGACACACATGTGACCATCTACTAGATGCGTCAATTAATACCATGAAGTATCGAAATGGTCCGCATGAAGGGTGGATTGGTCCACATATATCACCATGAATTCTTTCTAAGAATATTGGAGATTCATTCCCAACTTTGACTGGAGATGGTCGAATTATGAGTTTTCCTTGAGAACATGCTTTACATGAGAACTCACAAGATTGTAAAATTTTCTCGTTTTTTAATGGATGACCTTTTGAGTTTTTCATAATCTTTCGCATCATGATTGAATCAGGATGTCCAAATCTTTCATGCCAAACTTTAAATGTATTAGTAATCTCTGTGGCATATGATGCGATTATGTAAATCTTTGTGCAATATAATCCGGAGGATAACATTGGTAGTTCTTCCAATATATGTTTCCTCTCTTTTGTAATATAAAGGTATTCAATGCCATTTTTATTCATAGTCTCTATATGATATCCATTTCTTCGGATATCTCTGAAACTTATCAAGTTTCAATGAGACTTAGGGGAATATAATGCATCACTTATTTCAAATTTTGTTCTCCTTGGCATTAGGAAACTTGCGTTTCCAGAACCCATAATAATATTTGCACTTCCAGAAATAGTATTCACGCTTCCAGCAAAGTCTTTTATTTTTAGTGAGGAAAAATATTTTTTATCTTTAAGAATTGTATGAGTCGTAGCACTGTCTGCTAGACATATCTCTTTATCCTCAATCTCGAACTTTGACATTTTCTGACATAAAATATAGAGTATTAGTAAAACAAATTTATATATAATTATTTTACAATAAACTTATAAACGCATAAGTTATAATATTTTACAATGAAAACATTATTCATAAAAACATATAATACAATCATATTGATATCATGTCGCCTTTAATATTCTATTTCCCGTCGTTATTATCAACAAGAAAATCGGCAATATCAAGAAGAGGTTCATCCTCTATGCCATGAAAGGAAGGTCCAGCCTGATCCTCTATGCCATGGAAAGAAGGTCCAGGCTCATCAAAGATGAGGTTGGCTTCAGCATTATATTCTTTTCCTTTTTTAGATGCTTGGTAAAGATCAGCAAAATGTCTTGGTATACGACATGTTTGATACCAATGCCCTTTCATGCCGCATCTGTAACATATATGTTCTTTTGGCTTTTTCACAACACGACCAACATCATTCACTTGAAGGTGTTTGTTGGTGTTTTCAGCATTGTTGTGATGGAAACTCCTTCCTCTTCCTCGTCCATGACCTCTTCCAAAACCGCGACCACGGCCTCGACCGCGTCCACGTCCTCGTCCTCGTCCACGCCAATTATTAAAACTGGATGAAGCAATATTTGCTTCTGGCAGTGGAGCTGATCCAGTGGGACGAGATTGATGGTTTAACATCACAATCTCATTATTTTGTTCCGCAACAAGAAGAGTTTGCATTAAATCTGAATAAACAGTATACTCTCTTGCTCGATATTGTTGTTGTAGAATTACATTTCCAGGATGAAATGTTTGGAGTTTTTTTTCGATCATATCGAAATCACTTACTTTTTCTCCACATAACATCATCCTGGAAGTAATCCCGAACAAAGCGGAATTATATTCTTCCACACTTTTGTGATCCTGAAATCGGAGATTAAGCCACTCATGTTTGGCTTTTGGTAAGATCACATATTTTTGGTGATCAAATCTACCTTTTAATGATTTCCAGAGATCAGCTGGATCATCTTTTGTGATGTATTGGTCTTTTAGACCATCGTGGATGTGATGGCACAAAAATATCATAGATTGTGCCTTTTGTTCATCTGATGTCTCTTTTGACACATCGATGGTATCAAGGAGTTGTTTTCCTTTCAGATGCCTTTGTATTGCTACTGCCCATGTCATATAATTTTTCCCAGAAATATCAAGAGCAGTGATTTCGAGTTTTGCCAAGTTCGACATGATATCTGTATTCATAATATAACAATTTGTTAACAAAAGTCTCATAAATATAATAACAATAATTATTATTATTTTATTGATGAAATGATATTACATATTAAAAAGTACCGGTTACATTAATAATGCAAGCGATTATAAAGAAAAAGATTGCGTAAAAGAGTAAACCGATGTTTACGATGAACTCTCCGTGAGAAAATTCCCCAACGAAGAGACCGTAAACAAATGCAAGAATTACAAAGAAAATAAGAATTAAAATCAAACGAAACATTCTTCAAAACTTCAAATCTTCAAAACTTCAAATAAAGCAATTTTTCGGAGAAAGATTTAAGAGAAATGAAAAGTTTTGATGTGATGAAATGAGTGAAGAATGAATGAATTTATAGATTGAAAAATCACTATTTACTAACCGTTAGAATCACTGTTCATAACGGTCGGAAACAACGGTCGGAAACACTATTCACAACGGTCGGATTTTGAAAAGTTAAAAGAAAAATTTTTGCGACCGTTAATGAGAAAAATCAATCTGAAAAATTTAATAATCAATCCGATAAAAATTTACCAATTTCAGAAAAATTTATAAATTAAAATTCATTTTATCATATAATAATTTATTAAACAATAATATTATGGTGACAGAGTCATCCATCTCAGAACGATAAAATATGGTGGTGGCATAGCCTTCCGGAATTATGGTGCATGAGGCATCCATAAGACATAATATAAAGCAGTAAATAAATATAAACATTAAATAAATAATGGCGGCTGAGCCGTCCGGAATTATGGTGCATGAAGCATCCATAAGACATAAAATAAAGCAGTAAATAAATTATGGCGTCTGAGACGTCCATTATTATGGTGTATAAACATCCATAATGTAAAAATATTTCCATAAATACAGGGTATAAGTCAGTCATATTTGTGATACGTGGTTACTCTATTGAGAACGTATCGAAATCGATTTGGATATCGATTTTTACCATACAGAGGTTCTGCATGGATGATACTAGGGTCTCCCCTTCACTCCTGGGAGTTTTATACCGATATATCACATATATTTTTATTGATCTGATTTCTGTAAAGAAACTCAACCTTTTCGGTATATTGAAGGATCGGATGAATGATAATTTTCCGGCGGTGTGAATAGTAAATCCGGCGGTGAATAGTGGATTCCGGTGATGAATAGTAACTCCGGCGGTGAATAGTTACTTCCGGCAATGAATAGTAACTTCCGGCGGAAATCGTTTAGATTTGATCGAAGTGATCGTGCTGATAACGTGTTAGAAACTTCGAATTAAGAAACCGCGAAATTATCGAGATTCTGAGAAGAGAGAGATTTTCTTATTATCGTTGTTTTGAGGTGTGGTTACAAATGATCTAAACGATCCTTTATATAGAGAAATAAAAGTGAGTTACTATGCTGCATAGTGACGGTGGGCTCCACATCAAATATTATAGAAAAACAATCGTGGGCTGCTGTGTGATTTTGTTGACATTTACAACAGTTGAGTTGTTTTTATTTCTTGAGTTCTAGTAATACTATCAATCTTTTAAAACGGTCACATTTATTGCATAATGGATCTATATCATCTTATTATTCACACGTGACACACCCTCCACAAATAATGCATGCTTTTATATGGACCTACAAACCTCAAAAAGTCATTGTATTGTTGATTAATTTTTAATTATTGGTTTGATGATTTTGATTTGTTGGAATATTGCAGGAGGGACAGTTTCATAACGCATAGAGCATTTTGTGATGCTTTAGCAGAAGAGAGTGCAAGAGCCATACCAACCCCTATTATGATCCAATCTTCTTCTCATCATCAAACACAACAAAACATCAATTTCTCTACTTCATCCCAAAACATCAACAACAACAATACTTTCCATGGTCCTATGAAGCAAGAAGAACCAAATCACTTCCAAAACATCCCTTCTTGGCTTGCCTCATCAAACCCTAACCCTAATGGCAACAATGGTAATTTGTTTCCTCTTTCGTCTTCTGCAACCACCGGAAGATCCAACTTTCACCACTCATCGCCGGCTATGTCAGCCACAGCTTTACTCCAGAAAGCAGCTCAAATGTGTCCCACAAAGTCGACAACTCATCAAGAGGAAGAAGAGAGATCGTCAAGGTCAAGCTATAACCTGATCACGACTACAATGGCGTCTATGATGACTTCACCATCAGAACCTGGATTCGGATCATTTCAAGACTACTATATGATGAATCATCAACATCATCACGGCGTAGGAGAAGCTTTCAACGGTTCTTTTGTGGCCGGAGACGAGAAGAACGATGTAGTCGATGACAGTGGAGGAGAGACGAGAGATTTCTTGGGGCTAAGGTCGTTAATGTCTCATAACGAGATTTTAAGCTTCGCTAATAATCTTGGCAACTGTCTCAACACTTCTGCTTCAGAGCAACAACAAAACAGCCACCAAGATTAAATATATATATGTATAGCGACTTTTCTATAAAGTTAGTTAAAATTATATGTTGAATGTTCTCGAAATGAGAATTATCATGGGGCAATCAAGTTTATACCAGAAAAAAAAAAGGGAAATTAACTAATTTACATTTATGTTTTACTATTCGTCTGTTAATTAATAATTTTATTTATGATGCATGCAAAACATAATAAGAGAACTCTTTGCGTATTTATGAAAAATGAAATGGTCAAAGTGAAGTCAACATATTTGTTAGTCACTTTGTTTTGGTTCTTTATCCTCCGCACATGCAGAAGAGACACGTGTGTAGAAAATTGAGTCCATCATCGACCACATACAAATGATATAATTGTGGTGCGGTAAAATGATGGGAGGTTGGTAAGAAAAATTGCGGCAAAAAAAAAGATGTGATATTGGGATATCAACCTTAATACTCCACTAGCACTACTAATTTTTGTATTGTTTTTCTTCTTATAGTGTTCTTTTTGTATCGTTTAGCTGATTAATTACATGGAGGACGATATATATTTTAATGCCATACCACTAAACAAATCAGAAATACTAGAGTATGATAACAAAGAATGCGGTTGAAAAGAAAGCGATAAATAAAAAAACCACTTGTACCATTTTTATTTTGAGATTATATAGAATTTTATCATTTTGATAGAGTAGTTTAGTATCTATAATATTTACGAATCTTCTAACCAATACATCATGCATGATTATAAAATTATGATTTAAAAAAATAATAATAATATTATTGAACTAGTGATTTGAAAAAATATCTTCAAACTGAATGTTATTGGAAATTTTCTAGCATTGGTTTTAATAAAAAAAAAAAACAAAAAACAAAATCTCATGCTTTTAAATTAAATGACCGAAAATCTTTACTTTTTTAAAACTCACTCAAAATAGTTATTTTTTTATTATTATTTAAAACATTTATTATTGGTTGAATAAATCTCATTTAGTCACACTTCACATTTTGTTTCTAGTTTATCCGAGAATCAATCTTTGGCACAACAACAAATGTTGCCATGACCTCTAAGATTGGGTTGGCATAAACCAATGGTCCCAGTTGGGAAGTTCGGCGGTCCACATTGACTCTTACAATCTCTGTGGCTATTACAAGGTCCTTTATAGACGCACAGTCCAGGATGAGCAGCATTCTATCTTACATCTATTAATTACCATGATTAGACAAAAGCATGTTAAATTAACTGGAGCCAAACATTCTCGTTGGAGCCAAAACAAAAATATAATTAGAGTCAAAAAATATTTAACACTGATAGAAGAAAATATAACTGGAAGCAAAAAAATTTCAAATTTTATAAACAGTTTAAAACGAAAAAAACTCAAAATTTTGTAATGGAGCCAAAAGGAAAAAACGATGCTTCAATTTTCTGTATCTATATAAACTCTTCATTCTAACAATAGTTTACCAAATCATTCATGGATTCTAATATTGGTCTGACTTTTCCAATTCTAATTTATTGAATTAAATCACATGAAATTTTAAAGATGATCCAAACCTTGAAATATTTAAGCAGCCAAATATTCAGCACCTCCGACTTAGCTTCTTTCAATATTGCCTTGTTGCGATGAAATTCTCTTTTGATTGATTGAAGATTTTCTGTATGTTCATGTATTTCGATAGGATGAAGCTCTTCTTCGTCATACTCCGGTTTATTTATTTTTTTGATAAAATTTCTTGTTTTATATTGATAATAAGCTGTTACATAGGTGAATAGGTGTCTTTAACCGACATCGACTTCCGGGTTGAAACATTCCCGGACAAGAGCAATAGAACAATAAAATTACATAGAGGAGGTAGAGCCCCCAAACCAAAGATGGAGAGTATTAGAGAACTTCTCACGGTGCCTTCTAGCAGAACATGTATTTCGAATACCCCTATCAATAAGCTTGAAAAGAGTTTCAGCCGGAGTGCGAATTCCTGTGTGGAGTCGTGCGTTTCTCTCACGCCAAATGGCGTAGATTACAGCCTGCGCCATAATGAGACGAAGAGAAGCCAGAGATGCGTCTTGCAGAGGAGACTTGAGCCAAGTGAGAAAGCAAGACCATGTATTAAAACCCATGAATGGGAAGTGGATCTTAGAGAGGCACCATCTCCATATGTCAAAACTGTAGGGACATCTTAGAAATACGTGGTCTCTAGATTCGCTATAGATCTCGCAAAGGTAGCATGTATCCTCCTCTATCACTCCCCAGTTCTGAAGTCTTGATAGAGTTGGCATCCTGTCCCAACAACATAACCACATTGTGAATGAATGTTTAGGGATAGAGCCGGAGAACCAAACCTGACGGTACCACGAAATCTCTGGAAGAGACGGTTTCAATTGCTTCCAAGTGTCTGCAAAGCTGAATCTGCCTCTAGGGGTTCCTGAAGAGGAGGACCAAAGATATCGATCCATCACACTCTCATCTAGATGTATCGAAGTCAGGTAGATGAGTAAGATCTCTGAATTGTTGCTGCGTGCGCCTCTGAAATTCCAGCCTCTCAATGATGAAGCATCGGCGACAGATGAGTTTAATGGCAGCCCCATTATTCTGTGTTCTTCTGGTCCTAGGAAGGTGTATAAATCACCAAATGGTGTCCATGAGTCATACCAAAAGGAGCATGATTTTCCATTTCCCACTTTACAAGAGATGAAATTTCTTGTCACAGATCTTAGCTTTAGAAGTTGCTTCCACATCGAAGAACCTTGTGAGGATTTGTCTTGCTGATCGGTTTATTTAGATCAAATTTGTGATCGGTTTATTTAGATCAAATTTGTGATCTAAATACTCCGGTTTATTTAGATCAAATTTGTGAGGATTTGTCTTGCTGATCGGTTGAGCATCTTTAGGTTTGTCTTCTTTTTGTTCCATTTTTAGTTTCAGATTTTTCCTTTTGTTTATGTATGAAAGAATTTAAACGTAGCAATATAATGTGTTTCGAAGATGAAGTAATGACACAATTAATGTTTTTTAGTTAATGCCCAGTATTAGGCATTTCCAATACTTTGACCCACATCTTTTTTTAGTTATTATTAGATTAAAATAAATCAAAAATCTGCCTAAATATTAGAAAAATCTATTAATTTGAAACAAGAAAAAAGACTCAAAACGTCTATTAATTTAGAATAGAGGGAGTATATAATATTGAACCGTAGCACATTCTAATATTAAATCTAATAAAAATAGTTCTAAATGCTTTTAGTTTAGTGATCATTTATTATATATCATGTTTCTTATCATGTTTCTATCATTCTATGTCATATTAGTTCTACATAATTAATTATTAGTATATTTTATTTTATTATATTTAATACGGTTACAGTTTAAAATTTTAAATTTTAGTTTTGTGGTTAACCGACTATTTTGATACGGTTAATTATTTTGGTTAACTAAAAATAATATTATTTTACGGTTACGATTTGGTTTTGGTTTTGATCATGCTTAAATTAACCCTATAAATAGTAATAAAAATGTCCAATTTGCTGTCTTTAACTTATTACAGTATATGTTTCCTTGGGGTTAAAGCAAGAATTAACTTAGTTTAGGGAAAGACAAGATCTTATATAAAACTGGAGTTTATTGTCGAATCGATTCAATCAAATACGATGAATCATAACAAATTATACAAATTTATAATCTACGAATTAGTAACCAAATGCATTAACAAGGTGTATAGTTCTTGACTTATTTTGCTATATGTAATTTGAACTTCCAGTTTGGGTTTAGCATGATGATGTTCATCAGATATCTGAACTTGGAGGATCCACATGAAGGCCCAATTATATGTTTATGATAAGTCCAATAGTCCAAATAATTAGAGTTCTTAACAAGTAGAGAATCATATAAATATGTACTAAGAGCATTAATGTAAAGTAACTTTGAAGGTTGCCACTTTTTGCAATCTTCTTCTTTTCTCATTTTATGAATTTGTGCAACAACAACACTTCTGCTTAGAGCAACACAACAACAACACATTACACATCCACCAAGATTAATACTCATTCCGATCATAAATAATTGTCGTTTTACTGGTTTTTACGTAGATTAAGAAACGTTGTAATTTGTCATTACTGCCCTTACTAATCAGATATATTTACATTTTTAATTTTGTTTTATATTTACATCTTTAATTTTGTGGAGACTATAATTGGTATTTTTGTGTAAAAGTAACATTAATAAATGTAAACGACACTTATTTAGGAAAAAAAAAATTCTAAAACGATAATTATTTTAGATCGGAGGGAGTATATATGTATAGTATAGAGACTATTCTATAAAGTTAGTTAAATATATATGTTGAATGTTCTCGAAATGAGAATTATCACGGTGCAAGCAATTTTATACCAAAAATAAGGGGAAATTTTTTAGCATTTTAGTTTCACCATTCGTCTGTTAGTTAATAATTGTATTTATGATTTAACATTTTACGCATGCAAAACATAAGAGAGCTCTTTGAGTATTTATGATTAACGAAATGGTCTAAGTGAAGTCAACATATTAAAAAAAAGAGTCAACATATTTGTTAGTCACTTTGTTTTGGTTCTCCCTCCTCCGCACGTGGAGAAAATTGAGTCCATCATCGACCACATAAAAATGATATAATTGTGGTGCAGAAAATGATGGGAGCAGGTTGATAAGAATATTTGCGGCGAAAGAAAGATGAGGTGATATTGGGATATTAAGCTTAAGTGTATCGTTTTTTTGTAACCACTATGTTTGTACTACTAACTTTCTGTATTGTTTTGTTTTCTTATAATATTGCTCTCTTTTTTTAGTATCGTTAAATTATATGGAAGACGATATTTTTTTTTTTACTGCTATACCGCTGATCAAATAAGAGATAGTAGTGCAGTAAAATATAGGAAGGTGATAACGAAGAAAGCGGTAAATAAAAAACCGAATTCTCAAAAATAGCACAAAATAAAGTTTTTATGACATTTTAAGCACACATTTTTTTAAGACATAAATAACATTTTTATTAGAGGATAATTCTAAGCTCATATTTTTAAGGTTTAGAATTTAGGGTTTTGGGTTTAGAAAAACCTAAGCCCTAAGCCCTAAACCCTAAATTATACCTTCTACCCCCTAAAAAGTATATCCTAAATTCTAATATAGTCAACCCAAAGCAAAATAAATAAATTATGAACTTCATAAAATGTTATTTTTGTCCTAAATAAAAATATGTGCTATTTGTAGAACAAAAACTTGTTTTTGTGCTATTTGAGGGAATTTCTCAATATAAAACGACTTGTACCATTTATAAAAGGCTGAAATCTTAATATTAAATAATTACAACTTTTTTAAATTCACCCAAATATTCTAAAAACATATTAACATTCAAATTCTTTTATTTTTTTCTATTTTTAGGGGTCAAACTCAAATCCTTTAAAACATCTCCTTTTAGTTGAGTACATCTCATTTAATCGAAGCTTTGACAATGCCATTTTTTTTAGTATGATGTCCCAAAATTCAATGATCAATTAATATGTTTTTTGGGTGTGAAGATACTAATTACCATGATATATATATTAGCTTGAGAGAGTCGGTATAATATTACAACTGTTTATTGTTTTGAGATTCCTGTCTAAATAAGTGTGTCAAACAAATGAGTGAATGACTCAAATCTTTGTAAAAGTCATAAAATCTTGAGAAATTTCCTCAAATAGCACCAAATGATGTTTTTGTTCCACAATTAGCACAAATTTTTATTTAGGACAAAAATAACATTTTATAAAGTTCATAATTTAATTTTTTTTTTGGTTAACTATATTAGTATTTAGAATTTAATTTTTAGGGGGTAGGGTGTAAGATTTCGGGTTTAGGGTTTAGGGTTTTCTAAACCCTAAACCCTAAATCCTAAACCATAAAAACAACAATCCTCTAATAAAAATGTTATATGTGTCCTAAATGAAAATGTGTGCTAAATATGTCATAAAAACTATATTTTGTGCTATTTTTGAAAATTGCCAATCTTTCCTAATCAAAAGAACACATATAGAGTCAAATCTTCATGAATTGTTGCCGAATCGACTTGGTATGATATAGATTTTTTTCTTGAAATGGAAAATCTATGTTTTTAAAGTACGATCCGATATCAAGCAGATATCTTTAGTGAATCTTGGTTCTTATACTTACTTAAATGATCAAATAATAATAAGTCCTTCAAAGTGATCTTGAAAATGATGATATTTTTAGTAATAACCTCATTAGAAGGCACCTTTATTTTTGGTTAATTGTTTGAGAATTAATCTTTAGCACAACATGTGGCTATGACCATCAGGTCTGGCTTGGCAATTGTCATAAGCCAATGGCCTCTGCACTCTGGTCCACATTATCTCTTACAATCATACTTTTGTAGGTATGATCACTATTTTCTCTTACATCTAATAACTACTATAATTTAAAAGAAGAATATGATTCTTGATAGAGCTTTTAAATATAATTGGAAATTTTTAAAAATAATTTTACCTTTTGATTGGGAAACAATTAGGAGGTATAATATAAGCTTTGAGAATGCCATTTGTTGATATATCGTACACATCAATGATTAGTTTTTGTTTTTTTCTTCTTTTTGTTGGTGTTAAGAACTGAAGATAGTACATCCTTGTAAATTATACAAACCCAATAAATTAGTAACCAAATGCATTAACAAGCCGCATAGCTCTTGAATTATTTTGGTATATGCAATTTGAAAATCAATATCAATGTTAAAGTGTAAATAACCACTCTTTTGATTTCCAATTTGGTTTGAAACAGAGTGGGTTTAGGGATGATGATCATCAGAGACCCGAGCTTGGGTCTTCGGAGTTTGCTGCTACAACTCCAATTTCGTTCTTGGAGTTTGCTTCTTCTTCCGAGAAAGCAACCGAGTCGCCATTTAAGCCGTCAACAATCTCATCGATCTTTTTAAACTGGAATGGCCACTTGCTGTTGTACAAAAACTGCCTCAGATCAAATCTGTTGTCCTCTGGAGAGTAACTCTGTAATATATAAATCCAATGAGTATTTTTGTTTCTTTCTCAATACAGACTCGATAATGTTTTAAGATCAGTAAGTACCTCAGCGTGATAAGACGGTGTGAGGACAGTCATTTTGTGTCGATTGATCGAATAATATTTGAAGAAATACTTCACTTTCTCAGCTACTTCAGCTGGGCTTAGCTTTGTTCCCCATTTGTAACATAGATTCTGCAAATTCACAGACCAGCTTCAGTTTCAGTGTATCATAATGATTTAGTAACAACATTTGTGGCTAGCTTTCAGAATATCAAACCTTGAACATAGATACTGGTCCACACCGGAATATCTTCCTCATCCTTCCATAGACTGAAAGCTCTTCATAGGTCATTCCCATGTCGACTTCATCGAGCTGTTTTCAATACTCAAGATGTCTTAATTGACGACTTCGTTGGCTTTAGGTAATAGACTCACAAACAGTTTTGTTATTTACCTGAGTATAGTCAGAACGAATGGGCTCAAGCTCAGCTGTTGGTGGAGCTGCTTCTATCTCTGCCAAGGATGGATACCCGAGATTCATTGCAGCCCATTTTAAGAACAACCTCAAATCCGTTTTACTGATACTTCCTATGGGATTAATATCTGCTGAGCTGCAATCATACTGTTTCAACCAAGAGATGAATATATTTTCGTTAATAATCGATGGGCTTCGAGATGTAGCAGCAAAAAGAGATTAGTCCATTACCTTTGTCAGGTAACCACGAAGTCCTTCATCAACGTTGGAGCTGCCTAGAACAAGGTAAAAGCCTGGTTTGCTATGAACCCAAGGTAAGAGAGATGCTAACATAAATGCTAATACCATTCTCATCCGGGCTTGAATGTTTTGCAACCCAAGGTTCTCAGCGTTTGATCCTCCATCAACCTAAGACACAAAACCAACAATCATTTCCATAATTTGTTCTTTTCTTTTTTTCCAGATGATCATATTTTGGTGGTTCCAATTGTTTGTGTATATTCCCACTTTACCTTATACCGAGGTCTCTTGCCTGTAACCGTTTGAAATAAAGATAAAACGGCAGAGACAACGCCATCTATGCAAACATCAAGATGCCAAGCACCGATCTCGTCTGCCAGCTGCTTTGCACGCCTTTTTGTCTCCTCAGAACTACAAAGTTGATATTTCAATGTTTCATGTTCATCACGCAGCTGAGACCAAAACTCATATTCTCTTTGCTCATGTTAACGAATTTTACCTGTTTTCAGAACCCATAAAGACAGTGTAAAATATTCGCTTGGCAAACTCTTTGCTATCAGTAGGAAATTGTCCATTAGCATAGTTCCCAATTCGGTTCGCATCAGCTTTCACTTGCTCATCTCCTTTTGCAATCTCTATACGAGAAAGAAGATATCAACTCAGAAAAATCGATATCATGGAAGTCCAACAAGACAAAACACAGTTCAGTATACATGGAAATAGCACCAATGTACCTTTAACAACAAGTTGGCACATGCAGCCAACAATAGCTGCCACGGAGGAGCTGTCTGCTCCGCCAGAAAGAGGAAGCAAAAACCCTGAAGCCCCACTTCTTCTCAAATAGTCCCACATCCAGCAAGCGGGACCAAAGGCTATTTCTTCTTGTGGAGAGTGGTACATGATCTATATTACTAATGTACATTAGAATTGAAAATTTTAAATGTTAACTTAAGATCAAATACTTGAAGATGGAGAACCTTTTGCGGACTGCTTAGTGTCATTTTCAGATTGAAGGACTCTGTCAGCCTACAGGGCACAGCTACTGAAGATACTTTAACCTTGCAGCTTGCTTGTTCCTGAAAACTACTTATAGATCCACGAAGACTAGCAACCTTTCTCGAGACAAATAAGCAAAAAGGTCCTAAGAATTTTTCATTTACATATCACAAAACAGAGAGTAAAGCCAAAGGGTAACTGCGGGATACCGCATCTAGATCCACTTGGGAAACAATGACCTCAACGTCCCTCAATGAGAATTGTGAGCCTTGAGCGACAACATCCCCGTTTACGACAATGCATGTACATCCATCTACACTTGCGTAAAAAAATGAACAAATCAAGATGATCACTAGAAATAACAATCTGAGTGCTTCGAGATTCGTTGAGTAGTATTATTTGTACCGTAATATAAGCGGCTACCATCGCATCCCTGTTGATTACTGTACATATACACTCCACCGCGAGCATGAGTAGCCCCCATGAAAGCATTCAGACGAATATCTAGCTTTCTCAGTTGGTGATGACTCCCACTTGCATTCAGAAATACCTCAACCCCGTTCAATGCAAGCTCGGCATGAGGAGGAACTGGACTAAAGAGTTCCTCACAGACTTCAGCTGCAACAGCTCTGATAAGTAAATGTAACTGATACAGTTTAGTATTGCAGACAAATCATTGATACCCCATTTTTGAAAGGAAGCATTATAACAAAACTCACGTGTCGATAAACTGGATGAAACCATAACCAAAAGGGACTGAATTCTGTGACAAAGCCTCTGAAATTTCAATAGGGAGCTGAAACTCCTCGAGATGTTCTCTCTGCTTCCAAGCCGTGAACCATCGCAGCTCCCTATAGTTTCCATCATTTGCGAGCCACATTTTTGGTCGAATCATGATGATTCTTCTGTTCATACAAAGAACCTGACAATTATACCGCTCTGCTCCTTTAATCACAGGCATTCCTATGCTACACAATATTCCATCCGTCCAATCACCAAGCAGCAATTCCTTCAAACACTCCCACCTGAAAGAAGGAACATTAGAATATAATGACCCGAGAACTAGATTCAGATATTTACATCATCTAAAGTGATAGTACCAAGTCATTCATGCGAGTCTGTCATCGAAATAGAAACTAAAAATAGAAGCATACGCATGAGTGACGGTGTCAAGCTCCAAGAAATGATCCTCGCAGCCATAGCCAGTGACCTCGAGCTCAGGTCCAAGCCTGATGACAGCACCATTTGCCTTTGCCTCGGCAATGGAAGCCTTGATATTCTTCATGTTGCACTCGAAATCCATGGCCCATTGGTTCAAGTTACACGTGGCGACCTTCAACAGCCTCATCTTGGTCGTCCAAAGAGAAGAAGACAAGTAGTATACTCTACATCATCAAGTGTAAAATCTGACGTTACAGAGGAAAAAAGAAACTGAAACAAGAGAAACAGCAAAAAAAAAAAAAAAAAGCATTATCGAATTCACAATTAAAATCCTTTTCCATGAGAAACAGAATCTGGTTTGTTAGTTAAAGGAAGGAACTTTATAATACTTCGCTAATACTAATGATTCAAATTCTACAGCCACAACACACAATCTCTGTAGTGATCAAAGTTACAATTAAGCTTTAATCGTAACAGTTTAAGACAGAGAACGAAATTGAATCTCAGTTTATCCACAAATTCGATCTAATTAATTGATTGAAAAGCTTCGGAGCTCGATAATTCCATTGAAACAAACAAAACAATGGAGTAACTAAAACAATGAAGATTCAAATACTTGAAAATAAAAACTGGAGAGGAAGAAGAAGAGACTAACGAGCGTGAGGAAGAAGTGATTGAGATTCTGCTCTGACAAAATAGCTCCAACGAAGTCAGATTCTTCTTAATCAATTGGACAAGACGAATCCAAATAAAATTCTCTCGATCAGTTGGAGAAGAAACTCCTGAAATCAGAAACCCTAGATTTACTAATCCACTGTATTCTCGGATCGTTGATGGAGAAATTTAATCACTCAATCAATCGAATTACTCAATGAATTCAATGAAATCTGAAAATAAAAGAAGAAATAGAAAGATGTGTGATTTTGTCTCAAAATCACGATTTACAAAGGAAAGTTTTTTTTTCAGTAAAACAAAGAAATAAAGGATAATGCTCTTTTCGAAAAAAAAAAAAAGGATAATGCTCTTACAAACTTTTTTTTTTTTTTAATGTAATAGTAGGCGATTTCTGTTGATGGGCCATATTGGGTTTAGAAATTATATTGCAACTATTTGTGTTAGTTCTTTAAAGACCCAGCTTGGCATCACACTAGCATTCTTTTCCATGAAGCCATATTTGGGGAAACTTTTATATTTTAAATTATTTCAATTTAATTTAATGTTTTTTATTTAATTGTTCTAAAAAATTATATAATTCTATAGAAACAACATCCACTTTACTAATAAACACTTAGATTTTCCAATTAGCCATTTAGATTTAATCATGTCCAATTTTTTTACTTTTCATATATTACCATAATTTTAATTAATTAATTAACATACATATAATTTATAAATATATATATATACAAAAGTAATAAATTCAAAAAATAAAGTGTATATTTACCTAATTAATCATTAAAATTTTGAACTTTATGATTATTTTACCACTATTTCATATTTAACCACACTTGAAACTGTTTACTTTACTAAAAACACGAAATTAATACATAAAACACCTACATAATAATAAATATATCTAATTAGCATATATTATTTAACTCAATCAACATACTAACAATTCACATATACTATACTCTAAAACCAAAAAATAGTTAAAATTTAATTAATTCATAAAATTAACAATTTAACAATTATAAAATATTGCACCCGGGCGCAATACGGGTTATTAATCTAGTTCCCCTTAAACCTCTCTTATATTGGGCCTGCTTTGCGAACAAACAATATGGGCATTTGTTTTGGGCTTGTCCATATTTCAGCTGTTTCTTCTCTAACTGATCGAGAGAATTTGGATTCGACTTGTCCAATTGATTAGAGGAATCTGACTTCGTTGGAGCTGTTTTGTCAGAGCAGAATCTCAATCACTTCTTCGTCACGCTCGTTAGTCTCTTCTTCTTCTTCCTCTCCAGTTTTTATTTTCAAGTATTTGAATCTTCATTGTTTTAGTTACTCCATTGTTTTGTTTGTTTCAATGGAATAATCGAGCTCCGAAGCTTTTCAATCATCAAATTGATAAACTAATTAGATCGAATTTGTGGATAAACTGAGATTCAATTTTGTTCTCTGTCTTAAACTGTTACGAGTAAAGCTTAATTGTAACTTTGATCATTACAGAGATTGTGTGTTGTGGCTGTAGAATTTGAATCATTACTATTAGCAAAGTAATATAAAGTTCCTTCCTTTAACAAACAAAACAGATTCTGTTTCTCATGGAAAAGGATTTTAATTGTGAATTCGATAATTTTTTTTTTTTTTTTTTTTTCAGTTTCTTTTTTCCTCTGTAACGTCAGATTTTACACTTCATGATGTAGAGTATCAATGAAATTGACATAAAATTCGATCAACCATACCAAACCGGAGAACCCTAGTTGGTTTACCTGAAATTGCTTCTGCTCTAGTGCTCTGAGCTCCCTTTCGATAGACTACTGAAATTAGAAAACTTTCATCATCTTTTGGGGCTCAATCCGATTGAGAATTTCTCCACTTTCCATTTCTTCGTAAAATTTGAATCTTTCTCCACCTTCTATTACTTAGTATGTAACACTGCTTAAATTACTGGTCCTTTTTTTGTTTTAAGTATTTGGGTCTCATGTTTTTGAATTTGTAAACTAAAGTCAGCGTTTTTTTTTTTTTGGCTTTGTAGATTGCTTCATCTTTGTACAAATTGCATGCGTTGTACTTCCTTCTCGAGTTTCAGTTTGTCTCTTGAAGACGCACTTCATCTTCTCCAACGTTTCTTTAACTCCTCAAACCAGATTAAGCAGATTCACACCGTTCTCTTTACTAGCAACGCATTGGTCGCTTCGAGATGGAAGACGAAATACGTCTACAACACTCTCATTCGATCCTATCTTACTTCAGGACAATACAAGACTTCTCTTGCTCTCTTCACTCACATGCTAGCAAGCCACGTCCAACCAATCGATTTCACTTTCCCTTCTCTGATAAAAGCAGCTTGCTCATCTTTCTCTGTTTCTTATGGTGTTGCCTTACATGGCCAAGCTCTTCAACGTGGTGTTCTAATGGACCCATTTATTCAGACTTCTTTTGTTCGATTATATGGTGAAGTTGCTGATTTGAGAAGCTCGAGGAAGATGTTTGATGAAATTGTAGACCCTTGTGTAATAGCTTGTAACAGTATGCTTGATGCTTGTGGAAGAAATGGAGAGATGGATTCTGCTTTCGAGTTATTTCAGAGAATGCCTGTAACTGATGTGGTCTCTTGGACTACTGTTATCAATGGGTTTAGTAAAAGCGGGTTACACGCCAAAGTTGTGATGCTTTTTGGTGAGATGATAGAGAACAAGCGTGTGGTATTAACACCAAATGAGGCTACTTTTGTTAGTGTACTTTCTTCCTGTGCTAATTTGGATCGAGGAGGTGTTCATCTGGGGAAGCAGATTCATGGATATGTTATGAGGAATGAGATCATCCTCACTACTACATTGGGTACTGCTTTGCTCGATATGTATGGAAAAGCCGGGGACTTGGAGATGGCGTTGACCATTTTCAATCATATTCGTGATAAGGAGGTATGTGCTTGGAATGCGATAATATCAGCTCTTGCTTCCAACGGTAGACCTAAGCAAGCGCTGGAGATGTTTGAGATGATGAAATCCAACGATGTGCATCCAAATGGGATCACTTTACTAGCAATACTCACAGCTTGTGCTCGATCTAAACTTGTGGACTTAGGTATCCAGCTGTTCTCTTCCATATGTAGTGAATACAAGATCATTCCAACATCAGAGCATTACGGTTGCATGGTTGATCTCATTGGCAGAGCTGGACTATTGGTTGATGCGGTTAATTTCACCAAGAATTTGCCATTCCAGCCCGATGCTTCTGTTCTCGGAGCTCTTTTGGGTGCATGCAAGATTCATGAGAATGCTGAATTAGGAAATAAAGTAGGTAAACAACTTATTGGACTACAACCTCAACACTGTGGCCAGTATGTGACATTGTCGACGTTAAATGCTTTGGATAACAATTGGTCAGAAGCAGAACAGATGAGGAAAGTCATGATACAAGCTGGAATTCGGAAAAGGCCTGCTTATAGTGTGCTGTCTTGAGAAGTGAAAATAGATTGTTTCAGACAAAAGTTACTGTGTAATCTCTATTCTGTTCTGTTCTACTATGTTCTGTTCAGTTCATGTTGTTTGAGTAATATTGATCTAATTTACTTCTGTGAATCTCTTGATTCAGAACGACCTTTTATAAAACGATGTCGTATTCTCAAAACACACAAAAAGGATGCCGTTTCAGTTTTTATTTATTAAAAAAATGGTGTCACTTGGGCTTTAATCTCTTATTCCCCTCAAGCCTCTTGTTCCTCTTGTATTGGGCCTGTTTTGCGAACAAACAATATGGGCATTTGTTTTGGGCTTGTCCCTATTGGCCCGTATTTCAGGAGTTTCTTCTCCAACTGATCGAGAGAATTTTATTTGGATTCGTCTTGTCCAATTGATTAAGAAGAATCTGACTTCGTTGGAGCTATTTTGTCAGAGCAGAATCTCAATCACTTCTTCCTCACGCTCGTTAGTCTCTTCTTCTTCCTCTCCAGTTTTTATTTTCAAGTATTTGAATCTTCATTGTTTTAGTTACTCCATTGTTTTGTTTGTTTCAATGGAATTATCGAGCTCCGAAGCTTTTCAATCAATTAATTAGATCGAATTTGTGGATAAACTGAGATTCAATTTCGTTCTCTGTCTTAAACTGTTACGATTAAAGCTTAATTGTAACTTTGATCACTACAGAGATTGTGTGTTGTGGCTGTAGAATTTGAATCATTAGTATTAGCGAAGTATTATAAAGTTCCTTCCTTTAACTAACAAACCAGATTCTGTTTCTCATGGAAAAGGATTTTAATTGTGAATTCGATAATGCTTTTTTTTTTTTTTTTGCTGTTTCTCTTGTTTCAGTTTCTTTTTTCCTCTGTAACGTCAGATTTTACACTTGATGATGTAGAGTATACTACTTGTCTTCTTCTCTTTGGACGACCAAGATGAGGCTGTTGAAGGTCGCCACGTGTAACTTGAACCAATGGGCCATGGATTTCGAGTGCAACATGAAGAATATCAAGGCTTCCATTGCCGAGGCAAAGGCAAATGGTGCTGTCATCAGGCTTGGACCTGAGCTCGAGGTCACTGGCTATGGCTGCGAGGATCATTTCTTGGAGCTTGACACCGTCACTCATGCGTATGCTTCTATTTTTAGTTTCTATTTCGATGACAGACTCGCATGAATGACTTGGTACTATCACTTTAGATGATGTAAATATCTGAATCTAGTTCTCGGGTCATTATATTCTAATGTTCCTTCTTTCAGGTGGGAGTGTTTGAAGGAATTGCTGCTTGGTGATTGGACGGATGGAATATTGTGTAGCATAGGAATGCCTGTGATTAAAGGAGCAGAGCGGTATAATTGTCAGGTTCTTTGTATGAACAGAAGAATCATCATGATTCGACCAAAAATGTGGCTCGCAAATGATGGAAACTATAGGGAGCTGCGATGGTTCACGGCTTGGAAGCAGAGAGAACATCTCGAGGAGTTTCAGCTCCCTATTGAAATTTCAGAGGCTTTGTCACAGAATTCAGTCCCTTTTGGTTATGGTTTCATCCAGTTTATCGACACGTGAGTTTTGTTATAATGCTTCCTTTCAAAAATGGGGTATCAATGATTTGTCTGCAATACTAAACTGTATCAGTTACATTTACTTATCAGAGCTGTTGCAGCTGAAGTCTGTGAGGAACTCTTTAGTCCAGTTCCTCCTCATGCCGAGCTTGCATTGAACGGGGTTGAGGTATTTCTGAATGCAAGTGGGAGTCATCACCAACTGAGAAAGCTAGATATTCGTCTGAATGCTTTCATGGGGCCGGGGCTACTCATGCTCGCGGTGGAGTGTATATGTACAGTAATCAACAGGGATGCGATGGTAGCCGCTTATATTACGGTACAAATAATACTACTCAACGAATCTCGAAGCACTCAGATTGTTATTTCTAGTGATCATCTTGATTTGTTCATTTTTTTACGCAAGTGTAGATGGATGTACATGCATTGTCGTAAACGGGGATGTTGTCGCTCAAGGCTCACAATTCTCATTGAGGGACGTTGAGGTCATTGTTTCCCAAGTGGATCTAGATGCATTGTCGTAATTGTGAATTGTGAGCCTTGAGCGACAACATCCCCGTTTACGACAATGCATGTACATCAATCTACACTTGCGTAAAAAATGAACAAATCAAGATGATCACTAGAAATAACAATCTGAGTGCTTCGAGATTCGTTGAGTAGTATTATTTGTACCGTAATATAAGCGGCTACCATCGCATCCCTGTTGATTACTGTACATATACACTCCACCGCGAGCATGAGTAGCCCCCATGAAAGCATTCAGACGAATATCTAGCTTTCTCAGTTGGTGATGACTCCCACTTGCATTCAGAAATACCTCAACCCCGTTCAATGCAAGCTCGGCATGAGGAGGAACTGGACTAAAGAGTTCCTCACAGACTTCAGCTGCAACAGCTCTGATAAGTAAATGTAACTGATACAGTTTAGTATTGCAGACAAATCATTGATACCCCATTTTTGAAAGGAAGCATTATAACAAAACTCACGTGTCGATAAACTGGATGAAACCATAACCAAAAGGGACTGAATTCTGTGACAAAGCCTCTGAAATTTCAATAGGGAGCTGAACCTCCTCGAGATGTTCTCTCTGCTTCCAAGCCGTGAACCATCGCAGCTCCCTATAGTTTCCATCATTTGCGAGCCACATTTTTGGTCGAATCATGATGATTCTTCTGTTCATACAAAGAACCTGACAATTATACCGCTCTGCTCCTTTAATCACAGGCATTCCTATGCTACACAATATTCCATCCGTCCAATCACCAAGCAGCAATTCCTTCAAACACTCCCACCTGAAAGAAGGAACATTAGAATATAATGACCCGAGAACTAGATTCAGATATTTACATCATCTAAAGTGATAGTACCAAGTCATTCATGCGAGTCTGTCATCGAAATAGAAACTAAAAATAGAAGCATACGCATGAGTGACGGTGTCAAGCTCCAAGAAATGATCCTCGCAGCCATAGCCAGTGACCTCGAGCTCAGGTCCAAGCCTGATGACAGCACCATTTGCCTTTGCCTCGGCAATGGAAGCCTTGATATTCTTCATGCTGCACTCGAAATCCATGGCCCATTGGTTCAAGTTACACGTGGCGACCTTCAACAGCCTCATCTTGGTCGTCCAAAGAGAAGAAGACAAGTAGTATACTCTACATCATCAAGTGTAAAATCTGACGTTACAGAGGAAAAAAGAAACTGAAACAAGAGAAACAGCAAAAAAAAAAAAAAAAAAGCATTATCGAATTCACAATTAAAATCCTTTTCCATGAGAAACAGAATCTGGTTTGTTAGTTAAAGGAAGGAACTTTATAATACTTCGCTAATACTAATGATTCAAATTCTACAGCCACAACACACAATCTCTGTAGTGATCAAAGTTACAATTAAGCTTTAATCGTAATAGTTTAAGACAGAGAACGAAATTGAATCTCAGTTTATCCACAAATTCGATCTAATTAATTGATTGAAAAGCTTCGGAGCTCGATAATTCCATTGAAACAAACAAAACAATGGAGTAACTAAAACAATGAAGATTCAAATACTTGAAAATAAAAACTTGAGAGGAAGAAGAAGAGACTAACGAGCGTGAGGAAGAAGTGATTGAGATTCTGCTCTGACAAAATAGCTCCAACGAAGTCAGATTCTTCTTAATCAATTGGACAAGACGAATCCAAATAAAATTCTCTCGATCAGTTGGAGAAGAAACTCCTGAAATACGGGCCAATACGGACAAGCCCAAAACAAATGCCCATATTGTTTGTTCGCAAAACAGGCCCAATACAAGAGGAACAAGAGGCTTGAGGGGAATAAGAGATTAAAGCCCAAGTGACACCATTTTTTTAATAAATAAAAACTGAAACGGCATCCTTTTTGTGTGTTTTGAGAATACGACATCGTTTTATAAAAGGTCGTTCTGAATCAAGAGATTCACAGAAGTAAATTAGATCAATATTACTCAAACAACATGAACTGAACAGAACATAGTAGAACAGAACAGAATAGAGATTACACAGTAACTTTTGTCTGAAACAATCTATTTTCACTTCTCAAGACAGCACACTATAAGCAGGCCTTTTTCGAATTCCAGCTTGTATCATGACTTTCCTCATCTGTTCTGCTTCTGACCAATTGTTATCCAAAGCATTTAACGTCGACAATGTCACATACTGGCCACAGTGTTGAGGTTGTAGTCCAATAAGTTGTTTACCTACTTTATTTCCTAATTCAGCATTCTCATGAATCTTGCATGCACCCAAAAGAGCTCCGAGAACAGAAGCATCGGGCTGGAATGGCAAATTCTTGGTGAAATTAACCGCATCAACCAATAGTCCAGCTCTGCCAATGAGATCAACCATGCAACCGTAATGCTCTGATGTTGGAATGATCTTGTATTCACTACATATGGAAGAGAACAACTGGATACCTAAGTCCACAAGTTTAGATCGAGCACAAGCTGTGAGTATTGCTAGTAAAGTGATCCCATTTGGATGCACATCGTTGGATTTCATCATCTCAAACATCTCCAGCGCTTGCTTAGGTCTACCGTTGGAAGCAAGAGCTGATATTATCGCATTCCAAGCACATACCTCCTTATCACGAATATGATTGAAAATGGTCAACGCCATCTCCAAGTCCCCGGCTTTTCCATACATATCGAGCAAAGCAGTACCCAATGTGCTATATAACCACGACGTGTATTGCCGACGTGGCACCGTCCGCTTCCGTCGCGAGACTAACGGCAGAACCTAAACGACGTCGTTTTTGGTGTTTTAAACAACACGATGTTTTGATTTAATTTTGTCGTTTTCCTTACACAAAAACGGCAAAGCATTTGAACACACGTTTTTAGGGTTAGAATAAGGGGGAAATTGAATTGGGGGAAAAATCTAATTTAGGGTTCTTATTTGTTTCTCTTTATCTCTTTCGGCGATTGGCGATCGAACCTTTCTGGGGTTGAAGACAGATTGAAGCTTTGAAGAGATCGATTGAAGCTTTCTGGAACTCGAAGCTTTCTGGGAACTCGATTTAAGCCTTTCTGGGTTTCGTCGTGTTCGTCGCTTGATTTCTGGAGCTTCGATGATATTCGATTGAAGATTTATGGAGCTTCGAGGTGTTAAGATTGAAGATTTCTGGAGCTTCGAGGGAGGGGTTACGATTGAAGATTTCTGGAGCTTTTAGTCAGTTGGGAACTCGATTTAAGCTTTCTGGGTTCGTCGTGTTCATCGTTCGATACAACTTACGATTGAACCTATCTGGAGCTCGATTTAAGGTTCTAAACCTCTTACTAGTGGTAATGATTCCTCAATCTCTATGTAACATTTGCCTTTCTCTCTCGATATCAGGATTTGCAATTTATAGATTTAGCAAGTTATAGATTTAGCGAGTTAGAGATTCATCATTTCATTTCCTTGTATTCTTTGTAGGTGTGAGAAGATGAGTTTTGATCTATTCATTCAAGCTGGTGGTTACTGGGGTGTCGACTGCTCTTACTTAGGTGGTGAGCCTCATCAGTGTGGAAGTCATGTGGTTGAAGGCTTCACAATAAGGAAAGTGTTATCTCTGGTAGCTACTATAGGCTATGAAGACAATATGAGCAAGTTGAGCTGGTTTCCACCTGATAAGACAGAAAGAGAAGACATTGAAGAAGATGAAACTCTTTGGAATGCAGCTCATTATGGGATCGGATCAGGAGCTCTAACATTGTATGTTGTTAGGAGTGATTATCCATACATAGAGATGTGAATGGTAGGAGGCAGAACTTTGTCTGATGATGATGATGATCCTGAAGTAGCAGATGGTGATGATCAAGTAGTGGGTTTAGAGGATGAGCAAAATGAGGGTAATGTTTACTATGGTGATGGGGATTCGAGTGATAGCTCAGATGAGGAAAGGAAAGAGTTGGATGATACCAAGTATAAGGGTTTTTGCTTAGGTCAGGAATATAGGACCATAGAAAGTTTTAAGAAGGCTATCACCAAGTATGCTGTGAAGAAGAAGAAGAACATAAAGTTTGATAAGACTGATGGGAAGAGAGTTATTGCTATCTGTGCTGAAAAGAAATGTCCATGGAGGATATATGGTTCCATAAACAGCAGCTGTAGTAGGGTAGTAGTAAGATCATATCAGGAGGAGCACAACTGTACTTGGTGTGGTACAGTTTCTCTACTTACCAATGCAAGAATAGCTGAGCTATACATTGAAGAATTCAGAGAGATTCCTGACTTTTCAGCAAAACAACTCCAGAACAAGCTGCTCAGACAAAACATTAATGTTCCATGGACAATATGCGAGAGGACAAGGCTAAGATGCTTGAAGACCTTTGACAGAGAGCAAGCAGAGCAATTTGCTCGGCTCCATGATTATGTGTATGAGCTTAAAAGATCAAATCATGGATCAACAGTGGAATGTGAGGTTAGAGAATCTAAATTTCATAGATTTTATGTTTGCTTTGATGGACTGAAAGAAGGGTGGAAGGCTGCATGTAGAAGAATTATACATATAGATGGTACCTACTTGAAATGGAGAATGACTGGAATGTTGTTAGTGGCTTGTGGTAGGGATCCGAATGATCAGATGTTTCCACTAGCATGGGGAATAGTTGATGTGGAGAGTAAGGACAACTGGTCTTGGTTTTTCGAGCATCTAGTTGAAGACCTGGGGTTAGATACAGGGAATGGTTTGACACTAGCTAGTGATCAACAAAAAGGATTGATTGCAGCAGTGAGAGATGTGTTGCCATATGCTGAGCATAGGATGTGTGCAAGACATGTTCATGCTTATTGGAAGAAGAAAACTCAGGGAATGAGCTTCAAGACATGTTTTGGGCTGCTGCAGATGCATACTACCCATTAGCTTTTCATAGGAAGATGAAAGAGCTACAAGAGTATGATCCTGATGCACATGCAGATTTGAAAATGAATATATTCTGTCCATGGACTAGGTAAGATTGATACATCTATTTCATTATTGTGTATATGCTTCATTATTATGTTATGCTTCATTATTGTCTTATGCTTCGTTATTGTGTTTTGCAGGGCTTATTTTTCAGGATATTCCAAGTGTGATGCAGTGGAGAACAATTTGGGTGAGTCATTCAATGCATCTATTCGGGTAGCTCGGACTAAGCCAATAGTTGAGATGCTTGAGGAGATCCGAAGGGGGGTCATGACTACTAATGACAAGAAAAGGTTAGAAGCTGATAAAGTCAGGTCAGATTACACTCCCAGGGCTTTAGCTTTACTTGATCACCAGATAGATCAAGCAAAATACTGTCAGTCTTTGTCTTGTGGGCTTGGGAAGTATGAGGTTACCTACAAACTGGTGGATAGGTTTGTAGTTCACCTAAGGAATGAAGTGAGTTGTAGTTGTAGGTATTACCTTGTAAGTGGAATCCCTTGTTCTCACATCTGTTCTGCTCTTAGGCTAGAGAGAAATGCTGAGCAAGACCCTAAAACATTGATTAGCTCTTGGTTTACCACAGAGAACCTTAGGCTTTCTTATCAAAAAGGTATGGAACCAGTTAATGGAATGAATCTTTGGAAGGTCACAACAACTGAAAGGGTATTGGCACCTTATTTTAAGAGTCCTGGAGGTAGACCACCAGGGAAGCAGCGAAAGAAAGAGAAGGGTGAGAAAGGACCAACCAAAGTTTCAGGCCAATTGGGTAGAGTTGGTATCAAAATGGTAAATTCTTGAATTATGAGTTGTTAAACTATTGTGTTATGAATATTTTTCTGTTAATGTGTTAATAGGTTGGTTTATTTGTTCTCACAGCATTACAGCAACTGTGGTGAGGAAGGTCACAACAAGACCAAATGCAAGAATCCACCAAAGCCAATGCGTACGAAGAAGCCAACAGGTAGGCCACGAGTGAAACCAATTGAGGCAGCTTCTAGTAATTGGGGTTCTGGTGAAGGTGCATCATCTTCTCAGCATGTTGCTCAAACAGATGGGTGGGAGCAATGGGGTACATTAATAGGGGGATCTCAGCCTCCTGATACTGCTTTCCCTCCTCATATTCCTCCTCATATTGTTGCCCCTCCTCTTCCAGAACAAGATCTTCCAAGCTTGTCTTCTGCATTGCCAAAAAGAAAGAGAGGAAGGCCTCGAGGGAATGAGAACCTTCACATATCATCCTCTCAGCCTCTTCCAGAAGCTCATACTGCAAAAGAGACCCACTACGACAGAGGTCCTGTTGATCTTCCAACAGTAAGTTCTTGTATATTTCTCAGTTGGAGTCTATATACACAAGTCTTGTAACTTTCCAATTTTATTATGTAGGCGGGTTATGGAATATTCACAAGTCCAGCTACAGGAGATGACTATATCCAGGTTGGGAGGTCTGTTATCGATTCGACAGACAACACAATCTTACCTAGCACACTATACAAAGCCAGAGAAAAGAAGAAGATCGAACATGCTGCAAAACGTGCTCGTAGAGGTACTGGACCTGTTACTCGTGGTGGTCTTACTCGAGGTACTGGACCTGTTACTCGTGGTGGTCTTACTCGAGGTACTGGACCTGTTACTCGTGGAGCTTCTGATACTACTGGTGGAGCTTCTACCGGTGGAGTTACTACTCGTGGAGCTTCTACTCGTGGAGCTTCTACCAGTGGAGTTACTACTCGTGGAGTTAATACTCGTGGAGTTACTACTCGTGGAGCTTCTACTCGTCGAGGTTATGACACATCTCAGCCTCGTGTGATGTCTCTATCTGAACTTGCTGATTATGTGCGAAATCGTGAAAGTCTATCTCAGCCTTGATCTATGTCTTTTCTTTTGTACCTTGATGCGAATGGTAGAAGGCAGAACCTATGTTGTTTATGTCTTTTGGTTTGATTTTTTGTACAATTGGGTTATGTATAACTTATTAGACAAATGGTTTATGGATTTATGTATTTGTATTGTGTTTTATGGTACCAAATCCCCAAAATTTTACCAAAATATTGCTAGAAAAGAACGAAACATTACCATACTTACCAAACATGTTCAACAACAACAACAACTAGGACGAAAACAAGATAACAACACCACCACCACCAACATCATGAAGTAACAAAACACCAAATATGGTCACATACGATAACAAATCACCAAAAAACCAACAATTGCAACACTTACAATAGTCTTCTTTAAAGTTGTCTTAATCGATTTTACTTCACATTCAAGATTCTTTGTCTTCTCCACAGCTTTCTCGAGTTCCTCCATTAACTGCTGAGAAGAATGAAGTAGATTGGCAAAGTCTTCAGTGAGAGTTTCCTGGTTTTCTGAGAGAATATCATACTCTTCCATCTTAGCTTCATTTACCCATTTGAAAACATGACCATCATTTCCCTCATATCCATCAATGCATCGATAAAACTTCCGATTCGGATTGGTTTTGGTCTTTGCTACGAGAATTGTAGTGGGCTTTCCACATCTGCATTTTCTTGGGATACCCCTCACCGTGTAAGACCGAGTCGAACTAGACGAGTTATTGCTCATTCTCTACACAAAATTGAATAAGATGAATCTAAGAAAATCGCCTAAAACTAAAGCTTCTTTAAATCAAACATACCTTCGTCTTCTCTTCTACTTCAAACTTGGTTTCGCCTTTTTTGGAGAGAATCAGAGATGAAATGTTGGTTTCGCCTTTTTTTGGAGAGAATCAGAGATGAAATCTAGATTTGATTTTTGTTTTTTTCGAGAGAACAAAGATAAGAGAATAGATGTTGTCTTTTATTTGGTTTCTTTTAATGAAACCAAATCAAAACGGCGTCGTTTAATAAAGGTCAACATATTCCCTCCAATAAAAGTCAATTTCCTTTAGATTCCATTATATGTCTTCCTAATAATTAAAAATTAAATTACAGGTTTTAAACATAATCAAAATGTTCACAAAAAACAAAAACATAATCAAAATGAATAGATAAAGGATTAAGGGGTTTTAAGGGTTTCACAAACAATAATTAGGCTACTAGAGCAACATAACAGAAAAACCAACCCCATAAGTTTTTGAGACTTCTACAACACCAACACCCTCACAATAATTATATAAGTTTTTGACACTTCTACAACACCAACACACACTCACACTTCTACTTAACGAGAAGAAACAAGCAGGCTACCAGAGCAACAGAAACAGCAATGGCAACCAGAATCTTCATCTCCTTTAGCAACGTAGAAGTACTTTCAACCTCTAAGCTCAAAGCACGGCGCTGGAGTTCCTCAACCTTTACCTTCAGCTCCTCAACCTGAGCCTCAGCAGCTGCAGACAAGCCTTGGAGGCGGTTGACTTCATCGCGGCTTTGGATAACACTGTTCCACATCATTCGAGGATCAACAAACCCACCTTCAGAATCAGTGTTGATGTAGCGAACCTTATCCTCCAGACTTTCTTTCTCCATCTTAATTTCTGCGAACTCTTCCATCACAGCATCATCCCACCATTTCCTTATATGGCATCCCCCATCCTAGAGAAAATATGAATATCACAATCAAAATCACGTAGACATAACATAAACCAAAATCAACTAATAATTTTCCAAATCAGGAATACAATAAGTTCAGGAGATTGAAACTTTATATAGCTGATTGAACTAAAACTATCAATTTCACTTTCAAAATCTAAAGAACTCAAATCTCGCATTCAAAATCTAACAAAGAACTCATCAAACCATCACTCACCTCTCTATTCTTGCAGGCATAGTACCTCCTTCCCAGATTGTCACTACTGTCAGCAGAGAGAAGAACTGGGTTTAAACCACAGTAACATGTCCGAGGAATCCCGTATTGTCTGCTGGTTTCCCCATCGGATTCAACGGAGTAAGCCGCCTCAGTGGATGTCCAGCTGAAACTAAACGTACGACCCATTTTCTTCACAAATTTCAACAAAACCCAGAAATCAGTCGATGAAAAAAGCAGAAATCATTCAATCGACTACATCAAGAGAAACTGGAAAACTAACCCTTAAATCGATGGTTTAAAGCTTCAATCTGTCTTCAACCTCTTCAAAGCTTTAATCTTAAACTGGTTCGATCGCCAATCGCCGAAAGAGATAAAGAGAAAAAATAAGAACCCTAAATTAGATTTTTCCCCCAATTCAATTTCCCCCTTATTCTAACCCTAAAATCGTGTGTTCAAATGCTTTGCCGTTTTTGTGTAAGGAAAACGACAAAATTAAATCAAAACATCGTGTTGTTTAAAACACCAAAAACGACGTCGTTTAGGTTCTGCCGTTAGTCTCGCGACGGAAGCGGACGGTGCCACATCGGCAATACACGTTGTGGTTATATAGCGGGTGACTTTTGAGGTCAATAGATTGACTTGCACAACTTTGAGGTGAGTGTCATTCTTGCAAAAAAATTAAAGTACGATGGTTTTTTTGCAGAAAACCCTAATAATATTGGTTAAGATCTGCGTTTGCGTGTATACAGTATAACCTCTATAAATTAATACTCGATAAATTAATAATCTCTCTAAATTAATAAATTATTTTGGTCTCGAGTTGGGCCTGTGTAATAATTGACACATTTCGATAAAATAATAAGATAATAATTTTTTTTGAAGTCTCTATGTAAATATATGATCCCATTAATAACATAAATTAATAATCATATAAATTTATTGTATATATATAAGATGTTTTAGTAAAATATGATTCCAATGTTGTTTATATAATCGTAAATTTATAATTTTATTGGAGTTTATCTCTATTTTTCTTAAAATTTCAAAAATATATGATATTATTTTCTCAAATTGCATCCAAAATTATTTAAAAAAATGATATATGCAATAATTATTTCCTAATGTGTAAATGCATTAAAATACATCAAAATATTGTCTTCATTTTTCTACTTTCTATATAACATTTTTTAAAATTCGGAAAAAACTCTCTATAAATTAATAATTATCGATGAATTAATAACCTCTATAAATTAATAAAATTCTTCGGTATCAACATTATAAATTTATAGAGGTTTTACTGTATATGGAATGTTTTCAGACAAAATTAACATGGATATATTAAGTATTTTCTAATTTTTCAGACCTAGATTGTTTCAATTAAAAAACATGTATAATGAAAGTACAATAAAATCTTTAAAATCTAATGTTCCATAAATAAATCATCATTACAAATCAATAAATTCTTCCAGTCCCAAGTTGAACTAGTGTAATATTTCCACAACTCAATAGAATAATAAGCTAATAATTTTTAAAAACAAAATCATATGTATGATTTCATCAACATCATAAATTAATAATCATATAAACTTAATATAACTAGAAATTTAGTAAAATATGACTTTGATGATGTTTGTTTATTTGTAAATTTGTATTTTTGTTTGAGCTCATTTTTTCACTTATTATATCAAAAACATATAGTATTACCTTCTCAAATTATATTAAAAAGTATAAAGAATTTTTTAGATGTGATAATTCATGTAACTGCCTCTAAAAGTATCGATGTATTATCTTCAACTTTTTATTTTAAAAAGGAAACTTTTTGAAATGAGGCAAATTTTTCTATAATTAATAACTCTTAATTTATTGATAAATTAATATCATTTATAAGTTAATTAAATACTCTGGTCTTGACATTATTAATTTACTAGATTAGGACCCGTCTGATGGACGGGTTTCTAAATTTTTAAAATAAATTAAATTTAGGTAAAATCAATAAATTAAATAATTTTTGTTAATGAAATATATTAAGTTGTTTTAGAGAAAAAAAAAGAGTAGAAAGCATGTTTACTTAGAAAACTAGTATTTATATAAGTTTATTTATTTTTTACATAAATAAATTAATTTAAATTTCTATATTAAATTTTATTATTAGCATATTAAAAATTTATACTAAATCGATTTTATTCCTATATCAGGCTTTATACCTAAAGATGTTTTTGTTTTGTTATGTGATCCTACTAAACATTTTTAGATCAAATAGTTAGAAACATGTCATAAAAAAATTATTGGAGCTTAAATAGTATAAAAATCTAAATTTGAAAAGAAAAGTTCAAAATTTATTGAGATAATAAACTTTAACTTATATTAGAAAAATAAAAATTTATATGTTTAATTATTTAATTTTTTTTATTGATTTTCTTTTTACTTTTAAGTAAAAAAATAATATAATATTTTTTACACATGGAAAAATCGTATCGATCAATCGATATGTGTCACGATCTTGTTAATAATAATTTTGACACGTGTCGATGTCTCGTGAATGCAACCAAAATTTATATAATACGATAGAAGTTTTCCTGTAAAACCAAACACAAACAAACAAAGTAAACAATATAAAAGCGTCATAATGAAAATATATAAAAAAAAAAAGTAAATGATATATCATTACTTAATCTTTGACTAACTGTTGTTTAATTGCAGAATTGCAGAGAAGAGCAAGATCCATGGATTTCCTGCGGGTTACTTCACAAGCGTAGGCATAGGTGGGCATATAACAGGCGGTGCATATGGTTCCTTGTTGAGGAAGTTTGGACTTGCTGCAGATAACGTTCTTGACGCAAAGATAGTTGATGCTAATGGTAAATTATATGACAGAACCGCGATGGGAGAGGATCTTTTTTGGGCGATTAGAGGAGGCGGTGGAGCGAGTTTTGGCATAATTATAGCATGGAAGATCAAGCTTGTTCCTGTTCCTGAAACCGTAACAGTCTTCACTGTTACCAAAACGCTAGAACAAGACGTAGGAACCAAGATTCTTTCGAAGTGGCAACGAATCGCAGACAACCTTGTTGAAGAACTAATCATTCGAGTGCTATTCAGAATCATTAGAAACAATGGAACCAAAACTGTGACTACATCGTACAAAGGTCAGTTTCTTGGCAAGAAAGGTGCCTTGATGAAGGTTATAATGAAAAGTTTTCCAGAACTAGAGCTAACTCAGGAGGATTGTTTTGAAATGAGCTGGATTGAATCCATTCTTTACAACGCTGGATTTCCAACAGATTCTGTTGAAGTTTTACTTCAAGCCAAGTCGCGTTTAGGAAAAACTTACTTCAAAGCAAAGTCAGATTTCGCTACAAAACATATTCCTGTTTTAGGGCTCAAAGGAATGTTCAAAAGATTGATTGAAGAAGACGCGTCATTTTTGATTTGGACTCCTTACGGTGGAAAAATGTCCAAAATCCCTGAATCTGAGATCCCATTTCCACATAGAAACAGAACCATCTTTAAGATTTTCTATCACACGAGCTGGTCGGAGAAGGAAAATAGTTCAAACAGACACATCAAATGGATCAGAGAGTTGTACAATTATATGACGCCTTATGTCTCAAGTAATCCAAGACAAGCCTATGTGAATTACCGCGATCTTGACCTGGGAAAAAATAAGAAAAACTCAAAAAAGAACTTCATAGAAGCTCAAATCTGGGGAGGTAAGTATTTCATGAATAATTTCAACAGATTGGTGAAGATTAAAACAAAAGTTGATCCAGAGAACTTCTTCAGACATGAGCAGAGTATCCCACCTTTGCCTCTCGAAGCCAGGTTCGTGATGATGAGTCACAATCTGACGTGGATGTTGTGAGACGTCAATTATTAGAGGAGCAAGATGTGTATCTTGCGGATAAAGTAATATGGACAGTTAGAGTCTGATGATGAAGTGAAGCCCGTGAAATCGAACCAAAGAATATTTTAGAATCCTATTGTGATAAGGGTTAAGTTATTTTTATATATCATAAGATTTAGATAAATCATATCTCTAGTTAAGATAGAGATAATTTTTGTGATATATCAATCATCATGTGGGAGAAGACCGAATCCTAAGTATTTGGACTTGGTCTTCTTTCTAATTTTCTTTTGTCATTTGAATTGTTTATGCAAATAAGAAGTGGTCCTCTATTCCTCGTTTGTAGGAGAAGAGTAACTCACGATCTTTGTTTAATTTATTCTGAAAATTTTACATGTTGCTTTCTTTTCAATATGAACACATGACCGGACCTAAGCGCAGCAAGGTGAAACATTTGCCTAAAACCCCATTTTTGTAGGGTTCCTACTTTAGGATTTTATTTGTTCTTTTAGGATTAAAAATATTGTTATTAAATTTTAAGAATGATAGCAATAAAAAATTATGGTGTATCCTATCAAAAAATAAAAATATTTTTATACACTAAAATATTTTTGTTTAATTCAACAATAAAAAATAGCTAAAATTTTTTTAGAATTTCTATAAATTAAAATAAATAAAAATGAATAAATTTAATATAATAAATATACATAATGATATGTATTTATAACCGAACTGGTGAACTCACTGGCGGGTATAAAAGTCATTGATGACCCGACGGTTCGGGTATTACAGTCGATATTGATCCTATGACCAGGTATAAACGACAATGATGATCCGACGGCCGAGTATAATACCAATTTTTTGAAGACTTGTCCAATCTCACACGTGTTACCACGTATGAGCTTGTCGGGTATTGAGAGATCGAGGAGATCGACCAAACCGAATCAAAATCGACCAAAATTACGAACCAAGATCAAAAAAATCTAGATTATTGTTGATAATTTTCAATATCTTAGATTAGGAAATTTTGCTTTATCTCTAATATAACTCTTCTTAAACACTTTTGTGTTCTTTACTTTCATCAATTTATCAAATTTACATATGATGTAATAATTGGAAATATCGGCATCCAATGTTTGGAGATCTATGGTCATTGTGTTGTTCCACATGAGGACGCATGCTTAAAGGATATAATGCTACAGTTCTACCCTATGGCCTGGTTTGATTTGAGATATTCTCAACTCTGTAATTATTCAGAGCTTCAATATGTTTTTGGTTTGATCGATCAAATTCATTATGTTTTGCTGCTACAGAATATTGATTCAAGTGGTGGAGTTATACCTAAAGTGATGAAAGATCTACTCAGAAGAGTGGAGACAGCCAAAGATTAAATTGAGGTAAGAGCGCATATATCTGACATCTGATCTGTACACTTTAATTCTAATGTTATTACTTCTAAAATAAAGATTTTTAAAGATGATGTTTTCGATTTGCTTGTCTCAAATTTGTAGCCCTCTCAAGAACTCTTATTCAAAATCAGAGAAACTACCAGTGGAGGAATAACTTTGGCATAAGCGAGGATGAAAGAATAGACAAGCAGAGGTGAATCTATTATTTGAAATAGTTTCATTTGAATTTGTTCCATTTTCTATATATTTACTTAAATGCTCGGTAGAACTGATGTGGCTGATTCATTTAGTATAGTTATGAATACTTGTGAATATCAAAAATTATATTAGATCAGTAAAACCAATATGAAAAAGTCGAATTTCTAAGTATATGCTAATTAACGTTATGTTTATTTCTTGTGTCTTTTAGCTATTCTTCCACGACGACTAAAGATGATGGTGAAAATATACTATGGACAAAGGTCCATTTGGTTGGACTAGGTCAGCGCCGGCCCAATAAAAATGGTGGTCCCAAGCGAGAAAAGAATGTGGCTTTTTTTATAGTTGAATAAAAAAATATCATATATTAAAGTAAAAAAAATGTAAAATAAACCTAAAATCAGAAGAAGGAAAAACATACTTAGTAAATATTATGGGCTTACCTAAACACACATAACTATTATAAATTTAAAATATATAATTTTTTATATAAAATTAAACAGATTACTATTTTCTAAAATTTTATTGACCTACTCAAACACATAAATATTTATAAATATGTGGCTCCTAAAAAAATTCAAAAATCGGTGGCCCTAAGCGTAGGCTTAACTTGCCTATGTCATGGGCCGGACCTAGGTGAGCCTCAAAGAGAGCATTACAGAAGCATTTTAAAGCAGGTTTATCTCACACCTACCTTTTTGTTTTATGTTCCTTCTTCTTTGGTTTTGTGAAGAGAGACTAATGACTAATGTCTAATGGTAATAACATACTTTCTCCGTTTCAAATTAGTTATCGTTTTAGAAGTTAATTTTCGTTTCAAATTTATTGTCGTTTTAAGTTTTCAATGCAGATGTTTGGTAGAATTTCTAAATTTCTCTTTATTATTTAATGTTTTGACCAATAAAATCAAATCAAATATAAATTATTAAGGGTAAAACAGAAAAATCAATTATTTTTTTAACCTACGTAAAACAACCTAGAACGACAACTAATATGAAACGGAGGAAGTATAATTTAGGATTCTATTGGTGGCAATAGCAAGACCATGATGATTGGTATGACTTTTTCACTAATTAGATGTTTTGAAGATTAAATTTTTCAATCAAGCAACAATTATAATTCTGCATGTAATTTATGATTTCTAGGTGATACAAAATATTGCAGAGAACATATTAGATACGCTGAAGTAAACCATATCCAAAACAGAACAGTGGTGTGCTAATTTTAGTTCTTGCTTTTGATCTATGAGATTTTTCTTTTCTTGAACCTTACCGGCTTTTCATTTCGTGTAGTGAATAGACCAACTAAGACCCAACAGCCCTACAAATGGAGAGAATGCAGAGTCAAATCGAGCACTCCTATTTTTATGAGCACAATGGATTCAAATGCATAAACACATACATACATACATACAATTTTAGAATATTACATTAGTTTTTGTACTTATAAGTATAGTTCATAATTGTATTGTAGTTAACAATCAAATTTTCTTACATACCAGTAATTATAACAATACTAACAATTTTTAAAAAATGTAAAATTATAGGAGAGAAGAAAATTTTTGATAAAAAATAAACTATAACTCCATAATTGGATCAGAGACATCAAAGCATGGCAATGAGTAGCTGATTGTTTGGCTAAAGAGCCCATGGCAAACAATAAGGAGTTTGTATTTCATTTTTATGTACGCTTTTGTATCAATCATATCCTCCACGAGGATTACATTACTACTCACCAAAAAATTAAAAAATATCTCCATTTCGTAGGTATGTATCATCCTCAGAAGCTATATGGCGAATTTTCAAGTTTCCAATTCAGTTTAAATCAACACCAGTCCAAAGGCTTTATTTCCACATCGAAGGGAAGAAGCCATGCTATTTTGATGAAGACGAGGACATAGAAGATGTATTGGAACGGAAAGCTAATGAAGATTCAATGCTAACGGCTTGGTTTTCTTTGAATCAGAGAGATGCATTTGCGAGAACATTGCTTTATGCACAAATCCCTAAATATTATACGTGGAATGGAAGCAAGAAACAGTTCAACACAAGAAAGTTGGGATTTTCGTTAGGGAGGATAAACTACGTTCCAAAGAAGATGGAAGAAGAATATTTTATGAGGATCCTACTAAACATTGTCCCAGGTCCCATGTGTTTTAACGATCTGAAAACATACAGAGGTGTTGTTTATAAAACACACAAAGAAGCATGTTTTGCTCGTGGTATACTTGACGATGATCAGATCTACATCGACTCCCTGGTGGATGCAGCGCAGTGGGGTTTCGGAGACTATCTCCGTAATTTGTTTTGTGTTATGATTCTTTCTGGCACTCTTTCTAGACCCGCTCATGTATGGGAACAAACATACCATCTGCTATATGAAGATATTGAGCGAAAGAAAAGAAAGGACTTCAACAATCCAGGTATGATTCTGAACCTTAACAAATCATTCTCATATACATTCTCATATACTCTTTTTTTTTTTTTACTAATTTAAGTTTTCTATTTATTATTGTTATGTTCAGACCTTCAACTAACAGATGAAGAGAAGATCAACTATACTCTTCAAGAAATAGAGGACAATCTCTTATCTAATGGAAGTTCTCTCAAAGACATTGGTGAAATGCCTCAGCCAGATCGAGATGGTATGGATAACTCCAATCGATTAATATCAGATGAAAGGAGATATGATCGTGACTACTTGAAAGACAAAAATGTGGAGTGGGTTGAAATGTTGACATTGGAGCAGAAAGGCATATATGACAAGATCATTGGTTCTGTAGAAGAGAAAAATGGTGGAGTATTCTTCGTATATGGATTTGGAGGTACAGGAAAAACATTTATTTGGCAAACAATATCTGCGAAAATTAGGAGTATAGGCGAGATTGTGCTTAATGTGGCATCCAGTGGAATTGCTTCGTTGTTGTTACCGGGTGGAAGGACTGCACATTCACGTTTTGGTATTCCCATAAATCCGGATGAGTATACGACATGTACAATGAAGCCTAATACAGATCAAGCGGATTTAGTCAAGGAAGCTTCATTAATAATTTGGGATGAAGCGCCTATGATGAGCAGATATTGTTTTGAGTCTCTTGATAGAAGTTTGTGTGATATTATGGGGAACATGGAGAACAAGCCTTTTGGTGGGAAAGTAGTTGTTTTCGGTGGGGATTTCAGGCAAGTACTCCCTGTGATCAATGGTGCAGGTAGAGCAGAGATTGTTTTGGCTTCTCTAAATTCATCTTATCTTTGGGATCATTGCGAAGTCCTAAAGCTTACTAAGAATATGAGACTTCTCAACAACAAGTTAAGTATTGATGAGGCAAAGGAGATAAAAGAATTTTCTGAATGGATTTTAGACGTTGGTGATGGAAAGATTGCAGAGCCTAATGATGGTGAGGCTCTAATTGATATTCCTGATGAATTTCTAATTACGGATGCCGTTGATCCTATCGAGGCAATAATTAGAGAAATTTATGGTGATCCAACACTTTTGCATGAGAATAAAGATCCGAAATTCTTTCAAGAGAGGGCTATTTTGGCTCCAAGGAATGAAGACGTCAATTCACTTAACCTACATTTGCTTGAGAAATTGAAAGGTGAGCCTCAATTTTTTTTAGTATTCTTGAATTCTTTTTTTTTATTTATATTTTTTGAATAACTTAATCTGATGTTTATTTACGTCATGCTTTGGTTCTATGCGACAGGTGAAGAAAGGGTATATCTTAGTACAGATAGTCTAGATCCCACAGATGCAGATTCAAATACCAACCCTGTGTTCACGCCTGATTTCTTAAACACTATCAACATCTCGGGTTTGCCAGTGCATAGTTTACGTCTGAAAATTGGTGCTCCTATTATGTTGCTGAGGAACTTAGATCCTAAAGGTGGGTTATGCAATGGAACTAGACTGCGGATTACACAAATGGCTGACCATGTTTTACAGGCAACAGTCATCACAGGAGATAGGAATGGAGACAAAGTGTTGATTCCCAAGATTTTCATAACACCATCTGACGCCAAACTACCATTTAAAATGCGACGCAGACAGTTCCCAGTATCTCTCGCATTTGCTATGACTATCAACAAGAGTCAAGGACAGTCATTGGCAGAAGTTGGACTTTATTTGCCAAACCCTGTGTTTTCTCATGGTCAGTTGTATGTGGCTTTATCAAGGGTAACATCAAAGAAAGGATTAAGAGTGCTTATTCTAGACAAAGAAGGTAAACCTCAACGACAAACAACGAATGTGGTTTTCAAAGAGGTGTTTCAGAATTTGAAGAATAAAGATTAGAGGTAAGAGAGCCTACTATGTTTTTGAACATTCTTGCATTCTTTTTTTTTTCAAATAACTAAAACAAATGGCTATTATGTTCTCACATAGTTTTATGCAACAGGTGCTGCTGAAGATTGAACCGAAACAAGTTCGATTCGCTTTTTCAATTTGAACTTTTAAAATTTATTTTATTTCATTATTTCTATTTTTATGTATGCTATTTATATTGAAATTTTGGATTTAATTTGTTTGTTATTACCTTATAACGGAATAAAATTGTCGTCTTACATTCAAAATAAGACAAATGCTCAAATATTGAAACATGTATGCTCACTTTCCTAGATGGTACAAGTAAATATAAAACACCCAAAAAAAATTAAACATTAACGAAACAAAAACAAAATACAATTCCTATCAAAATACAAAAATGGCAATATATTTACAAATTCATAAATAATAAATAAACACAAGAAAATATAAATTTACATTAAAACAATTGACCCGCGGTGTACCGCGGGTTCGAATCTAGTTTCATTTTTATGTACGCTTTTGTATCAATCATATCCTCCACGAGGATTACATTACTACTCGTTAATGAAATGCAATTGTTTAAAAAAAAAACTATAAATAGTTGACCAATATCTAGGACCAAATGAAACATTAAAATGGACATATATTTATATTATATATTGTAATTTATAAATAGATTTTTTTTTTACCTATACCATCAATTATACCATAAATGTAAATCACTATAACATAAATTAATTTATTTAATATATGACACTATTTTTTCTTGACATAATTTAATACAATTATATATAATAAAGATAATGAACAACACATCCGCGCTTTGCACGAGTTCTTTCTTAGTTAAATTAACGTTTTGAGTAAAAGTAACTGCCCAAAAAGGAGTCATGCCTATGGGTTCCTTGGTGTATATAATTATTGCTTTGTGGAGGGCATGTGAATGAAATAATGGTGGTCATAGATTTAGAGCTTTATGATAACAAGATATATGTGCTGTCAAAAAGAAAAAAAGTAGTAAAAAGATATAAATACATCGAAGAAGAAAGCCATTGACAAACATACACTAAGCTGTTTATCAAAAAAAAAAACATACACTAAGCTTCTCGAGGATGTAATGTAATGTCCTAATTCTGTTTCAAGTTCAAGTTCTCCTAGGAAAATCCAAAATAAACAAAGTTTCCGACGGTATGTTTCTCTTAATTAATGAATATACTAATTTCAAAATTCTTGAAAAAGGTCTAAATAAGGTCGATCTCTTCAATTTACACGTATTTTATTGGTGGGTAAGAAAAATACTAACAAATTGTTAAACACTAAAGAAGATGAGGTAGTAGTATCTTTGCGTATCAAGATAACGTTAGTTTGGTGCCATGTCTTATAGTTTCTCTATCACCACCATCTGTATTATGCTTCAAGTCAAATATGATTTTTTTTTATTAAACAAAATCAACTTGGAACTATCTTAAGATGAATTCGTAAATGTTGACTTATTTATTGAATCTTTTTTGTCGTAATCTTCTATAACCTAATTCGGATGAGTTATTTACTTCCAGAATCTTTTATCTTTGGTCATAATATTATTTAATTGTAATCAGATAAGAAAACAGTAAAATGTATTAAAACGACAGTAGTGTTGCGTGCATTGAAAAGAACCCAAGTGATGTTAGATAAACTGTCATTGTGCATCTCAGCATTGTATCTATAAAAACCTAAACCGCAAAATCATTAGTAGATTTCAACTTATTTCACTCATTTTAAGTCTTATGAGAAAGAGTTTTTTGCAGCTGAGGATCGGATGGTGTTCTGCAGAGAGGATATGACCACAGGATTGAGAGATGCGTTTACTTATTGTTACAGATGCAAAGGTAGAAAAGTTACAGTTTCAGATCATGAAGACAATGATGACAAGCCTATCGGTGATTTTGACTACGACCATGAAGTAACTACAAAACCCATTCCTTTGCCTTTGCGTTTCATTTTTGCTTTAGGGGAGTTCAATCCGTATTTTGTATATAGAAAATATGAATCTGTTTAAACCATGTTAAGATATAGTTGAACTTTCATTTGCTTATTTTGGTTCGTATCAAATTAGATCGGTTTGTTTGAATTGAACACACCTGAACACAACCTTTTTCTTGTCTGTGGTTTCAGGTTGTTGTTTTCCAAATCAGAAGTCGGGCGATGGAGAAACTAAGGAAGAAGCCAAGAGTATGCATGGAGAGCCTAACTTACCAATCACCAAAGGAATGTGACATTGAGAAGGAAGAGGGTAACGAGTTTTGTTCGGTCGGGAGCTGTTTTTCGGAATGTTGTATGAGTGATGTGAGCATAGAAGGATATATGACAGCAAAAACTGAGTTCTCGAGGTGTTCGAGCTTGAAAGGAGTAGAGTTTGAGAATCAATGGAAGATGCATTATATGAAGGAAATTAGGAAAGGATCAGTGATTCAAGAGTTATGTCATTGCCAAGGATGGCCGTTTGGTTTGGGAAGAAAAGCTGTGTTGCTTCCACCGCTCCCGAAGTCACCCGCAGAGTCTTGGTCTTGGAGGAAACCGACGAGAGTTGCTCCAGTTCCTTTCATTTGATAAAAGGCAACCCCAAATGTTGAATCACAAATATTGAATCATTGGAAACAAAAGAACTCTCATGTAAGGAAACCGTAAAAATTGTTGAAGCTAAGAGTTTATTTTTCGATTGGTGTTAAGCTCTAAATTTGAAAGCTTCGTTCGAAGGAAACAATGAACAAACTCACCTTGATATATGTTTTGGTCAGTTATTGACCTTTATTATGTGTTAAGACACAATAACGCAATAACGACATAACAAGTTTCGCTCGTATTTAAGACCTTCTCTTTCCGTTTCACGCCCTTTGCTCCACGTAAGATCCCGAGAGTCCTGAGGTTCCAAGAACGGTAACCTACAGAAGAAGAAAAAAACAATGCTTTAGTGACAAAAGTTCTGGTTTTTCATTAGTCGTAAACATTGATGTTTTTGCCAAATGCCATATTTTAATTCATGAATTTGCATAGCCTGGATGAGAAAGAAAGATAGAAAATATCACATAAAGCACACGTGAGAATGAGACGATAATCATGAAAACTAATACTTGAATCAGGCTGTTCTAGCTTATATGTTTGCGCTCAAAGACGCACATTGCAAGTTATATCACCAGAGGACAAGTTTAATTAGTTCCTAGAATCGCATTGATCTAATTTTATTTACCTTTCCCCATTCTGAGCCAAGCCCGCTGCATCTCATCTTCAAGTGGATCATCTTTGTCCCCAACTCCATCTCAACCTTCTTCTTCAAGTAAACTTCTTCAGGTCCAAAGGCATCTAAGTAATCAGCATATCTTTGATAAGCAGTACGCAGCGCATCAGTTATATCATTTGGTAAGGGCTTCACACCCTGCACACAAAAACACAAAACTACTAATCATCAAATTTAAAAAAAACACTAAAACCAAAAAAATGGTTCAGTGAGACAACAACAAAAACAAACCTCTCCACTCATTCCAATGCTATCATCGATTTCCATCTTTATAGAAGTAAGAATCCCACCAAATTCCTCTACAGCTTCAGCTGCACGAAACACATTTTTCAACGCCTCTTGCCCTGCCTTATCATCCGTGTTTTTCGATATCGCGGATTTAGCATCTTTAACAACAGCAGAAGGAAGCTCTGCCCAATCAGCAGCCATCAAGTCTTTGAATGCATTCAAAACATCAGTATCTTTCATTTCAGGCATATGAGATACATCTTCGCTAAATCTCCGCACTTTTCCAATGTCCATTGAACGAGGATACCGTTGCCAATCTACAAATTTCACCATCAACCACATCAAATACAACGCCGCACGCACGAATCCACCTCTCAAATACTTTGCAACAAACGATCTTTAGTATAGTGAACTCTCATCTTTGCAATTTTTCTTCCATTACACATTGAACAAATCAGTCTCTAGAGGAGAATCAAATGACGAACAAAGGAACGAAATGATAATGAAATAGATCTAGCAGTAGTGATCCTTCCAATCGAAGAACACATAACCAAACATATCTAGAAAATGAATTCGTGGATCCTTCTGGAGATCAACACAGAGATATTTCGCAAGCTAAGATTCAACCAAGACTAACTAGAAAATCTAATCGAAGAACACCGAATCAACGTATCTAAAAAGTGCATTCATGGATCCTCCAGAGATCAATACAGTGAACTTTTTTTGCGAGCTAAGATTCCAATATTCAGTAATTAGACGATTTCGATCATCGGAAGAGACAGAAATGAGAGAGGTAACGATTGTAATCACTAACCATTAGGTGTTCGATTGGAAGGAGATGAAGAAGAAACAGCGAAGAATCCTCGGGTGACGAGGAAACGATTGCGCAGTAGATGATTAGAGGCGGCGGGTCTTGAAGATCGGAGAGCAGCGACGGAGGCCGCCGTAGCGGTTCGGCAGAGGGATCTCAGAAGCACCATTTTTAGATGAAATCAGAAGTCGAAGTTTTCGTTTTCTCTATCTAGTTGCGAGAGAGCTCTTTGAACATTCCGATGATGGTGACACAACGTTTTGGACTGTAGTAAGTGGTTTGGCCCATAAACCTCAGAGCTTAGAGTTATATCTTGGCCCATTAAAGCCCATTAATATGTCGGGTGACGGCTGTGATGCCGAATCAAAAATAATGAAAAATATTTATCCTTAGATTGGTGAACAATCAAGTAAATACTAAAGTTTAGTATAAACTATCGGGGATAATTTATTCGTAAGCTGATGTTTATTCCTTTGCAAACTCTCTTATTTGCACAGCATAAATTAATTATCCATTTAACAAAATGATGTATGTTGCATTAGAAAGAAAAAAGCATTATCCTAAAATATAGTTGACTTTACAGCAAATCAACACTTTCATTGGGTTATTTTTTCCAATTCTTTTTTGGAAAAGATGGGTAATAAAGTTGTGACTTGTGAGTGAGTGACTCTATATACACATCTAACCGTCACTATAAATTTATTTAGTATATCTTCATTTCAGCAATCGCGATCCATCTTAATCCAATAAGTCAAAAATAGTTAGGACCACTGTTGGAAGTAATTAGGTTAATCTGAGAGGACCGACTCAACTTTTTTTTTTTTTTTTTTTCAAATAATCCGATAATTGTAAGCCCAAATCCAAATTAATTTTCGAAATCCATAAACATCTGATTATTAGAATACTTTACTTGTGTGTTTTTTTCAATCTTATTTAGATTTCAATTTATTTATTTATTTATTTATTTATTCACTAGTTGAGTCTATCTGATGTTAAAAAAAAAAAAAAAAAAAAAAAAAAAAAAAAATAGTTGAGTCTCTCGATCGATTACTTACACGCACTATATTATATGTGTCAATGTGTGTGTGTAGTTTTGGTTATTTGTTTAGTTATAGATAATTTCTGTATACATGGGTTTGTTATGGATATATGACCCATAGCTTATATTATCCATAAACTAAAAAAGTCCATCTAACTAAATTTAGGCACTCAAGTGTCTCACCGCCTGGATCATTGGTATCAGTGAGGGAGGTAGAAATTTTCTTTTGGTAGGGGTCAATATTTTTTTTTAATATAACATACATTATACATAAAATAAAATATTAGTAATATTTCCTAGAACATTATCTAGTTTTATGCAAAAAAAAAGGGGTTAAAATTCAAGCTTTTTCACCATATTTTGCTGTTATTTTATGTTTACTAAAATTATTTAATATAAAATTTTTATTTAAAATGTTACTAGTTTTATTTAATATATATTGTTGAAAATTAGAAGTGTTTGATTAATATTTTTATAAATTATTTTATTTTTCAAAATTCGGTCAGATTTCAGCCATTTCATGGGTTACCTTTTTCAAATTCTAAGTTATCCAAAATTTACCCAAAAACACCAAAAATTCTATAACTAAGCCAGATTCAACTGGTATCATTTAGACCACGTTACCAAATACCGTTTACAAGTATTTATTATATAGTTTTAATTCGGTTGGTGAGATCATTAATGATCATACACGTTAATCACTCATGACTCAACTAATAAAACAAATTAAAATGGCCCTTTTTGTTATTGGAACCTAGCATTGTCTTATAATATATATATCTCTCTCTGTGGCTCCTCTAGTCCTCTTGATTCCTTTCTACCAAACAGATACGATCAAAGCTTGACTCTTATGATTTAACAAAAAAAAAAAAAAAAAAAAAAAAAAAAAAAAAAAAAGCTTGACTCTTAATTTCTCTCATGGAGCCAACAAAGAAGCAAGTCTCGTTGGAGCTACTTCCATGGTTAGTTGTTCACAGTGATGGAACATTAGAGAGACTAGCTGGAACCGAGGTTTGTCCTCCCGGTTTAGACTCAGAAACCCGGGTTTTATCCAAAGATATCATCATCGAACCCAAAACCGGCTTAACCGCAAGAATCTACAGACCCGACTCGATTCAATCCGGTCAAAAGCTTCCTCTCGCTCTCTATTTCCACGGCGGCGCATTTCTGATCTCCTCCGCTTCGTTTCCTTGTTACCATATCAGCCTTAACAAACTTGTCGCCGAGGCTAACATCATCGCCGTCTCTGTTAATTACAGGTAATTCAATCAATCCGGTTTAAGTTGACTTATTCCAATTTTTACGGTTCGGGTCGGGTTTGATGTTGAAATTAAAACATAAATCGGGTCAGAATGGATTTTAAAATAAAATCAGTAGGCCAGACAGAGACCAGAGCGTTCAATGATTTGGTTCAGTTTAGTAAATTCTTCGGTTTATTCGGTTACATGCAGAAATGATGAGAATTTAAACCGAAATATATTTGGTTCGGTTCGTTTAGGATAATAGATATTAAAATTTTGTTCGTTCGGGTTTCTAAAATTTTGGATGATTCGGTTTTTGTGTAATTACGGTAATTTCGGTTTGTTAGGTTAATTACTGTAAATTTTGGTTGAGTTTCTAGAGGGTGTATTCAACCAAGCATTTGAAATGATTTATGTTGAAATGATAAATCATAGATTTTAAAAAATCTTATAAAACCAAGTGTTATAATCATAGATTTTAAAAAACTTTATAAAACCAAGTGTTATAGAACTAATGAAATATTTTAAACATTTGATTTTCAAAAACTTCAACGTGGTGTAGAAGATATTTTTAGTTAAAAAATTTAACAATTATTAAAAAATTTAACGATTTAAATCTCATGTTTTAAATATAATTTGGAACAAATCATAATAAAAAAAAATCTAAATGTATCTCAAATCATATTAAAAAATTCATTAAACTCAAATCATTCAAGAATACGCTCCTAGTTGTAGTTTTGGTTCACTTTTGACAGTTTCACATCAGTTTGAATATTCAAATTTAAAAACCTTTTGACAAAGTCTTAACATGAAGACAAAATACAAAATTGTAACTTAGTGAACCAATTATTTTTTATTATATTTTTTTGATAAATTGGACAGACTAGCACCAGAACATCCACTTCCAACAGCATACGAAGACTCATGGAACGCATTACATACAATCCAAACCATAAACGAGCCATGGATCAACGACTACGCCGACTTAAACCGTTTCTTCCTACTCGGAGACAGCGCCGGAGCTAACATATCACACCACCTCGCATTCCAAGCCAAACGATCAGATCAAACCATAAAAATCAAAGGCATAGGAATGATCCACCCTTACTTCTGGGGAACCAAACCTATAGGATCAGAGGTCGAAGATGAAGCGAGGAAACAAATGGTGGATGGATGGTGGAAATTCGTGTGCCCGTCCGAAAAAGGATCCGATGACCCGTGGATAAATCCGTTTGCGGACGGGTCACCGGATCTTGAAGGGTTGGAATGTGAAAGAGTGATGATTACAGTAGCGGAGAAAGATATATTGAGAGATAGAGGGAAGATGTATTATGAAAGATTGGTGAAGAGTAAATGGAGAGGTAAGGTTGAGATAATGGAGACGAAAGGTAAAGATCATGTTTTTCATATTTTCGAGCCGGATTGTGATGAAGCTATTGAGATGGTACGACGCTTGGCTTTGTTCATAAACCAAGTTGAAGTTTGAATTTTTACTTTGGCGCAATTTTTCTTTGTTTTTTTTTCTCTCATTTGATTGCTTTTAAAATGTTTGTACAATTTTTAGAGCTTTGTTATGTTCATCTCCAAACTTGTATTTCACTTTGTTTTGTTAATCTTTCTTCGTTCATCTCTTCTTCCTTTATAAGCTACAATGGCAACAATAATTCACTATATTTGTCCCAACATTCTATAACGCGTTAGTTTGACCGTGAATTAATGCCTAGTGCCTAACCGTATATGCGGCTAAGGTATATTGTCAAAAGAAGCAACAAAGTTAATAAAAATTTAATCTTGTTAAAATATGGATGATTTATCCATTAACATTTTTAATAATTTTTTGTTTTCACCGACATAGTTAACCGACTTTACTACCCTATATATAAGTGTTGTAACAATTGATTTACTCACTTCACTTGCTCTCTCTCACGTCAAAGTGAAAGAATATATACACATATATATATATATATATATATATATATATATATTTGATTTTATAATAATAGTCATATAACACGTTATCAGCACGAGTAAGCTCTAGATCTCAAAAATACAAGCTAGCTTTTACCCGATCAAATCTTCGAGGTAATATTTAAATTATGTTTAAATTATTTTAAACTTATTTATTTATGGGTTAATAGGCGCTGCCTTCCCCAAACCGATCGTTAGACAGGCTCTACCTTCACGATCATGATCATATGGTAGCCTATGATCATATGGATGGCTCTGCCTTCTCCAAAGACTATGTTTAATACATGTCTTTATTATATTTATGTAGTAGAAGGTTATACCTCCTCCTGATCTAATGGATGGCTCTGCGTCCTCCACAATCATATGGATGGCTCTGTCTCCTCAAGGATTGTGTTTTAATTCATGTTTTAATTATGTTTTATGTTATTTATATTTATATCTTTCAGTTATTTATTTATACATTTTTTTCATTAAGCTTATGTGATATTGTTTTATTATATAGCTATCATGTCGAATTTGGCAAAGCTCAATATCTCTGCTCTTGATGCTTTTGGGAAAAATTATTTGTCATGGGCTTTAGATGCCAAAATATATCTAAAATCAAAGGATTTGCTTAAAACCATCGAGCCGTCGGAAACGACGACTGATGAGAAAAAAACAAAAGCCATGGTATTTTTACGTCACCACCTCCATGATGGTCTAAAAGATGAATACATCACGAAAGAGGATCCCGCAGATCTTTAGCAATGTCTCAAAGATATGTTTGATCACCAAAAATCTGTGATCTTACCAAAAGCCGAACATGAATGGCTAAATCTGCGGTTTCAGGACTATAAAACAGTAAGTGAGTATAATTCCGCCATGTTCGGAATCACTTCAAGGATGATATTATGTGGAGAGAATGTTTCCGATTATGATATGATCGAGAAAACTTTCCAAACATTTCATCCTACAAATGTAGTCCTGCAGCAACAGTATCGAACAAGAAATTATACTCGGTACTCTGACTTGATGCAAGTCCTTCAAGTTGCTGAACAAAATAATGAGCTCGTGATGATGAACCATCAAACTCGTCCAACTGGATCAGCTCCACTTCCTGAAGTGAATGTTGCTTCATCCAGTTTTAATAATTGGCAAGGACGAGGACGCGGACGCGGTCGAGGCCGTGGTCGCGATCGTGGAAGAGATGGTGGACGAGGAAGAGGAAGGAGTTCCCATCTTAATAATTTCAACGCTGGAAAATTCAACAAAAACCTTCATGTGAATGATGGTAGTCGCGTTGTGAAAAAGCAAAGTGAGAATGTTTGCTATAGATTTGGAATGAAAGGACATTGGTATCAAACATGTCGTATACCAAAACATCTGGCCAATCTATATCAAGCATCCCAAAAGGAAAATGAAAAAGATGCTGAGGCCAATTCCTCATCTCTGATGAGCCTGGACCTTCCTTTCATGGCTTAGAAGATGACTATTCTCTCGATATTGCAGATTTCCTTGTTGATAATGGCAACGGGAAATAGAGAGATCAAGAGACATGATAGCACTATCCTTGTATCATATGAATAATGTTTTTAAGTCTTTGAATAATGGTTTAGCTGTGATATATTGTAACTAGTGTTTTTAATAGTTTGTTGTAATATAGTTTTTGTTATAACTTTTATAAGGTTATGTCTTTTACTATAATAATGCATATAAATACTTCATTTCAGAAAATGTCAAACTTTGAGATTGAGGATGAATGTCTAGCAGACAGTGCTACGACTCATACGATACTTAAAGATGAAAAATATTTCTCCTCTCTAAAAAAAAAAAGATTCCGCTGGAAGCGTGAGTACTATTTCTAGAAATGCAAAGATTATCATAGGCTCTGGAAGAGCAAGTTTCTTAATGCCAAGAGGAACGAAATTTGAAATAAATGATGCATTATATTCCCCTAAATCTCATAGAAACTTAATAAGTTTCAGAGATATCCGAAGTAATGGATATCATATAGAGGCTATGAATAAAAATGGCATTGAATATCTTTGCATTATAAAAAAGAGGAAACATATATTGGAAGAGCTGCCAATGTTATCCTCTGGCTTATATTGCACAAAGATTCGCATGATCGCATCATATGCCACATAATATTCTAATACATTTAAAGTTTGGCATGAACGACTTGGACATCCTGGTTCAGTCATGATGCGAAATTTTTTGCAAAAGTGTATGGCCACCCATTGAAAAACCATAAGATTTTTCAATCTTGTGAGCTTTCATGTGATGCATGTTCTCAAGGAAAACTCATCATTCGACCATCTCCAACCAAAATTGGGAATGAATCTCCAGTATTCTTAGAGAGAATACATGGTGATATATGTGGTCCTATCCACCCATCATACGGGCCGTTTCGATACTTTATAGTATTAATTGACGCATTTAGTAGATGGTCACATGTGTTCTATTGACAACACGAAATACGGCTTTTGCAAAATTCATTGCCCAAATAATCAGGTTAAAGGCACAATTTCCTGATTATGCCATAAAGAAAGTCAGGCTTGATAATGCTGGTGAATTTACTTCACAAGCTTTTAATGACTACTGTATGTCAATGGGAATCGATGTTGAGCATCCGGTTCCTCACGTTCATACACAAAATGGCATGGCTGAATCTTTGATTAAACGGCTACAAATCATTGCTAGACCGTTAATATTGAGAACAAAACTTCCAATTTCTATATGGGATCATGCAATCTTGCATGCTGCAGCATTGGTCCAGATACGACCAAGTGCTCAAAATGCATATTCCCCTTTACAGTTAACATCTGGTCAAGAACCAAATGTTTCCCATCTCCGTATCTTTGGATGTGCGGTTTATGATCCTATAGTCCCACCGCAAAGAACAAAAATGGGGCCACAAAGGAGATTGGATATATACGTCGGTTATGCATCACCGAGTATAATTAGATATCTTGAACCGCGAACTGGTGATATGTTTACGGCATGTTTTGCCGATTGCCATTTTAAAGAAGATGAATTTCCATCGTTAGGGGGAGAAATTAAACAAGTACCAAAAAATATTACGTGGGTTACACCGTCTTTGGTACATCTTGATCCTCCTACTAAAGAACGTGAGATGGAAGTACAAAAGATTGTACATTTACAAAATATGGCAAATCAATTACCAGATGCGTTCACATATACAAAAAGGGTGACAAAGTCTTATATCCCCGCTGCAAATGCTCCATCAAGAGTTGAAATTCCAAATAAAGGACTTGATGGGAGAAAAGCAAATGAACCTAAAGTTCAGTTGAAACGCGGGAGGCCAATGGGCTCTAAAGACAAAAATCTCCGAAAGAAAAAGAAAATGGGAGAAGAAAATGAAAAGGTTCTAGAGGAACCAGATAAAGAAGAAAGTTCTCAGGGAGAAGATAATACAGAAAAGTACGAGATTTCCATTAACTATGCCCAAGATGGAAAGTTATGGGCTAGAAATAAAATTGATGATGAAAATAGAATATTCTCCTTTTCTGTATCTAAAGAGATTTATCATGAAAATGATGATCCAGATCCAAGGTCCGTATTAGAATGTCAGAAAAGACATGATTGGGAGAAGTGGAAAAGTGCCATGCAAATTGAATTGTTCTCCCTTAATAAAAGAAATGTCTTTGGACCAGTGGTCACTACATCTGATGATGTAAAACCTGTAGGGTGCAAATGGGTTTTCGTGAGAAAGAGAAATGAGAAAAATGAAATTACACGATATAAAGCCCAACTTGTTGCACAAGGTTTTTCTCAAAGAGCAGGAGTTGATTATGAAGAAACATATTCTCCGGTCATGGATGCAATTACATTCAAGTACCTAATGAGTCTGACTGCATCTAAAAATCTAGATATGTACCTTATGGATGTAGTGACAGCATATTTATATGGATACTTGATAATGATATATATATATGAAAATCTCAGAAGGATTCAAAATCCATGAGGCACTAGATTCAAAGTCTAGAGATATATGTGCGGTCAAGTTACAGGGATCACTATACGGATTAAAACAATCCGGGCGCATGTGGTACAATCGCTTAAGCAAATACCTATTGGACAAAGGGTATGTAAATAATGAAATATGCCCTTGCGTTTTTATTAAGAAATCTCCATCGGGATTTGTGATCATTGTTGTATACGTTGATGACCTAAACATAATTGGAACTCAAAAAGAGATTGATGATGCAAGAACTCATATGAAATAAGAGTTTGAGATAAAAGATCTTGGAAAGACAAAATTTTGTCTTGGGCTCCAGATAGAGCATTTCCAAGATGGAATATTTGTGCATCAGTCAAATTATATTCAAAGAATCCTAAAACGCTTTTACATGGATAAAGCGACTCTTTTGAGTACTCCAATGGTCAATAGATCTCTTAATGTTGAGAAATATTCATTCAGGCCTTGTGAAGATAACGAAGAAATAGTTGGTCTCGAAGTACCTTATATGAGTGTTATCGGTGGACTTATGTATCTTGCAAGTTGTACAAGACCAAATATAACATTTGTTACTAATCTGCTCGCAAGATACAATTCATCTCCTACACGGAGACATTGGAATGGTATCAAGCACATTTTCCGTTATCTTCAAGGCACGATTGACTTAGGATTATTTTATCCTAGAAATTCCGAGTTTGGTCTAGTTAGTTTTGCAGATGCAGGTTACTTGTCAGATTCGCATAAGGCTCGATCCCAAACCGGATACGTTTTCACAATTGGAGGCACTGCAATCTCATGGCATTCGCTGAAACAGACGTTAGTCGCTACATCCTCAAACCATGCAGAAACCATTGCTCTCCATGAAGCATGCAGAGAATGTGGCTGGCTCAGATATATGATCTGTCATATAGAAGAAGCAAGTGGAGTAACTACAAATAAAGAGCCGACAACCATATATGAAGATAATGATGCATGTGTTGCCCAAATTAAGAAAGGTTTCATCAAAAGCGACAGAACGAAGCATATTCCCCCAGGTTTTTCTCTTATACTCAAAAACTCGAGAAGAATCAAGAAGTTGATATTCAATACATTCGTTCAAACGACAACGCAGCAGATCTTTTTACAAAGGCGCTTCCTACTACGACATTCAGAAAACATATTCACAGCATCGGAATGCGTCATCTACGAGATCTATAAAAAAAACTATACTTATCTTTTCCAGGGGGAGATTACTACTGTACTCTTTTTCCCTTGTCATGGTTTTTATCCCAGTGGGTTTTTCCATGATAAGGTTTTTAATAAGGCAGTACGTAATTTATTAATACTAATGAATAATCAAGGGGAGTGTTAAAATATGGATGATTTATCCATTAACATTTTTAATAATTTTTGGTTTTCACCGACATAGTTAACAGACTTTACTACCCTATATATAAGTGTTGTAACAATTAATTTACTCACTTCACTTGCTCTCTCTCACGTCAAAGTGAAATCTCATATATTAAACCTTTTATTAGTAATACACTATATCATTTTATATATATTATTAATACATTATAAATGAGATTAAAATTGAACTTTGGGGGTGTTTGTTTGCTCATCCATCATCTCCTTCCAAATGATTCATCCAGATACTCCATATAGATGATTCATCTGAATGTTGTTCGTTTTCACTATTGGTTATTCATTTTGATGATTCATCTGAATGGTAAAACGAAAAGTCCCTACATCTCCATCTCCATCTCCATCCAGATGGTTTTTGACAAAATGAGTAAAATGTCCATGCTTTAATCTAATCATATTTTTAATCTTATTTTAACCATATTAATTTTAATTCTTAATTCAAAATATACTTACAACTAATATAATTTTCAAATTCTTATTTTTGACATTTATAAATTAATTTTGCTAACTTAAATTCATATAAATTTATAAATTAAAATCCAAATTTCGCAAAAATCTCAGAATTACATTTTTCCGCCATAATTGCAAAATCTCAAAATTATATTTTTCCGCCAAAACGTGAAATCTCGGAATTACATTTTTCCCGTCAAAACCATGAAATCACAATTTTGGTATAAAAAACACAAAATAGCTTTTTCCAGCCAAAACCATAAAATCTCGAAAATTACATTTTCCCGCCAAAACCATAAAATCTCGGAATTGCATTTTCCCGTCAAAACCGTGAAATCACAATTTTAGTTAAAAAAGCAAAATGACGTTTTTCCGCCAAAACCGTAAAATCTCGAAAAGTACATTTTTCCGCCAAATCCATGAAATCACAATTTTGGTTAAAAACACAAAATGGCGTTTTCCCGCCAAACCGCAAAAGCTCGGAATTACATTTTCCCGCCAAAACCGTGAAATCACAATTTTGGTTAAAAAACGCAAAATGACATGTTCCCGCCAAATCCGTGAAATCACAATTTTGGTTTAAAACGCAAAATGACGTTTTTCCGCCAAAACCGTAAAATCTTGAAAATTATATTTTCCTGCCAAAATCATAAAATCTCAGAATTACATTTTCCCGCCAAAACCGTGAAATCACAATTTTGGTTAAAAAAATACAAAATGACATTTTCCCGCCAAAACCGTAAAATCTCAAAATATACATTTTCCCGCCAAAACAGTAAAATTGTGTTTTTCCGCAAAAACCACAAATCTCGGAATTATATTTTTCCACCAAAATCGTGAAAATAAAATTTCTTTTGCAGAAATTTGTGAAATGATGTTTTTCTGCTAAAGTTGCAACATCACATAATTTTATTTTTTCGTCAAAACTGTAAAATTACAATTTTGGCGGGAAAACAATTTTAGCAATGTATTGTCAAATATTTTTATAAAGTTTTTAAAATAGTATATCAATATATATATCAAATTATATCAACAAAACAAATATTTTAAGTTAGGGATATATTTATCATTTGTTATTTTGGGATGAATCATCTTCATCCAAATGATCTAATTTGGATCATCTAGATGAATCTTGAAATTTTTCCTAGATTTGAAAACTCATCTAGATGATCCATCCAGATGCGTCATTTTTACCACTAAACATATATCAATTCTCATCTTCATCCGGATGAACCATCTGAATGAGCAAACGAACAGTCCCTTTATCTTAACATTTGCACTAAAAAAGTATAGAACGACACAATTTGAAACACAAAAACGGATTCTAAAATGGAAGGAGTACGATAAAATCATAAAACGCGCGTTGGTGTGTGTTTTCATGCAACAAACATCTATCTCTTCCAAAACCCTTCATCTAAAGCTCAAGAAGTATAAAATTATTAAACTGAGACTATCATATCTAAACATTAATTTGTGATTTAATTATCAATAATGACTATACTGTAAAACCTCTATAAATTAATAACATTGTGACCACTGTATTTAACAGTATTTTATTAATTAATTATGTTTATTAATTTATGAATATAATATTTGGGTTAAAATATCAATTTAAGATCAAAAAAAATTATTGATTTATCCAAGTATAAATTTATCGAGTATTAATTTATAGAGGCTTGAGGAGAAAAGTGGCTAAAAAAGAGATGGATACCACCATGAGTATCATCACTTCTTTCTTGAACAAAAATACTTAAAGCTGTGAACGTAGTCATTTTTCTTGCAATATTATATTTTCCACTTGCTCGTTACTTTTAGTGTCGGCTTGCCACCACTCACCTCCACATTTGGCTTCTTGATCCTACACTTAACCCGAGCATGTATGTGTTCCCATTTGCTTTGATTAACATATCTCATAAGATTTAGTTGACCCGAAGGCCACAAAGCACGCCATATAACTCTGAGTCAGTTTTGATTCGTGACAATTAAGCCGAATCTGCCTTGCCAATATTTAGTCTAAGCTCTAGCTCATGACAAATAAGCTAAGTATGCCTCTAAAATAAACTGATATGAGATCTAAATCGTGACAAATATAAGTTGATAGCCGCCTCACTTATTTAACGAATGTTTTATGATTAAATAGACCTCGGGATCACAAGGCTACACCACTTAGTCGACTTCGCATAGACAATGAAGTCTAATAAATGCTTCGTATCTTAAACTTAGGCTTAGTCTAAGCTCTAGCTCGAGACATGAATGCCGAGACTTCCTCACAAAAAAACATTAATCCAAGCAACTCATAACACTTAAAGCTGAGTCAACCTTGAAACGCTACCTAACGTGTATTATTTGGTCCGTAGTCAGATTTAGACCTCAAATATTATGAATTACACAAAACATAAACACACATATATGTTTCACCCATTTTACAATATAATTTTATTATTGATTTTTTTGTGTGATTATCCCCAATGACATGTTATGCATGAAGATTAAAAAAAATAGCTTTTCAGTTTTGCACACGCTCCCCCACACATCTTATTTTCCTAGGTTTTTCAAACTTCAGTTTTCACTTTTACTAAGCACCACTTGATTATTGGAGTTTCGAAAATACCATAATATAATGACCATAATATCTTCCCGGTTTTTATGGACGGTAGAATTAATCTGGACGCTTTCATTGTTTTCTTTCTCACAAAAGAAAAATCGATGATAAACCAAAAAAAAATCTGTTGTATAATTAGATAGTTGAATATGATAGATAACGAGATCATATATAATTATAAAAAGCAAAGCCTAGGCCATGAGCTAGAGAACCTACCCTGTATTGTACTTTCGGGGACAAGGCATAGTGGAAGGTGATCCATCTTACGCATGAAATCTCCTGTTCCATTTGATTTGAAAGTCTGATTTGCATTTTATACTCTAATTAATGTTCTTTTTGTTGGTAAGTATCAACAACCTTTTTCTATTCCAAATTCTCTTTATTCACTGCTTAACCCTAAATATCTTAAGGAAAATGATAGAATAATCACAAAAATAGTACTTACATTTTTGAGTGTATTTAGGTAATACTTACTTACGAAAAAATGATAGGTGAATTTAGCAATTTTTGTAAAAAAAAGTATATGAATTACCATTAGACCCAAAAAAAAAAAAAGTATATGAATTACCATACAAACCAAACACAACAGTACCAAGATTTATCAATCCGAACCGAACCAATTTTTATTTTAACCGAATATATAAAAATTTCTATACTAAAGCGTCTAAATTTATCCGAATCGAACTAGATTTTGAAAAAATCTAACCGAATAGCCAAAACTCATTAGAGTTTTCTAAATCCTAAATCTTAAAAATGTGAGATTATGATTTTTATGCTATACAAGAGAATTACCATTTAATAAAAATGGTATTTATGTTTTAAATGAAAATATGTGTTAAATATATCACAAAAACTTTATTTTGTGCTATTTAAGAGAATTGCCCTGATCGCCAAACCGATTAATGGAAATTAATTTCCAAAACCTAAAACTCCTAAAACTTGAGAACCAGAAAATCCTGAATTGAATTTTCTGTCTCTAGTGCGTCTCTTGCCTCCTATACGTCTCCTAATGCTCGTCTTGAATTAAAATTCTTATATGCATATACATATTCTCATTTTCTTCATAGATAACCCCAACAACCTTTTTCCTTAACGACGATCCGGAGGGATCTTTGCACACATTGGTCGTGAAAAACATGATCTAAATAAACACGAAACACAAACTCATGAGCATGTGTAAGTGCATGGGCCATGTATACAATACAGAGCAGACATGCAAAGTTGGAAACATGGAAGTATGAATCACCTGGATTACATTATATACTCAGACATCATAAAACATCATCATTCCCCTTTTTGAAGTAACATTTTCCCCACATTTAAGATTTCATTTTAGACAAATGCTAATAAATACGACAATAGCTACTTCTTTATAAATACCAAATATCTCATTCTTCTTTGTTTCCATCTTATGCTCGCCCATCCCAACACATATATTTTTCTCGATTATTTTTTCCTCAACTCATGGGAATGTCTAACAAGTCAGTTTCTACGTCAATTTTTTTCCTTGCATTGGTTGTTTTGCATGGAATTCAGAATACAGAAGAGAGACATTTGAAAACTACTTCGTTAGAGATTGAGAAACCTGAGGTTGAGAATCCTAGCATCGTCGCCACATCTACACGACGTCGTGTCCTTCGAAAAGAGGTCATCTCCCACCCTACAGACTTCAGGCCTACAGATCCGGGCAACAGCCCAGGTGTTGGACACTCTCACGGCCGACACTGATTTGATCATATCATACGTCAAAATATCTATATAATCATATATGTATTGTCGTTTAGACTTGTCTTCTAATTTTATGAAATGACATCTATATAATCATATATGTACTTATGTCTTTGGGATGTTTGGACATCACTATAGCGTTACAATCTTTTTGGCAGTTCTGTGATCATCATGTCTTTGTCGTGGGTTTGTTCCGCTGTCACGTTTTGTAAGATTATATAATGAATAAACCGCTTTCAAAATTTTACTATTTAAAGCTTAATCTCTCATATAAAAATTAGTTGAAAATTATAATCAACGAGCGATACATGGTAAATTTAAATTAAATTAAACTAACAATATATACTATATATTATAAACCATGCAAACTAAACCCTTAACTATGCAAATCAACTTTAAACTTAAAACTCTACACTTAAGCTCAATAGAAGATTAGATTTAAATCTTTAGGCATGTATATTTCTGGTACCAAAAAACCAACAGCCACATTATTAGATGGTTTGACTAGTTAGATTTTGGAGTTAGATAATCTATATATGTATATATATATATATATATATATGCATGTTCATTTCTTTTTTTACTATATGCTTTGCACTGAAACAATAAATGTAATTTTTTTTTGAATCAAAATACATCTATCAAATGAGGTATGTCGTGTAAAATATCTTATATATTTACATCGATTTTTTATTGACACAAACATATTTACATCACATATATAAGTGATTTTAGAAGTGGTCTTTCAAATACTTTGCGAAACTTAAAATAGTTGATGCAACTATTTTTATTGTTTGTTTTATTATTTACAAAAAAAAAATGAATTTAAATTTTTCTTCAATCAATATAATAGATGTTACCATTTTTTCTGTTATACCAATTGATATAAATGATATTAGACCATCTCAAATTGAGGCTCTTAAGAGAGGTTCTTAGAGTAAAAAGTATTAAAATTAAACCAAACAGCAAAAATTGCTTAGAACCGATTTTTAATTAAGAGTTTTTAGAAACTTTTAAAACATGTGACGTGCTAACGTGTGGTTGAAAAAAAAATTTTAACAAAGAAAAAAAAATGTTGCGTGTATTCGTCTCTCTCTCTTCTTTCTCTCTCTTTCTCACCAAATTGGATTCCAAACCTTGTTTATTTCCGAAAGCTCTTCGATCTTCATCGAAACCCTTGTATCTTCCTCTACAACAAGCAAATTCAATCTTACTCCAGCAAATCAAGTATGTGATTCTTTCTTGTGTTTACTATTTCACTTTTACTTTTTCCAATTTCATGTTCCGATCGTATATGTTTCTTATGGATATCTAATTGGAGATTTGATTTGTACTAGATCGTATATGTTTCTTATGGATATCTAATTGGATATTTTATTTGTACTAGACTGTATTTTTTAATTGACTGGAAATTTACTTGGTTGTAACTTGTAAGATTGCTATATGAAATCTAGTTTGAGCTGTGTTGAATTTGACATGTAGAGAGAATTAGGGTTGATATCTCAACGAAGTTCATTAAATTTGCTTTAGCTAGAGAAGATTTTTGATTATCCGAAAGAATGAGAGTGTAAGCTTGAAATTTCATATTTTTCTGAAAATTGCAGGTTTTCGGCTCAGAAAATGAAGACTGCTAATTCCGATTTTCTGCAAGAGAGACAAGAGCATGAATGCAAAGAGGGCTCAAGATCTGTTACCTATATTACTCAAATGAATCACTAAGTTCAACAATGAGTTTGCTTTCTCTTATTAATATGTGTTGAAACCAAAACTTTTCTTTCTTGTATAGTTTCATACACTTAAAACACTTTGCTATATATGTGTTGTAACTAAAACACTAGTCTATTTTCATACACTTAAACACCAATTTAACACACTTAAACACCAATTTCATACACTTAAACACTAATTTAATTTTCAAAAATTTAATTTTTAAGAACCCTAATGAGGTTGTACCATTGGAGGAGGAAAAAAATAAGAACTTCTATTGAGGTTCTTAACTTTTAATTATAAAAAATTTATATAAAAAATATTGGTAAGAACCCTTATGAGGTTCTTACCTTACCTTTGGAGATGCTCTTAGAGCACCTCCAATGGAGGCTCTTAAGGGGTTCTTATCTAGGGTTCTTAACATAAAAACAAAAAAAATTAAATCAAAAATCCAAATTATACTAAGAACCGGTTCTAAACTAAGAGTTTTTAGAATTCTTAAGAACCCCATATGTGTCACACACTCATTGGTTCAGACATATTAACAAAACAAAAAAAAAAAAATTCATGAAAATCGGTGTTCTCTTCTGGATTTTACTTCGATCACATTCACGGAGTCATCAGAAGAGCTTTCAATAAACGATCGATTGATGAATGTGATTACGATTACACAGGTTTTAGTATGATCGATTCAGATTCGGGAGAGAAGAGTAGAGCTGCGTTTGGATCTGATGATGTTCTTTAGATGAATCGATTAGAAGGAAGATTGTTGAGGTTTCAAGTGTGGAAGATACGAACATTTTACTCTGCTGCCAATTTCATTCGCGGAGAACTCGCCACCGCTTTGAGGAAGGTAAGCTCTTTTTCTTCTTCTTGTAGCTCTGTTTTTAGGGTTTTTGATTTGGGAATTTTGCTTTTATTGTCTTCCTTTTATTCATTTTACAACAAAATCGTTATGATTGAAGCTTTCTTTTGCAAGTTTTGATATGATTAAAGGTTTCTGATAGCCAATGTGTGCTTTATTTATATGTAACAGTGTTAAGTATTGTTGTGATTCAAGTAGTTATGAGATGATTTTTAATTTTGAATTTTGAAATATGAAAGTTCTCTTTGGTAGGACTTCAGAATAGTTAAGATGTGATTTGAGTAAATGTATTTGTTTCCACTTTCCATTGTTGGGATTGTAATGTGCCCTTTTGAAAATTCAAGCAACTTCTTTGCAAAGCACTGAGATAGACTTTACTTACTAAGAAAGGTGATTTTATCACATGTGTGAACATTTTCTTAAAGCAAATATGAACATATAGTATTTATGATTTCTCGTAACCAAATATTTGATGCTCAACATGGAGTGAATATATATGCTTCATATTAACGTCTAGATTCTGATGGAATCAAATCATCGATATATACATACTAGTGTTTTAACATTTTCACCTTCATGATTAATTACATTGACCTTAATTGTCTTTTGTGTAAAATTTATGTATCTTTAAATAAAACCACACCAACTATTGCTTTGATCAAATCCTTTTTTATAAATAAAACGTGAAAAACTTATAAACCCTTTATCAGAAAATACAAACATGAAAAACCAAACTCAAACACAAACGTAAGATTGATGAAGAAACCTTATTTCTATTTTGTACAAATATATAATGGAAAGTAATATAAACAATAAGAAAAGAAATAAATTTTTGAGGAGAGATCGAATGTTTAAGTCGAATATTGAGACTTGGAATCCATTGAATAATCCATTGTTGCAGGATCCTGATGGTGTTAGTGTTCTTATCCGGGTATGTATGTATGTCTAGATTAATTGGGCCATTCACTGATGATGTTTTGGAATTAAACGTTCGGGAAAACCGCCTAAGGCTGAAACTGCTCTTTACATCGATATGAAATTTACTCCGTTCGACCAGATCCAAACTTACCGGTGTGGAATCGCCGGATATCCGGAGCGTAGAGGTATTAAACAGACTTATTTCCCTGTGAGGAAGGGAAGCTTGGGTTGTTCAAGCAACATGCAAGTCCTAGCTCTTCAAAATATATGTTCATGATAGTTTTGTTTGGTATTGATTTTGATATTGTCGAATGAGGGGGTTTAGTACTGGGTGATGGGAGTTATTTACAGAGTTGGAAATTAGTAAATGTGTATGTTTTTTGTCAAATTGTAAGACATGTCTTGGAACTTCCTTGCCTATAATCCATGTCTCCCTATTGTTTCTCATTGGCTATGTTAATGGATCGTTTCACATGTGTGTTTTGGCATAGCTTTTATCTTTCCATGGATTTTTCTGTATTTTCTCTCTCACGTTTAGTTCTTTGTTTAACTCCCAGGTTGTTGGCACTCTATTTACGCACCATCAAAAGTGTGTTCTTGTATACACTCAGGCTATTGGTAATAATCGCAAGGTCATGCTATTGGTGAAGTTTCTCCATACTTGGTACATGTCTTGGCTTCCTCTACCTCTTCTCACATTTAGCACTTGATATGCAACCAAGAGTTGTTTCATTTTGTGACTATGTATTGTAACCAAACAAAAACATATATGTATTGTTTTACAAAATTTAAATTTATTCTGAAGAATCCCATTTGGAGTTCTAACCATTGGAGGAGACAAAACTTAAGAACTCCTATTCAAGTTCTTAAGTTTGATAAAAGCAAAATTTATACTTAAAAAATTGTTAAGAACCCCTCATGGAGTTCTAACCATTGGAGATGGTCTTAGTATTTGATACAATTTTAACAATTGATGCTACAAAGTTGTATCATTTATTTTTAATTGATGTTATGATTGTATCACTTGTAAATAATTGATGCTAAAATTAGTTCATTTTCATAACTAAATTTAATTAAGTATTATATTATTAATAAATATGTTAAAATAATTATTTGTGTTGGCAAATTTTTTTTTTTTCATCTAAACCCTTCAAAACTTATTCTAAAATGATGAATTTATTTTATAGAGGAGTAATTTCCTCCTCCCAAATTTGTTTTGTCGATGTTGGACAAATGTAAGAAAACAAATTGCATAATTTACTTATTTGTAGTTTTGTTAGCATCATTTCTCAAATTATATAAAATTTCAATCATTTAAAGAATTAATGGAAATTTTTATTTTGTATCTTTCTTTTAAATGATACAAATTAAGATAAATTAATATCAATTTTACTTAGTTGATATCAAATAACTATTAGTGGCATCACTTGTTGTAATTTATGTTATATCATATATTTTGTATTGAATTTTAATAAGGAACCTAAATTAATATCTTTTAATGCAACATATTTTTTTGTAGTGTAAATGAAAATTTAAATGGTAAAATATAAATTTGTATGTAATTTATATGTTTAAATGTGTAAGAGATTACTAAATATATATTGTCTGCAAAGAAAGGTTGGTCACTATTCTCTATTTATAAATTTTATCAGAAAAAATATTACATATAATAAATCAATTTTGTTAATTATATAATTAATGTCAATTAATATTGTAACTGAAGTGGCATCAAATAGTTTAACGGATATCAAACAATGTATATGCATAAATATTTTAAAGCGAACAAATGTTAACATCATTTTTATTGATGTTTAAATATTCAGTATATAAATCAATTATTTAATTGATATGAATTTATAATTTTGTGTTGTTTTAAAAAAATGTGATGCAAATGAATATTAATTTATCAGTTTTATTTTATTAATGTTAACAAAACCAAAATAACATAATGTATTCCAATGGATATTGAATTATATATTAAATACCATCATTTTTGAATAAGTGATTATAACTAATATCATTTATATATCTGATATGTTTTTATTGATGATGCACGACCTCATTTCTTGTAGTTCATGAATCAAGTTTGATAATGTAAGAAGAACACTTATCATGTAAGTTAGAAGAAACCATATTGTCATAGTATTAAATTCTCGTGGTTTGTCTTTTGGAGACTTCTTTTGTTTCTTCTACATAAACTAAATATATATGGAAAATTATATTATAGATGATTCTACTTATTGTTCTTTTTCTTTTTTCTTTTTTGGTTAAGTGTATTGATGTTTTTGATTTATTTTAGCTAGATGCATTATTTAGTTTAACCAAGTTTAGGGGATCAATTAATATGAGTTTTGATCCAACAACACATGTGTTACTTTGTAGCTAGTAATTACTCGATCAACATGACACGAACTAAATGAAGACAGTAATCAAGTTTGGAGGATGGCAAAATTGATGTAGTATTATGTCCACTTGGTTCAAGGTTTCTAACCTAGTGATTCAATATTGTTTGTGCTAACAAGAAATCCTTACATATACTTATATCATCTACTAAGGTTAAAATGAACTAGATTTTTTTACTCTTATAGAACTAAACCAAATTTTATCTTGGTCTAATTTCAGCTATATCTCACATTATCAAATTACCTAACTAATTAACCTGAATGCTTAGGCATAATTTAATTTTATGATTTACAGTATCATTTCCTATTATATCTCTTTGAATTTCATATTCGAAGTTGCGATCAGGTCTCTTCAATAAAAATAATCAATTCAATAATGTAACCATAAACATTATATTTGAATTGGATTTGAATCAGATTTTGGACTCATCTATAATTCTATATTGATTGATTGCCGCGATAATAAAGTATAAAATAGTGCCCTTGACTTCACATATTTCAAATCTTTATAAAGATTTTTTTTTTTTACAATTATTTTAAAAGAAATTACAAGGGATAATATATCATGGAAGACTTGTAAGTTAATTGAGACACAAATTTCCAAACTTCAACTATTTACTTTTTTTTTGAAAAAATATCCATATTTATTAATAGCAGCCGATTTAGAGAGAGATTAGGGGTGTAGTAAACTATTTTCTGTCAGAACTAAGCAAAAATCATTAATTTTGCATGATCTTCTTTATCAAGTAAACTAATTATCAGTCGATTAGTTTAAGATATTAGTATCTCTCATGCAAAATTTTATTATGTTTAATGACAAGAAATGCCAAAATTGAAATATTTTTTCATATTGTTTCATTTTTGTTTGGAAAAGACTATTATACCCTTAACTCAATCGACACCTTATCACACTCCAATCAGAAAAATATGTCACCACAAATGATGGGCTAATTAGTGGTCCATAAGGTTTAAGTATCATAAATGTCTCGTATCATAAACGATGAGCTAGATAAAGCACAAAATTGTGGACAAGATAGTGGCCCATAAAGTTTAAGTATCACATTTGATAATGGTCCATATGGTAAACAAAACATGGTCCATGAGATTTGAGTGTCATAAAGTAATGGATAAGATAGTCGTCTATAAGGTTTAAGAGTCATAAAATGGTGGAGATGACAGTAGTCCATATATTTTAATACGAGATAATCGTCCAAAGTTAAAACGGATAATTGCCACATTTAATGCAATGTACTTTGCCAGAAAACATCGTCACATCATCTTTTTGTTTTCCGCTCATGTCTAGGGGAATTTCCATCACAAAATATTGTCATCCCATCCAAAAAGTGTAAAACGTGAAAGACTCATCAGAAAACGACATTTTGAAAAGAAAAAAAATTGGTGACATTTTCAACAAAATTTCTTTAATTTAATATCCGATCGCTTGATATCGAATCCAAAAAAACTGATATTTGCAATTATCTAGGCTGAATTTTTCTAACTTTTCCATTATCTATTAACTCTTTTATTACTTGTTTTGGGGCGTAAGGTTTGCATTTTAATGTGTTTGAAACTTATTTTATTATTTTACCTTTTTCGTCAGTAAGAAAGATATCTACCTAACCATGGGCGGATGTAGAAAAAACATTTATTGGGGGCAAAAATAAAATTACCCAAAAAATTAAGGCTAGAATAGCAAATAACAATAGGGGCAATATTGAAAATATCAATAATTTACATGAACTTTTAAAATTTTACCAGGGGCAAATGCCCCCCCCCTCATTACCAACTTAGATTCGTCACTGTAGCTAACTATCTACTTATCATATAGCTACTTATTCAAAATATCAATAATTTACATGAACTTTTAAAATTTTACCAGGGGCAAATGCCCCCCCCCTCATTACCAACTTAGATTCGTCACTGTAGCTAACTATCTACTTATCATATAGCTACTTATTCCAGTAAGCCAAATTATCATTACACCGTCTTTCTTTGTACAATACATTTTTTATCGGGAGTAACTACATAGTCATCATTAAAAAATGTACCAAGTTAAATCAAGTTGAATAACCAAATATGTGTCACTTAACATATTCCGATCAAATTCATTGTTAGCATAGTTGGTGATAGCAAAATTTATATAGGTATCTCTCGACGTAACCTATTTATTTACTCTCTGTGGTTGTTCACAATTTACATAAATAATATGTGTGCCCGGGGGGAGGGAGGTAAGAGGAGTTTGGGGAAAAAATGGTAATTACATACTAAGTTAACAAAAGATTGAAGAGAAGTTTGATAAGAGAGTTAGTTATCTATATTCATAATATTTAAGAAAATAATAAAGTTTAGTAGCTAACTATCTAGTTAAACTGTATATCTACCTTTATGACTCTCATTCTATTAAGTAAAATATATTTTAAATCCACAATCAATATGCCATATTAATGTGAGTGTATTTTATTGGAGGAGGTGACTATATACACTACAAGAAAATATCGATATTGCAACATTGTTTTTGCAACGTTCGATTTTGTTGAAATGTCGCAATAGATTTTGCAATATTGTTGTGATGATGAATACACATCGCAATTTTATTACAAATTCATTGCAATATTACAACAACAAATTTCGTTATGAATTTTCGTTACCAATTTGTAACTTTCTGACGACATGTGAAAATTTCACGCAAATTTTATAAAAAATGGTCAATGATAGTAAGTCGTGGTTTTTTTACCAGTAATTTTAGTAAAAATACATAATACTCGTAACAACTTTATCTGCAGAAAATTTAGTAACTTTTTGTAATATTTATTATAATTTGAAAGGTATTAAAAATTCAATACTGAATCATCCGAAATCGAATTTGAACCAAACCCGAATTTTAGGCAACTAAAACAAATTTTGACATTCTCTTGACGTAAGATTAAACAAACAGCTTTATATATATCCACGTAAAATGGTAAATTGTGCTATTTAGCATTCCCTCCTCCCTTGTCCCGCTTTTCTTTTGAGATAAGATACTCTCAACAACTATATTATATGCCTTCTTTTTTTTTTTTTGGTAGAACCAACAAATAGGTCTTAAAATCTTATAACTAGGATATGGTATCTGAACAACCTTTTAACCAACAAATACATCGACACTAGATTAAAATCTTGATCAACATCAAGCCCAACACCGCATAATAAAAAAAAAAAACATTTCAAAAAAAGATTTGAGAAGTTTATGCTTTTTTGGTGACTTGATTGTGATTTAGTTGCCTTTGCTTCGATGGATATAGTAGACTTTTTAGGTGGAAGAACAGAGTTAATGTTAGATACGATACCACCATGAATGACTGTAACTCCTAAACATTTGGCCCGTAATCTCATTAGGTATCAGATTCATCATTTAATCCATTATGATTTAAAAAATATATTTGTTCCAAAAGAGGGTTAGATCCGGGGCACACCCACTTTGATAACTTTGGGTTTTTGCAACAACACTGATATATAACTAAATTTATAGAGAGATATGTAAAATGATTTTTTCCGCACCCCAATGTTTAGTTGCACCAATTTCTTTTCTTTTCTTTTTTTTCTTTTTTTTTGCAAAATCACACTTAACACTGTTAGGCAATATAAACGTTCCACAAAATCGTTTTTCATATTTTAGGAGACAAAATACTCTTAAATCTTATGTAGTTAGCATATCTCTTCTAACTTTATTTTGTAAGGCGTTTCAAATTTGATCGATATGAGAAAACTAATTAAAAAAACCAACATTGCTTTCTTAATTTTATTTTTCTTGTGTATACTGAATTAGATAAGCCATTCTTCTAATCATTGTTGTTTATTTGGAGCAAATTCCATGATATAAAAAATGGAAAGTACATACATACATAGCTAAATAAAAAAAACTTATAGAAAATAGTAAAATTAAAAAGGAAAAAAATATCAAAAAAATAAAGTACATACATAGCTAAATAAAATAAAAATTTATAGAAAATAGTGAAACAAAAAGAAAAAAAATATTAGACAAAGGAAAGTACATACATACAGAGCTAAACAAAAAAAAAACTTATATAAAATAGTAAAACAAAAAGAAAAGAAAAATATCAGAAATTAGGAAAGTACATACATACATAACTAAATAAAATAAAAACTTATAGAAAATAGTAAAAAAAAAAGGACAAAAATATTAGACAAAAGAAAGTACATACATACATAGCTAAATAAAAAAAAACTTACAGAAAATAGTAAAAAAAAAAGGAAAAAAAATATAAAAAAAAAAATAAAGTACAGACATACATAGCTAAGAAAGAAAAATAAAAATAAAACTTATAGAAAATAGTAAAACAAAAAAGAAAATAATATCAAAAAAAAAGAAAAGTACATACATACATAGCTAAAACAATAATAAATAAAAAAACTTATAGAAAATAAGAAAACAAAAAAAGAAAATAATATCAGAAAAAAGTACATACATACATAGCAAAATAAAATAAAAAATTTATAGAAAATAGTAAAACAAAAAGATAAAAAAAAAATATCAGAAAAATGAAAGTACATACATAGGAAAATAAAATAAAAACTTATAGAAAATAGTAAAACAAAAAGGAAAATAATATCAGAAAACAAGGAAAGTACATATATACATAGGAAAATAAAAATAAAAAACTTATAGAAAATAGTAAACAAAAAGGAAAATAATATCAGAAAACAAGGAAAGTAACATACATACATAGGAAAATAAAAAAAAACTTAGAGGGGTATATTGGAGTGAATATTTGGTGAGAATTAATTTTTAATGAATTCTGAGAGGATTTGATTAAATTTTGGTGAATTAGGAATTTTGTTATTAAATTCTCTGAAATCTCAGCTAAAACCATGAGAATTGAGTCTTTGTATTTTTAACTAAGAATTCCTCTCAAATCTCAGCTGAAACTTTTAAATGAAATCCTAATAACGTTTTCAATAACAGTGGATTTGATTGTATATTTTAAAATCATTAATCCAATAACAGTGGAATTTAAAAGATATTTTGAAATTCATGTTTCAATAACACATGATTTGCTATTAAAACTCAATTCTCACCAAATACTCACTCCAATATACCCCTCTTATAGAAAATAGTAAAACAAAAAGGAAAATAATATCATAAAACAAGGAAAGTAACATACATACATAGGAAAATAAAAATAAAAAACTTATAGAAAATAGTAAAATAAAAAGGAAAATAATATCAGAAAACAAGGAAAGTAACATACATACATAGCTAAAAACAAAAAAAATAGAGAAAATAGTAAAGCAAAAAGGGAAAATAAAATCAGGAAAAATGGAAAGTACAACATAGGAGAAACTAAAACCAAAAACAGTCATAATAGACTAATACCAACAAACAAACAAACAACAACAACAAAAAAACCAACGGTGAAGATCTAACAACTCTCCGTACAATCCAACGGTTTCTCAATAAACTTAGGTCAGAACCGTATATTAAAACCTAGCTATTCACTCACAAACCCGTTAACCCATAAACCCGACCCGTATTATTTTATTTTATTTTCATTTTTTTGTTTCCAGCTTTCCACTGAAAGCGGATAAAACCCCTAATTTCGACCTAAACTTTGCCATTAATAGAACTCTCAACTCAACTCTCAAAACTTCTCCTGCCTGCTTGGTCCCTAACTTAACCAAATCTAAATCACATCACAAAACACAACATAGCCCTCAACACTAATGGCTGACGTCAAGGTTGTTCAATCCGACGCCTCTGATTCTCAGCCACTCGTTGACAACAATCAAGAACCACCATCTCCACCACCACCACAGCCGCAGCCACAGCCACCGGTGGTTGTTGAAGAAGATGAGAATCAAAGAAAAGCATCTCCAGCTCCACCACCACCACCACAGTGGATGGCTATGCGTTATCCACCAGCGGTTGTAATGCCACATCAGATGATGTATGCTCCTCCGCCGCCGCCACCGCCGTATTCACCTTATCATCATCAATATCACCATCACCACAACCAGAATCATCATCATCATCAATCTCGTGCTGGTGGTAATAACAAGTATCAAAACGCATCTAATGGTGAGAATAAAACCATTTGGATCGGTGATTTGCATCATTGGATGGATGAGAATTATCTTAATTCTTCTTTCGTTTCCGCCGGCGAGGTCTGCCTTCTTCATTCTCTGTCTCTCTTTAATCATTTACATCATCTATCTCTTTGATTAGTGTTATTAATCGTTGACTTTTAATGTTTTTGACCTTTAAAAATGTTATCTTTATTATTATCTACTCTGTTTTTATCTATTGTTACACATTTTATCTCTGTTTCTTGTGTATTTGGTCTAAATATGTGTGTACTCTTAATGTTTAATTCAGATTATTATTATTATTTTTTGATAAGTTTATGTATCTTTTTGATTAGTGTCTTAGATTGTGCATTAATCGTTGCCTTTTAATGTTTTTGACCTCAAAAATGTTGTCTTTATTATCTCTGTTTCTTGTATATTTGGTCTAAATTTGTGTGTACTCTGTTTAATTCAGATTTTTTCAGTTGACATTTATGTATCTCTTTGATTAGTGTTTTAGATATGTGCATTAGTGTCTCTTGATTCGTGTTTTACTGTTTTAGATTGTGCATTAATCGTTGAATTTTAATGTTTTGACCTTAAAAATGTTATCTTTATCTCTGTTTTCACTGACTCTGTTTTTATCTATTGAAAATACATTTTTTTTTTTACATTTGGTTTAATGCGATTGTTTCAGTCAACATATATGTTTTTCTTGATTAGTGTTTTTAACAGTTTCTTGATTTTATTTTTCGTTGAATTTTTAATGTTTTTGACCTTAAAAAAGTTAGCTTTATCTCTGTAACACATTGACTCTGTTTTATTCTCTGCTTCTTATACATTTGGTCTAACTATGTGTATACTGTTTGTGTTTTTAATACAGATTGTTTCGGTTAAGGTGATTCGTAATAAGCACACTGGTTTATCTGAAGGCTATGGATTTGTGGAGTTTCAATCCCATGATGTTGCTGATAAGGTTTTGCAAGAGTTTAATGGAACAACTATGCAAAATACCGACCAACCTTTCCGTTTAAACTGGGCTAGTTTTAGCACCGGCGAGAAGCGGTTAGAGAACAATGGACCTGATCTCTCTATTTTTGTGGGGGACTTGGCTCCAGATGTTTCTGACACTTTGTTGCATGAGACGTTCTCCGAGAAGTACCCATCGGTTAAAGCTGCGAAAGTTGTCATTGATGCTACTACTGGTAGATCGAAAGGTTATGGCTTTGTGAGGTTTGGTGATGATAATGAAAGGACTAAAGCAATGACAGAGATGAATGGTGTTAAATGTTCTAGTAGAGCTATGCGTATCGGTCCTGCTACCCCGAGGAAGACTACTGGTTATCAACAACAAGGTAGTTCCTTTTTTGATGCGATATGTTTGCGTATAATCTTATTTTGGTTAGTTCTCTGAGATTTTTAAGCTTGTGATTGATTGTTCATTGTTAAAGCTTGTCTTACCAATAGAATAATGAACCTTTAATGCAAAACCCTCAAAGAAAAATCATATCTTGCAATTTTTTTTATCAGAAATCTGCTCATGGTTTCTGGCTTATAAGAATGTCTAGAGGTTCTTGATAACGTTCTTGAAATTGAAATAATGTCGCTCGAGGTTCTTGAAATTGCAACAATATCGTTTGATTCTCTTGTGTACTGAACTATTTGTTGGCTTTCGCAGGTGGATTCATGCCGAATGGTGCGGTGACTCATCCTGATGGAGACACAATAAACACAACAGTAATTATTATTATTTTTCCGTAGTGTCTTCCTTGTTTTCTTACTTTCATGTGATTGTTTAATCTTTCGTTGTTTTTCGCCTTTAATCTATGTTTTATAACATAGATATTTGTTGGAGGACTTGACTCTAGTGTCACTGATGAAGACCTAAGGCAACCTTTCTCTAACTATGGGGAAATAATCTCTGTCAAGATTCCTGTTGGTAAAGGATGTGGCTTTGTTCAATTTGTTAACAGGTAACATTTTAAATACCTTACTTAAGATAGTAACCATTAATTAAGTAAATTCTCTTACCGTTGTTCTGTCACCGTAATCGATTTTTGATATTCGACATTTGGTTGCAGAACAAATGCAGAGGAGGCTTTGGAGAAACTAAATGGAACTGTAATTGGAAAACAAACGGTTCGGCTTTCTTGGGGTCGTAATCCAGGCAATAAGCAGGTAAATCCCACAATCTGTTTGCATTAGTGTTTAATTAAACCTGTTACAAGTGTATCAGAATGCACACTTCAGTTCAATTTTTCATCACAAGGCCATAGAACAAACCCAAAAAATTTAAACTTTTTGTAATAGTTAAATAAACTTAGCTGATTAATCATCCAAGTTTCATTGATATTACTTCCTAGGGCATTTGCTTCGAACTAAAACCGAAACCTTTTGTTCGGATTGAATTTTTTTTTCGTTTGGTTAGGTTGTTGCATTAGAAAGTTCATAAATGCTCAAACTTCATGAATACTACTAATTAATATTATATACTTTTAGCATTATTTAAGAAAAAATATTTCGATGAGTTTCATTTTGTTTGGTTTGGTTTGGTTGCACACTGTTTTGTTTCAGTTTTGGTTTATGTGCTATATGACTATTGTGATGGTTTAGCTTAAAAGAAAGTTCGGTTTGGTTTTTACGCCCACCCCTAAATGACTGCACTTATGTGATCTGAATCATGCTCTGACCTTGTAATTGTATCATCTCTGATTTTAATAGTTTTGTGTGTGTTTGCAGCCTAGAGATAAGTATGGAAACCAATGGGGTGGACCATACTATGGAGGACAGTATTACAATGGGTATGGGTACATGGTACCACAACCACATGACCCGAGAATGTACGCGGCTGCGCCTTACGGAGGGTATCCGATGTATGGTGGTCATCAGCAACAAGTAAGCTGAGGAACCTTAAAAGCTTAACCTCAGCAGCTATCTAGAGACAAACAAAAGACTCACTCAAGTTTAGGTGATGATGTTAGGACAAGGCAAAAAAAATGACTGGCTTTTTGTCTCTCCTTGGGTTTAGGGTTTATTATCTTTTAGTGAAAAACGAATTTTGATGGAAACCTTAGCAGTAATTTTAGAGGAACTTGGATTTGATTGATTAATTTTATTGGTTCTTCAGATGTTTTTCACTATGGAATTTATTGATCAAAATAGGAAGATGTGAGTTGCACCAATTGATTATTATGTTTCCTTTTTTCTTATTTTATTTTGTTAAGCATGTTATCACATTAGGGTTGTTTTGTTAGTGTTTGGAGGTAGTTATTGCCATTAGGCCGTAAAGAGAGTTTTGATATCCTTCTTCAACTTTAAGGTTTCAAAGCCTCTTTGAGCCGTCTCAGGGAGGCTTATTCCTTAACAACTTAGCTCCTTTATATGGTCCAACCTAGAAAGATGAGAACTTTTTATGGAAGTTGGATCGATATTTCGACAATCTTAGTATCACGGCTGGTAAACATCAAAGCCGCGACATCCTAACATGTAAATACGACCATGTTATGGTGGTGGTTGTGCCATACGGACATCGAGGAGGTTCTGTTGGATGGACACTTGGAAAAACTTCACAAGAGAGTTCAAAACCAATTATATCCTGAGAATGTTTTGCATGAAGCCTCCCAATTGATTAGTTCAAAGTTATGATGGTTTGAACAAGTCACAGCTATCCAGTGTTTTCGCTACGTGCTGTGTGAGCCTTGATGAGAATGGCTTGTCGTACTTGATTCTTATACCATGAAAGGCAGAGAGAATCGACCATAAAAATTACAAAGAATGAGTTTCAAAGTAAAACCAAAGGCTAACGCAGAGCTTAATGAAGTAAGTAAGTGAACTATACCATTCGTAAGAACAATCCTTGAAGAACTTGTGACATATATACAAGACTTTCAAAATTTTAAAGAGTTGTGAACTTGCCAATATTTTTACATGGCAAAAAATAATTAACAAAGAACTCAAAATGTTGCATACTATTTACTCTTAAGATAGCAACAACAATGCATCATTTACACATATCTTCTAACGATTCATAAATTTTCTTGTTGGGTCCATCTAATTATTAATCCACTTCAAGCAAAGATCCGCTTTCACAGGCTTATGATCAGAACCATAGACTTGGTCTATGGAATCATAAGAGTAAAGAGTTGCTTGAATATTTTCGGTATCTTGGATCTTGAACAAGATCCTATCAGTCCAAGCTGGAACTCTCACCTTATGGCTTGTGTCATAGTCGCTGCTTCCGACATTGTACTTGTAAGTAGGTTTAAACCCTAAAGTTCCTTCAGAGTAACCTTTGAATATTTCGCCTCTTTCAGCTTCTTGCAATAGCTGATCTTTACTCACAAGCACCTACATATATATTAAGTGAAAATATCAAAAGAATTGAGAATGGTTAGTAAACCGAACCCAGTAACTAAACTACTTAAAACTAGAACTGAACCAAACTTTATTTTAAAACAAAAATGGTAACTATATTTTGTACCAAAAAAAAACACACATATATAGGGGTGGGCATAAAACCGAATATCCGAAAACCGATCCGAAACCGATCCGAAAAATCCGAATCCGAAACCGAACTAAATAGTCTTAAAATCCGAACGGATAATGAATTCTCCTATCCGAATTATCCGAACCGAATCCGATCCGAACCGAAAACCGAATGGTATATCCGAAAACCCGAAATAAAATTAAATATCTAAAAATTAGTTATATTTAGTCATAATTTTATACCCAAAAACTACCAAATAACAAAAATATTTGAAATAACCTAGATATCCTGAAAATTTTAAGTTATATTTGTTAAAATTATACAATTTTTGTAAAATGTAACCAATTTTTATTAAAATTAAACCATTTTTATTAAAATTGAACAAATTTTTATTTATTTTTTCCCTCAAAAATAATCCGAAACCGATCCGAACCCGACACCTATCCGAACCGAATCCGAACCGAATAGTTGTAAAACCCGAACGGATAATAAACTCTTCTACCCGAATTATCCGAATCCGAAAAAATCCGAACCGAATCCGATCCGAAATCCGAATGCCCAGCCCTACACATATATATAGAGAATCTAAGTATGATATTTAGGTCTTATTTGCTAGATTCCTAATATTTTTGCTAAAATTGGTAGAAAACACACGGTAGTACAACTGTAAACAAAGAAATTTTTTTTTTTTCGAGTGACTTAATTAGAGTGATATTATATAAAAGAAATAATTATTGGAAAGAATGACATGACATTTGCTATAGAAACTTGCGCAAAATTTAGGTTATTTTTTAAAAAAAATATACACGATAATTTTTTTTTTTTAATCAAATTCCTTTATTTTGCAAAGAAAATAGTAGAATTTAGCTATCGAGTTACATTTTCAACTCCTTTTTTTTTGCTTTTTTATATTTGAGTTAAACGTGCGAGAGTTAAAAAAAAAAACTACTTCAATTATTTATTTTTAATATTTCTACACTAAAATGAGATATTAAATGCAATTCAGCCAATGATAAAATACACTGCAAAATATAAATGGTCATAAAATTGATACATTAAAAATGATGCATATAAATATGAGAAAATAAAATAAGTTGAAACAAAAATAAATAACCCAAAAAGCCGTATGTCCACCACCCATAAGAATCAAAGATAATGTTTTCATTTTATGGAATTCGAGAAGAAGAAAGGACTTACAGATTGAAGATGGTTGTGGATAAGAGATCGAGCAGGACGGTTAGAGACATCTTGGATCCTGTAATTTAAATCTCCAAGCCAAACAGTGAGGTCACGTGTACTTGATAATAGTGAATTTGCTATGTGTCTCAACTCTGTATTTCTTTGATCCACTTTCTCCGGGTGAGCTGCATCCATTACAATATTATTATTATTATTTTGTTAATCTTATAATTTAATTTAGCATAAAAGAGAAGAAAATCAAATAAGTAAAGTACCCGAGAGATGACAAGAGATGAAAACCATTTTGATTCCATCATAGTTAATATGAATAGCCACTGCTCCTTTCTTTCTTCCAATTAAACCTCCACATCCTCCCACTGAATGTCTCAATGCCTTTAATTCTGCAATTTATCATACAATAATCAGACGTTTTGAGCATTTCTGGTTGGGTCACTCAAAATTTCAAAAGTTTCGTGTCAAAGTAATACACACGTATCTCGTTATATAAATTTTGAACACATTCATAAAAAAACTTGTGTCAAAATTATAATTAGTAAGATGAGCTTTCGTGAAACACATCGATCTTTATGTAACGAGATAAACATGTGTACATATTTATATATATCTCGCGTTGTTGGAAAAAAAAAGAACTAGAAATGAAGAACGAAGATAGATAAATAGGTGGTTGATTTTCTTGTGCTCCGGATTCAAACATTCGTTTGGTATGGAGAGACATTCTTTAAATATAACTAAAGTAAATGTTGACTCCGGATATTGAGGGAGATTATGGGCCAAAGGTCCGGAACCCCCGCGAAAAAACAAAAAAAAAACAAAAACAAAAAAAAAGAAAGAAAGAAAAGAAGAAGAAGAAGATAGATAAATAGATACCTTTTACTAATGTGTGTGAATTCTTTGGCCCAAATAAATATAGCTGGATCGATTGCAATTTCGCGGTCCCAATAAGCCTGCATTTCATTCGATTTGGAGATTTGCAATATTAAAATTACAGGGAATAGAAGAAGAACATTTTTTTTGTTTGTTAAAGAAGAAGAAGAAGAAGAACAACAACAACAACATTTTTGATAAATCAATAATGGATATAATTTTATTATTAATTTTGGTCAACAAATAATGGATATGATTAAAAAGAACACAGTGGAGTACTTACACGTGAGTTGGAGATGAAGCTGTCTCCAAAAATTTAGCAACATTTGTTTTGGGAGCCTCTTGAAAGCCAACGACAAGCAAATCAAATTTCCTCTCTTTGCCAACAAGCTCAACCAAATCCTCATATGAAACCTTCACATATATTACTAATAATTAATAATGAAATGAAAGGAAGCTGTGTTATATGTAATAATTAGTGAATATGTGCGTACGTACCTTTCCATTCATGTTCCATGTGATTATACGGATGCAAAGATCTGATTTTCTAGAAAAGCTACAACTCTTAGCAGCTTCAATTGTTTTAATACCATCGTGAGATGAATTATTGCCAAACGAACCTATCATCAGCTTTTTCTTGTAGTTTGAAAACCTATAGATTACACAAACAACAAACGTCATTAACTCATCCAATCTAAAGTAGTTACATGTCTAAATCACCATGGGATTATCTACAAGATTTACAGAATATAAACATACATTTGTATATCTATTTTTATATAGAAAACCACGTGGAAGGCAAGAGTCGTTTGATACCAATATATATAGAGAGAATGATACCAATTTTTTAATTTTTTTTTTTTTGGTTTAAAGAATGATACCAAATATTACCTTTTTAGCCCACAAATCGAATTTTTATTCCCCATTGTCTGCATGCAGTGTTTCTCGTACAAGGAAAGATTCGAAAGGTTTTTATAGAGATAAGGAAAAGAGAAAGAAAGATATATAGAGAAGAAGAAGTAAGAAATTTTAAAGAGAAATGATATAATGAAAAACCAAGAAATTTCATAAAGTCATCTTCATTGATGATTCATCGTCTATATAAATTGATTGGGGGTTGCATAGGGGAAATTAGGCACATGCACTGTTACGTTGTTTTCTAGGAAATTAGGTGAGTGGTGTTGACTATAAAGACGTGTACGTCTTCAAATGGACGGTCGAATTTGATAATGACTTTGCTGGTTTTTTCTTCATCAGGAAACCTCTAGAGCTAAAAAATAGTACAATATAATCTTTTGTTTTTGTTAGAAATTCAACGTTACTATTATTGTAAATAAATGCGGATGATACACCTATCCACATCATCACATCTTTTGTTTTTTAATTAGAAATTTAATGTTTAGTATCAAATATTTTTGTTTGTTAGATACAAGAAGATGCTAAAAAAAAAATCATACTTATAAGTGTAAGGTATTACATATCATTTGTCATTTCAAGTAAAAATAAACAAAAAGAATTTATTAAAGATAGAAACGTCTAAAAAAATTAATGTTAATCTTTATATGGCATGTGGAAACACTATTATCCCATTAGTTAAAGATTTAAAGACTTTTACATTAGATTTGGCGTTCTAACTCCAAAAATCGTAATTTTTTGCAAATTTTATGCAAAGTTTTTTTTAGAGCTTTCAGAATGTTGCAAAATTAAATCGTCCGTCGTGGTCTCGTCTTTCATATATTATGAAAAAATATGTTCATCATAAGAATATCGTACATACATAATCGTCTGTCATAAATCCGAATGTTATGAAAATAGACTATCCATCATGAAGATGTCGTAAATGCATAATCATTTGTCGAAGAGACTTCGCATTATGGAATCGTTGTTCATTGTAATCTACTACAAATGTTTAATAATCATTATATCAAAATTAAATTAGATATATCTGATAATGATGTAATATATAACACAAAAAAAAAAAAAAAATCTTTATATCCATTTGTAAGTCTCACAAGTTTTTTTTCTATACTATACATGAAACTAAACACTACTCCAACTCAATCTCGAAGGTCTTATGGAAGCCACCCCAAAAACAACGGTTAATAAAAACGGTGCATAACATACACCTTTAGTCTTTTATACACGTAAAAAATAAACCAAAAATATATCTTAAAATAGTACAAAACAAATTATCATATTTATTCATTCATAATAAATTAATAATAGGTTGGAGTTTCCTAATCTAGTGGCATAGATATGGACTATTGGAACACTGTCTCCGGTTTTCTATAATAGGAATGGAATTGTGAGATTAGAAAATATATATGTTTGGATGCTGATAAAGTGGTAATTAATTATTGGGTTCAATCCACTTTTTCCTGCTTATATAAATTTTATGATAAATTTGGATAAATAGTTTTACAAACTATGTTTTTATATCACCTTTTAGAACAAAGAAAAAGAAAAAGAAAACCAATCACAGACATTATAAATAGAAAATACATCAAACAAAAAAAATATATATATATATACATCACATGATCAAACTAAATAAAGTTTACTAATCTGTTTAAAACGTGAGATTTAAATAGATTAGTAATTCTTCCACAACCAATCATAAAAACCACTTTTTATAATGCTCTTTAACACTTTAAACCGTGTTAAATCAAAAACCAATTCCCCACAAACTTTTTCTGAGTAACATGTGGTGTCCGGCAGCTGAAAAGTACTTTTTGTTTGTTTTGTTCTGTTTTTTAATTTTTAAATTGAAATTTCAAATTTGATCAACAAAATGAGAATATTTACAAAAAAAACTCAAGCCAGATTTTAAATTTTGTAAAAATGAAAGAATCATTTGGAATTAGGGAGAAAGTCGCCGAGTTTCAGCTGGCGGCGGAAAATTACCTTTTCTTTTTATATATTTAACTTCAATGTCACCAAAAATTTTAAATTATTTCAAAAGAATATGTTTTTAGAAAAAGAAATTCATATTATTCCATCAAAGTTTATCATTTCAAACAACTTATGTAACTTTTAAAGGATTTACTATACATAACAAGAGTATGCAAAACTCAATGACGGACCTAAGAATTTTTTTACCGGGATCAATAAGAAATCTGAGATGGATTCATTAAATTTTTTTTTTTGAGAAAAACTCATAAACAGTTATATTTTTTTCAATTTTATGTGGTGTAAACTGAACTCACATTGTTCTTAATGGGTCCACCGTTGCCCAAACCTCTTAAAATGTAGTATTAAGTGTTATTCTATGTTTAATATAGTTTCAAATTTTTAAAATAATTCATATAATATCCATTTTTATAAGGAGAAATTCGATAAAAATACATCAACTAATTATCCATTTGCACTAATATACATAGAATTTTTGGATACCAAAGAAAATATATGAAATAATTCTTAAATAAATTGAACGTGTATAATATTGAATTCACGAATAAAAAATCCAAAAGCAGATAATAAAAATTCTAAAATTTAAAATAGAAATTCTAAAATTTATAAAATTGCAATAAATGTTTTTTTATCAATATCTGTATGAAACAAGTATCAATCATGAAGCTGTGTACAGATATAATAACATAATGGGTTATTTTTATTTGTGATATATATGAGAAACTTCTGAGGTAAATAATATAATATGATTTTTAAAGAGTTGATCTATGTTATTTACCTTATGTGTAACAATAAAATATTTTAATTATTTTAATATTTAATTAATTAATATTTTTGTAAAAGATATAATATATGAAAAATATTTTGTATATATAGTATAAATGTGAAATTTTAACTTTATTTAATTTTTTTAATTAAATTAAGGAATGTTTTGGGTCTTTTATGAATCTGAAATTTTTTTTAAAAAATTTTGGAATTTATAGAGTTTTAAAAGTATTGAAAAGAATTGAGATTTAAAAAAAAATATATTTAAAATTGTATGTATTATATGGATTTTTGGGTGTTAAATGGATACAATATAAAATTGTATGTGTTATAATGGAAGAATAAATTACTTCATGTATTTTTTGGATACCATAAAAAATTCATATAATTTAGTTAAATCGATAAATAGTTAATGTCATTTTATGAAAGTTTCCCTATTTTTTTATTATGATAGTTTTATGTTGAATCGTTTCCGCATCTGATATTAATCAGTTAAATATATCTAACAATAGCATATGTTTGCAATCGATGTACCAGTCGTATAATTTGCTTAATTACACATATGAAAACCTTATATATTTTTTTTTATAAAACATATATATTGGATTTTCATAAACTATTTATATATTTTTTTAATTATGTTATATATACAGATATTGGGCTTAGGCCCATTAAAGTAAGTCGGCTAAGACTAGGTTACTTCTAGGTTACGTCAAAAAAACAATATATATATATCCTATCTTACCACATTAAGAGATGAGTTGCTTTTACTTTTGCTCGAAGGAACGTCATCTATCGAGGCTTGATTTCTTCTTCAGGTTATCTTCATATCTCTATCTCTCTTTTTTTGGTTTTATTTAACTTCCCCTAATTCTTCGTCTGATACTCGCGAAGTGGACTCAATAATAATAATCATAAATTCGATTAAGGATTTGTACTCAGAAGCTGGTTCAGTGGGTTCGACTCGGTCGATCGATTAGTGTGTTTGATTTTTTGTAGTGTGTTTGATCAGTGTGTTCGATTAAGGATTGATTGTTTTTAAAAAAAATTTATGCAATGTGTTTTGTGTTTTTTGATCGAATTTTTTTTGTATATGTTCATATAAGTTGTGTTTCTGGAATTTCAGATTTGTAGGGGTCGTCCAGATTTTGTTTTAAAATCTTTCTAATTAGGTTATTTGGAATTGGTCACAAAATAGTTTTTATTCTTTTGCCAAAGTATCGAGGATACTATCTATCTTATTACAATGAGTATTCTCAGTTAGTTTGGTGATATGGTTGATTGATGATTCTATTTCAGAACTCAAGTTTCAGTTTATTGATTTCAATCTTTTAATTGTACAAAGACTTTGGTAATAACTATCTTCTGTATTATTATCCCTACAGGTTAAAATGGAAGACATTCATGAGAACATTGAGAGATGGAAGACTAAGAAGCTAATCAAAACCCTTGAAGCTGCTAAGGGAAATGGAACTAGCATGATCTCACTCATCATACCTCCGCGTGATCAGATCTCTCGCGTTTCCAAGATGTTATGTGACGAATATGGAACCGCATCAAACATCAAGAGTAGAGTCAATCGCCAATCTGTTTTAGGAGCCATAACTTGTGCACAACAAAGGCTAAAACTTTACAAAAGGGTTCCTCCTAATGGTCTTGTGCTCTATATCGGCACCATTGTTAACCGCGAAGGGAAAGAAAAGATGGTTACTTATGACTTTGAGCCTTTCAAGCCCATCAACGCTTCTCTTTACCTTTGTGACAATAAGTTTCACACTGAAGCTTTGAGTGAGTTGGTGGAGTCTGATGATAAGTTTGGTTTCATTGTAATGGATGGGAAAGGCACTCTCTTTGGAACTCTTAGTGGTAATACTCGTGCCGTGCTTCACAAGTTTTCTGTTGATCTTCCGAATAGCCACGGAAGAGGAGGACAATCGGCTCTTAGGTTTGCGCGTCTCGGTACAGAGAAGCGTCATAATTACTTGAGGAAAACTGCGGAGCTCGCTACACAAATCTACATTAATCCTTCAACAAGTCAGCTTAACGTGGCTGGGCTGATACTTGCTGGTTCAGGGGATTTAAAGACTAAGTTGAGTCATTCTGATATGTTTGATCCTCGGCTTGCGGCAAAGATACTGAATGTGGTGGCTGTATCACATGGAGGAGAAAGAGGTTTCAATCAGGCTATCGAGCTATCATCTGAAATCTTGGCGAATGTAAAGTTCACTCAAGAGAAGCGTTTGATGGAGAAGTACTTTAAGGAAGTAAACCAGGGCACGGGGAAGTATGTGTCAGGCGTGGATGACACGTTAAACGCATTGGATTCAGGTGCTATGGAGACACTGATTGTTTGGGAGAATCTTGATGTCAATAGATATGTGATGAAGAACAGTTCAACAGGTGAAACTATGATAAAACATCTGAACAAGGAACAAGAAGGCAACATTGAGAATTTCAAAGGATTGGTTGTGAATGAGAAAATGTCGTTACTCGAGTGGTTGGCTAATGAGTACAAGCGTTTTGGTTGTGCGTTAGGGCTTGTAACCAACAAATCAGAGGAAGGGTCTCTGTTTTGCAAAGGGTATGGAGGGATTGGAGGTGTACTTCGTTACGAGCTTGACCTAAGTGCATTTGATTCTGATCAGGACGGTGAGGTCTATGATGATGATGATGATAATGATGGAGAGGTTTATGATGCTGATGATTTTGCATAGCTATCAATCAAATCCCCACCCTCGCTGGTTCGGGAAGATGGACAACCAGGTCCAAGCATGAACCAGCCTGCGCGGGCTCTCGGGGTCTCCACGCAGAAAAGAGTTGGAAAGTAATTGAAGAAACATCTTTTTCCAAAGGTAAAGGATCTCTTAAAGCTAGGGTTTGATTTTGAAATACTTAATAAGCTTATTTTCTGAAATGATATTTTGTGTTAAAACAGGTGGAGAATGAAGAAACTGGTGGAATATGAATTGGTCATGGCTACAATTTACCTTTGGTAGTGTTCATGTCGTTCACTCGTTCTGCGACATCTATGGAGTTTTATTTTTGGTTCTTTTTTAAAAAATAGTTACTTTTGTCAGTTATTTTAATGCTCTGTCGATCTGAGAAAGAACCCATAGAGTGATTTGGGTTTGTATGTCTCTACATTGCTTAGATGTTTTTGTGACTTTGGATTGGTCAATAATAAGTTGGACGACCAACACTTTTCCTTTATGTTTTTGGTATGTTTAAACGTTTTTTTTAGTTTTTTGGGAACTAAACTTCTTTAATTGAAATTCTAGAATGCTTTTTTTTTTTGTGAGAAAAAGAAAATGTAGAATACTTTGAATTATAGTATACTCCCTCTGTATCACAAAGATTGATTTTTTAAGAGTTTTTTCTTGTATCACAAAGATTGATTTTCTATAATAGATTTAATGTGTTTTCATTTTCAATATCAATTAATTAGTTAATGCTTTTACTTTTACCATGAGTTTGAGATTTTTAACAAAATTTGTTTTTTTTTTTAAAACTGCTTTTTAATAAACGTAGAAGAAATCTGGAAAGATCTCAACAAACAAATCATAAAGCATTTAATATTGGGTGTAATTATAATTGTTGGAAAATGGTATATGAAGTAAAAAAAAAACCTTGAGAATAACTTTTTATTAATTTCAAGATCATTTATTATTTTTCTTAATTCTGGTGAAACCCTCGGAAAATCTATCTTTGTGATACAGAGGGAGTACTATTTATTAATTTATAAATTGATTGAAGTTTATCAATTTAAACTATTTGGATGCTAGTCATCACCCATATGTTTAGTTTTGTTCATAGAGGTGAGTTTATATGGTTTCTTGGAACACTCTACAAGTTTTGTAAAATGCCCACTCTAGAAATAAGCCCACAAGTAAATCAAAATGAACCAAGATAAAGAAAGTTCAAAGGCCCATTCAGAGGAGTGACAAAAAATTGTTGAAGAACAATGTAGAGAGTCTAGATACTAGTTGATGGAGAACGAGTATGTAAAAAAACATCCATGTGAGTACTTCATGCTTTGGAATTCTTCTCTTTAATTATACAAGTTTGTGCTAAGGAATCATAGGTCCACTCTCTCTCAAATGAAAATTTCTTTATAGAAAAAAGAAAAACAAATTGTCTGTTAGGCTTTTGCACATATTAACACCTTAAAAATCGGTGTTAATCTCATTTTTCCTACATAGATGTATAATCCATAACAGTTAACGGAAGAAACAAATGGGTTAGTGGTTGCATCACCCCTCTTACCATTCTACCAAATTCAAGTTCGAATCTGGTTCTCTCCAAAGCGAAAGAGAATTATTTCTCTTATATAGGAAATTGGGTTACTGAGTCGATATGTTTTGGCCAAAATGATGCATACCATTAAAATTCATGATATCCATTTTGTGCCACCCCTAATTCATGGAGAAGAAGAGGATGGGTCGCCAGTTCTTTTTTTTTTTTTTTTTAATTGTATACAAGAATAAAAGTAAGTTGACTTGAAAAGATCTCATTCCTCATTTAATATAGACATGATCATTTATGGGCATACACATATATAATTTTACAAATATATTTTATTTTGATTATTAGTATATAGCTGATTACAAATTTATTTTAAATATTTATATTTAATCTAACCAATATGTGATTCGTAGGTCTTGTATTTTATTTTTTATTTTAAAAAATAAATTATTTTGTCTTACTTATAGTAAATATTATCTTGTTGACAAAACTAGGAAACAAAAAACAAAATTTCAAATAGTAATATTTGGAAAACTGCTTACATGACAATAAAAGAGAAATAATGTATCACTTTAGTGACACTCCATGGAATATCCTAGGGGTGGGCAAAAAACCCGAAATCCGAACCGAAATCGAACCAAAAAATCCGAATCCGAAACCGAACTTAATAGTCATAGAATCCGAACGGATTCTAAATGTTTGTATCCGAATTATCCGAACCGAATCCAAACCGAACCGAAAACCGAAAAGTATAATCGAAAACCCGAAATAAAACTATATATCCAAATTTATTAGCTATATTAGTTATAATTTAATACCAAATAACAAAAATATGTTACAATTTTTTGCAGAATTTAATCAAATTTTATTAGAATTTAACCAATTTTTATTAAAATTGAACAAATTTTGATATTTTAAAAATCCGAAAATCGATCCGAACCCGCACCTATCCGAACCGAAACCGAACGGAATAATTGTAAAACCCGAACGGATAGTAAAATCACATATCCGAATTATCCGAATCCGAAAAATTCCGAACCGAATCCGATCCGAAATCCGAATGCCCAGCCCTAGAATATCCCTTGAACCATTAAACATATGATTTTTTTTTGTTTGAGGTTAATTGCTTAAAACTAATTTTATATACAAACCTCTTTAACAAAAAAAATATTTTTATATACAAACCAATCAAGAGTTACAAGACCAACCAGTGCCGTGCGATAGGGTAAGTTGACCAGTGGCCATTGCGGTTGTCACCATTTAAGCAAATTTAGGACACACATCTGATTTCTTGTAGAACATACTTTATTGTGCTGCTACGTTTTCATCGTATTTACCATAATATTATGCCACGCATGTTTATGTGTCCACAATAATTACAAGTTTACAATTTTAATTAGTTGTAGGAGTCGGTAAAGTCTGTCTAGAAACATTAGTGTGACATCTTTACCAGCAAAAAAAAAAAAAAAAAAAAAACATTAGTGTGACATACGTATTAGTTAACAAGGACGTCTATATATATATATATATATATATATTCTAAATTTTGTATTCGATGACATGATTGTTTCATTAAGAGGTTTTCGTAGATAGCTCTACTATTTCTGGTGGCGTTTTGATTACAAAAGTTGGTTCTCACCTAAAACTTATTGGGATAGTTTGTGTGTATATTTATTGTGTCAAATTGCTTAACTACCTTTCTATTTATGAAATTTCTAAAAAAAAAAAATTAAAGGTTTAGTAATGAAAATAAATTTAAGCTACAACATGACCGCCAAATCTCCAAGCGTTGGTAAGAGTGGAATAATTATGCGAGATTCGATATATGATCCGAAATCTGATTCAATCTAATTCTAAATTCAAGATGTCCATAGTGATTGGATTCAAATCCGAATAGTAAAATTTTAAATTTTTCGAAACCAGTTTTAGATTTGGATATTTTGATACTAAGTCCAATTATATATATCTGGATTCAGATCCAAATAATTTTATTTTTAATCTCACAAATCCAAATCTAGATTAGAAAAAAGCTCCTGAAATTCCAAGATATTTACATCTATTACACCCCCTATATTCAGGTAATAACTTATAAACATAATTTTGTTTTTGTTTTAAAAAAAAAAAAATTGTTTGTTTTACTTTTGTTTTAACAAATTAGGATTCTATAAGTGGTCAAAGAGTAAAACAAATATTAAAAAAAAAACCTTTGCAAATTATTTCATAACCAAATTACAATACTATATAATTCTAAAAGTAAAAAAAAAAAAAAATCAAATCAAATAATTATTATAGAAATAAATAAAAAGGTATGGAGTCCTCATTTCATTTCGGTCATTTTTGGCGGTACTATTATTTTTGCATATCTGTTATCAGACATTTTTGTTTGGTACCTAACTCTCTCCTCTCAATCCTCTTTATATAATTCATATCTGAACAAAGAAAAAAAGACGGTGAAGAGAAATAAATTAAGACAGAGCTTCTCACATGGGAAAAGATAACAACACTTTACCGCTTCTTGACCGTCATGAGCCGCCGGAACTAACCGGAACCAAACCGGCGTCAAGAGTATGGGCAAAAGAGTTCGGAGAAGAGTCAAGGCGGCTCTGGGAGTTAGCAGGACCAGCGATCTTTACAGCCATAAGTCAATACTCTCTCGGAGCACTTACTCAAACTTTCTCCGGTCGTATCGGCGAACTTGAGCTCGCCGCCGTCTCAGTTGAGAACTCTGTCATCTCCGGTCTTGCCTTTGGTGTTATGGTACGTGACGTATAAACTTCACACGTGTCTCGTTCTTGATATAGATTGTGTTCCAATAAAGGCCACACAATCAAATAATTAAATATTTTTTAATGGATTTGGGATTTTAGTATTCGTTAATTACAAAGAAGATCTTTCACATATATATATATAAAATTATTTCTTGATTTTGCAGTGTTAACTTTTGTGATTAGAAAATGTCAGTTTGTTGGCTTAGCTAAAAAATAAGTAAATTATTGGCTAGGTTAATCATTGATTCTTAAATTAGTAAGTTAATCCCAACTTAAGTTTAAACTTTAAACCTTAAAAAAAAAATTAGGTGTAGTGAACATAACAATTTGTAATGGAACGGAAAAAGAACGGAACAAGTCAATGTTCCGTTTGTAAAAATAATGGCTATGGTTAAAAAAACAAAAAATCAAAAAATTAAAGAGAGAGAGAGTAAATAAAATTTAATATTTAAGTTATTCTTCTATTATTTGTAAATAATATATATATAAATTCTATTTTTGATCAATAATTTGGCATTTTATTAAGAAGAAAATAGTAACTTATAGAAAGGAAAAGTCATTTTAGAGGGGAATTTGTTTTTTTTTTTTTTTTCATGCGTTTTAGAGTAATTACTAGGTAGATTCATATTTTTATTACATATTACTGCACAGTTAACATATTGTAATTCAATAAATTGTGCCAAAAGAAAATTTGAGAATAGGTGTTTTATTTATATCTGTTTTCAAAATGGTGTTTCAAATTTTAATATTCACTATAAATAAGACCCTTTTTCAACAAAATTTTTTATTTTTTATTTACTATAAATAGAACAAAAATTGGAAAATATGAGTGACATGGTTAATTCCAGACCAACCAAACCAAAAGACCTTAGTTAAGAATATAGGACACAATCCCCCCATTTGCTGCTCAGAAGATAATATATTCTAATATTCTATACATGAAAAGTTCAGAATTTTTTTTTTTTTTTTTTGTGCAATAAAAAGTTCAGAAAATCTGAGAGTCCTATCTCTTTATCCAAGAGGTTGGAAAAAAAAAGACCATTCTCTTTTATTTCTCTTTAGACTCTGAATGGTCATATTTAAAAAAAAAACGACACAATGTATTTATTACTCTGGAACCTTATTCTTACATTTTTTTTCCTCCTCCACTACTTATTAGACACGTTTCAATACTTCTTACCACATGACTTTTGTTATTTTTGTTAACTCTCGATTTTACAGCGTATCACAAAAATAATAAATTCTTCGAATTAGTATTCTATTGAGTTAATAAATATGATATCTTTCAATATCTTTTCTTTTTCATGTCACGTGACTTATATGTCTGTCTCGATAATGAATACTTACTGTCGTCTACTTAATGTTATAGTCTACCATAGATACCAATGGCTATAATTTTGTTAGGAATGTGGCAAAATTTACAGATGGTTATAAAAATTTCAAATAGCTCGAGCTTTTGCAAGTTCAACTTTTTTTGTTTCAGTTCTCAAACTTAATTAAATCAACTTTTTTTGTTTAGTGTAGAGTGACTTTTTCGTTTCCCATAGATGTATAAATATTTAATATTTGTGAAATTACCAACTTACATTGGATTTTCTAAAAATAAACATACCAACTCACAAATTAAAAAGTTTTTATTTTTTCTTTGATTTGTTAACATTGGCACATTTTACATTCTATCAAACGTGAGGTTTGTTATATTTTTTACTTTTGTTTAACAATTTAGAACATATTTTGCTGAATATGGTTCTAAAATTTAACTCGACGAATCCTGATGAAAGCTCGCCTGAAAATTTTCCTATCATAAATCAAAATAAATAGAAAGAGCATGTTTAAGGGTTTGGTCTATATCAGGTTAAGTGTAGGCCGGAACACAGTCTCTAAAATAACTATAAATTCTATATAGTTATAAGATTTAAGAAATGTAGAAGATGAAAGACAAAAGTGAAAATATATGTACAATATGTTTGCTTGTCATGAACTAGTAGCAATGATTCAATAGTTAACCAAGAACTATAAAGAAAAGAGTGTCGATAAAGCTCGCAGTTCGCGTCTCTTCTAGCCTTTGAGTATATACAATTTCATATATTATCATTCCCTAGTCTTTGTTAATCCCCTAAGCAAAAATCTAAGAGATCAAACAATACTAGCAAATCTAATATTTGTGATTATGTAAAATGGTTGCAGTTAGGAATGGGGAGTGCATTGGAAACATTGTGTGGACAAGCATATGGCGCGGGACAGATTAGGATGATGGGAATATATATGCAGCGTTCGTGGGTCATTCTCTTTACCACTGCTTTATGTTTGCTTCCAGCCTACATTTGGGCTCCTCCTATTCTTTCCTTCTTCGGCGAAGCTCCTCATATTTCTAAAGCCGCAGGTATCATTTATGCCAATTGGTTTTGAGATGGAAGTTTATGACATGTTTACAACTTCTAAATACTAACACGTTTTCAAGTTTGAATTTACAGGGAAATTCGCATTGTGGATGATCCCGCAACTATTCGCCTATGCAGCCAACTTCCCCATACAAAAGTTCTTGCAATCGCAGAGGAAAGTGCTTGTGATGGCTTGGATCTCTGGAGTGGTTTTGATTATACATGCAGTCTTTAGCTGGCTCTTGATCCTTTACTTTAAGTGGGGACTTGTAGGTGCAGCCATTACTCTTAATACCTCGTGGTGGCTTATTGTTATCGGTCAGCTTTTGTATATCTTGATCACCAAATCAGATGGTGCCTGGAGTGGATTTTCTTGGCTAGCGTTTCGCGACCTCTATGGATTTGTCAAACTTTCCTTAGCCTCTGCTGTTATGCTCTGGTACCATTTCATCTTTGCCTAGTAGATAATTTTTGACATATATAAAATTTCGGTTTTCTAATGACGGGTTTGGTCTTTGGATTCTGCAGTTTGGAGTTTTGGTACTTGATGGTTCTAGTCGTTGTCACGGGTCTCCTTCCTAATCCCTTGATACCAGTCGATGCCATCTCCATTTGGTAACAAATTTGTGCTGGTTAATCTTATTAATGTCCCATTGAAATTATGTTTGTTAAGTAAGTTTAAAAAAAAATGTTTTGGACTTTCACAGCATGAATATAGAAGGTTGGACCGCCATGATTTCGATTGGATTTAACGCTGCGATAAGGTAACATTACTACATTTTTGCTACCTTTTACTTCGATCTATAGCTAACTAAACACTCATGGACTGGTAAATTTATCTCTTGGTGTGATCAGTGTGAGGGTATCGAATGAACTGGGTGCGGGAAATGCATCTCTAGCGAAATTCTCAGTGATAGTTGTCTCCATAACTTCAACTCTTATCGGTGTTGTGTGCATGATCATTGTCTTAGCCACAAAAGACAGCTTCCCTCATCTTTTCACTTCTAGTGAAGCTGTGGCAGCGGAAACCACGAGAATAGCTGTCTTGTTGGGCTTCACTGTCCTCTTAAACAGCCTTCAGCCCGTCTTGTCAGGTATCTCTCCTAATGAGTTGATAATGAAAAAAGCAATTTAGGATCATAAAAAAAACTGAGTTGTGATCACTTTTTGGTAAATCTTTTTAGGGGTTGCGGTTGGAGCTGGGTGGCAGTCTCTTGTTGCATATGTGAACATTGCATGCTATTACATTATTGGACTTCCTGCTGGTCTTGTTCTTGGATTCACATTAAAACTCGGCGTTCAGGTTAGCTTTTTTTACCATTATGGTAGGGGTAAATATTCGGTTTTCGGTTTTTTAAAAATTTACTCAAATTTAGAACCTCAAATTCAGTTGGCTCGGTTTTCGACTCTGGTTTAGTTTGGTTTTTGATAAGTTAGTTAAAAAAAAATTATTTTTAATTATAATAGAATGATTTGTTAGTAGAATTGAATGTATTTTTGGTATTATCTAATCAAAAATTTTGATTATAGTTTGATTTCTGTTCAGTATAAAATTGTTGTTAGTGTTTTGTTAATATGTTTAGTATTTGCTTTTTGTCAATTTTGATATTAATTAATTTGTGAATTATGTAGGGTATATGGGGAGGTATGGTTGCTGGAATATGTTTGCAGACACTTATATTGATTGGAATAATCTACTACACTAACTGGAACAAAGAGGTCTCTTACTTCGTCTCTTAACTTTCATGTTTAATTTTTATTTTCATTTTATTATAATTTATGTTATGTTCCTCGTTTGTGTTTTGGTTTGATCATTTCATTACCTTTAAACTATGCAGGCTGAGCAAGCCGAGAGTCGTGTTCAGAGATGGGGAGGATCAGCGCAGGAGTGATCATGAGTTCTTGATTCTTTTTCAATGTTTAATGTCAACTGTCAAGCAAATTATTGTTCCAAGAACAAAACAATTTTAGCTATCTTTTTCTTTCTTTTGCAATATGCCTAAAGCTAACAAGATCTCTCTCTGATTGTAAGAGAGGGTTTTGTTATTTTTGGTCTTTATCTTAAATCGATCTAGGGTTGGTTACTAAGTCAAACTTTTTTGATTAAAAACTGAGGTATGAGATTTAATCGCCATACACTGGTTAATCTTACGTTCGTTTAGTTTTGGGTTTACGTTCATTTGGTTTTGGGTTTACGTTCATTTAGGTTAGAAACATACACGAAGTCTTTTTAGTTTTTAAGAGTCCTGAAAAATACACAAGACAAAAATTTAAGTTCTGGTTTAAATAATATACACATACAGACATACTAATCACTTTTCACTTTTCAGTAGTTTGACGTGCAAAATTTAAGCCCGTGGCCGAGTTAACTAGTTGAACCCACAAGTCATTTCCCGCAAAAACTCTAACTCCGCCGTGATTTTTCTCAAGAAAACGTGATTTTCTGATCTTCCGCCAGAAGCTATATTCTACGTTTTCTCAACCATAATTAAAAAAAAAAAAAATCTGATTCTACATGCTTTTTGTTCAAACCTCTATTCTATGTTTTTTTTGTCAATAGAATAGACAAAATGTACATATAATCAATTATAGTGGTAAGTATAAGTTGAAATATCATCATCTAGTTCTTTTAATAGAGGTTAAATATTTTTTTTTTATAATTTTTTTTAATGATATTAATCTTTTTCATAATCATCAAATAATTGAATGGTATTTAATCTTAACCGTATACAACCGTTACTGTTTTTAACATTAACTGTATCCGATTATTAAATGGTTAAGGTTAGGATTAAACAAAAATCATAAATATAACCGATAGTTAACTAACCATCACGCCAATAGCCGTAACCGTTATCATGTCTACTCAGTATTGCACTACATTAGTACATTACATAGTTTTTTAGTTTTTTTAATTGATTTTAAAATTTTAATTTTTAAAAAAATATGTAAACAGTAAAAAAAGAAATTAATAATGAAATTTGAAAACAAAATTGCATTTAATAATAAATAAAAATAAATTTTTTTTGGAAAAAACATAATTCAAATATAATTTTCCAAAAAAAAAAAAAACTAATGTTGCAGATATTGAAATTCATCTAGGAATTGCCTCTCAAAAAAATAATATGTAATGTAATTTTTGTTCCAATTCTCATACAATAATGCCTTGCCACGTAAATTCGAAAGTCCCATTAACAAAAGAAAAATTCAACATTTTTCTTAAGCGTAAGGCTAATTTTCTCATTCGCTTTTCTGTTTCCGGTCATCATTATTATTATTTACCTGTTGGATCCGCCATCGCCGAGTAACAACAGAAGAGAAGAAGCGCCACAACAATGGCGAAATCAAGCGCCGATGATGACGAGCTCAGGCGAGCTTGCGAGGCGGCGATTGAAGGAACCAAGCAACAGATCGTTATGTCGATACGCGTCGCTAAGAGTCGCGGTGTCTGGGGCAAGTCTGGAAAATTGGGTCGTCAAATGGCCAAACCCAGAGTTCTCGCTCTTTCCGGTTGATATACCTAACACCTCTTTCTCTCTTTTTGATCCTTCAGATTTGTTAGCATTTTCTGGAAATTAAGCTTTATTTTAACCTTCAATTACTCTGATCTTCGCGTTGTTTTGCTAGTTTAAGAATTAGATCGAAGTTTTGTTTCCTGTACAGTTTGAATTATCTATAAGAGTCGTAGAATTGATTTGAACTGGTAATAATTTGAATGTAATTGAGTTGGGGGTGGTGGCGAAGCCATGGAAATGAATCTGTGGAATACAAAATCCGTTAAGTTTCATTGTTCTTGGCCATTCCAAGACTTCTGAGTGAGAGAGCTCAGAAAGTTTTACTCAAATAGAATTTTGGTAGTGTGAAACAATCCAGTGTGCCTTAGGAGATCCCTGATTTGAGTGGAGAACATGTTGGCTAGGATCCATGTTTTAAGCTTTCTCCTCAGATGTTTTCAGGGGCTTAAGAGTTTGTCATCAACTGAGTAGGTTTTTTTTTTTTATTCTGCTTTGTATAGTCAAATCGAAGGGTCAACGTAAGAAAGCATTTCTTCGAGTTATGAAGTATTCAAGTGGAGGGGTGCTTGAGGTAATCTTCATTTTCTTTATCATATGAGGCATACTTTCATGAGAAACTTACAAGGTTTATCGTTTTGATTGGAAAGGAAAAAAGACTGATCACAATCATATTTGTGCTTTACCATGGTAGCAGATTCCTCGAAGTTCTTATTGATTGATGATGTTATAAAATTCTTTTTTTGTCCAGCCTGCTAAAATGTACAAACTCAAGCATCTTTCAAAGGTAGAAGTCATAACAAATGACCCAAGTGGATGCACTTTTACCCTGGTAAGATTACTCAATGATTTTATTTAAGTGGTATACTGAAGATATCAAGAAGAAATATTCGTAGTATGTAGTGTAAAAAATGCAACCCAAAAGCTGAATACATAATTGTAAAACACTGTTCAATATTTTCCATTTGCCCCCCCTGCTTTTGCTGATGCAAAGTCTTTTAGGGGTTTGATAATCTCAGGAGTCAAAGTGTTGCTCCTCCTCAGTGGACCATGCGCAACACTGATGACAGGTACTGCAGTTAGGAACATACATATTAACTCTTACGAGATGTGAAGTATAGATGATAAGAGATGATATTTTGTTATTGTAGTTTTGCTCATTTAATACATACCTTTCTCTATCGTGATTGTAGGAACCGAATTTTAGTTTGCCTACTGAACATATGCAAAGACGTATTAGTCCGGCTTCCCAAAGTTGTTGGTATAGATATAGTCGAGATGGCCCTTTGGGCGAAGGTGCGGATTATAACTTTTTCTGTCTTCCAATTTTGGTCTAAATCTCTTATTTCCAAAACAAGCTCTCATTTTTTCTATTTCGCTCCTTACAGATACGTGAGTCCTTTAAATGTAGTAATTTTATCTGCGCTGTCTTTCCTTGTTTCATATCATTGGTCTAGGATAACACTCCAGTAGTCACTGCTCAAAAAAGTACAGAAGATGGTGAGCCTGTTCCTGAAGCTGTAACAGAAAGCGACATGAAAGTTACTGTTGAGAAAGAACTGGTCTCTCAGGCTGAGGAAGAGGATATGGAGGCTCTCTTGGGAACGTATGTCTTTTTCTGCTCCTGTCATTATTTGGTTAAATCATTTTTCTCCACACATTTTCTTCTTTATTTTAATGTAAAATCAGTATATGTCTTACAAAGGTTATATAATTTGTGTTATTGGTATGTGGAATTAAGATATAAAAGTAGTCTTACAGAGGACTCATTTAGCTTGTGACACTAGGTTTCTGACTAACTTAGAATTGCTTATATGTCCAGCATGCTTCGTAATTGTAGAATCACCTCCTTGCATTTTTCTTCTTGATTGTATGTAGTTTAAACTATTGGATTTTTTTCACTGGGAACAAGCTTGATGGGGATAAAAAGAATAATGGAAGCAGTTATCTTTTCCACTTAGTTTTGTCAGTTTGTTCACTCCACTAATATAACTGACATACACAGTTATGTAATGGGCATTGGTGAAGCTGAGGCATTTTCTGAAAGGCTAAAGCGAGAGCTCCAAGCCCTTGAAGCCGCAAATGTACATGCAATTCTGGAAAGCGAACCATTAGTAGATGAGGTAATTATTTTTGGCTAATTGTTATTCTGAAGGCTATCTTGGTATCTGGAAAGTTTATAGGAAGTTCAGCTTTTAATTTTCATGTTTATGTGTTCATCTTTCATGCTTTTCAGGTTTTACATGGACTAGAGGCAGCAACAAATATTGTTGATGATATGGACGAATGGTTAGGAATATTCAACATTAAACTTAGACACATGAGGGAAGACATTGAATCGGTAGGACTCACTACCTACAGATCGATAATTCCTGGTCATTTTCTTTAATTATGAGGATAGTGTCACTGCATTAAGAAATTCTGTTGTATGTTGTCAATAAACTCATCTCATGGATATGCGCGGATTTTTATTTTTTGTGGTTGGTAATATGGCTTTCATATTACTTCTGAGAGTAAGAGAGAAAGAGAAATTGATTCCAAGTGTTTGTGTTGTTTGATTGATAATTAGCTTCATATGTCAACACATATTCTCACATTTTGGTGGTATCCAGATAGAAATTCGAAACAACAAGTTAGAGATGCAGTCTGTAAACAATAAAGCTCTCATCGAGGAACTTGATAAAGTTATTGACAGATTGCGTGTGCCTTCTGAGGTTTGTTTCACTTTAATAATGAATATTTCTGTGCTTGCTTCTCATCTTTCTGCTTGGTCCACTTAGAGAAGTGTTGTTGATTGCAGTATGCAGCATCCCTAACGGGAGGCTCGTTTGATGAAGCAGACATGCTACAGAATATTGAGGCTTGCGAGTGGTTAGCCAAAGCTTTAAGGGGTCTTGAAGTGCCCAACTTAGACCCAATCTATGCTAATATGCGAGCTGTATGCCTTTTTGGATCTTTCTTATTTGCTTCTTATTATTCTAATTTTTCAAATCAGCTTTGTATATTACGTCAAGTGGTTTGGTTAGAAAAGAACAGTAACAACTGTCTGATACATCCATTAAAATGTCTAACGTTTGTACAGCTACCTGAATTTCGGCTACTCTTGTTGTATTTTCTTCAGGTAAAAGAGAAACGAGCAGAACTTGAAAAATTAAAAGCTACTTTTGTAAGGAGAGCTTCTGATTTCTTGAGAAACTACTTTGCTAGTTTGGTAGATTTCATGATCAGCGACAAAAGCTACTTTTCTCAGGTACTTCTTTTGTAAAGTGTCATCTTTCCAATATGCCCAATAGTGTTTATAATTCGTAATATTTATCTACATATCTTATAAACAGAGAGGGCAGCTGAAGAGGCCTGACCATGCAGATTTGCGGTATAAATGCAGAACATATGCTCGTCTCTTGCAACACTTAAAGGTAAAACCGAGAAATGACTAGGTGACATTTTCAATGCTCTATGCAGTACATTGATTGCTTTACTCGTTTTCTTTTTGCAGGGTCTTGATAAGAATTGTTTGGGACCATTGAGAAAAGCATACTGCAGCTCCCTGAACTTACTCCTTCGTCGGGAGGTGAGGAGCAAATATTACTTTCTTTATCAATTTGACCACTGACTGGAACTCGTAATTGACTAAGAGCGCTAAAACCTTCTGAAAGTTAAAATGCATGGATATCAGCAAACATTTTTTTTCCTCCCCTAAAGCGTTAAGTATTCAGTTCATGTTACCAAAGAGTTGTTTCTTCGAAATAAACAGGCTCGTGAATTCGCGAATGAACTTCGTGCAAGCACAAAAGTATCACGGAATCCTACTGTCTGGCTAGAAGGATCTGCGGGGTCTAGTCAGAATGCGAACACTGACACCTCTGCTGTGTCAGATGCCTATGCCAAAATGCTAACAATATTCATCCCGCTTCTTGTAGATGAGGTAATTGTTAACCCTATGATTTTCTGTTTGGCCTTTAGATGAAACTGATGCATATACTAAATCCTCATTTTTCGTTTTTGCTTCATGCTACAGAGTTCCTTTTTTGCGCATTTCATGTGCTTTGAGGTACCAGCTCTTGCTCCTCCTGGAGGTGCTGGCAATGATAATAAAAACCGGTCCAACAATGATGATGGTAATGATGATGATGATTTGGGGATCATGGACATTGATGACACTGACAAGAAAACTGGTAATCTCAAACTGCCTTCCATCAGCTCCATCCTCATATAATAGGGTCTAATGGTTCTGAAAGCAAATTTTTTTTCCAATTTTGCAGGTAAAACCTCCCCCGACCTGACGGCATTGAATGAATCTCTTCAAGATTTACTTGATGGTATTCAGGTTAGATCTCCCTTATAATAATATTTTTATGTAAGATGAAAGACCCAGTTGTTTTTTTTTTTTTGTTAAACATCTGTGTTCTTGTCATTGCAGGAGGATTTCTATGCTGTTGTTGACTGGGCATACAAAATAGATCCCCTACGATGCATATCAATGCATGGTATAACTGAACGTTATCTATCTGGTCAGAAAGCTGATGCTGCAGGATTTGTTCGGCTTTTGCTTGGAGATCTGGAGTCAAGGGTTTCTATGCAATTTAGCCGCGTATGTTTATTCATAGAATTTTTTATTTATTCTTGGCATACTCTTGCTGCTAATCGTTTCAAGTTGACTTTAACTGCAGTTTGTGGATGAAGCTTGTCACCAAATTGAAAGAAATGAACGTAATGTTAGACAGATGGGTGTCTTACCATATATTCCAAGGTAATCAGGAAGTCCAAATTTTTTAACACATTTTAGTGCCATGTAAATGCTTATTTCTTTCCCCACGAGATTGTATTTCCTTCCAATAAGATTGTTGGTCAGATGGACTATAGGTGATCCAAGAAACCATTCTAGTATTACTTGAGGCTATACTAACAATTATCTCCTTTTGATAGATTTGCAGCACTTGCTACTCGTATGGAACAGTACATACAAGGGCAATCTAGGGATTTGGTTGATCAGGCATACACAAAATTCGTGAGTATTTTTCTCTGAGTTTATAGTATTCAACCAGTAAAATTGCACAAACCATGCAATCAAAGCATAATGTTTGCCACGTCAAGCAATAACATACAACCTCAAATTGCATCTGATCTTAGTTCACTTGCAATGTATATATCCCACCATTATCTCAGATCGTTTCTGCATTTACTATCACCAATTTGGTTTCTTTCTTCTACGCTTTGGTTGACAGAGTCTGACTAGTGGTGTTTTATAGGTAAGCATAATGTTCGTGACCCTCGAGAAAATTGCCCAGCAAGATCCTAAATATGCAGATATTCTCCTTTTAGAAAATTATGCTGCTTTTCAGAATAGGTAGGTCCTTTCGTTACTCTCTCTCTCGCTGTTTGTCTTCTTCTTCTTGACCACTCCTATTGCCTTAACGTTGTATTTTTCATGTGTGCAGCTTGTATGACCTGGCTAATGTTGTGCCCACTTTAGCCAAGTTCTACCACCAGGCAAGTGAAGCATATGAACAAGCTTGTACTCGACACATTAGCATGATAATATACTACGTAAGTGGTGCTTCCCATTTGCAGCTAATAGCATAACTCTCTTATTCATTTTTCTTTTTGTGGTTGCTTCATATGGTTCTTTCGTCACTGCAGCAATTCGAAAGACTTTTCCAGTTTGCTAAAAAGATAGAGGATTTTATGTATACGATCACCCCTGAAGAGGTTAGTTATTAATTAACTAGTTGCTCCATAGTTTCACTTTCTCATTATGTAAACTATATCATGTTAAAAATCTGTGTTGACGTGTTAAAAAAAAACCTGATACAAACTCTCTATATTTCAGATACCATTCCAGCTGGGTTTATCGAAAATGGAACTCAGGAAGATGTTAAAATCAAGCTTGTCAGGGGTAAAACAAAATTTCCTTGGAATGTATATAATTGTTCATAGACCTTGTAACAAAATTGTTTTGATTTTTGGTATAGGTGGACAAATCGATTGCAGCAATGTATAAGAAGTTGCAGAAGAATTTAGCATCAGAGGAGTTGCTACCATCGTTGTGGGATAAATGCAAGGTAACCAAAATTGAAACTGAGTTTTATGGAAAAGTTATTGGTAAGTAGTGTTTCGTTGAATCAGTGTGTTGTTGTATGAACTATAAACAGAAGGAGTTTTTGGACAAGTACGAGAGCTTTGTGCAGCTCGTAGCCAAAGTTTACCCAAGCGAAAACGTTCCAGGGGTAACTGAAATGAGGGGACTTCTCGCTTCCATGTAAAAAAGTGACAGAGAACCAAAAACTGAAGGCAGCTGTTAAATATCGTCGTCTTATGTTATGTTGTTGGTCATTTCACGGATACAAGTCATGTTTATACTACTACTACACTACATGTCTACATATGAGCATTATCAATTCTTTTTCTTTTCCATTTTTCCATTTTTTATATGTTGAAATGTTAATGCCTTACACTTAAAAGTAAGAAAAATATTGTGCACATAAGATTGGGAGGGTGGGCACGGGTCAGATATACGGCATTTTTGTAGTATCTGAATTTGGATATTCGAATTTTGGGTATCCGTAAAAAAATTGGATATCTGGATCTGTTTTATGATAAATTTTAAAAATTATAACTATTATAATATTTTCTCAAAAACAAAAATATGAAATGGTAAAATGTTACAAAGTTGTTTTAAAACTAAAGTTAATGATTAAAATATGTCATTTTTGTATTTTTTTTTTATCTAGAATTTTGGAAATTGTCAATGAAAAAATGTTTGTGAAGTTGAACATTGAAAAGTTAAAAGAAAATATTTTTACCAACTAAATGAATTAATATGGTAAGATTATTTTAGGTTTCTTAAAGAAATATTTTTACCAATTAAATGAATTTATGTGGTAAAATTATTTTAGGTTTTAAATTCAATATTTACATTTCTATGATATAAGAATAATAGTATAGATTATTAATTCAATATTTACATTTCTATTTACTTTTTAAACATATTTTAAAGATTAACAAAAAAATCACTCTTAACTTAATCGTGATTTTTTCTTAAAAAAAAAAAAAACAAAAAAAAAGGAGAGAAACCCTGTACGAAAGAAGAATCGTGCTTAGCACACTCGATTTCTCTCTTTCTCTTTCTCTTTCTCGCACCGATTGTGACGTCTGCTTCTGCTTCTTCGTCGAATCATCATCTTCTTCCTCACGACGACATTAAAAAGAAGGGACCTTTCTTAGTTTCTCTGTTCATTTCTCTTCTTCTGCTGTTTCTACAAAGGTTATTTCATTTTCATTTTTTTTTTAATATAATAAAACCACAAATGACGGTTTATACAGTGTTTGATCACCCTTCGTCTTCTTGGTTTGATCAATTTGAATTTGAACTTGAGAATGTTCCCTTTTATCATTCATTGAAACCTTTTTTTTTTGTAGATTTTCGCAATTGAAGTCCGATTATGACGGCAGAAACTGGACAATCCTCTGGTTCTAAACTCTCTGATGATGATGCATGGGCCAAATTAGGTCAATCTTCTCTAATTTGATTATACTCTCACTTATTATATTCAAGAAAAAAAATGTTCTTAAACTAATGCTTTTGTTATGTTTGTGTATTTCATACTGATTCTGTTCTATTTTTGCAGTTCCTTTGGACACCAAATTCCCAGACATTGAGATTAGGTCTAATGATGTGGTAATATGTTCAGAGATTAAACCATCTTCACAAGAAAGACTTGAATGGTGCAGAATAACAAAGAATTTGGATCCTGGTTCTGCCACTATACATAATATGAGGTATAGGAACATTAATCTATACTTGGAAAGCAAAGATCTTTTTACTGAACCAGCATAGGAATAATAATTTTAACTAGCTTTGAGGATCACTCTTTTGTCTCCTGCTCATTTTTATTTTTTAGTTTCATAAACTCTTTATTTCTTGCTATACAATTCCGTGTTGGCTTTACAATCACATCTTTCTTAATTTTGGATTTGATTGTGCTTTACGAATTGTGTTGTGGTGCTTGCTTAGTTCGGATGCTATACTTGTTGACGAGGCTGTCATCCCGAAAGATGGTGCTGTTGATATCAGGTGTGGATCTGAAATCGTTCCTGGCCCTGGAGGACAAGGTTAGAACTGCTTACATTTTTATATTACTGAGTTCTGAGTTTATTGCCTAAAGCCTATTTGTTTTCATCTAGAAAATGGTATTGATAATTGTACTAATCAAGGGAAATGAAATGCTTTACTTAAAAAACAATATATCTGGTGCACTATTGTTACATTGTATCTATGTTGTAAGAAAGTAGTGGTATGTATGATTTTATTGACATATAAATGCTTCTCATTGAAGTAGTTGATCTGAGCCTCTGATAAGGATGCTGTAGCTGTAGTTTAGTTTCTTTGTTGCTGAAGTTTCGTTTAAGAATATAAATTTCTATATATTTTAATTATAATTTTGTTCAATTTGTTAGGTTACTTGCAGTATAGATTTACGGTAATGCCTGCTCCAGAATCCAGAACCCAGCTGTTAAAGGTGCTTTATGATATCCACTCATAGCTCACAATTCTAGATTCTTTCAACATTTATGTTGAGTTTCTTAGTTATCTCTTTGATTTTGCTTTCCAGATTTCGATAGATCCTGAAAATGCAAAGTGCAGTATTTGCTTAAACATATGGCATGATGTTGTCACAGCTGCACCTTGCCTTCATAATTTCTGGTCTGCCATTCGTTAATTGTTTACTATTCTCTTCCATGATAGATATATTTCACTGTCTTTGATGGTTGATGTGTTCTGCCTTCAGTAATGGCTGTTTTTCAGAATGGATGCGGAGATCAGAGGAAAAACATCAACATGTGTTATGTCCACAGTGCAGAACAGCTGTACAATATGTGGGGAAAAATCATTTTCTTAAAAACATACAAGAGGTAGAATTATCTATTCACTGCAAGAATTTTTTTACATTTACATATGACTGTTCATTCCTCGTTATTCTTCTCCCAGAACCTCCTTCATATACTCTAGTGCTTCATCTACGTCTTGAGCTTTTGATGACGATTTCAGAGCTTGTTATGTTAGGATATATTAAAAGTAGATCCTGCATTGAGGCGGCCAGCTGAAGATATTGCAGTGTTGGACTCATCTGCATCGATACAATCAAATCTTGTAAGTATTTGCTGCAATCATTGACTTCTTGGTGTAAGTTACTAATGAATCATTACCATTGCTCACACTAATGGTATTTCTGGTGCAACTAGTTGTGGTTATTTTTTACCTTCGATGCTTTCTTAAATAATGCAAGTGACATATATTTTAGATCATTGGGAGCAAGAGAAAACGTCGTTCGAATATACACTCGCCTCCACTTGAAGAAAGAGATAGCTTGCGTTTGCAGTGCCCACAATGTGGTAATAGAAATTTTATCTGGATGTTTACTTAGTTAATATCTGTCGGCGATAGACAACTTATCAACATTAATTCCTTGGGAAGGAGGTGGTGTGGGATAATTAGGAACTAGTAGCTCATTAAGAATTTTTGTAGAAGATTGTATAGACTATGTAGAGGATCTCGGGTTCTATCAGTCCGTGTTTGTCTAGAAAGTTTCTTTGTTTTTATATACCCCTCTCCATTCTCTACTCTCTATTTTGATAAATAAGGTTTCCTTGAGTACCTCTAAAATTCAGCCATTTTCCACTCACTACTTTTAAATAGTATCCTCTATTCTTTTATATTTTTCAGTCCTTACAGCAACACTCCTTAATTATAATTTTTTATATGTTTTGACTTTTTAAATATACTTTATGATTTAGCTGATTTTACGAACTAGCGGTACGGTATGAACCTGACCTTGTGCTACAAATTTTGTTGATGGCAGAGAAATGTTCTCAGTTCTCTCTCTTATTGCTATACTTTTAGTCTATTGAGGATAAATTAATCAGAATACAATCGATAAATGCTTTCATTTATCTCAGCATTCCTACCTTCCGGAAGTTGATTTATTCTTTTATGCCATTGACTCTGTTGTCAGTTGCTAATATTGGTGGTTATCGGTGTGAACGCCGTGGTGCACATCTGCAATGCCACCTATGTACTGGAATGATGCCCTTTAGAGCCAATCTCCAAGTGCCATTACACTGTAAGTGACAGTACATGCTTCTTTATTTTGCATTGTTCACAGTTTTAATAATCTAGCATCTAGCTCTCAAGACTAGTTGCTATTTTGTTTTCCCCTCTTGATATTGTAAGTTCATTATTGTTGTTGCTTTCATTTTTGCTGGTAGGAAAATTGATATCAAGTGAATAGATGCTGTATGTCCTCTTGGTAACCTTGTTTTGTATTGATACCTTATCTGTCGTCTGTAAGCTGAGAAGATCATTTTCTATTTCTTAGAGCTGAATGTTGTAAGGTTAGATTGATACTGTATGTGACTATATCAGTATTTAAACATTTTCTGTAGGAAAAGAATCTCTTGCATTTTATAATATATATATATATATATGATTATATGTACACACTTAAACTCTAGTTTATTGCAGGCATGGGATGCGATAGGCCGTTTTGTGGTGCTTATTGGAGTTCCGTAAATGTTACACAAGGTGTATCTAATCCAGTCTGCAGTCGCGAAACTTTCAAACCTGTAGGTTGAGCTATGATTGAACCAATGGTTTCGAATGTTTACCCATGTTAGTCATGTTGATACTGCTCTATGTTATATAAGATTAGAATGATTTAGATTTAGTTAAAGACTGATGATCTCTTCAAACTTTGGCTCTTTTTTATGCATCCAGCTAGTATATACGTATATGACTTGATCTTAGATATTTAAAATGTATTCCTCTCTTATTTCATTATTTCTGACTTATATTTTGCAGATCTCGGAACGCACAGTTACACGGATACCATTCCTAACCCATGAAATGAATCGCCATGAACAAGATGTAAGGAATATTCTTGAACAGACTAATTGTTTCTTCTTTATTCCTTTAGGTGACATTCTCTGTGTATTTTCTAGATAACACAAAGATGCATTGTCGAAATGGGGAAAACAGTGCCAGATATTGTAGCAGAGTGGTTCACGCGTTTCAACAATAGAGAAATCGGTAAAAAATCTCAAGATTTTAAGCTTTAGCTATAATAAGCACAGTCAGATTAATTGGGGAAAACAAATCGGTGCATATCGAGTTGTAATGATGTCTTTTTTATATATTTCAGACCGCTCGAGAATGCCTCTCAATCATGCTGAAATGATAACCACATCAACACATGTTTGCAAGTAAGTTACTTAATCTTCTGATATAAAAGGTTCTTTAAAATCTCTTTATACAATGTAATGAGATTTGTGTTTTGTTTAAATTATAAATGGCAGTGGTTGTTATGATAAGCTGGTAGGGTTCCTTTTATACTGGTTCCGAATAACACTGCCGGGATCTCGTTTGCCAGCGGATGTAGCGGCGAGAGAAGATTGTTGGTATGGATACATGTGTAGGACACAACACCATAACGAAGAACATGCTCGTAAACTTAACCATGTTTGTCGTCCTACTAGAGGCAACCATCACTTTTAGTCTTTTTATTATTATGTTTTGGGAGTTTCTATGTATGTGATTGATAAACTCTATTATGTTGACTTATGGAAGTTTTAAGTTACATATAGACGACAATGCGAGTTTGTTTCATTTTGAGTTTTAACTGAAATATTTCTCAATTTATTGATAATTAATTAAAATATATGGAAAAGTAGTCTTACACGTGTACTGTATCTTGTTTACCGAAAATTTTTAAACCGAACATCCAAAACTACCCTGCGCTAATAATAGCGTTGTAGCATCTCCAACTTATCTCTATTTTTCCTCTAAACTTTGTCTTAGAGCAAAATCTACTCCAACCTACTTTTATTTTCACATTTAAAATAGATATGGAAGAAATAGAATTCTTCTATAAGAGTTACTTTTTTTATTTGCAAAGTAGATCTTTAATTTTTAACTTTTATCTATTTATGATCAAAATAAATAAAATTTATTTTTAATAATAAATAATATAAAGAATTTTGGTATAAAATATTATAATTTTATGAAAGTTTTGCAAAAGTTAAAAATAAATTGGTTAATTTTCAATTTTTATAACAAAAAGGTATTAATACTAAAAAAACAAAATCTATTTAGAATATTCTTTTTTAGAGCAAAAAAATAGAAAAATAGATCGAAGTAAAAACCACCTATATTATAGAGTTCCTCTATTTTAAAGATAAAAATAGAGGAATACATTGGAGATAACCTAAAGCTAATAACAGTCCACTAATTTATAACAAAGCTATTTTTTTAGCAAATATGTGAATAATATGTTCAATTAATTCATGCGCTAACCATTTTAGCAGCCTAATTTATAAATTTGTTGATTGTAATTTACTCTAATCTTCATGCCAAAATCAAGAGTCAAATATGGTACTCCATTCCATTATTTAATTTTCACAAATAACTTTCAACCGTCAAAAGTTTTTGTATACATTTGTCGTTAGTGCTTCCTCTATGGTGTTTTTTTTTTCCATAGTCTCGACAATCTTGTTCTATGGTATACATGTCCCAGGTTCAAGCACAAGGATGGCACAATTTTGTAAACACAAATGTGTTTAATGACCCCAAATGACGAATTTGCCCTCATCTTTGTCCTCGAGGACATATCTTCAACCCTAATTTACGCCGCCTCAATTTTTCATGATTTTCATTTTATTTTACTTTTCATGATGTTCATCGTTTTCATAACAGATCTGCAATAAATCCAATTCTAGCGTAAATTACCTTTAAATATTTAAATGACTACAAAAATTCGACTTACTTGCAAAAAATTCAAGTTATTAATAAAACCAAATTCAATCAACTCTAATTTGGACGAAACCAAATTAGAATAATTAACAAAGAGTAGAATCAAAACATGGCTCAGAAGTGCTTGAAAGGTAATCACGAGATTAAATATCTCAATCATGTGATAAAAGGTCATTTTTTTCATCATCATAGCCACACATTTTTTCTCAGAGAAAATATCAAAAACAAATTAAAATCACCAAAACAAAAAAAAAACTACAGAGCCGAAACTGTAATACCAAGATTGAAAATTTCAAAAATCTCAAATCTAAAATGAAAACGAAATATAAGAATCAGTAAACAGAAAACACTTTCATGAAGGCTTCTGAAAGAGAAGTTGAAGACAAATTGTCTCAGTTCCTATTATATATATACTAAACCCAGAAACTAGGGCAACAATCTCAAAAGACCATAATACCCTTAACAATATTCATATTACGAAATTACCCTCATAGTTTCCTCGGTGTCTCCGCCATTACTCCAAAACTCGATCACCGGGAAAATTAATCTCCAAGGACATTGATTCTTCTGCTCCTTCGAATTTTCTAAGCCTAAAGCTTAATAATTTATCTCAAAAGACATGATTTTTTCAATTGCAACAAGCTCTGTTACGAACCCAAAGCTCCATCATCACCATCATAGTGACGTCAAGAGAAACAGATCATCAACATCTGTCAAGATAATAAACTCAGAGAATCACAAAAACCCAAGAAAGTAAAACTTCCTCTCTTAATTTTCTTTTCTTTCAGGAATTTTAACAAACACGTTATGTGCATTTGCCACCAATGCATAACAAAACAGAGGATTTTTTTTTGACAGGTGTGAGTGTTTTGATCTCTACGATCAATTAGTTCCATACAAGAAAGCTTGGTCATGGCAAAAGAACATTCTCAATAAGAAAAAATCTATACTTGATACAAACCAAGAGTGCTTAGATACAGTGATTATATTACAACATCAACCAGTTTACACAATGGGAACTGGAAGTTCAGAGGATTATCTCAATTTCGATATAAAAAAGAATGCTCCTTTTGATGTTTATCGAACTGAACGTGGTGGTGAAGTTACTTACCATGGCCCTGGTCAGGTATAAACACATTGAAATTTTCTTTGTTTTCTTATCTATATTTGAGCTAATCAGTGAATGTGATTTGTCTTGAAATTGTAGCTAGTTATGTATCCTATAATCAATCTTCGAAATCACAAGATGGATCTTCATTGGTATCTTAGGAAGCTAGAGGAGGTAGTTATTCGTGTTATTTCCTCGGCTTTCGCCATTGAAGCTTCTCGTGTAGATGGTTTAACTGGAGTTTGGGTTGGTATGTCATGTTTTCACTTGTTACTATGATATGATCTTGATCTTGGTAGTGTACTAAATACATTATGAGTGTTTTGTTTGATCTATAGGCAATCAAAAAGTGGCGGCGATAGGTATTCGTGTGTCGAAATGGTTGACATATCATGGTTTAGCTCTTAATGTCACTACAGATTTAACACCTTTCAACTCGATAGTTCCATGCGGGATAAGAAACCGCGGAGTTGGAAGTATAAAAGGTTTGATTGAGGATGGAGAACATGTAAAGAAAGACATGTGTTATAATAAGCTCGACGATTCAGAGTTGCTAGATATAGCTCATGAGTCATTGCTAAATGAATTCTCTGAAGTTTTCCAGCTTCAAATCGAAAAGCAAACAGTATTCACAATGGAATGATAAAGAAGTGTGACATTGGTACATTGTCTATCTTTATTTTTCAATCAGCATTTTTGATTGTTGATCATAAAGTTTTAACCTTTCTCTAATTTCAGTTACTTGGGCTAATAATGGATTTACACAATGGTGGTTATGCAGGAGACTTTTTTGTGGACCATGGAGCAAATGTGAAAACAGAGGTTTTATTGGCTGTTTGTGAAGTTGTCTGCTTCTTGTAGATATTTATGTGAGAGATTGGTGTCTCTATTTATCTCTCCATACATATAAATTCTCCTCCAAAGAAAAAGCTTATCTTCTTCTTGGATTGACCACAAAGGAATATGGCTCTGGAGGCTTCTTTCTCCATGAGTTTCTGCTCTTTCCCTGTTCCTAAAGCAATCATCTTTGAGAAAGAAACATTATCTTGTCAACGAATCACCGTGCGAGCAAAGGGTATTGCGGGTGAGGGTAAAGTTCAAAGCTTTGTCGAACCCGAGAAAAGGTTAAGCTATAATGGAGTTGAGAAACAAGTCAAGGAAATTGCTAACAAAGTGTTTGATAAAATGGCTGAAAGAAACACAGATGCTTGGAATGGTGGCAAAGTAACAGCAAGAGAACTTTCTCGCCCCGTGGAAGACGAAAACAAGACCAATCAAGGTTCAGTAGTAAGAAACACGCTACGAAAAGATTCGAATCTACGACATATCTCACCTTCGAAAAAGGTTCGAGGAGATAAGCAAGAACTTTCAGGTGAGAAGAAAGCTATTGTAGATAGAAGCAAGGCATTAGTAAAGCTGAAATCTTTAGGTAAAGAAGTGAGAGACGCAGGCTATGTACCAGAGACTAAGTATGTTCTTCACGATATCGATGAAGAAGCTAAAGAGAAAGCTTTGATGCATCATAGTGAACGGTTAGCTATTGCTTTCGGGCTTATAAACACGTCTCCTGGGACGACGATAAGGGTAATGAAGAATCTGAGGATATGTGGAGATTGTCATAACTTCATAAAGATATTGTCGAGTATTGAAGATAGAGAGATCATTGTAAGAGATAACAAAAGGTTTCATCATTTTAGAGATGGTAGTTGTTCTTGTGGAGATTATTGGTAGAATTTTGTATGAAATGATTGTGAAATTTTCATTCATCAATTTAACAATTTTTACTATACTAATTTTTGTTGTTTCTCATCTGCCAACTCTTCAACAAACAAATCACTTAAACTTTTACCCCTTACAGTTTTGACTTTTGACCATGCATATAATCTTTCTAGGTCCTGGGGAAGATCATGTGAATGATTAGTGTTTTCACTCTTGAAAGGAATCGATCCATGCCTTATACCAACAAGATGATTTCTTCCTCAAATGGAAGCCACTAGACTAAAACCACTTGGTTACTACTTACTACTATAAATGTAACCAAGACAAGAGAAAAAATCTCCACATTAAAATATAAGAGAAAAAGACAAGAACATGAAATAGATAGCAATACAATATAAACACATAAATACATATGAACAAGAACAATTATACTCTCATTGTTTCACTTTGGCTTGCTATTTCTTTTTTCTTAATAGACTTGTACAAGGAGTATACATAAGATACGAAGCCAAGGATCCCAGCTAACAATGCTCCTCCCTTAAACCAGTCAATGTCATCATCCATAAACCAAAACGCTAACACAACGAAAATGTTAGCTAAAGGCGAGGCACAGAAGCTGACAACATTAGAGAAAAGAGAAGAAACCAAACAGACTAGACCCACAAGCCCTAAAGACATTACTTGCCACGCAAGTGATAATCCGATAAGACTCAACACATAAAGTGGTTTTCCTTTCTTAAACGTCTCAAAATCTTCCTTAAGATCCTTGTATTCGCCGCTTACGAATAATCCAACAATACATATCAATGTTGCAACCATAGAAGCATTGGTTTGCATCAGCATCACCGCGGAAACTTTACTCTCTGTGTTAGGTATGACCTTTTGGAACCCTAATTGCATTATACATAGAGATAAAGAGAAAGCTACCGTACCAAAGAAGGCACACCAAGCACCATCACTCATTCCCGAGCCTTCGCTTTCGCAGGGATAATATGCATCATCTGAAGTTGTAAGGCCTGTGGCAATTCCAGAAAGAACTATAGATAATATGATCCAACGGTTGAACTTGTGTTTGTTGATAATTTTTGTAAAGATGGAAGTGAAAATCAATTGTGTTGTAAAGATCCAAAAGAAGAACACACACTGAGTTCTCCCTATGGCATAGAGTTGGCTATAAGCAGCGAAGAGGACACCGAGAGAGATGTAAAGAAGAATGAGTTTGCCAAAAGAAGAAGAAGAAGAAGAAGAAGAAGAAGAAAGAGTTTCTTTACGAGTGGAGAATGTAAAACGCCATAAGAGGAGAAGGAAGGCTGTAGATGGAAACGCAGCGTTTTGGACAATGGATTGAAGCCATGTGCCTTTGAACTGTTTTGGATCATCACAAGCATCTCTTCCTGTTTGGATGAAGTAGAAGTTTAGAAGTATTGTAAATAGAACACGTCCTGTTACAACCAAAGCCGAGCAGACAAAGATACAAATCCACCAGTTTCGTGTCTTTATAATTTGTGACCGATCAAGAGGTGATGATGTTGATGCTCTTTGTTGATTCTCAACTCCAATATTAACTTCTTCTTCTTCTTTTCATAAATAAACCAAAAAAGAAAAAAGAAAAATCATTTACTATATTCAGTTTATACGAATTAAAAACATTACTGTTGTGACATGAATGCACATATATACCATGTGTTATGCGGTCCGGAGATTTGGTGTGGATACTCATGAAGTTTCTTGTGGAGATTTAGATGAAAATTTTAATTATCTTGTTTTCATTAATTTTGTACATGAAACTCCAAATGGAATTAGCTCATACAAATATATAGATTGTAACAACAACAAAAGTAAGCATGACTTTGCATCACATATATGTTATTAATGATTTGGATTATTGATATAACACAGTCAAATAATCAAGAATAGAAAATATATAGTCAAATCTGCCAGCTAGCCATTATAACAATGAGCTATCCCAGCTGGAAGAGAATTTCAACGCGGTGCACATGATCTGTTATGTCACTAAAAAGATATCTTTGTAATGCTTTGAAACTAATCCAAACAAACTAGTTGAATATTGAGGAAAAACAGAAACAAAAAAATAATGATATAAGAATTCTCATGTCTTGAAGCCTTAATTATACCGCGATTAAGTCGTTGGTAACGCAATTTTAAATATGCATAAGTTTCCATTACTAGTTTATATTCTATTTAAACTTTTAATTATTATGTTTTTCCGTACTAATGAATAATAATAATAATATGAGTCATAAACACTACTGAAGTTTTTTTTTTGGATTTGAATTACAAAGTTAAACTTTTGAATAAATTGACTAAGCAATAAAATGTTGTAGCTTTATTTGAAGAAATACACACTATTAAAAACAAGCGGAAACATAGACAAAGCTATCGAACCCTATCAGGATTGTACAAACTCGCCGTGGGCATATGGATAATGGGTCCGAGTTTGAGTAGGACTCAATTGAGTTTGAATCTATCAGGTTTATGTATTTATTATTCAATAGAGTAATTATGAATATTCGATTCAGTTTTGGTTTGGGTTTTATCAGGTACATATCGGTTTGAATTTTAAATTTAAGAACCTACAAGATATTTAAATTGGATATTTATAAGTTCAAATATAAAATATCCGAATATATTTGATATCTATCCAAAAACTCATAATTAATTCAATTATCTGAAAACGCATACAATATAACATACACAAACACATACAAACTCACAAAAACAGAGAATATAACTTCAAATTTAACATTCAAAGACGGAAGATGATAAAGTAGTGACAACAAATCTAAATCACAAACCCAAAAATGTAAAAATTAAAAGCCCTAAATACTCATAAGTGGTTTAGTCTCGGATTTAATTATGGGTACCTCTATGGATATCGATTCGGCCATGGGTCTGATATCCATAGATAGAACTACACAAGATCCAATAGAATAATTTGGTAAAACCTATAAACTACCCGAACCAGTTTTTCGGGTCGGTTCCGATTCGGATTTTTGGGATCGGTTATATGCATAGGACTAGTACAAACACTGGGTACAGAAATATATAGCTACAGAAATTAGACAAATTAAAAAAAAAAAAAAAATTACACAGTTATACACGCATAAATAATTAAATACATATGATCAATCATACTCTCACTGTTTCGCTTTGGCTTGCTATTTCTTTTTTCTTAGAAGACTTATAAAAGGAATATACATAAGATGCATAACCAAGAAACCCAGCTAACAGAGCTCCTTCCTTAAACAATTTAACGTCATCATCCCTAAACCGAAACGCCAACATAAGGAGAATGTTTACTAAAGGCGTTGCACAGAAGCTGACAACATTTGAGAAAAGAGAAGAAGACAAACACACAAGACCCACAAGCCCTAAAGACATTACTTGCCACGCAAGTGATAATCCAATTAGACTCAAAACGTAAAGTGGCTTCCCCTTCTTAAACGTCTCAAAATCTTCCTTGATATCTTTGAATTCACCGCTTACAAATAATCCAACCAAACATATCAATGTTGCAATCATAGAAGCATTGATTTGCATAAGCATCACTGCGGAAACTTTACTCTCTGTATTAGGTATAACCTTTTGGAACCCTAATTGTATGATACATAGAGATAAAGAGAAGGCTACCGTGCCAAAGAAGGCACACCAAGCTCCATAACTCATTCTTGAGCCTTCATTTTCGCAGGTCATATTATAGGCACCAGCTGAAGATGTGATGCCTAAGCCTGTGGCAGCTCCAGAAAGGACCAAGGATAATATGATCCAACGGTTGAATTTTTGTTTGTTGATAATTGCTGTAAATATAGAAGTGAAAATCAATTGTGTTGTAAAGATCCAAAAGAAGAACAAACAATGTGTTCTCCCTATTGCATAGAGTTGGCTATAAGCAGCAAAGAGGACACCGAGAGATGTAAAGAAGAAAGACTTTGCCCAAAGACGAAGAAGAAGAAGTAGAAAGAGTTTCTCTCTGGTTGGAGAATAAAGAACGCCATAAGAGAAGAAGGAAGGCTGTAAATATTGGAAACGCAGCGTTTTGGACAATAGACTGAAGCCATGTGCCTTTAAATTGCTTTGAGTCGTCACAACCATCTCTTCCTGTTTGGATGAAGTAAAAGTTTAGAAGAAGAGTGGATAAAACACGTCCTGTTACGACCAAAGCTGAGCAGACAAAGATACAAATCCACCAGCTTCGTGTCTTGAGAGTTTGTGACTGATCAAGAGCTGTTGATGTCATTGCTCTTGGTTGATTCTCAACTCCAATATTAGCTTCTTCTTCTTGTTGTTCATATAAGACCAACCAAAAAATAAAAATATTTTACATAATAGAATTTATAAGAAAGAACACATGATGTTGTGAAATAAATGCAAATACCTTTTGTTATTCGGTCAGGGGAATTGGTGTGAAAACTCATGATTTTTTTTTTTTTTTTTTTGTGTGGAGAATGAACTATACAATTTAGATGAAAATATTTACATTGTTTCCACTAATTTATACATGAAACTCTAAATGGAATTTGCTCATACCAATATTGTAAGTAGAAAGATTGCAACAACAACAAAAAAAGTAATGGTAGACCCTAAAAAAAGAAAGAGTAAAAAATATGTAGTCAAATATGCCAGCCAATATAATGATTACCCAACTAGAAGAGCACTTCAACGCAGGGCACATGTCATGGCTCTGATTCGTAACATGCATAATCGCTTAATTGCGTTTTCTAATGTGACTATGCAAGTATTTTACTAATCACAAAAAATTGCCTAATAATAGACAATTAGTCAAAAACGTAAGATTTGCTTTTTGCCTAAAAAAATACAAGTAAAAAGTCATTATGCAAATAAGCATGTAGTGGTTTATTTCATTATGCATGATATCCAATCACACAAAATTTTAATTATGCAAATTTTTATTCTACATCTTTTTAATCTGCTAATTTTTATTATGCAAATATGCAATTACGCAGTTATGCGTTGTTACCGAGATATTTTTGTAATGCTTCCAAACTTAACCAATCTAAACAAACTAGTCGAATGTAATGTAGGAAGACAAAAAAAAAAAAAAAGTAATAAAAAATAATAATTTTCAAATCATTGAGCCTCCTTGTACCTTCTTCATTAAGTCGTTGCTAAATTTTGAATATGTGCAAGTCTCCATACTCCATGAACAGGTTGGTTTGTCTGATTATGTATCAGTTTGTATTTTATTTGAACTTCTAATTATTATGTTCCCGTACAAATGAATAATGAGTTATATATCATTTTTACTGGCATCATATATATGTTTTATTTTTTTGTAGTTTTCCAATACTTATATATAATTTATCAACAATTTAAATTTTTCGATCTTGACTTTCAACTAATTTATTTCCTACTAGCTATTAACATTGCCACAACTCGCCCATTTACTAGAACAGATACGTTTCTGCATATAATTAGGCCTATCTTCTTTTGGTCGTCAACTCTTTGTATTGAAATCTGAATTGTTAAATGATTATCTAATGAGCCACGGCACATTGATTTGGAAGGTGTTAGGCTTCGATTACAAGCCCATTCATTCCTCTATCAAGTAGTTTTCTTTTCTTCTTCTTTTTTTTTTTTTTTTTTTGCAGCAGCATGGTTTTCCAAATCGAAGATTTTTATTTTGGTAATATTTATAAACTGAATGTATACTTATTCCATTTATATAATAAATATGGTTCATGACTAGCCCTGTTACGGATACGGATATCCAATTTTTCAGGATATCCATATTTGTATCTGTATCCGCCATATCCGTGATTTTTTACTATTTGTATTCGTATCCGAAAATTCTGAATATCCACATTCTTGATATCCGGTCCGTTTCTGGCTAATTTTTTTAATATTAAAATATTATTGATTAAATAAAAGTATTAAAAATAATATTATAATAATCATGAAATTGAGAATTTAAAAAAAAATAAAGTAAAAATTTTAGAATAAAAAAAAAATAGATTTAAATTTGAATGAAGAAATATGTGCTAAATTTAAAGGCCCAAAACAAAACAAAATAAAAAAATTTAGAATAAAAAAATAGAGTTTGAATGAAGAAATATGTGCTAAATTTAAAAGCTCAAAACAAAACAAAATCTAAATTTTAAAAGTCCAAAACAAAAAAAAAAACAAAAAAAAATTAAAAGGAAAATGGATATTTCTGCCCAGGGTTATCCATGACAACGAGAATATGCAAATAAACACATTGTACTCATACAGAGGTCATATGTTTACTTTAAAGCAAAAAAAAAAAAAAAAAAAACATAAATAAATAAAATAAAGACATCCAGTAAAATACCAAAGCCGGACAAAGAGATTCAAGTTTTGCATGATGATGCTCTTCTCCAGTCGAATTTTCAAATGCTATGAAATTCCCGACTTAAGAAAAAAAAAAAAAAAACCTTGATTTTACCACTTTTCTTCGCAGATCTCTTGTACACTTGCTATGTCCCCTGCAAACATTTTACAATCACATCCAAATTTATCCATGGATCCAAAATTGACACAATTTGAAAACATGGTTAAAGTAATAGAACACTTACTTCAACCAATTCCGCAGTTGTAATCATTGCTAGCTATGATGATGCTCTTCTCTAATATAATTCTCTAATGCTATAATACTCCCGATTTATGAAAAAAGAGCATGATTGTTCCACTTTTCTTCGCAAATGTGATGCAATGCGGAGGTTCTGGCCAAGCCCGGACCGGTCCACAATCATTTGTTGCCTAAAGTCTATACTAAATTAAACAAAAAATATATATTGGTATTTGGAGCCTTAAACTCGCCACTTTATGGCTACAAATTAAACAACAACTACTACACTACAGGTACTTTCGCCAAATTTGATATCCTTAATGACAATATATTTGACTACCTAAAACCTAGGTAGCATGAAAACTCTCTCCGAGTTCCGTTTTCTGTTTCAAAAACAGAAACTCTCGGAAACGCAATGGAAACACAGTGAAAACGCGATGGAAACACGTTTTCTAAAAACTGTAATTTGGAAACGCGATGGAAACATCTATTTACGTTTCAGAAACACAATAAAAACTTACTTTTAATTTTTTAGAAATTTATTAAGTAAATCATTTAAAAACATAAGATATACTCCCTCCATTTCTAGTTGATTCTATTTCTAAGATTTTCACACATATTAAAGAACACATTAAAACTTGATTACAAATGCATATTTTTGTGAGTAACAATTTTCTAACTCTAAACCCATAATTAATTTGCATATGTTTGTATATGATATTGATATTTGTTATAACCTAAAATATTTAGAAGTTTAAAACTTTGATATTTTCAATATCAATGTTTCCAATATTTTTTTAAAATATGGTTTTATTGTTTTGCTATATTTTTAATTAATTTTAACTATATATAATTAATTATATTTTAATATGTTCATGTTTCCAACATGTAACCGTTTCCTAAATTTTTTGAAAAAATCGTTTCCACGTTTCCATACATTTCGCTTCCGCATACTCGTTTCCGTTTTCATATTCCTAGCCTAAAACCCCCTTATTTTATGGATTCTAGGTTAGAGTCGGACCTGAGATAAGCGACTTTTACGTTTTTCTTTAGGAACCACTAGATTAACCCGACCTTGATAATGCAATGCAATTTTGAATATTAAATGTTTGTTTAGTAAAGAAGAATCATATAAATTATTCGTAACTCCTCTGCTTTTAACTTCCAGAATTTTTTTTTTAAAAGACAAAAAAAAAAAAAAAAAAAAAAACACATAGATATATATATATATCACTTAAAATTACAACTAACAATTTAAGTTACAACTTAAAAGAAAACCAAAGTCATCAGTCAGGGCGTCGCTGTAGAAGCATCATCGTGATCTTGATCGTCATTACGATCGTGTTTTTTGCTTAAAACCGGGAAACCAAACAGTAGCTGGAACACTGACCTGACCTTATTAGCACGTCGACGTTGGCGTATGCTCCGTAGAACCACTTCTCGATCTAGTGTTTGTGTAGTATGAATACGTTTGATACAGATATGAGTGGTCACAAAATCTGGAGTTTCAGTGTCTTCACGAATCTTGATCTTGTTCCTACCTTTGTCGTTTGGTTTAGCTAGTGAAGAAGCCATGTAATGGATAATGACAATTAAAGGTTTAGTAGCGACGGTATTCGATCGATCGTCGTTGTGGTGAGGGTGAATGATTCCATATTTTTGGGGTTATTTATACATAGTAAAGTGTTAATTAGTGAAGTGAAGTGATGATAAGGATAAAGTAATGACTCAACATGATAAGTCGTCAGTTAAAAAATGGTAGTAGTGCATATAATTCTCATCTTTATATGGTATCAAAGATTATTCTTTCTGTTTTAATATAGTTGTTTGTTTGACATTTTTACATGAATTTTTAAGAGAATAATAAAAGTTAAATATTTAATTATAACCCTGCATATATAAGTAGATTAACTTCTAAAATTCTATTCTATTTTGTCATTTTAATTAATTTTGACTAGAAAAAATTGTCGATTTATTTATAAAATATTTCGTTAAAAAACGATATTTTTATAAGAAACTATTATCCTAAAAAAAAATTATTTGTGTCAACTTCAATAATGTTTTTTTGTTCTGTTTCATAAACAATCTAGACAAGACATCAAGCGAATCTCTTGCAAAAGATAGAATGATAAATGTGATCTCATGAAACACGTTATGAGACCTTTTCTTAAATTGTTTTTTTTTTTTTTTTGGTAAAGACTTTACTTAATTGTTTCTTCAAGAAAATTAAGTAAACGACCAAAAGAATCAGCATTTATATGACTATATCCTAACTATTATCATTATATTATTTGAAGATTCTTGCTAAAACGCTAAGTGCACATAGAATCTTAAACTTAAAGGTACATCCAACTTTGTGAAAGTAGAATTTAAAATGAAAGAGCATCAAAGTTCCATCGATCCAATCCAATTAGGTGCTTCGATGTTCTCTCATTATACAAACAAACTACTATTGGTGGATATAATTTGTAGTGACATATTTTATAAATATGAACAGTATACAAATGATGTCGTCTGCAGATGCCAAAATCTATTGGAAAACCCATAAAACTAAGAGCTTTATTGTTGTGTTATTGAAGTTGGGTGCTTCAGGAGTACTATATGTTTTTTTTTTTTTTGGTTAAAAAGAGTACTATATGTTGGTTCGCTTAAAAGAAAAGAGAAAGAATGGTTAAAAGATTTATCAAAATATAAACAATGGGTTAAAGAGGAGCATGTATGCACGGTCCATAATGCTACTGAAGATGTGTCTATATTTGGGTAGAAAAACATAGTGGTTGGGCTAATACAGTGTGGGTTGCTCCACATTGACAAATGATTCCAATGAAATGGTAACCTTCGAGCTCTAGCCTCTAGGTTGTGGTATCACTCGACACGTGTATATATAGTTTTATGAACCATCGAGTATTATATGAGATGATTTTTTGTTAAATTATTATATGAAATTCATATTTTGGACATCAAATATTTCACAAAGGAATGTATTTGATTATAAATAAATATCCACTCCTTAGTTTTTGACTAAGGAGTATGTACACTTTAAATTTATATAAATACGTAAGTTTTCATTGAGTTCCTTAGTTAATTACATTCATTCTAATGTCTCTGGATGTTATGGAAAACAAAATTGCTTTGACTACTAATTAAATTAATTAAAACTTAAAACCAGAGAAATCGATCTCACTATCTCAGTCACTTGAGAATTGAGATATTTTGAGAATTTCCTTTCTTTATAAATTGTTTGACTATTATTAATTTAGCTACTAGAATATTCTCATTTTAATATATCTCAAAATCTTAAATTGTGATATTCATTTTCTCCTTAATTACCATCATCGGCATAATGTTTTTTTTTAGGAAGAGTGACTGTTGCTTTGAAGTAGGAGTGAAAAATGTATGAAACATGACTACATGGCGTGGAAGAAACAAATTTATCAACAAGCTAGAGTTCATGAAAAAGCTAACTTAAAAAAAAAAAAAAAACTCAAGAAAGAAAACTTATCTCATACTTATCATCCATTTGATATTTGGAATATTAAGGAAATTCCTACTACTGATATGTTTCCCAAGTGTTTTACAAATTCATATGAGATATAATACACACAATTAAAAACAAAAAAACATTTGTTCCATTTTAAGATTTTAAAATTTTTGGTATGATATTTTATTATATATTACTCGGTTTTTCCTTTAAGCTCGATGTTTCATGAACTTCACATATATTGAAAAAAAAAAATTAAAATTGAATATTTCATATACAATTAGGCTCAAACTCGAATTACGATACACGGCGACCCTAATACAAACCACTATGGTAAATGTTTTAGTCACGAATCTATCATTTTTACTATGAGAATGAGCTTTATTTTAAGATATTTTGAATTGATTTTTAAGTATAGCTATAAATTTTGCAAATCTGATAATTCACTTGCTACATATGTCGTTAATTAAGTAAACCAGAAAAAGAAAAGAAAAAACACATTCTACCATGAAAATCACTATAAGATTCACATGAGATTTATGCATACACTATCCCAAAGAAGGGGATATCTTACGATGTGCGATAACCTTCTAACCTTATCATGTCCATCCTCAAATAGCACTTCTTGCTTAACAAAATTGGTTCTTTACTTAATTAACCAATGATAACTTCTCAACAATTATAAAGTTTCGCTTACAAAAAGTGAAACTATGAAGACAAAGTCGTTTCATATAATATACGTGCCATCTTATTATTAGAGGTCCCCCCACTTACTTTAATATGATGACGAAAAAAATATCAAATATAAAACAATGTTATCATATATTCATACACCTTCATGATTCATTCCCTATATAGCTATATTTTTAGCAATACGGCCAACATCCACAAGGTTCACTTATGGAGATTATTTTAGTAATAAAAGTAGACAAAACAAAACATTATTACAACTTAATACGTGTCATATTCTCATTGCTTACTTACCTTCTTATAATGCAAACTACTCTCAACTCTTTTCCTCCGATCCATCTCCGGAAGAAACTAATCAATACTTTAGAGTTTACGATACACTCTCAACCAAGATGCCTCGATCCGACCCGACTCGTGGATATTCCGATGGAGACAGCTTGGTCGGAGAGATTGTGAGAGAAGAAGGTCACATTTACTCATTAGCGGCGACGAATGATCTTTTGTACACAGGATCGGACAATAACTACATTAGGGTTTGGAAAAACTTAGACGAGTTTAGTTGGTTTAAATCAAACAGCGGTTTGGTGAAAGCCATAGTGATTTGTCGTGATGAGAGAGTGTTTACGGGTCATCAAGACGGTAAGATCCGTGTTTGGAAAACCTCTTCCAAGAACCCGCGAGTGTACACACGCGCCGGGAGCTTACCGGCTTTGAAAGACGTGTTGAAGAGTTCAGTGAAGCCGAGTAACTACGTGGAAGTGAGACGACGTCGTACGGCGCTTTGGATCAAGCACTCCGACGCCGTTTCGTGTTTGAGCTTAGTGGAAGATCAAGGGCTGTTGTACTCCGCTTCTTGGGATCGGACGGTCAAGGTTTGGAGGATTCATGACTTGAAATGCATCGAGTCTATTAAAGCTCATGACGACGCCGTGAACTCTGTCGTAGCCGCTGAGAGTCTTGTGTTCACTGGCTCGGCCGATGGAACGGTTAAGGTTTGGAAACGGGAGATACGAGGGAAGCGTACGGCTCACAGTCTTGTCCAGACTTTGCTGAAACAAGAATCTGCGATCACTGCTTTGGTAATAAGCCACGTGGCGGTTTATAGTGGTTCAAGCGATGGGGCTGTGAACGTTTGGGAGATAGGAGAGAAGAAAGTGTTGAAACATTGTGGAGTTTTCAAGAAACATAGACTCGCTGTGCTTTGTCTCGCCGCCGCCGGGAATTTGTTGTTTAGTGGTGCGGCGGATAAGAAAATATGCGTGTGGAGGCGGGAAGGGAGGGATCACACGTGTGTCTCTGTGTTAACCGGTCATACCGGACCGGTTAAGTGTTTAGCGGTGGTGGAACCATCAGGAGGAGAAGAAGAAGATGAAGGAGATGGGAGGTTGGTTGTGTATAGTGGAAGTCTTGACAAGTCGGTCAAAGTTTGGAGGGTGCCACGTCACTAGATTTAAGATTTTATTCGGTTTTAAGAGATTTGGGATGTAATGTAGGTAAATAAGAACAAAAACCCAATTCAAATGCTTAATTATGGAAGACCGTACGTAGAGTATTAGGGTCAATATGAAATTATTAGTAGTCTAATATATAATTATATATATAGCAGATGCATATTATATTTGAGGGAGGGTTATTTAATTAACATACTACTTAAAAAATGAAAAAAATTAATAATAACAAACTACTCAAAGTAGTTTAAATACTAAACATATTAACCCGACAGACGAAAAACATGCACAATTATTAATCAGACTAATTAATTTTTTCTATAACTAATTCGACTGAAAAAAAAAATTAAGAACGTATGTTATTTAATTAAGGAAAGTGGTTCTTTCCTAGCTTAGAGCTAGTTAGCGTCTAATAAATACGTGTATTAGAAATATAAGCTTGTTCGGATGAATTTAAAATTTTAATACTAATAAGCCAAGATTTTTAGGATATGTATAGTTGTAGAGATATATCGTAAATGCGACAAATGTCAATTTATACTGTTTTTAAGGTAGATATTGACGAGATATTCGGAAAATCGACATATCAATATTACAGTTATATGAAAGTGATGGGTGGTTATCATCCCATTGTGACCGTCCATTATTTTTTCTGTTGTTTTTAAAAATATTGTTTAAAAATATATATATATCAAACACTGTCTTTGCTAATGGTACATTTCTTGGCAATGTTGCTTTTGCTTTTTTGTGATTCCTTCGTGCAAATAAGGAAACAAAGATACGATCTACATGAGCTATAAATGTGTCTATGTTTTAGCTCTATAAATGTTGTAGGATCCACATTAACATGTTTGTGTTCCCTTTTCTCAAAGACCGCTTCTAATTTAATCACTCAAAAGTATAATTTGTTTTTTTTTTATAAATCGCAAGAATTTCGGACGCTTGGTCTGTAATTTTTTTCGATATCTGAAAACAGTCTTTAGTCCATTTTTATTTAAAGAATATCTCTTCGTACCAAAAAAAAGTTTGAATCCGATGCACAAAAAAAATCAATTCCTTCTGTTACCACTAGAACACCACCACCTCATTGGTAAAACAAAATAATTCAATGTTGAAACCGTACTTGGTTAGTCCATATCTTTATTCTTATTTTGATCACTCTTCTCATCACAATATTGAAAATTCTAGAATAAACGTCGTTTATGCTTTAACCATCTCCAAACGAGAGAAATTTAGGTAAAGCTAAACTCTCTGCCTCAAATCCTAACTTGTAGCGGCTGATTATGAATATCACATTACAAAGATTAAACCGGACCTATGGCTTATGTGATTGCTTTGGTTAAAGAATCATAACTAGATCAAATGAAGTTGGTTAATTGGACAGTATATCACTATATTGTGTCAAACTTTGTCTAAATTTGTTACAACTTACAAGTGTTATTTGTGTTAACTTATGTAAATATCCTCATTTCCTTTCGTTATATATAACTCTTATTTTTATTTTATTTTGTTAATAAAGTATAATTCTTATCGTATCATTCCACAAAATTGTCTAAACAAAGATCACGTTCTTTTTAACATTATATTACCAGACTCAGCCCTGGGTTAAAACCCATGAAGCCTTTGCTTTAGGCATCACAAAAAATATTAACATTATATTACCAGTCTCAGCCCTGGGTTAAAGCCCATGAAATCTTTGCTTTAGGCATCACAAAAAATATTAACAACTAAAAATATCATTTTTCAAAAAAGTTAACATATATGGTGTAGTGGTTTGACGCCAGTTTATGGTGTAATGGTTTGACGCCAGCTTTTGTTACTCTTAAACCTGATTGTCTACATATGTGACAATTTTTAACATAATTTAGTTTATAAATGGGCTAACGCCTTTTATTACTTTAGGCAGCAAGTTGCATACATTTCTAACCCATTGTTATTAGTGCAGACAAAGTTTATTCAAAACATGTTTCAAAGTCTGAAACTGGAGTCTGGTGTAATCAGCAAACTCGAACTGGGACGAGCTTGAGAGGTACTTTCTTGACGACTGTAAGAGAACCAGCTTCTTCTGTATCAATATCTTTATATGTCATCCCATCAGGAGCTCTCCAATCGAAGAAGTAAAGTAAGTTCAAGAGTCCCAATTCCATAGTAGCCATCCCCATTGCCATCCCAGGACATATCCTTCGTCCAGACCCGAACGGTAAAAGCTCGAAATGTTGTCCTCTATAATCCATAGGGCTATCGATAAACCTCTCGGGGTTAAACTCTTCAGGGTTTATCCAGAGTTTCGGATCTCGTGCTATCGCATAAACATTAACCAAGATCTGTCTATTGGGAGGAATATCATAGCCTTGAACCTTGATATGAGCCATTGTTTCCCGAGAAACAAAAGGAACTGCTGGATGTAATCTGAATGTTTCTTGGATCACAAGTTTCAAGTAAGGAACTTTATCAATATCTTCTTCGGTGATTCTTTCCTTGTTTTTGCCAAGGCGGTCTCGGATCTCTTCTTGAACTTTCTTCATCAGTTTCGGGTTTTTAACGAGCTCTGTCATTGCCCATATCATTGTAATAGCTCCTGTGTCTATCCCTGCGACAAATATATTCTACCAAAAACCCGGAAAACTATAAGTTAAACCAATCAAGATTCAATAATGTAAATGTGTTGAAAGTTGAAAACAAGTCTTTGTTTTGTTTTTCTTTACCGTGAGAAATGCCTTGATGTCTTCATGATTTTGCATCAAGGAATCATTCAACATTAGATCAATGATATCTTCATGATCTTTTGATCTTTCAAGATTCAAATGATCATCAATCATATGTTGAGACAGAGCATCGAGTTTCAAGAAAACATCGTTGAGCCTCTTGTGTTGTCCTGAAAGCCAATCAAGAAGCCATCCAAGTCCAGGAATAGGGAACAAATCAGACCAAGTGAAACTACCTAAAGCTCTCTGGGCTTCAAACATAAGCTCATCGATTTTATCTTTATCGATAAACTTGCTCTCTTGGAAACTCTGTCCCAAAACAACTCTAAATAGTATACTTGCGGTTAGCAAGAAAAGCGATTTGCTCATATCGACCAGAGATCGATCCACAGCGGATTCCGAGAGTTTCTTGACAAGAAAGTTACATTCTTCCTCTCTGATATCTCTAAAAGACTGAACCTTTTTCAAACAGAAAAGCTCACGAACCGCGAACTTGCGCCGCTCTTTCCACTCTTCACCGTATGGCGCAGTTTCGATATCTTTACAACCATAAGAGATTAGCCTCGGCCCTACAAGCTTAGGCCTACTGCAACAGTCTATGTCCTGAGTTTTAAGTACTTGTTCAGCTGCTTCTTTTGATGAGATTACAGTCATAGGGATAAAACCAAAGTGAAGAAGCATAACATGTCCGGTTCTTGCAGCTAGATGTTGAAGTGACTTGTGATGCAATTCTCCAACTTGGTGTAAGTTTCCGATGACTGGTAACGTTGGAGGGCTTGGAGGAAGATTCCATTTAGAGTGTTTGATCTTCTTGATGATAAAGATTAACGAAACGAAGGTGATGAGAAAAAAACAGAGCAAAGAGAGTATTGCCATATTTGTATTTTAGATGGTCAATGAAGAAAAAAGTGATAAGCCTCACACTTTTTTTTTTTTTTTTTGTTTATCAACTTCAGAAGACGAACCAAAGTTCTAAAATATGAGACAGAGAAATAAATCAAAGTGGCAAAAAATTAAAGAATATGAGAAGGAAGAACATGACGAGGCATATCACAAGCCACAAGTGTCATGTAAAACTGAAACCTTCATTCTCTTGTCACGCTCTTTACAAGACACACTACTATAAACATTTAGTAATTTGTAAACTAATAAGTTAGAAATCAATTTGACTATTATATCTTTAGTTAATTAATATATTTTGTTGCCCATATTATTAAGCTTTTTTTTTTTCTTTTTTTTTCCCTGTATTATTAAGCTTGTTTTGTACTATTGTACATTTTCAAAAAATATCAATATTAAATAATATTCCATTTGTTCTAAATTAATAGAAATTTTGGGTATTTTTTCTGGTTCCATTTTATTAGATGTTTTGCTAGTTTTTATGCAAAGTTTAAATTTTGATTGGTTAAATGAATTTTAAATAAAACATTAAATGACAATTTTGTAAAAAAAAAGAGTAAGTTTCTTAATATATCTGCTTTTAACTAAACTTCTATTAATCTGGAATAGAGGGAAATACAAAACAAGATTAATATAGGCAAAAAATATATATAATTTGGTTTCCATAACCAATTCATAATAAATAAATAAAAACTAACAATCTTTTGAAATTTTAACTTTGCACAAAAGCCCAAAAGATCATACTTTAAATTAGAGTATAATAATTTTGGGCCTGTCTTGTGTGTTCTATGATGAACAAGTTTTTACAAGAACTTTTAAGATGTTATCCAAATGTGGCTTTGATTGATGTTGATGACAAATAACTGACTCATACAAATTTTAACATTAAGCCAAAAAAAATGTTTAGACATTCATTTTTTACTAACCACACCTTTATTTTACTACATAATCACCTTTTGTCATTTTTTTTTTCATATAAACTCCCAAGTACCAAAAAAACCTAAAAACAAGATGAGTAAAACAACAATTTAAAAGAAAATTTTCCCAAACTCTTTGATAATTTATGAAAAGATGGTTCAATATTCTTCTCCTACAAATAAAAAGATCAAAGTTTCATAGGACTGAGTCCTGCAAAAACTAGACAAGTACCTCGCAAGAGTTTCCCATTAACAAAAAGCTCTGCCTTTAAGAGTAGTTGAACTGTGTCTGGTCTCACTGAGAAGTGGAGTCATAAAGATGGTCTCTGACAGAGGATGAAGAGTTGACAACTGATAAAAGCCATTACCAGAGAAGTCAACAGCTCAAACCCAACAATTTTAGGGAAATGCCAACCCATGACTCTCTTTAGATAGCTTGTGATTGAAGGCATTGTTGCGATGATCACTGCACAAGTGTATATGATGGGGATCAGAGTCTTTGGCTTGTTCTTGCGTAGCCACATCAGTGAACCTAGCGCAGCTAATGATATTGTGAACACCTGAATTTGATGAAAGTTAGAAACAATTACAGATGGATCTTTCTAGAAGTAATAATTGGTTTATACCAGATTTGCATTGGCTTCAAGTCCTTGTAAAACATAGTCCCAAGTGAACTCCAGTCCTCGAGCACCAACCCAAAGTGGTGCCAACCTGTGCAAAACAGAATCTGCGAAAGCCCATCCTGAACAAAAAGAACACATCTCTTAAATCACAGTTGATAAATATTCTGTGATGCAAACAATAATTATGGGACGTTTATAAATGGTTGAAAGATCCAATGAAAACTTCTCCTACAGAAATCATGAAAAAAAGGAGTTTTATAGGAATAGCTACCACCAATTCCACCGTCATACCATTGATTTGTAACATGTATTCAGAATGACACAGCCAAAGCTAACAATATTTTATGGCAGTAGTGATCAACTTACCAAGACCAACAGCTTGAAACTTATGATTTTGGGAGATGTTCCTGTGTGTCAGCTGAGCCAGAGCAAAATATAGACCAGCAACATCTATGAAGCCAATCATTGCTTTCAATGCTTCCTAATACAAGGGAAATTGAACCATATTTAGTCATACACATTGCAGCATAACAAAAAGAGCTAAGCAGTAATAAAAACTGAGAGTCGAAAAGAAACACAACAATGTGCATCTACACAATTAAGTAAACACATAATCAAACGAATGCTACTGGGAGATGTTCCTGATGGTTAACATTTGAGTAGCAAGAAAGATTACAAGTTCATTCGCCCTTTCGATAAACAAATAAAAGACAGACACATAAAAAAAAAAAAAACAAGTGTGAAGTGCTAACAGTGATCTTTAGCTTTCAAGCAAAATACCTGGTATGGGTCAAACACTTCAGTCTCAGATACTTGCAGAAAAGTCGCCAAACAAACAAGCTGCCATGGAAAACAAACCAATGAGCTTAAGCTAAACTAAACTATAAGAGATGCCAAATACATCCCAATGAGATTCAGATACAAAATCAAGATTTGCACAAAGATGATGTTACAGTTTGACTAACCTTTACCAATGCAGTAGCAAGGTAAACAACAGCAGCTTTCACAGATGTTCCAAGTGTATCATACTCAGATCTGCAGATTCACTTTCCGATTACAAACTATAGCAATAACATAAACACTAATTCCACAAAGAAACCATAACAAAAAAAAAAAAAATCAATTTGGGAAATTCTCAACAAACTAGATTCCATACTAATAAGCCTAAGATTCTAGATCACGGAGTTTGAAAGTAAGCGATTTAACTATATGCGGAAGAAGATCTAACTAAAAAATCCAATTGCAATTTTGAAATCACAGATCGAGAAAGAAGACGGAAGACAAAATGAAAATTTTTATCATACAAAGGAGTTGCGGAGTAGTAGACAGCGTGAGGACCGAATGTGAGAATCGCACAGTTGAAGAAGTGAAAGAGAGTCATCGTCTTTCTCTGGAGCTAAAAGCAGTAGCTACAGGTCCGGCGACGTATAAGACGACGGAGACGACGTGAAGCTGTGAAATTGAAGAGGAAAGAGGTTTGTTTAGTTCTGAAATCTGAAACTCTGATAGGAATCTTAGAAAAAAAAAAATCTTAGTGGGCTCCGACTTGGGTTATTTAGTATTGGGCCGGATAAGCGTAAATCTGTTATCTTTTAGGCCGTATCACTATTGTAAGCCCAATAATACCTATTGTAAGTCCAATTTGCGAAATTTATTTATTTCTGGTTAAAAAAAAAAAAGTTTATATGTATGATGTTTGAAATTAGATAATTCTAAAAAACATTGGCCCGCAAACTAGTGGCTAATTAGTACAAAGATCTTTAGTTCACTTGTTTCATACTTGAAAAATAGTTTAATATGGTTAATGAACATTACTTTTATGCTCTGACATTTGTGCACGTTAGGTTCATTTTGAATATGTGTCACAATTCATTCATGTGTTTTAGAAAACGGTATAACCCGTTCATTTTTTTTGACAACTAGAGACAACAAAATATGTCTGGTAGACGAGAAAATTATTGAAACGCTAATACACACAGTAATAATTTAGATAGAACAAAGTTGACATGCAACTAGCGGATATTTCGCATTTTCTTATAGATTTGTGAATTTGGCAAACAAATTACTCAAAAAATTGATTATGTAAGAACATATTTAAAATGAATGTGGAACGGATGGGAAGATGAGTATCATCCCCTTAGTGCTTGGCATCTATGTTATTATTGCCATTTCGATCTTTTTGGAAGCGAAAAATGAACACCGATTGAAAATTTTTGTTATGCTTATTCAGTGGAACATGCGTTTACACCATATAAGTTATTTTCATGTTCTAAAAACAAGTTTTGAGTTTAAGCATGTTTTGATTACATTAATGCATTATTTATATATATATATATATATAAAGATGAAGAGAACCAACTAATAAAGTACAATTAAAATAAAGGAAGGGAATATACATAGAATAACTATAATAAGCTGGAAATACATGTTAGACTTTCCATTCTATATATTATCGTCAAAAATTCATATTGAAACAAGAGAAAAGGTTAATTAAAACTAAAATCAACAACAAAAGATGAATGAGACCAATTTGAAATAGAACTCGATGATAGAAGAACAAGATTTCAGAAATTTTATGGACACAAACGATACTACAATTTTAAAGAATATGATGATGTGAGTAACTATACTCAAAAATATTATGATGTGTTATAGATATGAATTCATAACACTTAAAAAGAAGATAATAAAAATGTTTTCTGAGGGCTTCAAGAAATGGTGTAATCACTTTTCAGTTAAACTATTGTCAAACTTCAAGATAAATTCCTCTTTAAATAAATTATAATGAAACGGTCTATTATCTTAGATGAACAAATAATAATGTAAAACATAATATTAGAAAATAGTTGATTTTGAAAATTTAAAACTGCTATGAAAGTTTGTAAAAGCAAAACAACATGGTCTAAATAATCATCATAATTCTAACTTATTATCACTTTATTTTATTGTAAAATTTTTCACTAAGATTAGTTAATCGGTTTTCAAATTTTATAACCAATCAAAATATAATATATATATATATATATATATATATTGAATTAAACATATCAAAATACTCTCTATGTTTTTAAAAGATTGATGTTCTACCCTTTTTATTTTGTTCCAAAAAGATTCATTATCTAGCTTTTTTTCTTTATTTTGATTGATTAATATTAATAAATTATAAACTTCAAGATGCAATGATTAAAAATAATTAAATTTACTAAATTACCATTAGTTCATATTTATTGGAAAATGTTTGATAAAAGAAAAATTAATGTTGATATAATTAAATATTTATTGTTCCTTCATATATGTGAAAACTCTAAAAATCATTCGTTTAGGAACAGAGGGAGTATAAATTTACAAATATATGGTACTTGTTATAAAAGATATGTGGATTATCTTTATAAAAGATGCTTGTTGTAAAATGACTTCATCTGGTGACTTTTATTTTGAGTTCTATATTATCAATAATTTGATAAATTCAAATTTTTATTCTCAAGATATTATTTTAAAATGTTGTTTTCCTTAAATTTATCTTAGTTGATTAATCATTTGGATAATTTTTTTATATTTCTCATATTTTGATTATCATACTTCAACTTTTATAATTTTAATAATTTATTTTTGAGTTTTTTTTTAGTATCATTTGACGCTTTGAGTTTTGAATCGGTTTTTTTCCTTTAAATTTTCTAAAATATTTGAATTTTATTATTTATAGATTAAGTTATAGTTCACTCTGTTATAAAATAGTATATATTACCTATAAACGCCTAAAATCGCTTTAAATTGTCTAGATCTCTTTCAGACATTTTAGCGTAGATTTTCACATGCTAAATTGGACACTATTATTTGGTAGTATTTGATATTTGAAGGACTGATCTACAAATATATATATACTTTGCGCAGTAACTCAAATCTACAAAAGAATTAAGTAAATAATTCTTGATAGTTTTGTTGTTGGAAACTAATCATGGCCCATATATAAGAGGGAGTGATTAGACCAAATTACCATCGCAAGTGGTAAAAATAAATACCGATAGATCGGGTAATTAAAAGAAATGGTATGTATTATTTTAAAAATAACATGATTTTTATATATAGATTGTGGCATAAAAAAATATTGAGCGTGGTAATACAAAATAACATGTCATATGAAAATAAGAGTGTTTCACTTGAAAATTACATTTAAAGAGAAATAATAATGTGTTGACCAAAAAAAAAAAGAGAAATAATAATGTGTGGTAAAGAGAAATAGGTAGATAAGATGATTAAAAGAAATAGCATGCATTATGTTAAAATAACACGTTATATATATAGATAAATTAGTTGTATAACTAAAAAGTTTAATGTGACAACACAAAATCACATGAAATTTAGGCCTTGAATAGTAAGCAGATTTTACAATAGTTTTTAGGTTTTGATTCTTATAAACTAATTTTTCATCCATTCAAGATTTTGTTAAAAATATATTCCGTGAAAATAGCTAAACTAGTTTTTGAATCTTCTGACCCATTTTCACTAAAATCCAAAAACTACTTTTCTTGGTTTTTCATTTTTAACGAGATTTCTTTTTTTTTCTATTTATAGATTTATTTATTTTTTGTTCTTTTCAAAAATTCAAGAACCAAAATCTAGAATTCAAAGACTAAAAAACCAAAAACCACTTTATAACATACAAATATTCATGGCCTTAGATTAAAACAGAACCAACATTCTCTAAAAAAGTAAATCTGGTGACATGAAAAAATAAATATCTAAATAACTTAGCTGACATCATTAATTATTTAAAAATAACATATCATATGAAAATAATAGTGTTTCCCTTGGAGATTACTTTAAATCAGAAATAATAATGTGTCATTTTAAACAGTACGACGAAAATAATGAAAAAATAACGAAGTTAATGAAAAATAGCATAAAATAGATATGAGTGACTTATCATAAGGTGAAGAGCTCTAGTGTCATTTCTCAATCGTTTTTGATATGCAATGTTGGTCTCAATCGTTTTTGATATGCAATGTTGGTCAAATGCTAGTTACTAATTTTATTTTGTCTCAGGTTATTTAGTATAATTTCCCCCAAAAAAAAAATCTATTGTTATATGTCACTGTTTTTAATTCATTTTTAACAAAAAAACAATTGTTAACTCCACTACCAACTATTTTTCTAATTCAAAATTTTTCACATGTACTAAAACGAACTGAAAAAAAAAAAAAAAAAAAATGTAGCCTATATAAAAACCACATCACCACTCTCACAACATCTCCTTCTCTTTCGCTATCTCTCTTCTCCCATTACTTCTCTTTGTCGTTTTCTCATAATCTCAACTTATGCCGTCAGAATCGAACCAGCCCCGATCCACCAGAGTTCAGGGCTCTACGGCGGCTTACCCACCGCCGAATCTTGCCGAGCCACTGCCTTGTCCTCGTTGCAACTCAACCACAACCAAGTTCTGTTACTACAACAACTACAACCTCGCTCAGCCTCGTTACTTCTGCAAATCTTGCCGCCGTTACTGGACTCACGGTGGTACTCTCCGTGACGTTCCCGTCGGCGGTGGAACTCGTCGGAGCTCTTCTAAACGTCACCGTTCTTTCTCCACCACTGCTTCTTCCTCTTCTTGCTCTTCTTCCGTCATCACTACGACCACTCACGATACAGAAGCAACGAACCAAGGAACCAACGCCACAACCGAAGCTAAGGGTAGTAATGTAATTGCAGGTTACGGAAGCTTCGGTTCACTGTTGGCTGGGCAAAGCGAAGGAGCGTTTCTGGCGCTTGGAAATGGAGGTGGTGGGTTGGATTACGGGTTCGGGTTCGGGTATGGGCTTGAGGAGATGAGTATTGGTTATCTTGGTGGTGGTGGTGGCTCCGGAGGAGATATTCCGGTGGTTGATGGTGGTGGTGACACGTGGCAGATTGGGGAGATTGAAGGTAAAAGTGGAGACAGTTTGATATGGCCTGGTCTTGAGATCTCAATGCAAAGCAACGATGTTAAGTGAAACCGTTTCTGAGTTCTTGTCTGTTTTTTTCTTTTTTTTGTTTGTTTCTGTTTAGAATTTTCTGTTTGTTTTTGTTTTTCTCCCTAGAAAAAAAAACAAATGAATAGCAAAAGAAAAGTAAAAAAAAAATTAGGAGCAATGTTTTTTTTTTTTTTTGGAACTCTTTGTGGTCCGATTTGTAAATCCTCTGTTTGAACAACGAACATATTGGAATGGATTTCGAAAAAAAAAAATGGGAAATTATTTCTCTTTTTGATTTTGGTTGGTTAAATTAAGTGATCCAATTCTCTAAGGGATAAGAGAAGAAAATGACAAATTGGGTTCGGATATTTTGAAACGGTATAGTCAAGCATATATGTCCAAAAAGGAAAAAGTACATAAGTACTGTTTTTTCAGAAGTAGTAAAAAGAGACTGTGAAATGAGGAAACAGCGTTGAACTTAGTTTTGTTTTATTAGATTGTTTATGAACAATGATATTGTTCATTTGCAGTGTCAAAGATTTGGTATATCGAGTCATGTGAGTCTAGTGTTTTAGCATACCAGACAATAATTATTAAGAATGCTATAAAAAAAAAAGTTACATTCGATTCACATTCAAAACAAAATGTGGTAACAACATTATGACCCAAGGATAAGTGAAAATGATGATAAGGTTTGTTACCAACTAATAAATCAATCAAACCTTGTTTCAGTCAATGCGTGATTAGCTCCATTTGATTGTATGTCAAAATTCTATAGTAACTTTGTTCGAGTCATCAAATTTTTTAAAAATCTTACTATTTTGTTTTGACTTATTGAAAGAGATAATGCGGGACCTTAGTCCAAAATAATCCACATTTCAGTTGACAATTTTGGAATAATCTACTGGTTTATTATTCTTACAACAAATTAACTTTGCGTTTATAAGGAGTTTATACAGTAAAACCTCTATAAATTAATAATGTTGGGACCGGAGAATTTTATTAATTTATAGAAATTATTAATTAATCGATAAATTAATTTATAGAGAGTTTTTTCCGAATTATAAAAAATGTTATATAGAAAGTAAAAAAATGAAGATAATATTTTAATGCGTTTTAATGCATTTACACATTAGAAAATAATCATTGCATATATAGTTTTTTAATAATTTTGAATGCAATTTGAGAAGATAATATTATATATTTTTGATATTTTAAGAAAAATAGAGATAAACTCCAACAAAATTATAAATTTACGAATATGTAAATAACATTAGAATCATATTTTACTAAAATATCTTATATATATACAATAAATTTATATGATTATTAATTTATGTTATTAATGAGACCATATATTTACATAGAAATTTCAAAAAAAAATATTATCTTATTATCTTATCGAAATGTGTCAATTATTACACCGGCCCAACTCGAGACCGGAATAATTTATTAATTTAGAAATGTTATTAATTTATCGAGTATTAATTTATAAAGGTTTTACTGTATAATCGAATGTTAGACCAAATTTTTTCGACTAAACAAGCCTAACCCTCAAAGCCAAATGAAATTTTCACATCGCCAACTACAAGTCTACAATGCATGCACCGTTCTTCTCCAACGACATTGATCTTTGCAACTTTCTCTTAGCATGGTTTAATAAAATTATATTAACCACTAAACTCTCTTCAGATTTCTTGACTCTTTCAAACCACTTGTCGTTGTCTTTTCTTTTCTTAATTTTAATTTAGTATAATTTACATAAGTTGTAATATTACCTAAATTGTGTTTTATAATTAAAAATTTACACTCTTCTCAATTATTTTCGTTCACTTATCATGCATCCCTAAAAAAATTTAATTTTTCATTGATCTCTCTTTTTCTTATTCTCATTTCTTTAAACGTCCCTAATCGAAATTTAATTGCATCTATTGTATTCGAAAACATATAGTATGGACCTTGTGGCATGCCATCATAAGATCATTACAAAAACTAAAGTGTTAACTACTAGTCTATTACTAAGTAATATTCTTTAGTTTCCGAATTATTTTTTTTTTTTTTTTTTTTTGTAAAAAATATAGATATTTAACACCGGAAGTGGGTGTCATTGACCTTCAATTGTCAAATTAAAATTCGAGTCATTATGAGTTTTGAATCATTTGCTAAAAAAAACAAGAAAATTGAATCTTCTAAAGAATGTTTATTGTTATGATCAAACCACCCAACATTTGTTTATATATTTCCATAATTACACAACTATGATGCCGTTTTCCAATTTGTGGCTTCTCACATCATTGCCTTTTAGCATGTGTGTTGTGACTTCTCTCGGCTTATCCCTACATCAATTATTGTTATGCTCCTCTGTTGTTTTTCCAAACTAAAAGCAAAATATGAAAGTTATTTTCCCATAATTTTATGAAATCAGTAGTAGAGGATTTCTTACTATGTTTACCAAATAAATAAACATAAATTAAATAATTATTGAACTTCAAATCAGAAAAAAATAAAATACATTTTAATGTGTTTCTAACCTTTCATGTTTATTCTAAAAATATTTATAACCATTTTTATATCAATTCTTTCTTGTAGACTTTTAGTTTTAGTTAAAATTGGTTGTTGAAAAGCTTTTAACTTTTGACCGGGAAAAAAAAAAAAAAAAAAAAGCCTTAACAAGGTTTTTGAAGATAAGACACATATATACTGGGTCATTTGCCTAAACTCGATTAATTCCACGCATGCCTTTTTTTAGTCTGTTTAAACATGTGTAAAAAGTTTTAGGTGGATTATTTTGTGAACTAAAAAACACTTCAATCATCTAAAATCTAAATCCCGGAAAATATATTAATTTGTGGCCTAACGCATTAGCTTGTCGTGTCTTATGGTATGTATTATATATGATAGATGATTCTTTCATATCACTTTTATAAAAAAAAATTAAAAATTACCGGAAGAATTTACTTTACACAAACAAATCAATTTGTAGATTTATTTTTAAAATGTAATAGAATATAATTCTATTTTTAATATGTAAAATCCATTTGTTTCTATATAAAACATATTCATATTCAAAGAACATTACATTAATAAAATTAAATTCAAAAATATCGAAAAGCTACTTTTCTATTGCTTTAGCCCTTCAAATACTTAGGACGGTGTATTTCTAAAACACCCAAATGACTGGTGATATATAATAAAAATAGAGATAATTTTAGTTTTGTTCTACAAAGAACGCCAACTTGTGATTTCAGTTAATAGTTTTGAATAAAAATGTAATGTAGAAATAGCTTTTTAATTTAAAAAATGTAGTGCAAGACTTATAAAATAGTAATAGTATAAAAATGTATATGATAATGTTTTATTAATGGTTGAATATATGTGAAAATTCTTAAAACGAATGAGTATGGAATTAAATTAGACACATAGTTTGAAGGATGGTGAAAAACATACAATTACAATTACAAGTGCTTGAAAAAACATACAAGTAGGATGAAGAAGAAGAGAAACCTACTTGTGTACTTCCAAGTTCCAACTAAGTATTCTTAACAGAGGCACACTTGTGTAATTGTTCAAAAATCCAAATTCTTTATATTGAAAAAGCTCACTGAATATAATACACATTACATTGTTCCAACTTCAAAACAAAGGCACTCACTCTTAAACAAAACACATCCAATACAAAATCTCTTAAAAACTTCAAACTTTTCAACCAAACAAAACCACATACGCTATTACTACTACTTAGCTAGGTGGCTTGAAGAACTTGAGCTTAAGTCCATTGGTAACCATACTCCAGATCCCACCTATGGAGAATGCCAAGCTAAATGCAACTCCCAACCAACCCAAACCCCAATGGAAATACCAATTGAAACTGTATTTAGCCGGTTTCTTGATTAAGACCCACATGAAGCAAGGATAAGCAAACGTTACCGGGAGCGTGAGTCCACCGAGTAAACCCGCTAGACTAGACAGGAAAGGGAGAGCAACGCCGATAAAAAACGAGACAAAACCGAAAAAGACTCGGAAACCTGATCTGACCCAAATGGAACATGGCTTGTTGGTTCGGCTTGTGTAGCCAGCCTCAAAGCTGTCAAAGGCGGGCATCGAGTATATCTGAAAACTGCTCAGGCAGCTGAAGACTACTAGGAGAAATGCTGTCGCTAATAAGCCTCTCGGAATGTCGTGAATGTGGAATTCATATAAAGCAGCAAGCATACCTCCTGAAGGCATCTGTAAGACCAAGAAAAATTTACATAAACCAATCCGGAAACCGAACCAAAGATCAGAATATAAACTATTTTGGTTCCTTAAACCATAATGACATCCTTAATTGACAAGAAAACATAAACCTAGGAGACATTAAATGGAACTTACAAGGTTCCCATAAGCCCAAAAGCCTCCAATGGAGATTGGAAAGATACACAAAGCAATGAAGAAGTAAGAAATTTTGGCTCCTCTCCACATTGGTACATGAGCTGGATGCTTAAACGTTGATGGCATCGTCGACTACAAAGTTTTCAAGACTCAAAATATAAATCACAAGGCCAATATTTGCATTATATCTATAAACAAAAACATTTTGCATTTCTACCTGAATTTCAAGAACCAAGTTGTGACCTCTGAAGGCAAAAGCTATAATGCCAAGAGCATTCAAGACTGCGAAAAGCGAACCAGAAGTGGTAGGCATAGAAAGAGGCTCATATGAGATAGTAGCTGGTCTTGTTTGGCTCACAGAGAGAACCCAAACCATTGTGGAATAAGTAATTGCAGTCACTGCTCCTATTAAGGAGAGTCCCGCAATAGAATTGAGGTTTGGAAGCTGAGACAGAACGATGCATAGCGAAGTAAACACTAAATACCATTCCACAGTAGTTAGCGGGTTCGAGGTACATAATGGACCACAAACTATTTGAAAAAACAGCTTCATTGTCTCTCCACCGATCAGAATCAAAGCTGTCGCGGTTCCTGCTGATAAGTAAACCGTTGGAAACAAGGCAAGCCAAACTCCTAACCTTTCTCCTGTTCCAATCAAGAATCCAAGATTTTGTAAATTGCAAGAGACAAAGTTAGTTATATATCAATGTAATGTAAAATTCAATATCTCATTTTACCAAATGCAGCTTGTGCTAGCTCGACATATCGATTGTAACGCTTCCCAGGGACAGCTTCGTGTAATTGAACTAGAATCCATAGTGTGTAGAGTTGCCAACAATAGGCTATTGTCAAAGATAGTATTCCCCAACTCCTAAAACAACAATGAAGTTCACTTCTTGAAGTTAGAAAGAATCATATACATCTTTAAATAACATTCTTAATTACTTATAAGTCCCAATATTAATGATCCATCACTAAGCCATTGTACTAACCAAAGCCATTGCACTAACCAAATGCTGAACCTTAATAAGCTAATAACAAGTTATGTATAGTTTGAAATGTTTGAAATTGCAACAATAAATATTTATTTAGTTACCCATTATTTTTGATGTCAAATATATTACCTACTTATTAAAAAGGGTTAATATAAAGCATATAATATATGTAAATTTTGCGGGAAATAAACAAGAAACAAAATCGACGATAAAGAAGGCTCTGTCTTAATCCAAAATAAAGCAAAAAAGTATGTCTGTGAGTATCCACATGTGTAATGATGGAAGCATGACAAATAATTAAAAAAAAAAAAATAATCTGTACTACAAATTTTGAAAGTGTTTCCAAAGTTAAAAAAAGAAGTAAAATTAGTCAATATCTTATTATTTCCAACAAAAAAAAAAAAATCCATTTTAGATTATTTGCCCAGAGAACCCTGAAATTAGATCTGAACAACACAGAGACTTAACCCTGGCCGTTCACTTGAAAATACCGTAACACAAACATCGAGAGAAACAAAAAAGATTCTTGAAAAAAACGAAATCAAAACGCAAACGCACCAGCCAAGAAACGCAAACGCGACGGGAAGAACAAGAGCTTGGAAACCAACACCAGCGTTTAGATTATGAAACGCAGCGTAATGAGCGTTGCCATTACGAGACTCAGTAATAGGAAGCCAAGCGTCTTGTGGGTTAAGCTTAGTGAGATGACCAACTTCTTCTAAATAACCTTTCATGTTAACAAGAACTCGTTTCATAGGTGTACCAATCGGACTCAAGAACCTTGGCGATATGAATGAGGTTGGTGTCCATGTCGCCGACGATGGTTTAGTAGCCGGACGAGGTGATCTTTGACCAGATGGTGTTAGAATCTCCGGTGTTGAAACTCGTGGTGTGGCTGGGATTGAGATTAGCTCTGTCTCTGGTCTTTCGTCCATTGAGTTTTTTTTTTTTTTTTTGTTTATTCTAAGCTTTTTTTAGTTCTCTCTATCTTTTGTATTTGAGCAGGTGAAGAGGGACAGAGTGCGAGAAGAAATGATGTTTTTTTTTGTTTTTTCACTATCACTGTCGCTTATTACTCTTTATTTTCTAGTCACTCCGGGATTTTAGCTATTTTTTCTTTTTATATATTTTTTAATAAGACAACTTTATTGGTATTGGAAAAGAAATGGTTAATTCCAAGAAATGACAAGTTAGCAAATAAAATTAGAATTAATTAAAAATTTGCTAGCAAAAATGTTCTATTTTTGCCACTTACTGTAGCACTCTCCAAAATTGCCACTCTCCACCATTGTAAAAGACGATTTTACCCTTCTATTAGATAAACTATTTTTTCCTTTTTTTTTTTTGTCCACGAGTTTTTGGTAGACAAATTTATGTAATGTTTTTGGTCAATAAGAAAATTTTGTTTTGATAACTAAAATTTTTTGTTTGGGTTTTATATGTATAATTTATGGTAGATTTTGATAATTGATTCAAACCTAAAACACAATGTTTGGGTTGTTTATTTATAATATAAAGTTTAGTTTTGATTTTGGGTTTTTTATATATAATTTAGGGTTTAATTTTATGTTGGAATAGTTAAGATATAATGTTTGGGTTCTCTAAGTATAATTTAGGGTTTAGTTTTGGGTTTGGATTTTCTATTTATAATTTAGGGTTTAGTTTTATGTTTGGTAGATAAAATTTATATAGAAAAAAATCCATATATTTTTTGTGTACCAAACGTTTTTCTTTTTGTTATAAGGGTAGAATTGTCATGAACAGTACTATTTTCATCAGAAAAAATGGTTTTACTGTTGAAATGGCAAAATTCGAAGATTTATAAATTTTAATAGCAAATTATGAAGTCTCTCATAAAATTACTACAATATAGAAATGATAATCTTATCAAAATTGCCATTATGAAAACTACATCTTCACATTTTGCCATTAAAAATTTGTGACTTGTTACTGTTTATCCAAAATCAACTATCCACGAAATTTTTTGTGGACACAAATGCTACATGCATTTGTCTATATAAAAAAATGGAAAAAATTACACATAAAAATTAAATCCTAAACCCAAACATGAAAATAAACCATAAATTATATATAAAGAATCCAAACATTAAACTAAACCCTAAAATACAAATAAAAAACTAAACCCTAAATTATAACTATAAAACCCAAATAAAATCTCTTAATTACCTAAACATAATTTTTCGTGGACAAAATACATTCTATAAATTTGTCCACGAAAACTGATAGCTTTTTTTTTTTTAATTAACTCTATATAAATTTCATAATCTAGAAAATCACATAATGCTTTTTGGTGGTGTGCTAAGACAACATCTTTCTTTCTTTTTTTTTTTTTGGTAACAGTAGGACAAAAATAACCCTTTGCTTCAATACAAAATTTCTGAGCAGGTTTGAGTCGTTTGATCAATAAGATATGATGGTGGATGGGGTCAGTAAGGAAAGTTTTTTTTGAACATTTTTGAATAATTCTTTTAGCTAAAAGAAATTGACATGAAATAGCTGGTGTTCATCAATAATACGTTAGAGACAAAACTGTGAATAAGTTTTATATATTTATTTATTTTTATACATGTAATTTTAATAAATAGTATCGAAAAAGTATTTCTCAAAAATCTGTGAGATATGTTTTTAAGAAAAAACACACATGATGAACGTTCTTCCAAATAAAATGGTCGAATTTAGCTCTCTATTACATATTCTCAAAGTTATATATATATACTTACCATAGAAAATATTTGTAAGTTCGTTAAAAAATTAAATATATTACTAGATTTGAACCCGGTTAATTGTTTTAATATAAATTTGTTTTTGTTTTTTTTTTGTTATTTTATAAATATTTATATTTTTCGTGCAATGTTAGCTTGCTATTTTTTGTTTTTTCACTGTTTATAAATATATTTTTATTTTTTTTGTTTAATATATATTTGTAATTTTTTTGATTTTAGTTTATAATATATTTAATGTGATTCCAACATTTAATTGTAATGTTTTCCATGTAGAAATAACAATTTTTTGTTGTTTGATTTAAATCTACGACAAATTATTCATGTTCTTTCAACTCTCACTGAATTTTTTTAGAAAAAGTCTACTAAATCAAATATTAAATTAATCCCAGTAAAAAAATTTCTAAGTAATTGAAAATCAAAACATATATTATGTTAGAAATAGTAAATAACAAACTAAGACTCAAATCCGATCGAATCTAACATGATCTACCAAATGAACCTTCTTAGAAGAACAAACACATAAAATTATCCTTGACTACTAAAATAATTTGTGACAATAAAAATAATATAACACAATTTCATGTATTATTATAATCACAAATTGAAAATAATCCATAATTTTTAAATTAAACCGTACTTTGTTATACTAACCCGTGATATTATCTATGAGATAAAATGATAAGATGTAAATTGCTTTTTTTTTTTAATATAAGCACTAACAAAAGCCTTAATGTTTTGCAACCTAGAAAAATATTAGTTAAGATACTAAACAAAATTTATATAGAATATGTTATATATTGTTAGAACCATCTACATTTTATGAAAATAAAATTAAATATGTATCTCTTATCATTTTATTTTGTGTGTGGGTGTTTGGATATATGGATAGTGTGCTGTTTGGATACATGTATATTCATATTTTCTTGTAAAAGTGTTTAGAAACACCCCTAAATGTAAAAGATGAGTATCATATGTTGTATGATTGACAAGTGTACTTTCTTTTTTTACATAAAAACAAACCAAAAGTTACATCTGTTGAGTTTAGACAATGATTTGTTTTAATATATAAAATTTACAAACTTTAGAAATATTCATTGCACCGTCAACATTTGGTTCAAGGTATATACGATTATAAATTCCAAAACGTCGGAAATCAATGAAATGTATGGTATCAAAAAAATACGCTATATTTGTCAAAAATATTTGTGGATATTTTATATCAAATAATAAATTTCTGTTCTAATAGAAACATTTGGAGTTTTCTGAAAAGAAAAAAAATTTCTTTCTTCTCACCATCGTTTTTCTTTTCTCCAAAAGCAATCTTTCAAATCAACTTTTCTTCTTTGTTTTTTTCTGCAATGTTCACCAGCTGCCGTCAACTCGGACGTTGACCATATTCTTTCTGATTATATGTTACTTAATTTAGATTTCATTTAAATAAAAATTTTAATAATTGGGGATGTAAACTTGAAAACATACGAGTCTCGCGAATGCATTTTTTTTTGCTCTGGAGATATTTCATTGATTTCCATAATCGTTATTAAGAGCAAGTACTTTAGCGGTGATTCTAGATTTCCAACAATTTTTTTACTCTATTGTATAATCGACATATATTGTCCATTTTGTAAGAAAATAAAACCAAATGTTGTAATTTTGTATCAATGCTTTGTCTCTTTTGACCAGAAATTGTGTATTTTTCAAACGATGTACTTGTTGTAGGGTTTAAAAGAATTTATTCCACTCTATCAATTGCAGTTAAGCCATTTCAAAAACATTTATGGTATATCAACCATAGTGATCGTACTTTCTTCACCCTATAATTCACAAATTGTTATGGAGATGAGATGCCAATTAAATGGTGATTGTAACAAAATTCACGAATTGTTATGGAGATGAGATGCCAATTAAATGGCGATTATAACAAAAACGAGGACATGCAAAGATAAATAGACATGCCAATGATGGAGAGAAAAATGATGGATCATTCAATCATGAAGTAGATTTTGGTTGATTAGCAAATTCTATGAAATTTAAATTTAAGAATAAAAGTGTTAGGCAATGAGAAAACTTAAAAAAATGGAAAATCCAAAAAAGACTTGTGCTTTCCTCAATATCCATCACTTTTTTCTTTATCATCATTTTATTGAATAGTTCATAAAATTTTAATTACCGTCACAATTCCTATTCGCATAGACGTATATTTAAAGCATATATCTCATGGGTATAAATAAATCTTAACAAGTCGTATTTTTCTAGAAAACAAAATTAGCGATGATAATAGCGTATTCTATATTTGTACTCACCAAGAATCAAACACGAGTCATCGACTCCCCAAATTCCGGTATCAGTATTCTCCAACCTTATAGTTGTCAAATAAAGTGTTTTTTTTTTGTTTGTTATTCCAGTATCATCAATCTTTGTCCACAACATCGTCAATTTCCCTTTAAACTCAGCAGCTGTAACTTATTTTGCCTCCTCTATTGGTGTCAAACCAGAAACCCTATACTATTCCTTCTCCGTTTGATTATACTACCTCAATTCTGAATGATAGTAATAACCAACCAAAGTACCAATCATCATAATCCTAGTCATCGAGTAGCACATGATAGTCTCAAGGTGATAGGGCTCAACAAAACCAAAAACATCGGGTGCATGTTCCCAAAGTTACTTGTTTATATTGAAAGAGTGACATTGTAGTTTGATGTGGTTTTGCTTAAAGGATCAAGAGTCGTTTGTTGCTTTCTAACTACGTAAAATTGATCGCCTACTAATGTATACATTTCGTTTTGGTATTTCGTTTTGGTATTTCTCCCAAAATTGTTATCATGGTTCATGTTGTAGATAGAGTATAAAATTGTTATGCAAGAGATAGAGCAGTTTGCAATTTTGTACAGCGTTTTCACCATATCATAGTTCATGTACTATCAAATTAAATTATAATGAAAACTCATTAAAAGGGTAAATAACTAAAATGTACAAACATAATATATATTTTTGATAACAGATATTTTATATCTAAAATTTAGTGATAATACTAAATTATATTTATGTATAATAATTAGTGTATACATCACCAAATATTATATAATTATGATATCATACTACTAAATCCTCGTGAATCCATTAATTAAATTTATTGGTCAACTAGATTTGTAACCGCGGTACATCGCGGGTCAATTATTTTGATATAAATTATATTTTTTTACTGTTAATAAATATTTTTATTATGTTTGTCTAATTTTAACTTTATTTTTATAATGTTCATAAATATTTTTATTTTTAATATATATTTGTAGTTTTTTGTTTATTTATTGTTTATAATATATTTAACGTGCTTTCAACATCAAATTATTTTATTTCTCTGTAGTAATAGCAAATTTCTGTTATTTAAATCAAACATACGCCAAATGAATGATGTTCTATACTCTCATTCAAACAATTTAGACCAAATTGTACCGAATTAAATATTAAATTAATCTGAACTAAAAAAAAAAAAACCAATACAATTGTCAATCATATGTAATTGTTAGTCATATCTAAACCCATTTTAATATTTGGTAAGTAGTTCTATTATTGAAAATATATGCAGTATTATATTTCTTACTATAGATTTTGTGATCAGTTATCTTTGTCTTAAACCTGCCCATTTTGGGACAAAAACCCATATTGTCCTCTACTTGTCGGTAACTTTCCATCATATAACCGATCATTGTTATATAATCATCCATTTCAGATTGATTATTTTAGAATTTTTAGTCTATTTGTATTTAAAATAACTTTTATTAAATAATTTATTATTATTATAAATAAATAGTTATATATATAGTATTGATTAGTCGAGATTAAATAGTTTTAGTATTAATAGTATTTTAAAATTTTAAGAGAGTTTTAATATTAATAATTTTTTAACTTTTAAGAGAGTTTGAATATTAGTAATATTTTAATAGAGTTAAAATTATTATAAATTTATTAAATTTTAAATTATTTCAACTAAAGAATCGGATTAAACCGAATAAATTAATAATATTTTTAAACTTTTAAGAGAGTTTTAATATTAATAATTTTTAACTTTCAAGAGATTTTAAATATTATTAATATTTTAATAGAGTTAAACCGAATAAATGTTTTAAATTTTAAAATTACCAGATTAAACAGATATATTAAAAAAAATTTGGACGCATAATAAGTAAAGTTTCCTGTTCATTTGCTTTTAAAATCATTTTTGTGTTTTTATAATATTACTCTGAACCATTGCCCAAAATCATTTTTGTGTTTTTATTAATTATATGTATTATATAATAATTTAAAAATAAGATCTTACAAATGTAAATATAGTGATAGTGGAATCATAATTCATAGTATTAATTTTGTAATATTAGATAATGAAATAAAAGATAAAGAGAGAAAAAAAAAGATGCAAATATAGTATTAAATTCTTATCACGTTTATGGCACTACAATATCGTTAAAAAAAAAACTAAAATAATTGGTATTAGAGCCAGGCAGGTTCATGTCATGTGAGCCTTTGCCACATCACTAAAATAATCGAAATCGGAAAAACTTCAATGGGCTTCATCGGCATTTCTCTACACAAAGCCACGAAACGGTCGTTGACGGTGACGGTGACAGTTACGGCGGCGTAAATCTATCGGAAACGAATGAAGATTCTCCGTTCTCCTTTCTCCGTCCTACTATCTCTCTTCTTCCAAGCTCTTACTCTAGCCATAGCTCTCGATTCCAACATCACCGTAACACCAATTTTACAGGTAAAATCAAATCAAATCAAATCAATCTTCGTCACCGGTCTCAATCGTCTGATTCAATTTGCTTTTCACTACTCAGGATGTGTTGAAGGAGATATCGGCGAAGCAGAAATGGAATCTAGAAGAAGTTAGATTTTCGAAATTGGAAGTTAAGAAGCTTCGTGTAGGTATTGGTCGGAGCTTTGAGATCCGGATCCGATTAGAGAAGAGTCGATTCGTTTTCATCTTCCCGGATGAAGTAAGTGATTGGAGAAGAAGACAGGTGGAGTTACATGAGGTGGTTGGAGAAGTTAATTCGAGTAAAGTTCTTGATCCGCTTGTCTTGAAAGGTCCGTTTGAGCTACGAGTCGCCGGTGATGATCATCTCTCGCTTGTGTTGCCGGTAAATGTTCTTGTTTTCATCTCTTTCACTGCTATGATTTGATGGTAATGGTAGTGATAATCTAATTCATTGTTTTGACTATAAGAGGAATTAGAAATTTAGGTCTTGTTTTAGTGATTTTTTTCTGGTGTTTTCTTCATCCTTGTTCTTGAGAAGATGACTAAGAGCTGAGCAATCTTACATTTGCTTGCTCCTGTTCCATTGAATTTTAGAGTAAACTCTGTTTATTGTATTTCTCCTTCAAGAGCAAATAGTACATAGAGTTCTGAATAACTTTGAAGGAAGACTTGGCTTTTGTGTTTTCAAACCTAAAACCTAAATGGTGTTAGTAGTTGTGAAGTAAAATGTTATCGAACCTTTTTTAGTATTGGAACTTCTATAAACCTCTGCTTTGTTTCATGAGATTTGCTATTATTGATGGTAATGATCTATTCATTGCTCAGATTATTGGAGGAATTAGAAACTTAGGTCACGTTTAGTGAATTTCTGACGTTCTTCATTCCTGGTCTCGAGCAGATGAAATGTTCGAATGAGAGCGTGTAGCACTCGTCCTTTTCCATTGGATTTTACATTAAACTCTTTTATTGTGTTACTCCTTTAAGTTCAAAAAGTAAAGAAAGTTCTGAATAACTTTTTAAGGAGGATTTGGTTTTTGTGTGCCCAAGCCTAAAACCCAAACAGTGTTAGTTTTCAACTTTATGATTATGAGAAATCCTAAAAACGTCTGCTTTGTTCTTAAGACTAAAAGTTCCTTGTTTTGAAGCTCTTTTTTTCTGGGTCAGTAGCTTGTCACTGATGATTCGAGCTTATGATTTTGTTTTCAGATGAACATTTCACACAGCGGGTTAAAACGAGTCCTCGTCAGTGAGGGGATCTCAGTAGAAATAAGGGAAGCTCAAGCAGTCTCTCTTTTCCACTCATCCCATCGAAGATACGCTTCCACTGTAGATATGAAAGAAGGAAGTTGTTTATGGTCGTTTTTAGGCTCGGTGTGTGTACCACTGCCACCCATACAAATCATAGGATCAGCTTCATTGGTTGCCTTTAGGACTTCAAAGGCGGATTCACAAATCAAGACTGCTTACTTAACCGACGAATCAATCCACTTACTTCCAGAAAAATGTTATTATAAAACTCACACGTACAGCCAGCATCGTTTCCCAACTGATCTTCTTGGCTTAAGGATCGACAAGTTAGAAAAAGTTCTGAGCTCTTTAGGGAATGGAAAAAGCCGGAAAACGGTAAGCTCCGTGACAGCAAAACTAAAGGCATCAGGAATGCTAAGGTTTCAATTAGAGATCGAGAGAAGAATCGGGAGCAATGAGAGTGTAACAAATAAGACAGTAGAGTGGAGAACGAAACCGAAGATCGAACGGGTTTGGTTTGAAGTAACGGGGAAAATCGAAGGAGATAAGTTGAAAGCAGTAGGGATGAGAAAAGTGGTGCCTTTCATTGAAGTGGATACAGAAGCATGGAGCAGTATGATGTCAAATATGTCGTTTACGAAGTTTCCATCAATACTTGTTCCTCAAGAAGCTTTAACACTTGATGTCAAATGGTAGACACAAACACTTTTGTAAGTAACTTTGTTTAAAGCCTTTTTGTTTTTTTCTTTATGTTTGATTAAATCTTCCAGACACCATGATTTTAATGGATTGTGTATTTACTTGCGCTTGTATGTATTTATGTATATACTTCTGGTTAGAGCTATAAAAGAATAAACACTTATCACGAAATTTGGTGAAAGGAGTTGTTAGAAATCAGTTCTGTTAATTTTACATTTTTTTCTAAAATAATCGACCAATTCATCGATACAGGTTTTTTAAAAAAAGACCATTTCCAAATAATTTATTTTAGTTGGTCTTTTTTCTTTGTTTTCAATCATAGCTTGCACGAAGAGGTAAAGACAACAAGTCGTTGATAAGCAAAGCACATATTCACACTTTATAATTCATATAAATACGAAGTTCATCATCATCAATTCAAAATATATTGTGTCAACTGTTTGTTTTTTCCTTTGTGCCGATGTGCAATCTTCTTCGCTTGGCGCTCCGACGCATGCGGTGCGCGTCTTCTCTTTCTTATATTATAATCTTTTTTTTCCTTTTTTTTTTAATTTGTCGACATTAAAAATATCAATACGAAATAAATCATCCTTTTTTTATATAACCCGCTCTTCAATATTTCACGGGTTTTGAGTTTTGACTAAACCGGTCCAACAAAAACAAGGGTTAAAATTCTTTTCATTTGTTATGAGTTTTGCGGATTAGCCACATATTTTTCAATTTTTGTTTGTTTGTTAATGTAAGAAATATAAATATAATAGATTATAAAAAGTTATAAAACCTTACCAAAATAAAATAAAGTCATAAAAAACTTTTTAAAAACTGAAAACACATATTTAAGTTAAACATTAAAATATAAGTTAATAACTTAAATATAAAAGTGTTAGACTATGTACAATGGCTTTTTTTTTCCAACTCAGTTGAAAAAATAATAAAAATGAGGTGGCAAGTTAGAATGTTAATAAAATTCAACACCGTGAATTTTGGATATTGAGTGTTGTCCATTGATGTCTGATAAGTTTTCATTCTCTAGACTGGACCAATTTTAGAAACTTGAATGATTTAGTTAAAACACGATTTATCTGTTAGAGCAACTCCAACTATGGAGAACCCAAAAGAATTTTTTTTTTTAAAGTTTTATATTAATATTTTATTATAATTTTATTATATAATTAAATTTAATTATTTAGTAAAGAATCAAACAAATAAAAAACGACACATTTTTTGTGAGTAAAAGAATTCTACAAATCTCTTAAAGAAGAGATGGTTTCTATCTCTCTTTTCACTTTTTTTTTATTTTTTCTTTTCAATTTTTTAATTAATGAGAACTCCATCTAAAAGTCATCGATGAAGTTGTTCTTATATCTTCTAAAAAGTCGGGAGCTAAGTTAGTCTGAATTTGCAGGTTTTGTTTTCAGATTATCATATTTTTTGTTATGAGTTGTTTTTTTTTTTTGAACAATAATTGTTATGAGTTTCTTTGTTATCATTTCTAACAGTTGATAAGAAAAAAAAAAAAAATTCTTAAATATCTCTACTTTTATTTTTGGACGGCTTAAAAACATTTACTTATTTTCCAAAAATTTGAAATTTAGTTAAATATCATGTTGTTTAAGATCGCTATTACCATTGACCGACATGTGGTACAGAAAAAAGAAAAAAAGAAAAAAAAAAAAAAAGCATTGACCGACTGAAATGTCATTCCAATCTTATTAAATAAATATCTGAGTTCGTCGTCGTCTCTTATACCCAGCAAATCCGTCGACCAGTCACCACCATCTCCGGCGAAAATGGACGTGCGAGAATCAATCTCGATGCAAAACGAAGTCTCAATGAGCCTCGCCAAACAAGTAATCACCACCGTCTCTAAAGGCTCCAACGTCATCTTCTCTCCAGCTTCAATCAACGTCATCCTCAGTATAATCGGCGCTGGATCAACCGGAGCTACCAAAGACCAGATCCTCTCCTTTCTAAAATTCCCTTCCACCGATCAACTCAACGCGTTCTCCTCCGATATAGTCTCCGCCGTACTCGCCGACGGTAGTGCTAACGGTGGTCCTAAGCTCTCAGCTGCTAATGGCGTTTGGATCGATAAGTCTCTTTCCTTTAAACCTTCCTTTGAGAAGCTTCTGGAAGATTCTTACAAAGCTACTTCGATTCAAGCTGATTTTCAAACCAAGGTGAATTTTTAATTTTCTGCAATTTCGATTTTCTTGATTTGAATTTTGATTAATTAGGGTTTTGTATTCTGCAAAACATGGATTTGTTGATTCTTGATTGAAGAATCTGTAAATTGTTGCATTGTTTCTTATGCATCTTTGGTTTGTGTGAAATTAGGTGGCTTGTGATTGATTCATATGATCTGTTTATGTTCATTGTTGCTTATGCATCTTTGATTTGTGTGAAATTGGATGGTTTGTGATTTGTTTGATTCTTGTTTTTTGTGAAAGGCTGTGGAAGTGATTGGTGAAGTGAATTCATGGGCTGAGAAGGAAACAAATGGTCTAATCAGTGAGGTTCTTCCAGAAGGATCAGCTGATAGTATGACTAAACTGATATTTGCAAATGCATTGTACTTCAAAGGCACATGGAACGAGAAATTCGATGAGTCGTTAACGAAAGAAGGCGAGTTTCATCTTCTTGATGGTTCCCAAGTGACTGCAAAGTTCATGACTAGCAAGAAGAAACAATACGTAAGCGCTTACGACGGTTTCAAAGTATTGGGAGTTCCTTACTTACAAGGACAGGATAAGCGGCAATTCTCCATGTGCTTTTATCTTCCCGATGTAAACAACGGTTTGTCTGATCTGTTGGAGAAGATAGTTTCTACTCCCGGGTTTTTAGATAGCCACATTCCACGGCGACAAGTTAAAGTCGGGGAATTCAAGATTCCGAAGTTTAAGTTCTCTTTCGGGTTCGAAGCTTCGGATGTTTTGAAAGGATTGGGATTGACTTCGGCGTTTAGTGGTGAAGATGGTCTTACTGAGATGCTTGAATCCCCGGAAATGGGGAAGAATCTATGCGTATCGAGCGTTTTCCATAAAGCGTGTATCGAAGTTAACGAAGAAGGAACAGAAGCTGCAGCTGCATCAGCTGGAGTTATAAAGCTAAGAGGTATACTAACGGAAGAAGATGAGATAGATTTTGTGGCGGACCATCCGTTTCTGTTTGTGGTTACAGAAAACATAACCGGAGTGGTTTTGTTCATCGGCCAAGTTCTTGATCCGTTGCATTGATTAAACTAATGTTGAGCTTTTGGTTTTACTAAATAAATGAGTGATTTGGGCATTACTCATCTTTCTGTGACATCTTTATTGGACTTTTTATTGTGTGTAATAATAATAATTTCCTATATATATATTTATGGTTTTAAAAAGGAAAAAAAATGAAAAGGTATTTTAGAATACCTTTAATGGGGTCACATGTATGCATAGAGAAATACATACTGTGATAGATCATCGTCGTTTCAGACTCAGTGCATGCTACTCGAACCGTGGTGGGCAATCTCTCATCAACGAGTTTTTGCCACCACTGAACCAGATGAGTAGTTGCAGACGTCGAGGTTCTATCATAATATATATAACACATAATCAGCGATCATATTGAATTAAAAAATTGGGAAAAACACTTGGGGAATTATCGAAATTTTTACCAATCAGATTTATCTTAGACTCTTTTCACATTTATTGACAGGAGACTTAAAATCGAAAGATATCATTAAATCCATTGACATTAACTATCTTCAACTGCTCAACAATATTGTGGGTTCTTTTTGGATTTACTATTTTTGATTTCGACATAGAAGAGTAGCAGCAACTTTACCATCATTAGCGTTTTTGCACTGAACCAGAGTTTACGGTCTTATTCGTTTACTTTGGTTGGCATCAACATCTAGGCGTGGGCGTTTGAGTATTTGTTCGGGTTCGGGTCGGGTATTTTGGGTTTTTAGGTATAAAGATCTATGATCCGTTCGAGTATTTATAAAATTCGGATCGGGTTCGGTTCGTTTTTTTTTGGGTTCAATTCGGGTTAGTAACCCAAACTAATCATACATACCCGAAATATCAAAACTAACCATAATGATATAAGTTTATAAACACAAAATCAGTTCGTAAACACAAATTATTCGAGAAAAAGATCAAGTGAAGCTATCTAAATCCATAATGAGTTCCTAAACACAAAATAAGAACGAAAGACACAAAATCAGTTCGTAAAAATCTTAGGGATTACTTAGGTTAGGTTAGATTTAATAACTTGCAGGTAAGTTTGATTATAATTTCGGATATCGGGTATTATCCGAATCCGAACTAACTCAGAGATGAAACTCGTTCGAGTATTTAGGGTATACCCATACCCGAATTTTTTGGGTCTTTCGGGTCGGGTTCGGGTTTTTTGCCCAAGTCTATCAACATCCTCCTCATTATCTCTCACATCTATAATAAGCTTGCTCATGTGATTGATCGTAGCACTAGTCCTAGGACCAGTATCGGTTCCACATGTGATTGATGCATAACAATGGTTACACACAGCTTTGAGTCCTGATTTCGTCTTAAAAAAATGAGACCACACCTTAGATTTTGTCTTTCTAACCTTTGGCTTGGATGCATTCACACCTACTGGTTTTGTGTTAAGAGTATTTGGTGGTGGAATAGAGTCTGGATTCTTAATGATCAGTTCCCATAAAATCACTTCATTTTTTTTCTTTCTTATCTGCCATATGTAAAGAAAAACTCCATTTGTTACGTTTGCACTCCAAAAAAATAAATAAAAAAAGGAGAAATTTTTAAAATCAAACATACTATATGAAAAAAATACAGTAGAACCTCTATAAATTAATACTCTATAAATTAATAACCTCTATAAATTAATAAATTTTTCCGGTCCCGAGTTGGGCCGGTGTAAAAAATGACACAATTCGATAAAATAATAAGATAATAATTTATTTTAGATCCCTATGTAAATATATGGTCCCATTAATAACATAAATTAATAATCATATAACATTAAAAATATAATTAAGATAATTTAGTAAAATATGACTCTAGTGTTGTTTGTTTATTCCTAAACTTGCATTCTTGTTGGAGCTCATCTCTAACCTTTCTTATTGCATCCAAAACTTCTGGTGTTGTCTTCTCGAACTGCATCCAAAAATTATGAAGAGTTCTAGATGCGAGAATTGCTTCTTTACGTGTAACAACTTCTAAAAGTATTCCATTCTATTTTAAATAGATTTTTATAGAATTTGTAAAAATTGGAAAATCTCTCAATAAATTAATACCCTCTCTAAATTAATAAAATATCTTGGTCCTAATAGTATTAATTTATAGAGGTTTTACTGTATATCTAAAAAGGTTTACAGGACAATCATCAAATACTTGTTAACTTTTTAAATTTCTTTATCACTACCGATTGTGAGAGGGTGAGAGCAACTAGATTTTTTTTTGTTAGAGATTTGAGTGATAATTAATAACTTAAAATGTAGTGAAGGGCTCAAAACAGTCAACATAAACAGAAACGACATCCTTTGACCCTTTGTATAATGGAAAGTGGAAAGAGAAACAACACCCTTTTAAACTTTGTATAATGAGTTTTGTTTCCCTTTCCACTTTACATTATACAAAGGGTCAAAGGATGTCGTTTCTGTTTATGTCAACTGTTTTCAACCCTTCACTACTTTTTAAGTTATTAATTATCACTCAAATCCTTAACAAAAAAAAATCCAGGTGCTCTCACCCTCTCACAATCAGAAGTGATAATATAAGAAATTTAAAAACCTAACAAGTATTTGATGATTGTCGTTAAACTTTTTAGATATTTTGTCCTTCTGTTTTTTTTTATATATATTATGTTATGATTTTAAATTCGTCATTTTCTTATTTAATTGTTTTGGAGTGTAAACTTAACACACCGAATTTTTCTTTACAGATGGTAGATAAGGAAAATTCAAGTGATTTTATGGTAACTGATAAATCTAAGGTGTGGTCTCATTTTGTTAAGACGAAATCAGGACTCAAAGTTGTGTGTAACCATTGTTATGCACCAGTCACATGTCGAACCGATACTGGTCCTACGGCTAGTGCTATGCTCAATCACCTGAGCAGGTGTAAGCTTATTATAGATGTATGAGATAATGAGGAAGATGTTGATACCAACCAAAGTAAATGAGTAAGACAGTCAACTCTGGTTCAATGCAAGAAGGCTAATGATGGTAAAGTTGATGCTGCTTCATTTGCTATATATAATAAAGAAGCTTGTCGTCGCGCTTTGGTTAGGATGGTTATAAAAGATTACTTGCCTTTTAGATTTGTGAAGCGAGAGGATTTTCAAGATTTTGGTAAAGTGCTAAGCCACGTTTTGATATTCATTCTCGTAGGAATGTGAATAGAGATTGTGTGGCTTTGTTTGGGGAAGAATGAGAACAACTAAGGAAGTGGTTTAAAATTGGAAGTTTTAGTCTTACCACATACACATGGTCATCTTGTCAAAATCTGAGTTACATGTGTTTGACTGCTCATTTCATAAATTCTGACTGGAAACTACAGAAGATGATACTTTTGTCAAGTTTTAAGTCATTTGGGTGAAATGATAGGAAACAAAGTTTAGAAGTGTTTGCTGCTTTGAAGGATTGACAAAGTCTTTATGATTACCGTTGATAAAGCTAGTTCAAATTACTTAGGTGAGCTGCTCATATATTCGGTTTGATTGTTAAAGAAGGCCTAAAGGATGTGGAAATTTCAATTTTTCGGATTCTTCGAGCTGCTCGTTATGTAAGATCTTCTCCAAGTAGGTTGTTGAAATTTAAGGAATATTTGGCACAATTGAAGTTTCCTAGGATGTGGAAACAAGATGGAACTAAACCTATATAATGTTGGATTCTGTTCCTAAGGTACATAAAGCTTTTGATTTTCTGGGAATTAAAGACAAAGCTTATAGAGTTGAAATGGCTGAAAATTTGCCAAATGATGGTGACTGGTCATATGCTGAGGGTCTTGTTCCATTCTTAGAATCATTTTATGAAACAACTTTGAAGATATCATGATCTCTTTATATCACATGTAATGTTTACATGATGAGACTTTTGGTTTGTCTTTACTTATAATCAAGGGTATGGATCATGCTAAATCCATAATAGATATGTCTGTCAAGATGAGGGAAAAGTTTAACAATTATTGGGAAAACTTTGATAACATGAACATGATTATCTTTTTTTTTTTGGTACTGTACTTGATCCTAGGTACAAGATGAAGTGGGTTATATAGTTGATTAGAGAAATCTACATAGTAGAAGAAGCACACGGTTTGTTTATTGGCAATGATTGAAGCTGCTTTAGAGGATATGTTTAACTACTATAAGACCATCATTCTTGAAAGTTCGGTGTCGTCTAGTAAAAGAGATGAAAATGTTACTGAAGCTAATGTTCAAATGATTGGACATATTGGTTCTTGGATGTCTTTGATGTACAAGATCAAACACAATCAAAACACAGAATCTTCACGACCTGAATCAGAATTGGAGAAGTATTTGAAGGAAGATTGCAAAAATGAGGAGGACGATAATTTTGATATTCTATATTGGGGGAAGACTACATGATTAAAGTATAAGATACTCTCTTTGATGCCATAAGATGTACTTGCTGTTCCCATATTGATGGTTGCTTCAAAATCTGCTTTTAGTGCGGGAGGTCGTGTGCTTGATTCTTTTCGTAGTTCCCTCACTCCAACTTTGGTTGAAGCTCTCATTTGCACTCAAGATTGGATTTGACGTGACAATTAAACTACTGTTATAGAAGATATGATAAATGATATTTTAGCACTAAAATCTGGTATGTTACCTTTGATATCTATTTTCACTTAATTATTTCATTTTGTTATGATCTGAATGTAATGTACTATTTTCTTAATTTTTATAGAGATGGAGTTGTCAAACATAACAGCTATTCCCATGGTCATTGAAGATTTGAAGATTGATTCTTCATTTAAGTTTGGTTAATAACTTCTTATGTTTGTAGTTTGTTTTTGTGTTAGTGTTTTATTTTATTTTTGTGTGGATCTGTTTTGTGTGCAGATACGGGATTGCGAGAGACGAAGAGAAGGAAATTTATGTTGAGCTATTTTGTTGTTACTTTATGTTTTGTGTTAAGATTTTAGTTTGATCATTTTCCACCATATGATGCTAATTATTGGTGGCATAACAATCTCGTTTACCTTTTGGAACTTAGTTTGAAGCATGTTAAAAAAGAATTTTGAATATCTAATGTTCTGTTATTTTTATGTATTGTGTATGTTAATTTTTTATGTTTTAAACAAATCGAAGCAGATAATCTGCAGACAATAAAAAAATTTTCGGACATCCAAATTTCCGGATATCCAAAAAATTTCGAATCGAAGCAAATCATAATATTAAGTATTCGGTTGGGACGAAGCGAATCACGAGTAGTGAAAATTTTCAGGATATCCGCTTCGTGCCCATATGCATGGTAAAGAGGATGATGAGTAGATGAGATAATAAACCTGATTTTGATATTGGTTTTTCGGATGAGACTTGTCTTAGTGACGGGAGCTGCCAAATAATTTACCTCTATCACTTTAACCTGCAATAATTAATATTACATATACATTAAGTTTCTTATAACATATATATACACAAAGTGTCAGATGTTTTGAAAGAATTGGAGCTGCCTTCGCCATTCAGTGGTGAAGATAGTCTGACTGATATGGTTGAATAAACTTTCTTTCCACTCGTTAATATTTATATATTCATGGCTTAAAATTAATAAATTTCAAAAATTATTTTAGAATACCTTTTCTGAGGTCACATATATGCATATACATATTGTGATATATAATCTTCATTTCAGTGCATGCTATTCTAGCCATGGTAGGCAATCACTGGCCCGAATGAATAGCTGTAGACGACAAGGTTCCATTAAAACATAAATAAAACAAAAAATAGTGATCATATTGAATTTTAAAATTGGGGAAAACTTGACGAATTATGGATTTTTTTACCAGTTTGAGTTATCTTAAGACTCTTTACACTTATTGACAGTAGATTTAAAATCAAAATAATCCATTAAATCGATTGAAATTAGCTATTTTTTAACTCCTATACTCGAATTAACTTAGTGATAGTATCATTTTAAGCTTTCTTGCTACATTTATATTAATGCAAAAATCTTATCAAACAATATTCTATTTGAAACTTTTAACACAGTAATTATATTCATAGTTAGTAATTGAAAAAACATATTTTAGAATACCTTGATTGGTATTACATATGTGTATACATACACACACAAACATACACATGTGAAAGAGTGAGCTTCAGTTGGATGCATACTAATCGATCCGTGATGGGAAACAACAAAACTGGATGAATAGCTGCGGAAATAGTTTTCCATTCACCAAGTGACGATGAACCGATGATGAAACAAGCTGAATGGAGTGAAAATTTGAAAATATTGAGATAATTTAATACCTAATTTGATGATTTGAAGCTTGAATCTGGAAGCAAATATCGCAAAATCGAGAGAGAATGTGAGAAATATGAACTCTAATTCTAATTTACTCCCAAATCGATTTTCACCCAAATGTAACCCTAAATCTTGATGTGAAGTTTTGCTTGTCTTTTTGGCCACTCAAAAATGACAAGCAACAGATAAAGTATTGTGTTGTTCTCAACTCTCAAAACGATGTCTTTTTGACGCTTCCGTTACTTTTGTAACTGACAGGGTTGGCCCAAAGTTTTAAAAAGCCGTTTTGCACATTTTTATAATAAGATATATATATTAGAATTTCTTTTTGAGGTTTTTTTTTGTTTTGGTAACTGAGACCAATGGTGACACGTCGACAATATAGAGAAAGACAATATTGCGGGGTGACTTTTGAGATCATAGGGTTGATATGTACAACTTTCAGGTCATGGTTGATCTTGCAAACAAAAAAAAGGTTGAACCCTTAAATAAACTCATATAAAAAATAATGGAGAAAAACATATTTAGTATACTCAGATTGCTATATATATATATATATATATATATATAACTTGTTTGTCACCGTTTGAGATGCATGCAATTCAACATCTGGTGGGCATCCACTAACCCATGAATTATCCAACTGCCGAACTGGGCGGATAACTGCAATAAAGGTCATTCAAATAAATAGATATTGGTAAAATATAAAATGTATACATATTGAAAGCTAGAATTGAGTTTTGTGGCTGTAAATATAATTTGATGTTGTAAGAAAATATAATAAAATGTTATTTAACTAATTTTAGTGTGAAAATTTTCAATTCGGAAGATTTAGTTCATGCTTAACACATTAAGAAAATAAAAGTATATGCAGAATACAATGATGAAATAATTAAACGAAGAAAAATGCATTTGATCACAACTTTTTCAACTGCATGGGAATATTTTTTCCATGGGTGCAAATACTTGTTCTCACTAATTATGCTTCAATACAAAAGAGTTTATGGTCCTTTTTGCAAGAGAAAAAAAGTAACTGACTAGCATCTCTAAATACAAAATAGAAAGAGAATTCATATAAATAGGATAAGATAAGAATGTTGAGTAGAATCCCTTGTAGCTCCATGCATTGAGACTCCATACTGTTGCTTTGGTTAAACGATTTGATTCCAAAGCGATTCGAAGATTTTTGGAACCCAAGACTCTAACTTGCAGTTAGAAGGACTTTCATGGAATCAATCAATAAAAGCGATACGATAGTTCTGATGCGAGTTCTCCCTGAAGCGGGATCACCATAGATGGTTTGATGTTGAGCTAGCCAACTCCCTCATATTTTCATGAGTGGTTACTCTTTACTTGCATCAACTTTAGTCAAAACTAGATAATGAAACAAAGTGAAGGATCTCTTGAAAGTGGAAATTGATATAAGTAGGAATTTGACACAAAGTAGCATCTCTCCATATCAGATGAAATTAAATGTATATAATTGATATATAAAGGAGAGATGAAGGTAAATAAATCTCCATAAACGAGAAATCATGACTAAAGTCCAACAAATTCAGATCCCATAGAACCACAAACAACAAAGCTTTGAGCAATCCGCAACTTCAAAAGCAGAGAAGGCGGAGAGTTGACTTTGTTCAAGGTAAACAGTTATATATGATTACTTTTCAGAGTAAAGGAACCTGGAACATAAAAATAGGGGGGAGACCTACGTGACTCTAAGGAGTGTCATATGAATCCCCACCCCCCAATTAAATTTAAATATTAATGATTATTAATGTATTTTTGTTAGCTTTTAGTGAAATATTTAACCAAAATTACTTTTCGCCCCTCTAAAGTTTTAAATTTTACACTATAAATATATAAATTGTAAAAAATCTATATTATGACCCCTGTAAAATTTCTTTCTGGGTCCGCCATTGAAATGCGGCATGTTTCAGTTAAAGGATGACACATAGCAGCTGACATAACACCTCCATCGGATCTAATTTGGACACCAACAACTAGAGAAGCTACGATTGACATAATTGGATCAGTTGGAGGGGAACATATGTAAATTAGTGAAATCCGAAAAATACTCTTGGATAAAGCATAACCACACAAAGTCAGATTTGAATATGAGATAGTTAGGAAAGGTGTGAACCTACAACATCAGTGGCTGAATCCGATGTGGCGATTTTTTTTCCTTCGCCTTACCCATGTCCCTTTTTCCCCACCAGTAAATATATTCATAGCTTAAAAAGAAAAAAAAAGGTGTATAGAATACCTTGATTAGTGTCACATATGTATAGATACACTCATACATATATGTTACATGTCGAATTGTCGAGGTCCCATATGGTGCATGCTATTCGATCCGTGGTTAGCAACCACTGACCCATGAATTGTCCAACCACTGAACCAAATGAATAGCTTGGATGGTACCGATCCTAGGCAGAGAGGTGGTGGGTTTAGAGGCTTAGAGGTGGTGGGTTCGAGTGACGCTTGGGAGGGGTTGCAATATTCACCCATTTAAACATCGGGCATATTGTTCAAAAGGCTGGCCCCGGCCCAGGATGAGATTATGAGCCGAAGGCCCAGAACCCAATCTGGTTAAAAAAAAAAAAAATGAATAGCTGCAACCATGTATGCTCCATGAAAAGTATATACATTAACTTCTATCAAAACGACGTTGTTTTGATTATCAGATTAAAACAATAATAAATTATTAAATTCTAAATTACAAATGAGACGACATCGCGTTTAAATTTGTTTAGTAATTAAAATACAATTGTTTTGTTTCAGCATGTAGTATCCTAGTCAGCATCTTCTGACGGTTCAAGTAACTACATCTGTCTAAATGTTGGTTTCGACAATAATTTGTTGTTCATGTAGTAAATTCAAAATTTTGAAATTAGTTCATGTAGTTATAGGAATGATATCTAAGTTCGTGTGTATAAATCATTTTCCCCTTAATTGATGGTGGCGATGCTCGTTTTCCCATGAAGTTTTTACCAATCATAATTATCTTACACTCTTTTTAAAAAGACATATTGGTCATAATAGATAGGCAACAATTTTGAGATCAGAATTATAAATTAAAATCTATCAACATCAAAATGGTTTTACCAACTAGTTTGAGTTTTGGGGGGGGGGATAGATAAATGTTTTAAGTTTAGGGACATCTAATGATATATGATCGTTCTAAATTCTAATGGAGAAATAGATCGTCAACCCAATTGAGTCAAAACGAGATAGTGAAACAAAGTGAAGGATATCTTGAAAGATAAAATCGATATAAGGTACCACTCCATAACGAAATAATTTGATGATAAAATTCTCCTCATAAAGGATGAAACAGATGATAAGGATTTCTCCATACAAAAGGAATGTGACACAAAGTAGCATCTCTCCATATCTAAAGAAATTAAAGGTAACGGTCGATGTATAAAAACTGAAGGTTAAGAAGTCTCCATAAAGGAGAAATCATGACTAAACCCCATCAAATTCAATTCCCACAGAACCACACACAGCAAAGCTTTGAGCAAACCGTAAGTTACCAAAGCAGAGAAGGCAGAGAACAAGAAGCGAGTTAAATTCATTAGAGGTAAACAATTATATACGGTTACTCTCCAGAGTAAAAGAATCGAGAATAGTAAAAATAGCTGCTGAAATAACAGCTCCAACAGTTCTTGTTTGGACACCAACAACTAGGGAAGCGACGTTGACACAATTGGACTGGTCCGAGGGGAAGCAAAACAAAATTAGTGAAAGCCAAAATTCTATTGGCTAAAGAATAACAAGAAAAAGTCAAATTCAAATCTTTAGAGAGTTAGGAAAGGTCTGAACGTAGCTGGGAGGGTAAAGCTAGATCTGAAAGCTTTGACGGCAAAACAACATTGGCAGGTGCATGGAGGCTGAAACCAAGCTCAAAAAAATGAAGTCGCAGCATATTTTTTTTTTCTCAACTCTACCCACTGTCCCCAGTGGCGGAGCTAGAGATTATTTTTACTGGGGTCAAATAAGTCGTAAAACCATATTATCACATCGCAATGTTACACAAACGGATATAAACTGAAAATATAAACTATTTTATTTTATCTTATCAAATTTGTAGTAAAATATATATTAAATCTAAAAAGTGTTATGATTTTCAAAAGAATAAAAATTTTAAAAAAAAACAAAATACATAACAAAAAAACAAAGTCATAAGGGTCAAAAGGAGGATTGAACCCTGGTTTAAGGGTGTCAATAGGTAGAACATAACCATTTTTGCTGCTAAATCTTAGTAAATTTATATGCATTAAATTCTATTTAGTCATTTTAGGGATGCCTAATGTCTTAATAGGTCCGCCCGTGACTGCCCCGTTCCCCATCAGTATATATATATTCATAGCTTTAAAAGTTTAAATAGAAAAAGTTATTTTAGAATACCTTGATTAATGTCTCACACATATATGTATATATATATATATATATATATGATCGAATAGCATGCACCATAATAAACGTCAATATTTCACATATATATTTATTATGGTGCATGCTATTCGAACCACTGACCCATGAATTATTCAACTACTGAACCTGATGAATATCTGCAACCATGTATGTTCTATTACATTAATTTCTATGACGTAGTTTTGATCCTCAAATTTTAAGTTCTATCAAACTTTAGGCAGAAATTAATCTTGGATTGGCCCTGAATGCCTTGTAGATCGATTGATTGAGACTCGATAAGAGTTGCTTTGATTAAACAATTTGAATCCTAAGAGATTAAAATATTTTTAAAATCCAAGAAACTCTAGCTTGCAATTAGAAAGATTGTCATGACATCAGTCATTAAAAGAGATATGGATGTGTTTGATGCGAGTTCTACCTGAAACAAGATCACTATAGACTATTAGTCGTTGAGCCATCAACTCCCTCAAATTTTTTACGGCTTCTTGTTTACTACTTGCATCAACCTTAGCCAAAACTAGATAGTGAAATGGAATGAAAGATCTCTTGGATAAGGAGTCTGATAACTATATATTCTCTCCATAAAGAATGAAATAACTGATAAGGATATTTTTTTAAAGGTGGAATTTGACACAAAGTAGCATCTCCCCTTTTATGAAGAAATTGAAGATAAAAGCATCTACATTGATTTGGAAACTCACATGGATCTCTAAGCATTTAAATATTAATACTGTTACATATTTTAGTTATATATTTTAATTTTAATTTTTAAATAAAACATGAACCAATTAAAATAAGACAGATGGTAAAATGGGTTTTCAATAAGAAACCATTGTCTCTTTGAGAGACTATCTCTCATTCTCTCTCTTACTTTCTTTTTTATTACAATATAATAATGAATTAATCACAGAATACCCACAATTTTGCGTTTGGCCTTCGCAAATTACCATAATCCTAAACGTCCCTCGGAATTTGCCCCTTCTGCCCATGTAAATTGACTCATTTGCCCTTTCTCTGCAGACGTCATCATCTAAAATAACAAATAAGCGTCTTTGTTTTAGTTGAGATCTGATAAAAAGAAAGAGATAAAGCTCACGACGGAGAAGATGAGCGGCAAGATAATCGGCTATGGTGATCGACAAAGTTCGAGGAGGATGCGGGTTAGATCAGAATCGCAAAAAAAAATAACAAAGGTGGAAAGAATGCTGGCGGTGATGTATCTTCGGCGACGAAGAGAAGAAGTTGGGGGAAACGGAAAGGTGAGGCTTTGTAATGTTCTCTGCACACTTTGTCAACCCATTCGAAGAGGCTTTTGCAAGCATAAGAAAGTTTAGGTGGCCGGATAAGCGACATCGGAAGCGAGATGAAGGTGAGTGTTCTGATTTTAAAAAGTTTCATAATTCTGGGTTCTATTTTGGTAAATATTCTGTCCAGATTTCAAATATTTATAAAGTATTGAAAATTTTGACATTAATTAGTCCCAAGTTCATTGATGTTAGTCAATCACCATCCTTTTAACCCTTCGATGTGTTCAATTTAATTTGTGATTTGAATTGCTGAAACTGATTATGTGTTTGGCTATTTAGGTTCTTGGAAATTTTGGGTTTTGGTGAAAGTGATTTGCTTTTATACGCTTTTAAAATTTTGGGTGGATATGGATAACCCATTAGCATAGGAAACAACTTGAATCTCGATTAATCACATCTTGTCCACTCGATTGTAGTTATAGATTGTTGACTTTTTTGGTAGAATTTAATCAGATGTATTAAGTTTATATTGTACATGGCATGGTTTTTGATGAAATATGTCCATAGTCTTTCTTTTATTTGTTTCTGAACGGTAATTTGTTTGGGTTCGCAAGCCCTACCTTAGGGTTTAGTTTTTTGAACATTTTTGCCCTACTTTTGTTGTCTTCACGTCCATGGAATTCATGGTCAATGTTCTAACGAAATATGTTTGTAGTTAATACATATTGTTATTTTTTTTCTTTCTTTATCGGCCGTTTGTTAGGGTTCACTAGCCCCCCTACCTTAGGGTATAGTTTGGAACATTGATACCCACTTTTTTGACTATCTTAGTGTATGGTTTTCAAGGCTCATGTTTAATTATGTCCATTATTGTTTAAAAGGTATATTACATGGTTTCTTATCAAGGATGTTCATTTAATCTTCCTATTTTTGTTTTCTCGATCATTTGTTTGGGTTCGCTACCCCTACTTTTGTCTTTAGTTTTTAAACATTTATACTGACTTGTTGGCTACCTGTGTCGATGGATTTTAAAGTTCATGTTTTATTGTGTCCATTTATCTTAACCTATTTATTTGTAGGCGACAGTTAACTTTCTGTCTCTATTTCTTCTGCTGATTGTCATTTTATAGTTCAAGGATATGCTCCGCAATCTGTTTCATCAGGGAAAGGTTTTTGACATTTTATTTCTGTTTCGCATGCATTCCCAATTATTTTTCCTGCAAAGTCTGGTTTCAAGAGTTTTTTTAATAACCCACCGCTTGTTGAAACAGGTTCTCCATATCATAAGTTTTTTAAGAGTTGTATTGCTGCTCGGAACACTGTTGCAACTTATCTTGTGGCCATTCACATTTCTTGCCAGCATGTTGCTCTTGAAGAATCGGTTGGATTGCTTTTTGCAACTGTTCCAGAGCCACCTTATGCGACATTCCAAAGGGTTGGTTTTTAATATTATGTGACTTTCCAGCTGAAGGGCTTCAGTCTATTTCGACCCTACTAACCACTACTGACACGATGGACCAGCTTCGTTTGGTTGGTCAGGAAGTTATGCAACACATGGCTCTATTCTGTCTGGTCGACAAACGTCTTTTCTCCAACATTTGCGCCATTGATAGTATTCCTCCATGCCTTTGAAATGGTTGCAATATCCAAACTAAGTATTTACTTTGCTTTCTCTATTTATTTCTTATAAACTTTAATGAGCTGATGTAGCTCATTATACTTTTTTCTAACCTCAGTCTGGTCGTATTTTTCTAAATATGTTTTTTTACTGAAATCATATGGACTTAAATATATATTTGTATTATGTCCATGTTGGTCACGTTTCCTTTATATTTTGTCCATTGAATACTAACTGACATTGTTCATTAACACAATTTTCCAACTCAGTTGCACCAAAAAAAAAAAAAAAAAAAAAAAAAAATCCAACCCATGTTACATGATGACGTCACCCTCAAAGTCAACATTTCTCCGTCTAAAGATGCGATGTTTCTTCATTTAATCCAAAGGGTAAAATAGTCATCTCCTGTGCATAATTCATACACTGTGCAATGGTTACTGTAGCATCTGGCTTTTTTCGAACATCCTTTGTAAATTATGGTTGTTTTCATAATAAGCTCTATAATAATAGAGGGTAAACATTTATGCAGGTAAGTCTCAAAAGAACATGAACAGTAAAAGGACACATGACTGCTGAAATAACACCTTCAATGGATCTGACTTGGGCAACAACAGCAATGGAAGCGGCAAGTGACACAACTGGACCAATCAGAGAAGAAATATAACCCACTAGAGGGGGGAAACGGTAAAAAAGTAAAAACCAGAATTCTCTTGGCTACTACAAAGTTAGATTTTGGATTTGAGTGAGTTAGGGAAGGTGTGAACGTGGCATGAAGGAAAAGAATGCAGTAAAATCTATCAACATCAAAATTAATGGATTTTACCAACTTATGTGTGTTTGCAACATATATATATATATATATATATATATATATATACAGTAGCAATTGTAACATGCAAAACTCTCTCTAAAGATTCTGTGAGTGTGAAGTATAAATGTTGGCAAAAACCATAACTTTCTCTGTATAAAATTTAAGATGGTTACTATCTCTTATTCTCAGGATGATAAACATAAGAGTGATGCATCACTCTTGTACAACATCCCAAGAACATCTCGTCCTAAATCCAATCAGAAAGACGGCCACGGCGTGTTTTTTCCTCATCGTTGCACCGCTTTCTCTGGTCTAACAATTCAAGTCGTCTAGTAATCCAATCCGGTATATCCGAGTCAAGCCAGAGAGCTTCACTTGTACTTTTATGCTTGAAGTCAGGTTGCCCCGGGTACGTCTTATTTTTCCTATTGTCCCACCACTCGTATGGATTTGCAAAGAAGACTTGCCACAAGTAGATCTTATCATCATTCTTAGATTCTTCTACACCATCTTCTAATGAAACACCAAAACACACAAGTTCATATAAACTTTATCATCTTTTCTATTAAAATGTATGCAACATTTGAGACTAAAACAAGACGATATATAATAAACCTGCTTCAATGTGGATTCAGCTTGGTACAAAGTTCTTTTAATCAATGTGGACATATTCACTAAATAGAGAGGATAATGAGTAGAAGAGATAATAACCTCTGTGAGCTTCTGATATCGGTTTTTCGGATATCTGAGAATCTACGACTTGACTCGGTGGAGCCGTCATATAATTCACCTCAGTCACTTTAACCTACACTAATCAACAAGCCTGATCAAAATCTTAAGCTACAAACACATAAGAAATACAATTAACATTACAGATACATGAAGTTTGCTTTATGACATATATATATAATGTTTAATGATTGAGAAAGAAACACAAACCCGATAATCGAAATCTAAACCGCTATTTGCATCGCCGGAGCTCTTACAAAAAGATATCAAACGGCCTGAGACAAGAATATGATCATTTGGCTTCAAATGCGCAATGCACTTCTGTGCCATCGAGTCCCACATGCTAAGCCATATCCTGAAATTAAAATTACAACACCATTAACAAAGACTAAAGTTTTAAAAACTAAAACATATGATATGATCTATTCTAATTACAATCACAATTGAACTTTCATCAATCCTCAAAATGAATATATTTGGAATCTAAGACTTTTGACAAATCACAAAGATTTAGGAACAATTCACCATTAAGGCTAACTAATTCTTGAAATCAAGAACCCTAATTTTAGATTAAGAACATACTCTAAACAAAACTGAGACTATACATAGTTCGAAAATTGAACAAACCTGACCTAAAGCTCCGGTTCGGATTGAGTGGGTCTTTGACTCTAAGCGAAGTGAAAACTCCGAACCTATGAGGTTCGGTGTCGATGACTCTAATTGGTCGATCAACGAAACCCATAAGACTAACGGAGTTGGAAAAATTGGAATTTAATTTGGTAGTTAGAGGTTTTTTGAATAAACGAGCGTGTTGATAAACCGCACTTTCGCCATCGGAGAAGAAACGAGATTTAGGAATAGATGAAGAGATTTGGGAAAGAGTTCGTCGGATTAAGCTTCCGAGTTTGAACGTGTTCATCTACTGGAGAAAATTACGAACTTGTGGAGATGCGAATTTAGGGTTAACTTGGCGGGATTTTTTTTTTTTTTTTTTTTTTGATCTCGCCGATTTGATCGGAGACACAGGAGGTTTCTCTGGTTTCTTGTTTTTGGGCTTTGATTGGATTATTTATTGTAGGCCCATTATTGTTTTAACCCCAGTTAAATTTGGGTTTAATAATATGTTCTAGATTTGGGATCAAGGCTACTACGTGGGCTCTGAGTAGTAACAATACATAATTGGTTAATTCCATAATGGTGTGTGAAAAGTGCATCGTGTAGCTCATATGGTCATCTCAAATGTTTAGGTGGGAGAAGAGAGACAGATCTTATCCCTACTCCTTTTTTGTTTTTGTTTTTTGGTAGTATTTCAATACTAACCTTCAAACACTTATAAACAATAAAACTAAAGTTCAAGTTATTAATATTTTTGACTAGATAACTTCCACATAAGTTTGATCTTTGAATAATTGTTATGGAAAGACGACGATTATGTAACGCTTTCAAGGGATTAAATGAAAATTTTGAAACATATTTGACTAGATATAACGTCTGAATAAATTTGGCCTCCAAATTAGATTCTTATGGCAAGACGATTATATATGTAATGTTTTTAAGGGATTCAATGTAAAATCCAAACATCTTTGACTAGATAATGTCTGAATAAATTTGACCTCTAAACATAAATTAATTTCCCAATCATTGTTTGTGTAAGAAGATTTATTTAACACTTTTATGATATTCAACGTAGATTGAAAAGGTGTAGAATGAAAAATTGCATACTCAAAATTTTGTGTGATTGGATATCATGCATAATGAAATAAACCACTAAAAACATGTTATAACAGATTAATAGATTATGGTTAAAGAGAAAGAAGCAGAGTATGGGTGCATATATACTCGACTTTCACCCAAAATACCATTAAAACAAAAAAAAAAACAAAAAAAAAAACATTTTTTTTTAACACATTTTGTTGATTTTCCTCCTAGTGGGGAAACCAATTTCGGTTTGGTTTTTGAGAACCAAACTTTGGGCCTATTTTAATTCATGAGGTTAATATTTGGTTGTAGGTTAAGTGGAAGTATTTAAAGAATTATTAACCTAATTTTCCTGTAGAGAAAGAAAAGAAAAAAAGAGTTGATTTTCGAAGGCAAGGAGGAGAAAAACCGATCTGTCAGGGTTTGGTGTTTACAGCGTTTGGACATTCAAACAAACTCTGATCTTATTAAAAGTTTGTGGATAGCTTCGTGACTCAGTGGTCTTGACATTCAACGGTGTAGATTAAGTTTCAACGGTTGGATTGAGAGAAACGTGTGTGTTTATCGGAACTGTTGTCGTAATAGTTTTGACATCCACTACAACAAATATGGGCATTGATAGCACATAACCATAGCTCATTTTAACATACTGCTATTAAAGTTTTAATTTTCGATTTTGTTACTCTATAATAGCTTTTAATAAATGCTAAGGAAAAATTTGGATTAAGCGGGTATAATTTTAAAGTTCAGCACCAACACTTAGAAAAAAAACAAGACTATAGCACTTAAAGCAAAACATATTTTACTCTCTTGTCCCGATAAAAAAAAATAACATAGCAAAAAGAAAAAAAATCCCTAATTTTTTTTTTTTCCCTGAATCCCCGAACAAATTTTTTCATTTACACTTAAGACAAAATTTAGTTTTAGGAGAACTTATCCCTACACTTTTAGGTTTTTCCTAAGGACTTTTTCGTCAGAATTTTTTTTTTTTATTAAGGTCTATTAGTCATTCTCTTTACTCTCTCTCGTCTCTAGTATTTTCTTTCTTCATCTCCATTTTTCTCCATCAATTTAGAACTCTATGACTATGAGACATTTGAAGGGTTTGAACTGTGTTAGAAAAGAATCTTAACCCTCCTGTACTTGATTCTTCTTCACGCCGTCGACTTCTTCTTCTCCACCAGCGAATCTGGCGATCCTTCATCACCACCTTGGCGAGCCTCTAGTTGATGTTGATTCGAGGTGAGTTCAATTCTGGATTTTTAGTGTTTACATTGAAGTTTGAGTACCTGATTTTTTTACCTTAGTCGCAGGTCTAGCTAATAAGGGCATGAAACGGATCTGCTCGTTTTCAAGAGTTAAACTATGTAAGTAAACCTTATTCTTGTACTGTTTTGCTTCTCCAAGTAGTTTGATTTGATTTGTGTTCGCTATTCTTCTGTTTATGGCGAGTCTGTTTTGTAATTTGGTCACTAATTTAGTTTCAATGTTGTGTTTCAATCGCTCACCACCTGTTTGATTAAATGCCTCAATGGGTTGCTTGTGTTGAAGTTGGTTCTCTATGTCACTCTAGGAGCTGACTAAATAGAAAAAAATTCAGCTATGGTTAATAAACTCTGGCCAAGCGGAGAAGAATCTTCCCGCTGCATCTTACCAGATTAGCTTTACTTACCAAGGATGTGCTGTTAATACCATTCGTTTTTCACAATCTGGTAAGCACCAGCTTTGTGTTATCAGATATGTACTTGAGCTGTAATCATGTTTATATCTAGTGGTGACGACTGTTATATGATTTTATGCTGGGGAACTACTTGCCTCGGAAGCAGATGGTATGAATGAGAACATATCTGGTGGCTATGATGCAGTTTTGTATATGTTCATTGCTTAATGAATCCAATTGTGCTGTTCTTTTATTTTATTTTATTTTCTTATTTTTGTTATAATTCAGGTGGTGAGCTTATCATATGGAAGTTGCATCCTAGTGAAACAAATCAGTCATGGAAAGTTCAGAAGTCATTATCGTGAGTCCTTTTATCTGAATAATAAGCTACAGTGTCATGCTTTTGTAATTGTTATAGCTGGAGGCTACCAAGAACCACGGTTGAGTGTTTGATTAATATTGCTCTATCACTAGGGGAGAATGACTATGTAGGCTAATAGCATTGTGGAAAGAGTATGAACAATTTCTCACCTATATGGACTTAATCGAATGTAGGCTATTGTGGTCCATTGTTTATGGAATAGCAATGTAGGCTAAGAGATTTATTTTGACTTATGTTTGCCCTGCTAGATTTCATCAAAAGGATGTCCTGAATCTTCAGTGGTATGCAGATCTGATTAATGATTCTTGTTTGTTTCCTTGTATATGGAAAAATGAGTTCTCAATTTCTCCATAGCCATGATATATCTACTCTCCTATCTTTTGCAGCGAAATCCATAATCTACAGGCTATGATCAGCGATATTAGAGATTGCACACCTGATGAACATAGCAATGCAGACAAAAAAAGGTATGCACAATAAGAACAGTGTGGTTTACTAAGCAGCACAAGCATATGTGATATTTTTTCTGCAGCCTTAATCGTTTTCACTTAGCAGCTAAATATTGCCAAAACATTGCAGACTCTTTTCGGAAGTCAGAATTTTCAGCGGCACGAAACATTGAACTTGGATGTGTTATTATCTGTTCTTGCCTCTGATCAGACTCAGGTTGCTAAGGGAATCGCTAGACTGCTATTACCATCATACTTTCCATCAAGAAAGAGAGCCGAGGAGTTATAATATTTTCTACCTTTTTTTGGCTTCCAGGCTTAGAATGATGTTCTTGAGCTTGCTAAAGTACTAAAGGCAACATAGCAGGTGCTGGCAAGCTCTACCATCTTACTCTTCAAGTTACTGATGCTGGTGAGAAGAAGATTTATGAAGCTAAAGTTTGGGTGAAGCCATGGATGAACTTTAAATAGCTTCAAGAGTTCAAGAATGTTATCCTCCCCTCCTTCACTATTTCCAACCTTGGCTTGAAATCAGGTACATGAACTGTGAATTTAACATCACACCGAGTCTGGTTTGGTAATGTGATAATTGTAATCTGCTTGTCATTCGTTTTATCAATGCGGCTTATTTTTCCAGAGACTATGATTATGTTTTTGATTGTGGATATTAGATGGTTATTAGGTAATTGGGTTTTTAGATTGATCAGGACTGTTGGTACATATCCGTGTCTAAGTTTATAACTTCTTCTTTGTAGGATAATGGTGAAGAAGACAACAAGACTTCAGCAGGTGATCCTCCTACACAAATTCCTATTGAGTTGAATTCACAATCAACAGTTGTGAATGAAGCACTGGGCAATGAGGACGAAAACAAAGCTGGCTTGCTTCAAGAAATTTGTGTTTCTTATGTTGGTGTAAGATTTTGTATGATGTTAATATAAAACTTTTTATGATATTTTGTATTGACTTTTTTTGTCTTATATAATACTAGTGTTAAATATGTTTTGAATTATTTATACATATTCAATAAATTAGTTTCTGTAAAACATAATTCAAACAGGGTTAATAACAATAAATCATATCAATTTAAATGTGCTATGTCATACTATATTTCAGCAATATAAATATGCTATAACGTAAGATATTATAGCAATTTAAATATGCTATGTTATCATATTACAGCAATAAAGTTAAGTTATAACATAATATATTTTAGCGGTATAGATGAGCTATCACATAAATTACGACAACAATTTCCTAGAGCTATGAAAGCATGTTTCACAGCATTTAACTAATGCTATGATAGAGGAGCCTTTAATAGCACCATGAAAAACGCTATCGTAAGGGGTGACCCTATTATAAGTGTGGCAAACATAGCGTTTATGGAAACGCTATCATAGCCCTATGATGACAGTATTCGTGTGCTATCAATGCCCATATTTGTTGTAGTGATCTTTTCAGCATCATACGTGTCTAGAGTGTTTGTAAGATCCAACGGTGAGTTCTTCTCGTTTTGAGCTAAACGTTTGTAAAAGTTTTCTTGACTCGTTTATCTAGGATTTTTACGGTGAAGAACTCATCGTTTGATCTTCCAAACACTCCAGACATATGCTGCTGAAAAGCTGTCAAAACTCTGACCACAACAGCTCCAATAAAACACATATTTCTCTCAGAGAAACCATTGAAATTTAGTCTCCACTGATATATTACGGTTTTTATGTATTATAACTAAGGTTTTCAATAGGTTTTGGAGTTTTTTCTTTGGTTTTAGATTCTTTTAGTCTCCTATCGAGTCTTTACAGGTATTAGGTGTCTTTGGAGGAAACTTTGGTGTTTAATGAAGAAAATACGGATTTGGAGATGCAGAATTATACAGAAGCCTCAGAAGTTTGACATCCGTTAGAGGTCTTCCCGATATCGGATTGAGATTAATTTTGGACACAAGATAGCCCTTTGAGTTATCTTTCATTTGGAACTGGTCCCATGTCATTCTCATTCCTGGTTCAATAGTTATTCCCGTTTTACTGAAGACATATCGATCTGGGCTTAAACCGCTAAAATCACTAAAACCGCAGAAAAAGGAAATTTCGGTTTTTCCTAAAAGATTTCGACCTAACTTGTGTTTTTTCCTATATATACTTATTCTTAGCCATTGTTTAGACTACGCTTTATTTTCTATTGAGAGCTTTTGGGAGAAGATCTCTAAACCTCTTTGACATCTCTGAGAAGATTTCTAAACCCTTTTGGATTTCTTATTCTATTGATTATGAGTTCTTCTTCATCTCTTTGTTGCTTCTCTGTTTCCATGTCTGAGTAGTCTCCTAGTTAGGTTTAGGGTTTCAAGGGGATTTATGAATCATTGAATTGGACATAGATAGGGATTTATCTTAGGATTCTTCCTCTATTGTTGAACTTACTGCTGGAACTTGATTAGCTACCTAGTTTCAGATCTTAGGTTGTTTAACGCATCAAAAGTGTTTGTTAGAGGCCTGAAAGAATATAGATGAGCGGTGTGTCCTTAGCCAACGAGAGCTGATGTTAAGGCACCCCGTGAACAGATCAAACCTGCTAGTTAATGCTTGTTTAGAATTTTAGGTTCAAACGAGAGTTTAGATACCTAGGTTGCTAGGCAAAGTAATTGATACCATGAGAGTGGATTAGTTATACATTCATGTTTGAGTTCTAGATGGTGCTTATTAGTTCCCTAAATAGTTGTCTGGTTCATGATCTCTGAATTCCCGAGAACAACCCTTGACCTAGCGCTTTCTTTTATTGATCTTTACATCGTTTTAATTTGCTGTTTTCGTTTACAACACAATCTATAATCATATTTCTGTCTTACCTTAGTTTCATTCTTGCAAATTCGTAGTGTAACACTTGGTCTCTGTGGATTCGATCCCATTTATATTACTGCGATTGTCTGTGCACTTGCAGTCTTTTATTGGGTTAAAACTCTGTGTATCATCCACCATTGGATGTCAAGAACACTGAGTCACAAAGCTACCTACAAAATTTCAGCAAGATCAGAGCTTGTTTGAATGTCCAAACGCTGCAAACACCAAACCCAACCCTGACAGATCTGTTTTTTTCTTTCTTACCTCCGAAAAATCAACTCTCTTTTTCTTTTCTTTATCTACACGAAAATTAGGTTAATAATTCTTTAAATACTCGGAGAAGCCTCTCCCCGTTACATGCCGAACTAGAAGCACTTATATGGGCTATGTCCAGTATGATCGCTCAACAAAACACCGACGTAGTTTTTTTAACGGATTCCACTGAATTGGTGAAGATGGTGTCTACGCCAGCAGATTGGCTTGCCTTTTCGACGCTTCTGAAAGACCTTATAAGAATCAAGAGTTTCTTTTCACTCTTTTCCCTTTCTTTAATTTCTCGTACTTTAAATTTAAAAGCGGATAATTTAGCACGTAGTGCTAGACGTCGTTCGCATTTTGTTATTCATGTAAACTCTGTTCCTCCGGTTTGGATTTCTAAACCGTTTTAATAAATTTATAGTTGCTGACAAAAAAAAAAAAAAAATTCTTTAAATACTTCCACTTAACCTACAGCCCAATATTAACCTCATGAATTAAATTAGGCCCAAAGTTTGGTTCTCAAAAACCAAACCGAAATTGGTTTCTCCACTAGGAGGAAAACCAACATAAATGTGTTAAAAAAAATGTTTTTTTTTTGTTTTTTTTTGTTTTAATGGTATTTTGGGTGAAAATCTAGTATATATATATATGCACCCATACTCTGCTTCTTTCTCTTTAACCATAATCTGTTAATCTGTTATAGCCACAATTCTTTGATTGGTAACTTGCATAATGACGAAATTGTTTTTTCTAATACAGTTATGTAAGTATTTTACCAATCACAAAAAATTTACATAATGATAGATAATTAAGCAAAAATGTAACATTCAGTTTTTGGCTAAAAAAATACAAGTACAAAGTCATTATGCAAATAAGCATGTTTTTAGTGGTTTATTTTATTATGCATGATATACAATCACACACAATTTTGATTATGCAATTTTTCATTATACACCTTTTTGATATACGCTGAATATCATAAAAGTGTTAAATAAATCTTCTTACACAAACAATGATTGGGAAATTAATTTATGTTTAGAGGTCAAATTTATTCAGACGTTATCTAGTCAAAGATGTTTCGATTTTACATTGAATCCCTTAAAAACATTACATACATAATCTTCTTTCCATAAGAATCTAATTTGGAGGCCAAATTTATTCGGACGTTATATCTAGTCAAATATGTTTCAAAATTTTCATTAAATCCCTTGAAAGCGTTACATAATCGTCTTGCCATAACAATTATTCGAAGATCAAACTTCTGCGGAAGTTATCTAGTCAAAAATATTAATAACTTGAACTTTAGTTTTATTGTTTGTAAGTGTCTGAAGGTTAGTATTGAAATACTACAAAAAAAATGGAGTAGGGATAAGATAAGATATGTCTCTCTTTCTCCCACCTAAACCTTTGGGATGACCATATGAACTACACGATGCACTTTTCACACACCATTGGCAAACCTGTCAGGCTTAAACTTTCTTACACCATCTCCGTGTAGATCAAGATCTTGGCATAGCAAGTGCACTAAGTTTTGTGATTACAACTCCTTCAGGTAAACTAAAAACAATGTTAATGCTTGGTTTATGTGGATGTAGAGTAGAAAAATCCAAAAAAAAGTTGAGATGTCTAAAGAGTATTAGTTATATGCTATGGTTAATTGAGAGAACTTGAGATCTTATTTTAAGTACATTCAGTTCATATGAAAACTTATACTTACTTACATGGTGTTCCTCCAATCGGAGATTTATCTTTTTTTTCTTAAGAGCATGGATATATTCAAATATTGTGGTTAAAAATGTTCAGAGATTTGAATATATAAAATATATCAAATGTTATGTAAACAATATATTTTGGAAAAAAGAAAATTCCAATATAAATTTAAAGCATGTAAAATGAACTTACCTTAAATAAAATCTCAAGCTCTATCATTTCTTTGTACCATACATCTACGGCTTCCTTTAGTACTTCAACTTCTTTTGGATTCGTCAAGTCTACACTCACTAGCATTAGTAGTCAATGGATCCAATCAATATGAATTTATGCCCAATTATTTCTTCTCAATTCAAAAATTTCTGCATCCGATGAATTTTTTTGGATCACATTAGTAGTCAAAGGTTTCCATGGTATTTTCTTTCTTGATATCTCTCTATTTTTCTTATTTATTTTTATTTAGTTTATTTTTCTGATGCTGGTTCCACATTTGGCCGCCACTTTTTTCTTTGTCATCAACATTCTAGCCCACTACTAAGGTTCTCATTTCTCTTTCCGTATGCTTTTCTCTTCTGATTAACCATCCCAGCTTAAGTGCTTGTGTTGTTGTCAAAACTCGGATCATGGACCCGGTTTATGTCATTAGAATTCCATTATTTTAGAAAGCCTAACAAAGTTCATGTTGTCAAGAGCAGGTATCCAAACCTTGAAATTAATCTATGATTCAATTCATGAATTAATGGTCATCATCAAAGATTGAAATTAATTTATGGTTTAATTCATGAATTAAGGGTCATAGTCAAAAATTAAAATTAATTAGTGAATTAATTCTGAAATTTATGGTCACATAGTGACACACGAAGAGGAATGAGGCTATAAAAAAGTTGTACAAGGGTTCCTTTTCCTCACCAATCTTTGCAAAAAAAAACGAAATTATACTAGAGATTCATAATCTATTATCGTATTGAATTAAATACTTATTAATGAAATATTAAATCTTATGTTATTTTTTTCCTTTGATTAATTTTTTGATTGGATTCATGTCTATTATTTTACTCGATTTAGTGTTTTATTCTAACACAAGCTTTGATCCCAATTTCATTTGATTGTGAATTCGAGTCATTTTCTGCATCCAAAATTTGGCGCCTGAATTCACAATCAAAAGAAATTGAGATCAAAGTTTTCGTAAATCAAGTATAACACATGAATTCAATGAAGAAAAATTCTAAGGAAAAATCATAAGTTTTAATAGTTCATTAATGTGTTTGATTACATAAAATAATAGCCTATGATTCTATAGTATAACATTGTTTTTGCCAAAACTTTGGTGAGAGAGAAGAACCCTCCGTATGTTTGTCTCTGCTTAATTTTTCCTCTTACCGTGTCATTATTTGACCATGGATTTCAGAATTAATTCACAAATTAATCTCAGTCTTTTAACTATGACCATTAGTTTATGAATTGAATCATAAATTAATTTTAATCTTTGACCATGAGATAATTCATGAATAGAATCATACATTAATTTCAAAGTTTGACCACTTTCTCTTGACAAAATGGACTTTTTTTTTTGGTTATGTAAAATGATGGGATTTCGATGACATAAACCAGATTCGTGGTGCGAGTTTTGACACCTAAAATTAACCCCACAGTTCTTTGAGTAAGTTGATTTGCTTGGAGAACTAATGATGCAGAGAGATATTTGGATATCTTCCAAATATCTTTATTATTAATTTTATTATTATTTAGATAATTTCCTTATTTATTTATATTTATCTTTTGGGAGCTTTCTAGAATATTTTAAGTATTTAGGGTTTTATGTTTTATTATAAATAGCCTTCTTAGGCCTCCAGTTGTATTCAGTTATTTTATGAATTGATTAATCGAAAGATTTAAAGAGGTTTTGTTAAACCACTGTGAAGAGTATTCACAAACCCTAAGAGCTTTTACGAAAGTCCTGAGAGGAGGACTCTCAAACCTAGTTATCCGGTATTCTGAGGAATCAACGGATCTCTAGTTCTATCCTAGAAGCTTCCGCTACATCAACTAACATTATCGTATTGGTATTGCGAGATGATCATGGACTAGAGATTGCTTTGTGAACTCGGCTTATATCGTGAGCTAGGTTCGGACTATATTACGAGATAAACTCGACTTATATAACGAGCCAAACTTAGACTAAATAGTTGCAAGATGAACTTGGCTTACATTGCGAGCTGGGCTCAAACTATGTGATTGCAAGATGAACTCGACTTATTTTGCGACATGACCTCAGACTATGTGATTGCGAGATGAACTCAGCTTACATCGCGAGCTGAGCTCGAATGATGTAATTGCGAGATGAACTCGGCTTATGTCACGGATTGAGCTCAGAAAATGCAATTGCGAGATGCACTCGACTTTTAACTATTCAAGCTCAAAGCTTAGGATTTAAATTATTTTTACAGTTGCACCCATTACCGAGCTGCCTATCTACCCAATTAAGGGATCAATCATAAATGTAGTTCGATTCTTTTGGTGGGATATGGTTCAGAAGTCTTGTCTCTTGATCAAGAAACTTGGACCTAAATTAATTTCCAAATTGAAGATTTTAGTTTGCGAGATTAACTCGGCTTGAACTTATCCAAACTGAAAGTTGGAATGTTAATTGTGAGGTAGACTTGGCTTAGGCAATTTGAGCAAAAAGCTCTAAATGTTGTGCTCATTTTAAAAGACCGGCTTAATTAAGCAAGGCCGGCTCTAATAGGAAGCAAGGCAAGTAGCTCCGTGTGGCCTTCTATATAATAGTTTATATTTCGGCCAATTTTTGTGAAAATTCCATTAGACCATCTTTATCCCAATACTCTCATAAGTATCTTAAATATAATATAATATTAAAATTTAAAGACACCTACACTTTTGAGGATATAAAGTGTCTATGTAGAGATACCTCATTGAGTTTAAAGACACTTTCATATATATATATATATATTTTTTTTTTTTATTCTTTTTAAAATTTAGAAACTCCCTCCCCAAATATAATGGAGGTGCTCTTAGGTGAGTAGATGATAGTATTGATAAGAAAAGTTAGAGGTGGAAAGTTCATTATACTTTCATATACAATTTTTTTTTTAATAATAGGTTTTTAATTTATTTTCTTGCTTGCGGTCCACATATTTTTAAGGTCAATTTTAAACTATATTAAAAAAAAGTTTAGATATGAATTGCAAGGTAGATCCGACTTATGCAATTTAAACAAAAAAACTCGAAATATTGTGCAAGATTTTAAGACGCGGTTTAAACTTTAAACTATCCAAACACAAAGTTAGGGTCGAAGTATTCTCAGCATATGCAATTTGAGTAAAAACTTTGAAATGTTATGCACAATTTTAAGACTCGGCTTAAATTATCCAAACAATTTCAACAGAGTGCAAATAATTTTTTTTACAAGAGTAAATCACGAAAAAAATAAAATAAAAATTACAAAATTTAATTAAATCGTTTTGTAGCGAAACACAATTTTAAACCATCCAAAAGCGTTTTTGGTACCGTTCACAAGTAAAGAGGATAAAATACAAAACAAACAAACATGCAAAAAAAAAAAAAAAAAAAAAAAAAAGAAGAGACAAAGACACGGGAGAGAGAGAGCGACCAAATTCGTTCTTTTTTTTTTCCTTTTTCTCGCTTTCTTTCTCACTCTCTCATCTTCTTCTTATGATTCTTCTTTAAAAGATAAATCTCTTTAACTTATTACAAATAAGAAAACATAAAAAAAATCTTCCAAGTTTCAGTCTCAGGTGGTTCTCAGTTAATGCTCAGTGTTGCTTATCAATGGTGAATCTATCTCAATTCCGTAAGTTATATTCCCACAAAACTCTTCTGAAACTTGAATTTTCATGTTTCAATTTCCCTACATTATCTAATTTATGTGAAGATTCCGCTTTTGAATTTTCTTCAATTTAGGGTTTTTCGAATAGTTTTTAGTTTTGTCGGAGAAATTGGAAAAAAAAAAAACGAGATCTTTGAGTAAGGGTTTGTTAAATTTCTTATCTTTATTCTTTTCCCTAAGCTAATTTTGACAGATCTGAAACATAAACCCTAAACACAGACCATATCATTGTCTAAACCCTTAAATGTGTTTCTAAATTGACAGTGTAAAATGTCTCACATTTGATTTTACAATAAATCACAATCCTACCATTTCCCGTAATGTTTTCACTTTTTCAAGATTTACCATTTTGGGGAACTAATTTAGGATTTGTAAAATTGGTTAGATCTTTGACTCTTACATCAGCTAAACCACTGATTCAATGTTGTTTTATTGGAAATATTATTTTTGTTAGCCTTAATTAGTTGGAATGAGTTGTTGAACCTTTGACTTGTCTCCTAAGCTCTTTACTTAATCTATCTGTATCATCTTCTCCTGTCTTCTTCTTTATTAATTTAATATCACAAACCCAACTACATTTTTGTTCTTCATAATTGCTTCTGACATGGTAGCAACTCTTTTTAGGAACTAAGACTTGATATTATATGTTTTGATCTCTGTATATTTTGGGAAGTAACTTTTTATGGATTTGATTTGACAACATTTTTTTCTTGGATGATAATAAAAACAGATATTTAGATGACTTAGTCTTGTTTTATATTAAGATGAATAAAATGAGACCAATCTTGGTTTATTTTTATATTTATGCTAACTTATTGAAGCCGGCCAATAGGGATTGGGTGCTGACTTTTAAATGAGCTGTTTGTTGTATTTCAGCCAACTAGCATAAGATGATAATTAATAATATAGAACATTTTTTTCATTTCAATTTCTGTGAAAACATAATGTGGCACAGAGCTCTTTGCTTGTGGACCTTTCAGAATCTTTTATTGATTAATGTTTACATTCAGGATAACCTCTACTGAGGCATCCAAATGTTGAAGGGAGAAGCAGAGCCTAAGCAGAAGAAAGGTAAAATTTTCATTTTGAGATTTGTTTGATTGATCCAAATGTTTTCGACTTTTTGTCTTAGTGTAACTTAGTTCTTCATAGCGTATGTTTGAACATGAATGAGCAGGTTGGTCAGAGTCGCTGCTTGAGTTTCGGTCAGGGATTGGGGAAAAGATGAAATTTGTGTCGAAGAAACGTTGGAAATCTCTTGGACCTCTTCATCTGAAAAGCAAATCAGTTGCACGGTTTTGCTTCTTTTCGAAATTGAAGTCAGGCAACCATGGTCCAGGCCGTGCACCAGTCTATCTCAATGTTTACGACTTGACTCCTATTAATGGATATATCTATTGGGCTGGCCTTGGTATATTTCACTCTGGTGTAGAAGGTAAGCTCTAGGAGCTTACATTTTCTTGTTGATATGGTATAAGAGCTTTATAGTTGCTGATAGCTAACTCTGAACATTTGGTGTTGAATGTGTAGTTCATGGAGTAGAATATGCTTTTGGTGCCCATGATTATGCAACCAGTGGTGTTTTTGAGGTTGAACCAAGGCAATGCCCGGGCTTCAAATTCAAGAAATCGATATTCATTGGAACTACGAATTTAAACCCGACACAAGTTAGGGAGTTTATGGAGGACATGGCTTGTAGTTACTATGGGAATATGTATCACTTAATTGCTAAGAACTGCAACCACTTCTGTCAAGACGTTTGCTACAAGCTTACCGGTAAAAAGATCCCAAAATGGGTGAATCGACTTGCACAAATAGGTAAACAAAAAGGTTTGAATCATTCGCGAAATCGTTGAAACAATTCTGTCGTTTGAAGACAAACATTTTCTCTTTTGCTACAGGTTCTGTGTGCAGCTGCATACTTCCCGAGTCACTCAAGATCACAGCGGTTTGCCACGATCCAGACGGGCAAATCCCAGAGGAAGAAAACGAAAAGAAAAGTCTTAGAAGCTCATTCAGCTGTTTATCATCAATCTCCATGAGACAAAAACAGCTCTCGACATCATCGTTACTTCTACAATCACCACTCAGAGGCTGCTTACCTCCATGGCAACTTAAAAGAACGAAATCTAACAGCAGTTCCATGAAAGAAAGGTAGAAAAACATTCCCAAACATTTTCTCATTCGGTTTTCTTAGCATCATCACGCTTTATGTAAGCAGCGAGTTCGAAAACCTTTTCTTCTTAACAGGCTTAAGCCATTCTTGTTTCTGTTTGTATTGCTTCCAAAATTTGAATCTATGTATTATTATTGATTAAACCATACACTTGACTACTCAAAAATCTAAGTAAAAACATCGAATCGAAAGACGAAATAATATAAACCTTTATTTGATTCGAAGTTCGAATCACGAAATGTATTTGATGATGATGATCATCATCATCAACAAGAGATCCAGTTCTTATGAGTACTAACAATAGCTGAAAACAAACCTGCTGAAGAAATCACATTCGGAGCCGATAACATTCCTTTACCATCGCGAATATCCGCAATCGTCATCAATCCATCAGCAAGATCTTGCGAAATCGATAAAACCTTCAACATCTTCTTCTCCTTTATCTTCTTCATCTTCTCATCTTCTCCTTCACAAGCCATCCCTCTAGAAACAGAGATCTCAATCGTCGACGCTACACAGTTTTCTTCATCATTCAATTTCCTCAAATCCCTAATTTTCAACGAAACACTTCCAACGTAACCAATCAACTCAGCCCAAGCACTGATCCTTTGAAGCCATTTCGAGTGTTTCGCATCGATCAATCCAGATTTCGTTAACCAGATGAATTGTTCAACGAAATAGTATAATCCTTCGCCGCCGTATGCGATCAACAGTAATATGAGTTCGTGATTTGATTCCCATCGTGAAGCTCTTAACGCGTTGATGTCTTGTACGAATTTTCCGAGACGGAAGGCTTTGCGGCTAACTCCGACGCTTGATTCGAAGCTTTTGAGTCGGGGAATTAGGGATCCGGTGGTGGTTTCTGGGATTATTGATGATGCGATGATGATTTTGGTTGCGTAACGAGAGATCTTTAAGAGCTTGTCTACGCCATCTCTTTTTGAGAGGTATGTTTCGAGATGATTTAGAAAATCTCTTTTCTCTGTAGCTTTTGCAGCCATGGAGATTTGGGCTTTGGCAGATTATTATTATTATTTCTTCACGTCACGCTAATAAGAAGAAGGAGAAGATGATGAAGAAGAAGAATGCAGATAAACCAAAATTGATTTTGATTTATTGGTTTGCGTGCCGAACCGGTTTAAGTTAGTTGCGGCGGTGGACAATGTGGATTTATTCAGGGTTTATTTGCAAAATAACCATAAATTGTTGGTCAATTAGGAAAATGACCATTGTCACATTTTGTATTAGAAAATAACCATGGACCCACGTTTTAGAAGATGTGTTTTGACCAAATCGTCCTCGCTTCAATTTACCGTCATTCAATTGAATGTTTGACTTTCGTCGATGACCTAGCGTTTACAATTAAAATGTCATTACGTTTTATTTGTAGGAAGCACGAAATAATAATAAAAAAACATCAGATGAATATGTATGTAATAGAGCGTAAGTAGTCATATAGAACCCAATGGATACATGGCTATCTGTTTTATAACAATCGAAGCAATCTTGATGTAATTGTTTGTGCCATGTTGAAATATCCCAATATTAGAAGTTTCAATATGACTAACACATACACTATAAATACCCCTAAAGTAGAAAACTAAACCCTAAGTACTAATATAGAACCCAAGGGGTATGAATGAAAACTGAGATCATAATTGTAACTACACTTACCATGTTAAGCACATACACTATAAGTACCCCTAGAGTAGGAAACTAAACCCTAAGTACTAATATAGAACCCAAAGGGTATGAATGAAAACTCAAATCATAATTGTAACTACACTTACCATGTTAAATACATAGCCACCTATTTTATACCAATTGTTGCAATCATGATGCAGGTGTTGGAGCCATGTTGATAATATATAGAATACATGTCTTAACAAAATAATTGTAATATTAACGGTATCTATATTAAAGTGTTTAGTAATGTTATAATTATATAATACAAGTGGCATAACAAAATACATGCAATATTCATGAAAACCATGTTGTGCTAACATAATATTGTTGATGTTGATATGTAGTATTTCTTTTTAACATGTTATCTTTTTATATGCTGAGCTATTTTTCTGATATTGTACTATTTTTTTTTAAGAAGAAGATATTTTTATAGATGTCACTATAATTCTTTCATATTCGGTGTAACTTTCAAGTGTTTCTTATTTTTATTTTTAAATGTCCGGATCCTTTTCACACTTATTGTTCCCAAATTTTCACTATTAGAGACGAAAAAGAATGAGATATTCATTAAAATGTGAAATGAAAGGCACTAGATCCAGCAAAAAAAATTTCCAGATCCGTCACGGGGGAGATCTGAGAGAGAGAGAGAGAGAGAGAGAGAGAGAGAGAGAGAGAGAGAGAGAGAGAGAGAGAGAGAGAGAGAGAGAGAGAGAGAGAGAGAGAGAGAGAGAGAGAGAGAGAGAGAGAGAGAGATGAAAGGCACTAGATCCAGCAAAAAAAATTCCAGATCCGTCACGGCGGAGATCTGAGAGAGAGAGAGAGAGATCCGGCAAAGACAAACCAGAATTCATGCTTCTTCTCCACAACCAACTTTTAAGAAAGAGAGAGAGAGCAAAATGAAAAACAGAGAATGAGAGAGAGAAAGCAAAAAGAAAAACAAAGAGAGAAAGAGAAAGAGGGAGAGTGAGAGAGACAGAGTTTGTCGGTTCAAACGTAAGGACCAACATGACATTTCCATACTCCTCTGACATGCACTATTGAGAAAAAGTTATTTGCCTAAATACTTTATGTTCTATAGTCATCTAGTGAAATTTCCCATTTATTTATGTTCTCTACTATTCATACCAATTCCAGAGCCAGTGCCATACAAAATTAATTTTAAATTATAATATATTATGGTTTTAAATATAACAAAATAAATAAATCATACCTAATAATAATAACAAAATAAAAAAATTTCCAACTAATTTATTGTATTTTTTTTTTAGTATTTGCAGTTTTCCCATAAAACTATATGCATACTAACTTAATCGGTTTTTTCTTCATTCTTTAACTCGATTTCAAGTATTACAATAGACTTTCATTTCATTCTTGAATTGATTTTTCCTGCAACTTAATACAATGGATTAAACCTGCAAAACCTCTATCCGAGGACTATCCAAGGTATTAAAGTAAAACCTCTATAAATGGATTAAACCTTCAAAACCTGTAAAGTCCCAATGGTTTCTTCGGCGACTATCCGGAGGAATGGATATCTTGGATTGAGTCCTATGGTTCTGATCAAGGCTTTTCTGATTTCGAAATGAGACAGTTTGCACATGGTTCATAGAAGGAGACGCTTAAGATTGGTATTATGAAGAGATTTCACACTCTCCATTTAATAGCTGGGAAGAGCTCAAGGCTGGGATATTCCGGAGATTTGGAGGAAAAAACAATCAAGAGCGTCTCAATACATTATTGGAAATCAGGCAAGTGATTCTTGAGTTGAAGCAGCTGCGCTTAGGAGACAGTGATTCAAAGCAGGTAGGATCGGAGACAAATCAGACTGAAACGCAAACACGGTGGTACAAATTGCTGAATCTGAGAGTTGCTTCGACCTCAATGGTAAAGCAAATGATGTGGAGGGGTTGTCCAAGAGGAATGACGAGAATAGTCTAATGTATCTCTGGAGAGATTAGAGGGTAAGCTGAGCCACGAGGAACAATCTGCTCAGCCAAAAAGGAAAGATGTCGACAGGGCTGAACATGCCTGCCAAATGTTTGATCAAATGCCTATCAGAGGAAAAAGGAATTCGAAGAACAAAAAGAAGAAGAGATAGAAAGAGTTGTCAAAGATTATTGGATCTGCGAGTTGTAATACCTCTATAAATTAATAATATTGGAACTTTGATATTTTTTTAATTTATAGTGATATTCATTTATAGAAATGGTAGCTTCAATTTTTTCATCATTTAAGATTGTATCTTAAAATTCCATAAAACTACAGTAAAACCTCTGTAAATTAATACTCGATAAATTAATAAACGCTATAAAATAGTAAAATCTTCCGGTCCCGAGTCGGACCAATGTAAAATTTAACAAAATTCGATAAGATAATAAGATAATAATTTTTTTGGAGTTCCTATGTAAATGTATGGTCCCATTAGTATTGTAAATTAATAATCACATATATATGATATATATATATATATAAGACTAATATATATATGTACATAAAAGATAATATATTAATGTATGGTTGTGATGTGTGTTTTAGAACGTGTATCAACTCATTGTTGTGTTGGTTCATATTATCGAATTGTATTATTTTCTATACTTTCCTTATCAATAGTAAAAAAATGTTTATATTTATGTAAATATGTATCATTATATTTGTAATCTTCTAGATTGTTATACTGAGACAATTAAAGTCATTGATCATCAAACTGAATTTATGTTTACATTTGCATAAGTGAACTCATCAGTAATTTTGTTATTTATCGTAAAAAAAAAATTTCTTCTAAATATTAAATGTTTTAGTCAAAATTACAAATTTATAGCATCAAAAACATTAATTTTATTTAGCATAAATTACCGCAGCTTATAATTTTATGAAATTTTAAGATACAATTTTAAATGATGAAATAATTAATGCTAATACGTCAAAAAAAAAAAATTAATGCTAACATTTCTATAAATTAATATCACTATAAATTAATAAAATATCAAAGTCCCAACATTATTAATTTATAGAGGTTTTACTGTATAAGTTACAATAATTTAGGCTAAATAAAATTAATGTTTTTGATGCTACAAATTTTTAATTTTTACTAAAACATTTAGTATTTAGAAGAAAATTAATTTTTGACGATAGGTAACGAAACTACCGATGAATTCACTTATGCAAATGATAAACATAAATTCAATTTTATGATTAATGACTTACATGTCCCACTATAACAACCTATAAGACTATACAAATGAAATGATGAATATTTACACAAATTTACACAATTTTTGACTATTTGATAACGAAGTTATAGAAAATACTACAATTCGATAATTTTAAACAAAAGAACAATTGTTTGATACTAGCTCTAAAACACATATTACAACCATACATTAGTATATTATCTTCTATATACATATACATATTATATATATATATATATATATCATATATATGTGATTATTAATTTATAATACTAATGAGACTATATATTTACATAAGAACTCCAAAAAAATTATTATCTTATTATTCTATCGAATTTTGTTATATTTTACATTGACACGACTCAGAACCGAAAGATGTTATTATTTTATAGTGTTTATTAATTTATTGGGTATTAATTTATAAAAATTTTACTGTAATTATAAGGTAAAATTCAGATACTTTAGTGAAAAACTTATCAATAAAGATAGATAATTTATAATGTGTTTAACCTACGCGACCTAATCCATCTTAAAACGGAATATATTAGTAACAAAATTACAAGAACAACAACAATACACTCTTTAAGAAAAAAAAAAAACAATAACAACAAACATTAAAAAGAGAGGGAAAATACTTGATATGGGTCCTACAAAAACTAACCAATCATACATGTACCTTATGTAGTCCATTCTTCCATTTTTTGTAAATTTTACGTTTACCTTAGAATTGAGATATGAAATTTGATGCGGAAATTTTGCTCGGAGTTTCAAATCTCATACTAAGGTAAATCTATAATTTACCAAAAATTAATATTTTTCAGACATAAGACAAAACAAAAATAATATATAAAAGAAATTAATAATAATGTTTTCCAACAAAATTAAACTTGACAATAGATAGTGATATATGTAGGTTCAATATCTACTGTTGGGGTTTTGTTAAAAGTAGCTTTTTCATTTGTATTTGATAATGGAATTCCATAAAAGTTGTAAATGGTTTCTTATTAAAAAAACATTTAACACAAAAAGATATAAGGTATATGAAAATTGGAACAGATACCTTGTCATGCTCTTTGCTTTGTTCCAATTCTTCTAGGAGACGATCGAGTTTGGTTTGAATCTTGTGATCTTAGGTACATATTGTAGAAGCATGGACTACGATTCACGTATGATCGGTTTATTTTTCTAGGACCCATGTCAAGTTTTTTCTTCTCTTTTCGATTTTGTTGTTGTTCTTGTTACTAATACTCTATTCCATTTTATAGATGGATTGGGTCATTTAGGTTAAACACATTATAAGATTTCTATCTTTATTGATATATTTTTTCACTAAATTATCTCAATTTACCTTTTATATATTTTTCTTTTTAACTAATACCATAAATGTTTTTATTAAGAAACTCTTACTCAGTAACCAAACTCTTGGCCAAGAGAAGTTATTCGAATAATCTTCTCAAAAATACACTAATTTAGATAACTACTTGTTTGTGATGATATATGATGCCACATTTGTATTAAAATATTAAAATTTTTATCTAGTACTTATCCTAAGATTTAAAAGTTTTAGAAAAAAATATGATTGAAGAAGTCTTATTACTGGACACATTTAATACCTCTAGATTTCATTCCTATAAACATAAAAAAAATATTTACATACAAGGAAATGTTACATTGTTTTTTTTGGAGTATTAACTGTATTGCTCAACAAAAAAAAGATTAACATACAAGGAAACAATTATAAAGAACTGGATAGGAAAAAAAAACTTGCAATACACATAGCAAAAAAGAGTTTACTATGGCATGTGAGCGTGGACCAATGAGTGAGAAGAGAGAATGAAAGAAGAGATATGACTACGGATGACTTTCGATGGAACGGACGAGATGGGTTGAAGGATGAGATCCTTGAAGATGTCTCTTGTAACGCCCCGACCGCCACCGTCCGTGAGCCCCCACATCTTCTTTAGGCCCGTGAGCCCCACGCCCTCTCTAGACCCGTGGGCCTCCACGTCCTCTCTAGGCCCACGTCCTCTCTAGGCCTATGGGCCCCACTCTCGTCCGACGGCCGGTTTGTTATTTCGAGAGGCTCTAAGACTTGTTTACTGTCCCTACAAATCACCACATGATCTTTCCCCGTGTTTTGGCCTCACTCACACGGTACCGACAATCACTTCCCGGTAGGTCACCCATCCTAGTGCTACTCCAGCCCAAGCACGCTTAACTGTGGAGTTCTGACCGGATGCTTGACGGAAAAGATAAGTGCACTTTGGTGACATAGGTAGCCAAATCAATTCTCTTAAGCCTCTCACCATGCACCACCATATACCAGAAACCGGGATGTTACATCTCTTCCCATTTTCCTCCCTCCAAATACAATAAATTGTTGACTGTAATGCTAGACGTTGGAGGATCCGATCAGATTTAGAGCAAGTAATCGAGTGGAGATAATGAATGGTATCATCCCAATATGATGTGATGTGCAAACCCAAAGGTTTCTTCACAAATCGGTCCAAACCGTGTATGAGTTTATTCATCCAGTTAAAAAAATTAGATACCATAAATCAAAACTTGAACCTAATCTCTAAAATTAAATGAGTTAAGCCCAAAAACCTTAAATACGATAATCCCATACCCAAATTCTAAACCCTAATCTCCAAATTTCAACCCTAAAAGATATTCTTTGAAAACTAGTCTAAACAAAATTTCACAAAATTTCAGATCGAAATATAGACTGCAATCGCCTTCTTCCTCTAGCTCTGGCTCGCCGCATCCACTAGTAGAACCTTGTTTCTCTTTCAGGATTTAAAAATATGTTTTTCTTCTCGATTGACCTAAGTGTTGTTTGAAACTTGAAACATAGATCAACGACGATGATGATATCCAATCTTCCAAAGGAATTGGTGGAGGAGATTCTCTCTACGGTTTCATTTAAAGATTTAAGAGCAGTTTGAACCTAAAAATAATGGAACGCTTTAGCCAACATCGAAGCTTTGCAAATAAGCAAATCGAGAAAGTAGCCGCATCAACATTATAAGAGGAAAAACAGTTTCTAATGGTCACTGAATTTGGTGTTTATTTGATCGACATCAATCTCATTAGAACTCAAAACAACGACATTGATCTATATTTACACTTAATAGATAGATAAATGTCATTTTTTCAGTTCTAAGGAGATTTATCCCGATCAAATAAACATTAAATTCAGTGATCATCAAAAAAAAGTTTTTCCTCAAGTGATGATGATGCGGCTACTTTTTCTACTTGCTTATTTGCAAAGCTTCGATCGTTGGTTAATTAAGCGTACTATTTTTTGCAGGTACATCACATAGCTCTTAGATCTTTAAACTAAACCCTAGAGAGAATTTTCTCAACCAATTCCTTTCGAAGATTGGGTATCATCATTGTCGTTGATCACTGTTTCAAGTTTCAAACAAAACTTACCTTAATCGAGAACAATAACACATGGTTAGATTCGGGAAGAGAGGGAAGGTTCTACCAGTGGAGGTGGCAACATAGAGCTGGAGGAAGATGGAGATCACAGTCTATGCTTCGATCTGAAATTTTGTGATTTTCTGTTTAGATGAGTTTTCAAAGAAGATCTTTTGGGGATTAAGGATTAGGGTTTAGAATTCAGGTTTTGGATTAGAGTATTTAAGACTTTTGGGCTTAACTCTTCTAAATGCTTAGATGTTAGGTTCAATATTTTATTTATGGTATCTAATTGAACTGTGTGTATTTATGGTTTATGATATGCGAAGAAGAGGTGGTCCCTCGTTTCATCGAATTCACCATAAAAAAGAGGCATGCATGTGGTTACCTCAGCTTCGAGACCAGTATCATGTAGAAAGTGATTCTTGATAGCAAGAAAAACAATAAATGCATGACAAGAAATGATTTGTTGGCACCAAACAATATGAGAGAAATTAACTTTTGGGTTTTGTAGATGTGTTACCCGAGTTTCTAGAGAAAAACGCTGAAACCTTCATCAGGAGGGAAGACGATAGAGGAACCAAAAACTTACACTGTACCACGGTCAGATGCTCCACGATCACACCTCAATCTCCAAGAATTAAGGGAAACCACCTCATTACGTATTTACCGACCCTTAAAACTTGCGATTCTATGTCACCTACAACGTTGAGAAGCCGACAAAGCATTATTTACTTTACGAACCAGAACAAATTGGTTGCTCAATTACGTACCTTAGAATGCAAGAAATTAGCTGCAAGGTCATGGATTTCAGTAGCCTATGCCAAATACAAGACCCATTAGTTTTTTCTCGAACTTCCTATAAGTGTATTTATGGAGAAGATTTTGACGTGTCTAGGCTGTTTAGAGAGATCATGATGATGTAAATAAGCTCCAAATTAAACTCATAGCAAAGAACCGTGTGGATTCCTTCAATCGACGGATATTTAACCTTACCTCATCATAGGGTCTACAAATATCTTCCCAAGATACATTTGACTTAGTAGTATAAAATATTAATTAATTAGGTTACCGAAGAAGATGAACACGCTACAGAGGCTCTCAGTTGCATCGAAAAAAATGTTTAGGTATCTAAACAATAGAACACCAAAAGTTGGTGATGCTCATAATTAAGTGATTTGATCATCTGAAGATGGCCCGCAAAGGAAATACTCTTGCTCGACCAAGAAAGAATCCAAGACCTTACTCTGTCTAATAAGGGCTCAAAATCATGTCTTGTCATTGCCTTTATGTATAATGGGATCCCCTAATAACGGATTTGGAGAAAAACTTTTGGAATACCCAGCGCTTTTGCTTCAGTTCCAATTTGAACACAATCACTACCCAAGTTCATATTTGACCCCTTGTTGGCAGCTTGCAATTAGGGTAGTAGTGGTCGAAACTTTCAGATCTGGATTGCAATTTGTGCTTGTGAAGCTAGAGATGCCGGATCTACTCGACGACGGTGTGGTTCGTCCACAAACATCAATAGTTTCAAAGTCCATTTCCAGATCTGATTTGTATCATCACTTTCTCTCTATCGTGTTCTCTTCTTTTATCTTTTGGGTTGCAGTTCTTAGTCTGTACTTTCACTGTTGTGCCTTAATTAGTCTCTCTTTCTCTGTTTATTAGTCATGTTTTTTTGCTGGAGTTAGAGCTTTTGGCTGGATTATTTAGCGTTTCTGGCTTTAGTAGTTTTGTGTTTTCATTTTGACTAGGCTGAGTATTCCGTCGTCATGGTTTGATTCTAAAATTTATAGTGTTAGTGGATCTGGAGATCTTGTTTAGCTCTCGCATTAGGTCCGTTTTTAGGGGCGCGGTTGTAAGTCAACTTCTCGTCGCATTCATCTTCGCTGGGAACCGGCCTTGCTCTTTCTTCAAAGGTGCAGTTATCTGGCGCTTCAGTCATCATAATTGCAAGGAGAAGTGTTAGATTTTTATATGATCCGGTGGAGCCTCTTGGGTTTGCTAGCAGGGCATGCGGAGAGATTTTCAACGGATTAGTCAATTTCTTTCGGGTTCATTTATGGGTTTCAAGATTCAATCATTCCATTGTTTGGTTAAGTCTTCAAGTTCATATTTGACCTTATGTTGGCAGCTTGAAACATTATTTTTTTTTGCTTTGTTTGAGTTTATGTTGATAGATTGAATCTATCTAGCATTGTTAGTTGGTGTAGGTCTCTGTTTGAAACCCGGTCATGGAAACGATAGAAATTGAGTAGTCCATTGAAAAGCACACTGCACGCCCTGCTAGTAAACCCAAGAAGCTCCACCAAATCGGATAAAAATCTAGCACTTCTCCTTGCAATGATGCTGAACGAAACGCCAGATCACTGCGCCTTTGAAGAGAGCGCAAGGCCGGTTCTCAACGGAGGTGAATGCTTCGAGAAGGCGACTTACAACCGCACCCCTAAAATCAGACCTAATACAAGAGCTAACCAAGATCTCCAGATCCACTAAAACCATAGATTTTACAATCCAAACAAACCGACGGAAAACTCTGCCCAGTCAAAACGAACAAACAAAACAACTAAAGCCAAAAGAGCAAAATAAACAAGTCGAAAGCTCTAACTTAAGCTAAGTAGAAGATTAAATGACCGAGAGAAAGAGAGAGAGAGAGAGAGAATGCCTCAAAAGGTATAGAGACAGACGAGGGAGCGGTTGGAGTAAACCTGAACATAGCCGCCGAGATAGGAGAACATACCAAACCAGGAGCAAAGACTGACGCGAAATAAGGAAACATCAAAAGATGAAGAAAAAAGGAAATCTTGATAAATTTCCATATATTTTCACGAAAATACATCTCTTCATTCTCACAAAGAAAAAAAAACAAAAGAACTTGTATTCAGAGCTTGCAAAAACATGCAGATTAGCCATGATATTTTGATCAAATTACCACTAGAGAGTTTGTGAAATCCCAATGTTTAATAAAATTCAATCAATATAACCAAGGAATAATAAATGTGAAATCCCAATGTCTAACAGCTGATTATTGGTACGAAGGAATAATCAATATTTGCCTTCCAAAACTATCTAGGTGAGCAATGGTAAGTTTTCCTTCATAGCATCATACAAACGAAGGATACAATCTTGAAAAAAGTAACTATCTTTAAAAATCCAATTGATTAACTAAACACATACCTCGTCAAATTCATCGGTGGAGATGATCGATGCTACACATCCACAATGTTCAGCTTCGCGGGCATCAAGGGCATTTCCGGTCTGAAAAGTGTACAATACATGCAAATTTCTCATCTTTTCGCTCTACGGTGCCACTTCCCCTAAATACTTCATCACTGACGGCTCTAGATTCTTTATGTACTAAGTTAACTCTAACCTTAAATACTTCATCAAATAATCTCTAAACCTAATTCTACTAATTACATAAAACAATAGGCCCAAAAAGCCCAAATGACCCAATAAATCTTTTAAAATAAAAATATATTCTTAGAAAAATAAATTAAATAATTAAAAAAATATCCCAACAACATTTGTAGTGGTCGCCCTTCCAACAAAATTCATAAGAATGTCGAATGAGTTTCAAGAGATTGCGAGAGAAATTAAAAAGCATTATAATAGAATCACGAAGAGGATTCATAAATTTGATAATAGAATCATAAACGTTTAATAAAATTTTCATAAACATTACACAAATAGTTATAGCACTCCTACAAAGGTTTGGCAGATTCGAACTTGGGAGGGAAGGTCAGATCCAAACCCTTCTAACCACTAGACCACAGAGCGATTTAAAAATTTTAAGGACAAAAATATATATGTACCTACAATGGGCCGCAAAGCAAGGGCTTGACCTGCTTGCATTCAGGCCCGAGCATGTACTCAACCCAAGGCCGGAAAGTTGGCCAAATCATGCCTGAACTTGGTCCATGTGTTAATTTTATACCTGAACTATACACCCGTGCTTTGCTATACATGAACTTATAAAAAATTTTAATTCGCTACCTTAACTATTGAAATTGTGCAATCCTATGCATATTGACTAACACTGTTAATTCAACGTTAACGGTTGATGACGTGGGTCCTACGTGGAATTCACGTAATTGACAATAAATCCACGTAATTAGTCGATTAATTGTGTGATTTGAAACAGCTCAAAACGACGTCGTTTTGGACGAAAATCGAAATTAAAACAGCCCCAAAACGACGTCGTTTTGTTTCTCTTCTATAAAATCACTTTTCTCTTCTTCTTCTATTTCTCGACGAGCGACAAAAAAAAAACCAGAGAAAATTTAGGTAGGCCTGGGCAAAATACCCGAACCCGATACCCGAATCCGAACCCGACCCGAAGTAAGCAGTTCGGTTCGGGTACGGGTGCCCCATAATACCCGATCGGGTATGATTTTTTCTGATTTCGGATATCCGTACCCGATCTGAGATATCCGAAATAACCCGATAAACCCGAACTACCCAAAAATATATAACCTTATAACTTTTGCTTTTGCTTTTGATTTTGTTGGTGTTTTTGGTTTTGGATTTGGAATTGTTGGTTTCTTATGAATGTAGTAATGTATATTGTTTCAGTTTGGATATTTTTCATCTGTTTCGGATTAGTTCGGGTTTTTCATTTGTTTCGGGTAGTTCGGGTGTTTTCGGTTATTTTGGGTAGAAAAACACCCATACCCGATCCGAACCCGTCGGGTATTTCGGATTTCGGGTTACACCCGAAAACACCCATACCCGATGGGTGTTTACCCGAACCCGACCCGAATTAAAAAAATACCCGATCGGGTATATAACTCTATACCCGAATATCCGAAAAACCCGAAATACCCGACCCGAACCCGATCGGATACCCGAACGTCCAGGCCTAAATTTAGGGTTTAAATGCATGAGATTGTGAAGATAACAAAGGCGATTTCAGTTGTTGAAGAGATTAAACGCGAGTTTGGATATTATCGTTTCCAAGTTTGAAGATTTTCGAAGGAGAATGAGGTAAATTTCGGAAAACCAAAGTCGTGAAATTGTTTGATTTTTGATGAAATTGTTGAAGGATTTCGTGAATTATGAGTTAGGCTTTGCATTTAGTGAAGGAAATTGTGAAGTATGAACAAGAATTTTCGATTTTAGTGAATTAGAGACATTGATAAGATTATGCATATGAACTGTTCGACAAAATGCCAATTTTAAAATACCCAAAAATTTTCTCATATTTTAGGCCTGAAGACGAGGTCATGGAGGATGGCGTCAATGAGGAAATGAATCCTTGCATTTTCCAGGTCTACTACAATGGAAAGTTTGAGGTTTCACATGGTAATATAACAAGGTATCAAGGAGGGGAGGTTCATGTACTTCAAAGCGAACCACAATGTTTATTCGTCAACATAATGGAGTCCTTGAGCATATCTTTGTGTGGACAGAGGATATGGTTCAAACTGCCTTATGAGAAAATAGACGAGCTCAAGTTGATGTGTAATGGAGACGATAACTTTAAGAGAATGTGTGATGCTGTGCTTTGGACAAGATCAGCTGATATTTTTATGGAAAAAGAGGATGTTAGCAATGATAATGATAATAGAGATGCATTCAATGGTGGTGATGATGAAAACATAGCCGATTGTGATGATGATAGAGCCAATGATGATGAAAACAGAGCCGATTGTGATGATGATGAAGCCAATGATGATGACAACAGATCCGTTAATGGTGAAATGCTTGAGGAAGAAGCTCGAGTGGAGGCAAATTTAGATGGATTTGTTGATGAAGAAGAGCATGACAATTCTGAGACTACTCCTCAGAATTTTGATTGTGAGGATGAGGGTGAAAAACGCTATGCTAGATGCAAAAAAGACAGTGGGAATATTCAATTGGAACAGGTTTTTGACAGCATTCCCGAGTTCAAGCAAGCTGTGGTAGATTATGCTCTTAAGGGAGGATATAATGTGAAGTTCACTAGATGGGGTTCTGAGAAATCTGAAGTTAAGTGTACACATGCTCCTGAAGGTTGTAAATTTAGAGTCTATTGCTCCTATGAAAGGCCAATAGATAGGTTCTTGATTAAAACATTTGTTGATGAGCATTCATGTATTAAGGACGGATATAGCAAGGTAGTGAAGGATGGTGTGATTGCAAACTTGTTCTTGAATGACATTAGGAGAGATCCTAAGTACAAGCCGAAGACAATGCAAGAAGTCTTAGAAGAGCGTTATAATGTGGTTGTCACAAACGACCAATGTAGAAAAGCAAAAAAGAAAGCATTATTGATCATTCAAGGTGAACAAGATGAGCAATTTTCTAGGATTAAAAACTACAAACTAGAGCTTCAAGAGTAAGTTTTCATTTTATATTTATCTTAGAACCTATATCAGAATTATTTACTAACTTGGCTCAATTCTTTTGGTTTGAAAAGGTCTAATCCAGGTTCTACTGTGGAGGTGGGGACAGCCACATGTGATGATGGATCCGAAAAATTTGACAGATTCTATGTGTGCTTAGAAGCACTCAAGAAAACATGGATTGATTATTGTCGGCAATAATAGGAATTGATGGGTGTTTCATGAAGAATAATGTAGTTGGTCAACTCTTAGTAGCTGTAGGAAGAGATGCAAACAACCAAATATACCCTGTGGCTTGGGGTATTGTGCAATCAGAGAACACAGAGAGTTGGGTCTGGTTTATCAAGAAGCTTAAAGCGGATTTGAAGCTTCAAGATGGTAATGGGTTCACTCTCATTTCAGATAGGCAAAAGGTTATTTTTTCTCTACTCTTCTCTTTATTATGTTATAACCTTGAAGCTTAAAACTGATTATAAGCTTGATTTTTGTTTAATTTGTTCTTATAATAGGGTTTGCTAATTGTTGTGGATCAAGAGTTGCCTAGAGTTGACCATCGTATGTGTGCACGTCACATATATGGTAACCTTAGGAGAGTTTTTCCAGGGAAAGAATTGCCTAAAGACTTGTTTTGGGCTATTGCAAAGAGCTTTAACGTTGGTGAATATGAGCAAGCCATTGAAGCACTGAAGAATTTTGACATCAGAGTGTATTATGCCTTGATGACAAAGAATCCAGAGAACTGCAGTCGTGCATTCTTCAGTTGCACATCTTCATGTGAAGATGTTTCTAACAACTTTTCAGAGACATACAACAATGCTATCAATAAAGCGTGAGAGATGCCATTGGTTGAGATGATGGAAACAATAAGAAGACAATGTATGGTCCGAAATGATATTAGGCTGAAGAAGGCATTGAAGCATCAAGGAAAGTTTAGTTGTAAAGTTGCTGACACCATTGCTCTAGAAGAGAAGCATCGGATGTGGTGTAAGGTTTTTCCTAGTGGTAATGGGCTGTTTGAGGTGCAAGAACGTAGTATTCATGCATTTAAGGTTGATATGACTGCTAGAACTTGTACATGTAGGAGGTGGAGTGTGACAGGAATTCCTTGCCGCCATGCCTTACGTGTTATATTGCTGAAGAAACTCAAGGCTGAAGATTATGTCTCTGATTGGTACTTGACAACAACATGGGTGCAAATATATTCTAATCAAATCGAGTCAGCTAATGGGATTAATTTGTGGAGAAGATCAACTGAAAGTAGGGTTCAGCCACCACCAAGAGAAGTAACTAATGGTCACACAAAGAAACAGAAAAGAAAGAAAGGCAAAAATGAGTCTCCGAAAAAAAAGAAGAAAGGAAAGGCTTGTGTAGAAGAAGAGCCTCCTACAAAGAAGACAAAATTTTCAAGAGAAGGCCGAACTCCTCGATGTGGAAGGTGTAACGCTCAGGGACATAACAGTAGAAGATGTCCAGTTCCATGGGTCCCTGTTTATAAACCACCAAAGAAGCAATCAGGTAATGAGGAAGGAAAAAGCCAACCATGCCAAGCTTCACAAAATTCTCAGTTAGATTGAAGGTGAAAATATATTTTCAAGCATTTTATATGAGATTTATTAGATCATTAGGTGTTAGTACTATGTTTTGACTTGACAATGATGGTTTTTGGCTGCTGGTTTTTGTTTATTGGATATAGATTGATCGAGATGACTTGTTGGATGATTTTTTGGTGTTTCTGGATAGCTTTAGAGGGGTGTATTGAATTAAATATTTGGTGTGATTTGAGTTTTAATGAGTTTTTAGATGATTTGGTTAAATTTTGGTGAATTTGGAATTTTGTTATTAAATTCTCTGAAATCTCACCTAAAACAATGGGATTTTGGTCTTTATATTTTTAAGTAAGAAATCCCCTCAAATCTCAGATGAAACTTTTAAATAAAATCCTAGTACTGTTTTCAATAACAGTGGATTTGATTGTATATTTTAAAATCATTAATCCAATAACACAGGATTTTATAAGATATTTTGAAATCCAAGTTTCAATAACACATGATTTGTCCATTTAACTCAAATCTCTCTAAATGCCCGATTGAATACACCCCCCTTAGAGAGTGGACATGGATGGTTTTTTAGCGTGGAGATGGCCGGCTGGTTTTTCTTTCTTGGAGATAACTTGATGGAGAGTCTTGTTGGATGGTTTTTTGGTTAGAAATGTCTTATTGGACGGTTATTTTGGTCTCTTCAATATGTATTTTGGCATCTTCAAGATATATTTTTTTGGCATCGGTGTAGCCTCGCTTTTTAGATACAATATGACAATTTGTATCTAACTTTCATTCTACTATCTATGTAACTTTATTTCTCCTATAAATCTCTCCATCTTTCTCATAATGCATTATCATAAAATATTGTCATTCAACATTACAATAAGTAGACGTTACATTACATAAAACATGTTCATTAAAAATACACAAAGATTAATCTTATGCGAAGATGAAATAATACCCAACAACCATGACTAAACCACACACAACCATGTTCTTGAAACAACGAAGACCTTCTATCTCTTTTTCATAGCAAGAAATCATGACTTTAAGCTCTTCAAGGTCTTTCTCACATCCTTGAGCTATTGCTTTGATGACTTCAATCTTGTCCCCGTAGCTATTTGCTACCGCCTCACAAGTCCTTGTTTCCATTGCTAAATTCGACATCCGAGATTCAACATCATGTAAACCTTTCTCTAAGCTTCCAACATCGACTTGAATCTTTTCAACAACACTTTCAACCTCTTCCATCTCTTCCACCATAGATATATTAGTCCATTTGAACAAATGTCGATTATCCTACAAAAATATGGAATAGATGTATCTAAATACTCATATTCAATCGGAAATTATCTACATAGATCAATGAATGCCACCAATTACCTCTTTTGAACCATAAGGACAACAATAAAAAAGTCTACCCGGATTCTTTAATGTTTCAGAAGTCTTAATCATCGAACTTGCGCCACATCTACATTTTCGAGGTATACATGTATATCTATCACACCCACGACCTCTGAATCCAGAGTTTACTCCTTCAATAGTCACCTCAATATCTCAATTACGGACAGTTACTAATCAAAACATATCATGTTGAAATTAGAGAAATCAATTACCAATTACTAACCTGAACTGGCTGACGAAGACATTGAAATCGTTGATGAGTTCGAAAAAGCAAGATTTCAAACCCTAAATTTTCTCTGGTTTTTGTTCGTCGCTCGTCGAGAAATAGAAGAAGAAGAAAAAAGTGATTTTTTAGAAGAGAAACAAAACGACGTCATTTTGGGGCTGTTTTAATTTCGATTTTCGTCCAAAACGACGTCGTTTTGAGCTGTTTCAAATCACACAATTAATCGACTAATTACGTGGATTTATTATCAATTACGTGAATTCCACGTAGGACCCACGTCATCAACCGTTAACGTTGAATTAACAGTGTTAGTCAATATGCATAGGATTGCACAATTTCAATAGTTAAGGTAGTGAATTCAAATTTTTTATAAGTTCATGTATAGCGAAGCACGGGTGTATAGTTCATGTATAAAATTAACACATGGGCCAAGTTCAGGCATGATTTGGCCAACTAAGGCCCAATATGGAGGCTAATGAAGCTACTAGGGTTGGGGGCAGTCCTGTCTTTTCATTTTTGACCTAACTAATAATACACCATATTTAAGAGAAATATATGGATACTTAGCAGGGGGAGAGAGATGCAGCCACTTTAAGAACAAGAAAAAAAAATGCACGACGAAGAGATTTCAGCAGCCGCCGAGGTTATCTTTGGCGCCTAGGCAAGGTGTTACAAAATGAGAATAGGTTTCGAATGTATGTGTGTTGTATTAATGATCGGCCAGAGGCTCTCTATATATACAACATTATACAAACACAATAATATCTAAGCACAATCTAAATATCATATAATATACCACTGAGAAGAAAGATATACGTGAGATATGATATCATATCGTAACACAAGGAGGAGAGTTAGTGCAGAGAGAAGAGAAGAAGAGGAAAAAGAGACAGTGAAGAGATCCACCATAAATCCTAGGCATCCACTTCAATATCTCTAAGGTAACGATATGTGAATCCTTAACTCCAATAGGGTTCCTCACTCTCATATCTCCTGATTCTTTGCTAGATAAGATGTGATGTTGATGATTTGATTGTGTGTTGTTGATGATGTGATTGTCATGACGTGAGATTGAGTTTTGGTAGAATTTAGCTGAGTTCATGTGATAAGAAATGATGTAGAATGCTAGATATGTCCCTCACTTGCTAGATATGTCACTCACATGGTAATAGAATATGAAAAGTTAAGCAAATGAAATAAATGAAAGTGAAAGGATAAAGAATAACACAAGTGGTTACCGAAATGAATGGAACCCCATATTGCATATGTTTTTAACTAAAATTTTGTTAATTGGAATAAAATTAAATTGGTCTAACTACCATATATATACTGAAAACCAAAAAAAAACAAAAAATGTGTAGAATTTGAGTATTTTGTCTTCTTCTGAACTTTGTTTGCATGTTAAATGAAAGAAATGTGAATTTATATATTATGAACTTTCAGAAAACAAGAACAGAAGACTAATCATAAAATTATAATTACCAATGGTTAAGAAACTGAAAAGAAATTCTTGATACTACGGGAAGATAGTATAATTTGTCTTCTCTAAAGGATATTTATTTATTTAGGTTTTACTAAGTTTGATCTACAGTAAGACCTCTATAAATTAATAATAATTAATTTCTAGAAATGTTAGCTTCAAGTTTTTTCATCATTTAAGACTGTATCTTAAATTTTCATAAAACTATAAGTTGTGATAATTTATGCTAAATAAAATTAATGTATTGATGCTATAAATTTGTAATCTTTACTAAAAAAATTAATATTTAGAAGAAAAAATAATTTTTGACGATAAGTAACAAAATTACTGATGAGTTCACTATGCAAATGATAAACATAAATTCAATTTTATGATCAATGAGTTTGGTTGCCCCACTATAACAATCTAGAAGACTATAAAAATATAATGATGCATATTTACATAAATATACGCAATTTTTGACTATTGATAAGGAAATTATAGAAAATACTACAATTCGATAATTTGAAACAACACAATAATTGTTTGATACAAGTTGTAAAACACACACTACAACCATGCATTATTATATTATCTTCTATATACATATACATATTATACATATATATATATCATATATATGTGATTATTAATTTACAATACTAATGAGACCATATATTTACATTGGAAATCCAAAAAATAATACATCCTCTGTTCCAAATTATTATATGTTTTGGGTTGTTTTCTTTGTTCCAATTTATTAGATATTTTGCAAGTTTTTATGCAAAACTCTAACTTTGATTGGTTGAATGTGTTTAAAGCAAAACATTAAATGATATTTTTGTAAAGAAAGGTAGGTTTCTTAATTAGTGTGTTTTTAAGCAAAACCTCTAATAATTTGGAATAGAGGGAGAATCTTATTATCTTATCGAATTTTGTTAAATTTTACATTGGTCTGACTCGGGACAGGAAGATTTTATTATTTTATAGTATTTATTAATTTACCGATTATTAATTTATAGAGGTTTTACTATATAAGATATGTATATTTATAGGGAAATAAGAACAAAATTTTACATTAAAGATTTGAAAGATTTGAAAAATTTGAATATCTATTTAATTAGGTTGCCAAAAACAATATACAAAAATAAATCTACAATATATCAGAAAATAAATTAATATCTTTGGGTCAAAAGAAAACCTATTAGAAATATCATTGCAATAAATTATAGTCGCTTACCTTAACAAAAACTAGTGATAGTTTGACTAAATATTTAAATATTAATTTAACGAATCATTTGGTAATTTTTTTAAAGAAGTTTAATTAAATAATTTAGTCACACTATCGCTAATTTTTGGTAAGGTTTTGATTTCACGACTACATTTTATTGCAATGATATTTATAGTAGGTTTTTGACCCACATATATTAATTTATTTTGTTATATGTTGTAGATAACTTTGTATATTGATTTTGGTAACCTAATTAAATTGGTATTCCAATTTTTCAAATCTTTAAAAAAATCTTAATGTAAAATTTGTTCTTATTTTCCTTATAAAATAAAATTCAACATAAAATTCTAAAAAGGCAAGGAGTAGGTATTATAAAACCACCGACAAAAAAAACCTTACATAAGGAATGTTAGCATACCATCTTCTTTCTCATACACTTACTCATCATTCATAACTACAAATACTCTCTCTAACAGCAAACTGCATAGCCCGATATTCTGATTCTGCATAAGAGTGAGATACTGTTTATTGTTTCTTGGATTTCCAAGAAATAATAGAATCACCGAGAAACATACAATAGCCATATGTAGAACGACGTGTATCAGGACACGAGCATCAGTCGGCATCCGTGAATCCCTTAAGTAGCAAACCAGAGGTTGCAGAATAAAACAAACCATTCCCAATAGTAACTTTAGCATAATGCATCACCTTAAAAGCTGCTTGCATATGAGATACCATTGGAGCGGATGTAAACTGACAAAGCTTGTTAACAGCATATGTAATATATGGGCGAGTGATTGTTAAATACATCATTTTCCCCACTAATCTTATATATGCAGAAGGATCATCAAATAACAGCTCATCCCCATATGCAATCAACTTAATACTCTGTTCCATAGGTATGCTTGATGGATTGCAAGCTAATAAACTTGTCTCTTCAAGCAATTCTAAAGCATACTTTTGCTGGCAAATTGAGATTCCTGCATTTGACCTGGCGATCTCCAAACCAAAAAAAAATATTGCAGATTATCATAACTCATGTACTTGGAGAACGGATATTCTACTCCAGAAGTTGTCATATCACAATAGTAATCGGGGTTGACGCTACATGAATAGTATCAGTACTATTTAAAAGAAGAACTCACAACTACATGAACAGTACTTAAAGAATAAACATTCCCTTTAACATCATTATCACCACCAAACTCATATGGCAAAGAGTAATCAGAAGTACCTTGCTCAAAAGGGAAAATTGTCTCATGAAACACCACATTCCTTGAGATGTGTATGATGTTAGTTTCCAAATCCAGAAGCTTGTATCCTTTGTACCCGGCTGGATAACCAAGGAACACACAAGCCTTTGCTCTTAGCTGAAATTTATTTCTGTTTTTAAATGAAGTAGAACTGTAGAAGAAACTTCCAATTACTAGAAGACAGTGTAATCAGGTTTCTTCGAAGTAAGTAATTCATAAGGGGACGTATCTTTGAGCAATGCAGTGGGTAAACGATTGATGAGGAAGACAGCCATGAGTACACAATCTCCCCAAAACTCCAATGGAATTTTAGCTTGAAACATAAGAGATCGAGCTACATTCAAGATGTGTTGATGCTTGCATTCCACCACTAATTTTTGTTCCGGTGTCACAGGACATTGGTGATAAGAAACAATGCCTTTTGACTTGAACAAATCAACGAACCTCAATTCAGATGCATTTTTGGATCGAACCCCTTTGACTTTTGCTTTGTACTGAGTTTCAATCATCTTCAAGAAGTTTGGAAAAACCTGTAAAAACTCAGACTTATTTCTCATAAGATAAGACCATGTTACGCGAGTATGATCATCCACAATGGTTAGAAAATATCTATAACCCTCTGTTGTAGATACTGAGAAGGGTCCCCAAACATCAATATGAAGGAGATCAAAAGTAGATTCACAAATGTTGTTCTTGGAAATAAAAGACAATTTTTTTTTTTTGGAAAGGGGAAAAATACCACAATGAAATTATCCTTTATTCCTTTCTTTTAAACCAAGCATCTGTAACAATGTTGCTAGTGTTTACAGAAGGGTGACCTAGTCTATTGTGCCATAAATTAGAATCAACAACAACATTTGTAGAAAAACTATTCTGGCCTGAAGGAGCTTGAATGAGAGACTGAGAATCGAAAACATATAGATTGGAGATTTTTTCATCTTGTCCAATCATTAAGCCCTTGGTATGATCATGTATTATACAAGTATCTTGATCAAATGATACTCTATAACCCAAATCTCTAGTCAACTGACTGACATTTAGAAGATTTAATACTAAGCAATCATTCAGCTTAATCTGACCTATGCATGTAACTTTACTCCAAAACCAGTAGGTAATGTAACAGAATCATTCAAAGTTTTAGACAACTGCACAAATAATCTCTTATCATGACACACATGGTGAGTGACACACATGGTGAGTCACTCCACTATCAATTATCCAGGATTCTGATGATAATGTATTATCAGTAGCTCTTAACATACCAACAAAACGTAAAGTTGATGAAGAGAGTGCCATACTTGGTAAAGCAGTAATTATAGCACCAGAAGTGGAAGCAATAGATCGAACATGTGGAAAATCTGTTGCACTAGGATCATTGATGTGTCGTGATTTTGAGGGTTTTTATCGTTGATTTTATATGTCTTTTTGAGTCTTTTATTTATTTATATTGTTTCTTTAGAGTATTTTAGTCCATTATCGAGTCTCTACAGGTTTTAGGTTGCTTTAGAGAAAACTTTGGTTCTTTATGATGAAAACAAGGATTTAAAGATGCAGAATCATGCAGAAGACTCAGACGTTTGACTTTCATTGGAGGTATTCCAGATATCGGATCGCGATGAGATTTTGACACAAGATATCCATATAAGTTAGCTATCATTTGGCACCGGATTTCATGTCATTCTCATGCCTGGTTCAAGAGTTATGCCCTTTTTGCTGAAGATAGGTCAATCTGGCGAGCAAACGAAGCAGATGCATAAGTTGAGCAAGAGATCGATCGATCCCAAAGGGAGATATCGATCAATCAATCCTCAGTAATAAAATATTTCTTTTTCTTATTTTTATAAGATTTTTTGTCTCCTTTAATTATAAATAGCGCTGCTCCGCCCCAGAGAAGTTCCAACTTGTCTTTCTACAGTTTTCTCCCTTTATTTCATAACTTAGTCAGAAGAAATCTCTTACTCTTCTAGAAGTGATTTTGGAACTTTTTTTATTGTTACTTTGAGTTTTATGCAATCATACTATTCATCTATGTTGAAATAACATCCCCAGCATGTCGGCTTCAGATTCAAACTGGAACTGGAATCTCTTTAACCCACTCTGCTTTCAAGACTTCAATATTTTATTTTATTTTGAATAAAATGTAAAATTTATTTCGGAAAAAAAAATTTGTACAACAACCTTCATTCACGTACTCATCATTCATTATCAACAAATACTCTCTTCTAATGAAGATCTTCTGCTTCATATTTGTGGCAACAACCTTCACGGTTCTCTTGAGTAGCTGCTCCGCTACGGTTTACAAAGTCGGAGATTCTGATGGATGGACGGCGAAGTACAACACGTATTCTGATGGATGCAATCACAACTCCCCAACACGAGAAACCAAACATTTATGATAAATCACTCGATCAATAAAACAATTAAAGGATATGTTTTATGAATATTGTTCCAATAACTTTTCTTGGCAGCAAATTCTAATAAAATTTATGATGATAATAAATCTTAATTATGATATTTAGATTTATTGGATTTGAATTCCTAATAAAGATATTTATGGTGATAATAAATCTTAATTATGATATTTAGAATTGTTAGACATTATACATCTATGCATATATAATTTTTTTAATTGATATATTTTGTATCTAGTTGAATATTTGTGCATGTGTCTATGAAATCAACCTGGAGGAGATGACTTTTCACTTGTGATATTGTGATTTTTTTTTCCCATTTTTCAACTTCAAAATCCTCTTAAGAATCGTGTCTGCAATTTTGAATTATGTCTTATACATTGTAAAACCTTTTTCAGTTTTTCAAATCCACCATAAAAAAATAAAAATCGATAATATTATTCTCTTGAAAATTGCAGGCAAAACTTCTAAAGAGGATTTTGAGGTTAATGGATGGGAGAAGACTCACAATATCACATGTGAAAAGCCATCTCCATGGTTTCTACACATACACATTATTAGCTAGCTATACAAAATATTTCTCTGTAAATCAATATATATGCATAGATGTAATGTATCATAAATTATATTATCTATGTTGATGTGTCTTGAGTCAAATAATAGATTGTTTATTTCGATGGTAGAAATTTTTATTTTCCTGAATTTTTGGAGGAATTTTGTTATTGTTCTTTTGCTGTATCGGAAAGAAAACAACTTCATCGCATGCGTGATATTGTTCACCTAGTGTAAGGTCTAACAGTTTTAAAGATATGTGTTAAGGACTTCGAACAATATTTTTTAAATATTTTCCTTACATTATATTATTTTAGATATCTACTAATTTCAAACGAAATATCTGACACCAAATTTATACTACAAAAATAGTAAAGGTTGTAATGTTTATCTTATATTTTTTTTTTAAATGGAAAAATACGAATGATGTACTATTATTGGAGAAATCTAGCTGTTGCCTCTGATTTCCTTCTATAAAAAAAATTATCTTTAAATAAAATTTTACACATGTCAACCATGTGCACCATCCACGGGGTATCAATATATCATTTTCAAAATAAGTTACAATAAAATGTTAGTAAATAATATGGTATAAAATTTTCCAAAAAAAATATTTCTCTAATTTTTCAAAATGAAATCTTCAAAACATAAATTTTCCTAAATAAAAGCCTTAGGAAAACATTGATATTATTTATAACTGATGAATTTTATAAAAGCTGTTTTAGTTATTAACATAGAAGATTGATTCGAATTAATGAAAATAATAAGAAAATAATTATAAATGTAATTTTATTCTACAAATATTCGAACACAACATACATATCTATACTATTAAAAGGGAAGGACATTTGGATAGAAACCTTTGTTTTGTAAAATATTACATGTAATGCCATTGGAATAAAGAACAAAAACAAATTATTCATTAATGGCAAAAATATTTTTGTATCTTAACTTATATTCATGTATCCAAAGAATTTTTAAAATATTAATTAACAAATAAAAGATTTAAATAATAAAAAAATCTCTAACAAAATCTTTATTAGAAGATTTATGTATGCATTAATATAAAAATTTATTGTTTAAAATAAATTTTTTAGTTGTAAATAATTATAGAATTAAACTAAAAATCGTAAATTATATTTAAATTATTATTATTAGTTTCCAAAAACTAAGATTTTTTAAAATATTAATTAAAAATAAAAGATTTATATAATCAAAAAATCTATAGCAAAATCTTTTATTAGAAGATTTATGTGTACATTAATATAAAAATATTATTGTTTAAAATAAAAATTTTAGTTATAAATAATTATAGAATTAAACAAAAAATCGTATATTATATTTAAAATAATTATTAGTTTCCAAAAACTTAAACTCATTTTTTTCTTATTAATTATGGACGAAATTTAAGTTATTTTTTAAAAAAAATTTAACCAATCAAAATTGAAAAACTAAGATTTGATATCTAATTATACCATATTATTTATTTTAATTTATTTCATTTTGAAGATTTTGTTACGATTTAAAATTATGATTCTTCTACCATCTTTCTTTGATCTATATTCAAATTATTTTGAACTTATAATATAATATATATAGTTAACAAAACTGTAGATTTTTTTCTGCATATGTTATGAATCAAATTTTTAGAAACGGAGATATAGTAATTAATCGATCAGAAACAGTGTGCATTCAATGTCCCTCATCGGCTAAAAACGGATAAAAAGTTAAAAGAAAAAAATTAACGGATTTCTGGGTCTATAATATTTAAATCTGATTTTATATCAATTTGAACTTATTTCCTTATCAAAACTAATAATCATAGAATCAAAAAATTTAAATATAAGATTTATACTATATTTAATTATGGAAATATTGTATATTGATTTAATTATGACTTTTTCTATTAAAAATTATGGAAATATTGATTTAGTTAAAAGAAATATAAGATTTATTATATAAAATTACGAGATTTCCATAATATGATGATTTGAATTTTTTTTAAACAAACATAAATTACATAATCGATAAAGTTTGACCATTCCACATCAGTAAAATCTGTTTGGATCCAGTTCAATACATATTATAAATAGAACCAAAATGAATCAAAATTTGAATAATCATGAATCTTTGTAATATATTTTTTAAAAATTATACCAGTTTTTACGTAATTCATTTTACTAACTACATAGACTTTCAAAAACGATAACTAAATTTTTACTCTAATATCGTTATTCAACAAAATCAATCTGCTATTTTAAAGGTTAGTCTATTTTTGATATTGAAACTAAAAATAATTGGTATGAAACTAGAACAAATAATTTGGATAACAAAAACCATTAGTCGAACAATTTTTGATAAAAACGGGATAAGAATTTTGGATAACGGTACGAGAACAGAAAATTGTGTAGGTAAATTTAATTCTCAAGTTATCATTAATTTTGGTAAGAGTTTACTATGAGACGGGTAAGAATCCACATCGAGATAGATATTTTAGAAATTTTTGGTAACTTTTGAAAATATTTAAAGAACTTTTGAAAAATTCGAGTAATTTTTTAAAGGTCGGTCTATTTTTGGCATTGAAACTTAAAATAGTAGGTACGAGAAGGGAACAAATAATTTGGATAACCAAAAACATTACTCGAACGAATTTTGATAAAATCGGGATAATAATTTCGGGGGATAATAAAACTTGTGTAGGTAAATTCAATTCTCAAATTATCACTAATTTTGGTAAGATTTGACTATGATACGGGTAAGAATCCACATCAATACAAGTATATTAAGAATTTTGGATAACTTTTAAAAATATTTAAAGAATTTTTGAAACATCGAGTAATTTTTTAAAGGTCAGTTTTTTTTTTGGTATTAGAACTGAAAATAGTGGGTATGAGACGGGAACAAATAATTTGGATAAGAAAAAAAATTACTCGAACGATTTTTTATAAAAAAGCGGGATAAGAATTTTGGATAACGGTACGAGATTGCAAAATTTGTGTAGGTAAATTTAACTCTCAAATTATCACTAATTTTGGTAAGAGTTGACTATGAAACGGGTAAAAATTCACATTTAGTCAAGTATTTTAGGAATTTTGGGTAACTTTTGAAAACATAGAGTAATTTTTAAAAGATCCATTTTTTTTTGGTATTGGAACTGAAAATAATGGGTATTAAATGGGAACGGATAATTTGGGTAACAAAAACATTATTCTAATGATTTTTGATAAAAAAAAAATGGGATAAAAATTTTGGATCACGGTACAAGATTGAAAAATTTGTGAATGTAAATTTAATTCTTAAATTATCACTAATTTTGGTAAGAGTTAACTATGAGACGGGTAATAATTCATATCGAGATGGATATTTTAGGATTTTTTTAGAATTATAATTTTTTGGATGATTTCCATTAATTTTATAAAAATTAAATATTCAAACGAAAATACATGTATCTTATTTAAAAACTCTATCCAATTTTTTGTAACAAACATGCCGAACGGCAAAAAAAATTTTGGTTAAAATTGACGAGCGAATTATTTAAAAGGAAACGGTTATGGAATGGAAGATTTTTTATATATTCTAACCAAGACAGTTTCCGTTCCAAAATTGATATACCTAAGTTATATAGTGAAATAACGCAAAACTAAAACCGAATCCAAATCCGATTTAAACACCTCTAATCAAACTATAATACATGTAAATATAGATATTTTGATAAGTTTAAGAATATATATGTAACATCACTTAACATTTACAACCAAATGATATCTTAAATTTAAATGATCAAATAATTTTTTCTAACAAATATATTTGTTATGGCTGCAGGTTATAAAAGAGAAAAAAGTAGAATGGCAACCGTTTATAAAAGGTAACCGATATCTTCTCTGATATAAAGTTATTTTTAAATATATTTCTTTAATTTTTTCATATAGTTATGGTAATTAGAATTTTCTATTGGATACAGTATATATTCTGTTTTACTTATGATAGTAAACTATAATTTCCTATTAGATAAAGATCGAGAACATAAGATATTTTCTTTAACTTCAAATCTATACTAAATTATAAATAATCTATCATATTAAATAGTGATGGAAATAAGATATCATAATATAGATTTGGTTGACATTTTAACAATCGACGTGAATATTTATCTCCAATAATAACTTATTTCAAAATATTGTGTTTCTAGAGTAATTGATTAACAATAGGAAATGTGTATTTTTTTTAAGTTTTAGCATCTAATAATATCTACAATAGTATTAGGCGGATCTTTTTCTCTTACTCATTTATTTTTAAAATTGCGGGTTTATATTTGAAATTATTGACCACTTAGTATATATTTGCCAGTTATGTTTTTGATCACAATTTGGATATCATATCATCATCAAAACGTGTCTTTAAAGTTCATCTAAGCATTGATTAAAAGGTAGTAACTCTGTTTAATAACTATGTTTTAAATATAGTATATTAGATAATAACATTTCTAGAATGAATGGTTGAGTTTAAACAGAAATAACATAGGATAAGAAAATCAAATAAAATAAAACTTTTGAATCAAAGAGATTATTGGTGGTCCTTAAAATACTGAAACTTAAAAACTATAATAAATAAAACTCATGAATAAAATTAAAAACATAAAACGACCCTCCTTGATTGATCCTTCAAAGCCTTTCCTCCAGCAAGAGACTTAGTTCTTTTCACCTTCAATCTTTTCAACCTTTTCATCTGCAACATCGGATTTGGTTTCTTTCTTTTCATCTTCGACATCTTCCTCTTCACCTTCAACTTTTTCATTTTCAATCACACCTTTGATAGAAGAAACACATGGGTTTTTAGAACATGAGGACTGCTCTGATGGAAACTCAGAGCCATCATCTCTAATTCTCTTTGAGGATGAAGTTGTTGAAATAACTTCGACAGATTCAGACATCCCACTACTATTAGTCAAAGCAAGAAATTCCTATAAACAAATTGATGACATTAATACGCAGTAATGAAAACAATATTTAAAAAATGCGAGTAGATATAACATTGTACCTTCTGACAACAATGCTATCCATTACTGCGTATTAATGTCATCAATTTGTTTAATGTTATATCTACTCGCATTTTTTAAATATTGTTTTCATTACTGCGTATTAATGTCATCAATTTGTTTATAGGAATTTCTTGCTTTGACTAATAGTAGTGGGATGTCTGAATCTGTCGAAGTTATTTCAACAACTCCATTCTCAAAGAGAATTAGAGATGATGGCTCTGAGTTTCCATCAGAGCAGTCCTCATGTTCTAAAAAACCATGTGTTTCTTCTATCAAAGGTGTGATTGAAAATGAAAAAGTTGAAGGTGAAGAGGAAGATGTCGAAGATGAAAAGAAACAAACCAAATCCGATGTTGCAGATGAAAAGTTTGAAAAGATTGAAGGTGAAAAGAACTAAGTCTCTTGCTGGAGGAAAGGCTTTGAAGGATCAATCAAGGAGGGTCGTTTTATGTTTTTAAGTTTATTCATGAGTTTTATTTATTATAGTTTTTAAGTTTCAGTATTTTAAGGACCACCAATAATCCCTTTGATTCAAAAGTTTTATTTTATTTGATTTTCTTATCCTATGTTATTTCTGTTTAAACTCAACCATTCATTCTAGAAATGTTATTATCTAATATACTATATTTAAAACATAGTTATTAAACAGAGTTACTACCTTTTAATCAATGCTTAGATGAATTTTAAAGACATGTTTTGATGATGATATGATATCCAAATTGTGATCAAAAACATAACTGGCAAATATATACTAAGTGGTCAATAATTTCAAATATAAACCCGCAATTTTAAAAATAAATGAGTAAGAGAAAAAGATCCACCTAATACTATTGTAGATATTATTAGATGCTAAAACTTAAAAAAAATACACATTTCCTATTGTTAATCAATTACTCTAGAAACACAATATTTTGAAATAAGTTATTATTGGAGATAAATATTCACGTAGATTGTTAAAATGTCAACCAAATCTATATTATGATATCTTATTTCCATCACTATTTAATATGATAGATTATTTATAATTTAGTGTAGATTTGAAGTTAAAGAAAATATCTTATGTTCTCGATCTTTATCTAATAGGAAATTATAGTTTACTATCATAAGTAAAACAGAATATATACTGTATCAAATAGAAAATTCTAATTTACCATAACTATATGAAAAAATTAAAGAAATATATTTAAAAATAACTTTATATCAGAGAAGATATCGGTTACCTTTTATAAAGTTGTCATTCCACTTTTTTCTCCTTTATAACCTGCAGCCATAAACGATCAAGTGATACATAATTTTTTCTAGTACTCATCAACTTAGAACCAATCACAGTAATCATAAGTAAAATTTTGAAGAACGTCTCTCTATTGGAATTGATAAATTACGATTGAAATATTTTATTTGGGTCAGAAGAGAAATAAAAAAAAAACACTATCAACAATTAAATTAAACATTATAATGTCCGCTTAAAAAAAAAAGTCAATGCTTTTTTGGGCTTTATTTAGGAAACTATATGTTTTTAAGATTTCATTTTGAAAATTAAAGTAGTTTTTGAGGAAAAATATATAGAGTAATATTTAATGACGTTTAGTATAATTTATTTTGAAATAGATTTATGGAGGAATGGCTGTGCAAAAAAGTTTACCTCGTTTCTCCTCTAAGCTTTCCTGGGAGCAAACCAGAGATCGTCGGACTTAAGTTACTTCCTCTAAAGGAATATGGTTCAAATATGTTATTCCATAGTATGCTTTTCTGACATGGTTTTAGTTTGGAGACACATGAGCACCTCTTCTTCTCTTTCTTTCCATTGTGCAGGTCAGATCTGGACAGCATTAGCAAGAAGGATTCTTGATTCCAGTCATACAACGTGTTGGAACACAATATGGGATCTTATATCTTCTAATTTGAGGATTGGGAACACAAGACAATATTTTGATGAACATTTTTTAATGACGGCTCTAGATTATTTATATTTATATAGCTAGTTAACTCTAACCCTAAATACTTCTTCAAACAATCTTTAACCATAAATCTACTAACTACATTAAACAAAAGGTCCAACAAGCCCAAACACAATATTACCCGTTAATATTTTAAATTAATAATATAATTTTAGAAAAATTAATTACATGATTAAATAAAAAAAGATATCCAACAAAAATCGTTGAGTGTTCGCTGTTCGTCTCCCAGAAATTCGTCTCCACCTATTTGTTTCCACGTAATTTACTTTTAAAGAACTAAAATTTATCTTCTTATTATTTACATATTGTTAAAATCAATAATAAGTAGTAAAACTCATAAAGCATATGATGTGTATATATGTATAAAGAATGGGTCGAAAATAATGCAGCCTGAACAAATGTGGATATTGACCAAAATGGAGCAATGAAAAGAGAAGAAGAAATAAGTTTTCCCAAAAAAAAAAAAAAAAAAAACGCTATCAAAATCAGCTTCATTCTTGCGTTAAGATCTAAACTCATATATACTTTACCAAAGCAAAAGTTTCATCATAATCAACACCATCTTCCTGAAGATTTCCCATAGTTACTAGTCACGCTTTATAACATTCAATTGATCCATCTGCATTATATTTCATACGATATGCCCACTTAGGTGCGAGAAATTTCTTGCCTGGAGGAGGATGTTCAAGTGTCCACGTTTCATATTCCCCAAGTGCATCAACTTCAAAACCCATAGCTTTCCTCCAAACTTCATCTTGAAAAACATCTCGGAATTACATTAGGTTCTTATCCAAGAGTAATAGCAGCAAAAAATGCAGCATGACTCCTTGAATTTGGTTAAATTACAAAGTCGAAAACACAGAGCAGAAAAAACAACAATGAAAATATAAACAGAGTAGGAAGGAGTATATAGAATTTTTAAGTGATGTCTCACTAAAACTAACTCTGCCTTCTATAAAGGTTTTCCTTTCCTTATTATATTAATAGTTGATAAAATGATAAACACTTTGTATGCCATAAGGACGATGTATCTTGAGTTTGAGTGTGTTGAGTCGTTTTGATGTTCTTGAGTCAGTTTGTTGGTGTTAGAGAGTTGTCGTAATGTATGGCTTGTATGATATCTCTAATTCAAGGCCCAATTTGGAGACCCATGAAACTACTAGGGTTGGGGGCAGTCCTGACTTTTCACCTTCTAACCTAACTAACAATGCACCCTATATATGAGAAAGACAAAGAGAATTAGAAGGGAGAGATCTGCAGCCACTTTCAGAACTAGATAGAGAGAGACGTGAGGAGGAAACTTCAACAGCTGTCGTTGCCGCTGCTCCCCTTCGCCGCCGAGGTTGTCCCACCCGAGCCGAAGTCTAGGCAAGGAGGAGAGTTAGTGAATAGAGTAGAGATCATAAGAGGAAGAAGAGAGAGTTAAGAGATCCACCCTAAATCCTAGCCTTTCACTTTGATATCTCTAAGGTAACAGCACAATTTATTAATCCTTAACCCCAGTAGGGTTTCTCACTCTCATATCTCCTTATTCGTTGCTAGATAATATGTGATGTTGATGATATTATTGTGTATTGTTGATGATGTGGTTGTCATTATGTGAGATTGAGTACTGGATGAATTTACTTAAATTCATGTGATAAGCAATGATGTAGGATGCTAAATATGTCCCTCACCTGCTAGATATGTCATGCACATGTTAATATGATGTTAGAATATAAAAAGTTAAGCAAAAGAGATATATGAAAGTGAAAGAAAAAAGGATAACGATAAAGAATAACATAAGTAGTTACATAAATGAATGGAACCCCGGATTGCATATGTTTTGAACTAAACATTTTTAAATTGGGATAAAACAAATTGATTTAACTACAGTAAATATATATACTTATGCATTTTTGTAAAAAAAATTGATCTCACTACAATTATATACTTATTGTGATCATGTATATATATATATATATGTTTAGGAGAACTTTAATCAATTCTTTAAGATCTACAGAAAGTAAGGAATATAGTCGAATATTTTGTTTTATTGATCGAATATCAGTAGCAAATAGCAAGACTCAGGACTCTATCAATCAATATGTTGAATCAAGCCGTGACAAAAGTGTATCATTGATAGTCTTGTAGTTTCTTGCTCTCACTCTCAATTTCGTATCCCTTGTACTCGTGTCTTGGTCTCCTTATTTACAGAGAACCACTCCTTATTCCTAGCCCTCGTGAGATTCGGGGTCAGTTGCTAGATTCTGTTTAGGATAAATTCCCTCGATATATTCGCAGACAACACCAAATCAGTCTCGATCTAAGCTCGTAAGATTCGTGTTGGTTTTGTTCGGTATCTTCTAAAATATTCTATTAGTTTTCCGATTTAGTCGGGTTTGCCAAGTTTACCTTTAATTTTATCTAATGCAATATCTACTTTATAATAACTACTACTATCATAATTCTGTATACGATATATATACACATTGGTATATACATACGTATAACTTAATTCCACTTTTGACTCAAAAAAGTATTGATAAAATAATACTCATTCTTCTAACTACTCTCTAAATTCTTATTAAGAAAATAGAGTCTAGAGAGAAACTGTTGGGTATAATTTTATCATTCAGTCTAATTGGATAAATTCCAAGGTAAATTTGGCAAACCCGACAGAATCAAAAAAAAAAAAAGAATATTCTAGATGATACTGAACAAGATCAACATGAATCTTACGAGATTAGATTGAAACATATTTGGTGTTATCTGCAAATATACCGCGCGATCATTTTTCGAAAGAGAATCTAGCAACCGACTCCAAATCTCAAAAGGGGTATGAATAAGGAGTGGTTCTCTATAAATAAGGAGGTCAAGACACAAGTACAATGGACAAGAAATCGAGAGTGAGAGCAAGAAACACAAAACTATCAGCGATCAATTTTTCTCACGGCTTGAGTCAATATATTTACTGATAGTGTCTTGAGTCTTGTTATTTGCTACCGATATTCGATAAATATAAACACAATATTCGACTATATTCCTTGTTTTCTGTAGATCTTAACAAATCGATTAAATTTCACCTAAACAATATATATAACTGAAAACCAAAAAACCATAAACAAAAACAAACAAAATGTGCAGAGTTTTAGTATTTTCTTCTGAAATTTCTTTTACATGTAAGATAAAAGAAATCTTAATTTAGATATTATGAACTTTTAGAAAGCATGAATAGAATACTAATCATAAAATTATAATTATCACTGGTTAACGAACTGAATAGGAATTATTAATTCTACTGAAAGAGAATATATTTTTTTTCTTCTTTAAAGGATTTTTTTTTTTTTTTAGTTTTTACAATGTTGGATCTATATGATTTTCATAGGGAACTAAGAACAAAATTTTACATTCATGATTTGAAAAAAAAATGAATATCAATTTAATTAGGTTACCAAAAACAATATACAAACATAAATCTACAACACATCAGAAGATAAATTAATATATGTGGGTCAAAAGAGAACCTAGTAGAAATATCATTGCAATAAATTATAGTCAATCAATCAATACCTTACCAAAACTTAGCGATAGTTTGACTAAATTAATATCTAATAAAATTTTTAAATATTGACTTAATGCATTGTTTGGTAAATATTTAAGAAATTTAATTAAATATTTAAATATAAAAATAAATCACTCACAAGTCTTGAAAAAATCACAACTTAGTTTTTGAGTATTGATGATTTACTCCGTCCGTCTTCGCGACCATGAGCTATACTTGGCAGTCTTAGACCCATTCCCAGAGAAAATACTACTTGTAATGATTTTAGTATCAATTGGGTTGTGATTTGTCTTAGTTTTTTATTATAGATATCAAAAATTTCATCTCCATGTTCTTATGAATTATATTGCTCAGCTCAGACTCATGTAATGTATTTAATTGTTAATAATTGATAACACTACGTGGTATCGCTCAGCTCCATATTTTTTTGTCGTGTTTGAGTTAGAAAATTTTGAGTTAGATTTTGCAGGATAACAAGGAATAATACAACAATATGTAAAATATACTGAATACCCTAACAGTCCCCCTCAAGTTGAAACGTGCCAAGTAGATAGTTGAATTGGTTCTATCCAAGAGCCTTAGTAAGAAGATCTGCAATTTGATCGTTTCTACATACATGAGAAGTCGCGATGTTGCGAGCCGTGATCTCACCAATTCTTCAACATAGATGGGAATATGAAGAAAAATAGAGCCACATACACGAGTAGACAGAAAATAGTCTTTCTGACATTGAAAAAACCATAGATGAGACGAGCATTAGATAGCTTAGTGAACCAGCAATGAGACGCCTGCTTCAAACCATACAAGGATTTATGTAACTTGCAAACAAGAGAAACATCAAATGGTTGAAAACCTCATGGGGGCTTCATATATAGTTCTTCCTCTAAGTCACTATGAAGGAAGGCATTGTGTACGTTCATTTGATGAAGTTCCCAATTCTTAGAAGACGCCACGCCAAGTAATATTCTAATAGTGCTCATCTTACCCACCAGAGCAAAAGTTTCATCATAATCAACGCCATATTCCTCAAGATTCCCCATAATTACCAATCGCGCTTTACAAACGTTCAATTGATCCATATTCCATCTGTATTATATTTGATATGATAGACCCACTTAGAGCTTTCTTGCATGGAGGAAGATGTTCAAGTGTCCATTTTTTATTTTCCTCAACTGTATCGACTTCAAAACTCATAGCTTTCCTCCAAACTTCATACTAAACAGCATCTCAGAAGTACATAGGTTCTTCACCAAGAGTAATAGCAGCCAAAAACGCAGCATGACTCCTTGAATTTGTTTAAATACAAAGTTGAAAACAACGATGAAAGTATAAAGAGAGTAGGAAGGAGTGCATGGAATTTGTAATGTATGTCTAACTAAAATTTATTCTGCCATCTATGAAGGTTTTCCTTTTATTTTCATATAAATAGTTGGTAAGATGATAAACACTTTTCTCTGGGATAAGGATGAGGTGTCTTGAGTTTGAGTGTGCTGAGAAGTATTGATGTTCTTGAGTCGGTTTGTTGGTGTTAGAGAGTTGTCGTAATGTATGACTTGTGTGATATCCCCCAACTAGTCATGGGCATTCGGGTTTCGGATCAAAATCGGGTCGGGTTTTCCAGTTTCAGATAATTCGGTATTATTACTCTTGTATCCGATCGGATAATTTATAATTTCGGATCAGATTAAGTTTGGGTATTGTATTTGGGTTTGAAATTTTTGGATCCCGATTAAAAAAAATTATCTAAAATTATCCGAAAAACCAAAATACCCAAAAAATCCGATAATATCCTAAATAAACAAGACATAATATCTAAAAATCCGAAAATAAATCCGGAAATAAATCCGGAAATAAATCTGAAACATCCAAAATATGTATATATATCTTATGTATATATAAGTATAATATTTATCTATTTAAGTATTCGGATATCTGAACGGGTTTCGGGTTTTACCCGATCTGAACTCTAACCAAAACTCATCTCATATGATCCGATCGGATAATTCGGTATATCCGAACTCGATCCGAATCCAAAATTTCGGGTCGGTGATTCAGGTTTGGATAATATGTCCAGGCCTACCCCCAACCCAAGGCCCAATCTAGAGGCCCGTGAAGCTATTAGGGTTGGGGGCAATCCTGCCTTTTTACCTTCTAATCTAACTAACAATGCATTCTATTTAAGAGAAAGAGAAGGAGAATTAGAACTTGCAGCCACTTTCAGAACAAGAAAGAGAAACGAGCGAGGTTGTCCCACCCAAGTTGAAGTCTAGGCAATGAGGAGATTTAGAGCAGAGAGACGAGAAGAAGAGGAAGAAGTGAGAGTGCAGAGATCCACCAGAAATCCTAGCCATTCGCTTCAATGTCTCTAAGGTTAGATCATGATCTGTTAATCCTTAAACCCAATAGGGTTCCTTACTCTCATATATCCAGATTTGTTGCTAGATAAGATGTGATGTTGATGATATTATTGTGTATGGTTGATGATGTGATTGTCATGATGTGAGATTGAGTCTTGGTGGAAATGATTTTGGATGCTAGATATGTCCCTAACCTGCTAGATCTGTCACTCACATGTTAATAGGATGCTAGAATATAAGAAGTTAAGCAAAAGAGATAAATTGGGATAAAGCAAAAGGATAAAAAAATAACATAAGTGGCTACAGAAATGAATGGAACCCCTGATGTGTTTTTGACTAAACATTTTTAAATTGGGATAAAAATTTTTTGATGTAACTACATTTACTATACTTACTTACGCATTTCTCTGTAAATATATATATACCTGATCAAAGTTAATATATTGGTCTAACTACAGTAAATATATATAGGCATGCCTTTAACCCTAATGTTTGTGGTGTGTATATATCTTCATTTTTTATTAATACACAATATTTAACAAGTTTTACCCACAATCTCACTCTTCTTAAACACAAAACATATCACTTCTTAAATTTCCACGCCCTAAAAATCTATATAAGAAGACACTTTGAAAAATTTATGTCAGATATATTCATTGCTCAAAGATTTTTAGTTAATATTGGTATATATCTCATTTATGTGGGATGTTTCTACTATGATTAGATAGTTTTGTGTGTGAAGTTGCTTCAAATACGTTTCCATGTCAAAGTTTTAAGTCTTGTTGCATATGTTTTACCTTATTATTCATATTAACCTTTAATGAAATAAGAAATTTAAAATTCAGTTTATAGCAAAACCTTTATATATATATATATATCTGAAAACCAAAATAACATAAACAAAAAAATAATTTGTAGAATTTGAGTATTTGAGTATTTGAAGTATTTTCTTCTGAAAAAACATTTACATGTTAAATGAAAGAAATCTAAATTTAGATATTTTTAGAAAACAATAATAGAAGACTAATCATAAAATTATAATTATCAATGGTTAACGAACTGGAAGAGAGTATATTTTTGAACTGGAAGAGAGTATAGTTTTCTTCTCTAAATGATATTTATTTATTTAGTTTATAATGAGTTTGATCTATAAGATATGCATGTATTTATAGGGAAATCAGACCAAAATTTTACATTTAAGATTCTAAAAATTTGAATATCAATTTAATTAGGTTACCAAAAACAATATACACAAATAAATCTACAACACATCAGAAGATTAATTAATAGTTGTGGGTCAAAATAGAACCTACTTGAAATATCATTGCAATAAATTATAGTTTCTAAATCAATACTTTACCAAAATTTAGCGATAGTTTGACTAAATATTTAATAAAAAAAATAATATCGACTTAGTGCATCGTTTTGTAAAATTTTTTAAAAAATTTCACTAAATATTTAGTCAAACTATCGCTAAGTTTTGGTAAGTTATTGATTTCACAAATAAAATTTTATTGCAATTTTATTTCTAGTAGGTTATCTTTTGACCCATATATATTAATTTATTTCTTGATATGCTGTAGATTTATATTTGTATATTGTTTTTGGTAACCTAATTAAATTGGTATCATAATTTTTCAAATCTAAAAAAAAATTAATGTAAATTTTGTTCTTATTTCCCAATAAATACATACATATCAAACTTAGTAAAAGAATAAGTAAATGACCATTGCACAATAGTCATAAACTGCAGACCTCTAATAGGATAACATCTTGGATTAATCTTGAAAGAAAAAAGAAATAAAGTAGACGTAAGAAAAACAATAAGGAAATAAAGTTTGAAATAAAATTCTAAAAAGGCAAGAATTAGATATTGTAAAACTGCCGACAAAAAACCTTATATAAGGAATCTTAGGGGGTATATTAGAGTGAGTATTTGGTGAGAATTGAGATTTAATTGCAAATCATCTATCTATCTACTAAACTATTAAAAAAGACCAAATCTTAAAGGGTGTTTCCAAACACTCTGAAAGTATAAACTTAAAAAATTTATGGTTAATCCTATATCCAAACACTCATAAAAAGAAATATTCATTCCAACAAAATTAAATTAAACACTTTATTTACATCTTTTTCTTTCTCCTCTTTATCATTTATTTCCTTATCTAATATTGCAATATTAATACTATGAATTATGATTCTCCTATCATATTTGTTAGATCTTATTTTCAAATTATTTAAAATTATTATATAATACATCTAATTAATAAAAAATTAAATTTTTTTCTCCATATATTGTGATTCAAAATTTAAAAAACGGACATATACTACTCAATTAAAGAAAAAAAAATGTGTTCAACATCTCACATTGACTAAAATTTTAGGCAATGGTTCAGAGTAATATTATAAAACACACAAAAATGATTTTAAATGCGAATGAGCAAAAAACTTAACTTATCATGCGTCCCAATTTTAAAAAAAAACTTCTTCAATTTTAAAAAAAAACTTCTTCAGTTTTATCCAGTTTATTAGTTGAAATAATTTAAAAGTCCCACATCGATTAAATTTTGTGTGCAACATTTCAAAGTCATATTATAAAAAGACCAAAATGATTTTAAATACAAATGTATTTAAAAATATCCGGTTTAATGCGGTACTTATTTAAAATAATTTGAAATAATATTTAAAATTTAAACTATTTATTCGGTTTAACTCTATTAAAATATTAAGTTTAAAATACTATTAATACTAAAACTATATAATATCGACTAATCAATAATATATATATATATATATATAACTACTTATTTATAATAAGAATAAATTATTTAGTAAAAGTTATTTTAAATACAAGTAGACTAAAAATTCTAAAATAATCAATCCGAAATGGATAATTATATAACAAGAAACTTGACTTATCATGCGTTCCAATTTTTTAAAAAAACTTATTCAGTTTTATCCAGTTTATTAGTTGAAATAATTTAAAAGTCCCACATCGATTAAATTTTGTGTGCAACATTTCAAAGTCATATTATAAAAAAGACCAAAATGATTTTAAATACAATGATCGATTATATGATGGAAAGTTCCCGACAAGTACGGGACAATACGGATTTTTATCCCAAAATGGGCAGGTTTAAGACAACGAGAACTGATCATAAAATATATAATAGGAAATATAATTAATATTTTTAATATTAGAACTACTTACCAAATATTAAAATGGGTTTAGATATGACTCACAATCACATATGATTGACAACTGTATTATTTTTTTTAGTTCAGATTAATTTAATATTTAATTCGGTTTGATTTGGTCTAAATTGTTTGAATGAGAGTATAAAACATCATTCATTTGATTTATGTTTGATGCAAATAACAAAAATTTGCTATTGTTACAGAGAAATAAAACAATTTGATGTTGAAAACATGTTAGATATATTATAAAAAATAAATAAACAAAAAAACTACAAATATATATGAACACAAATAAAAATATTTATAAAAATTATAAAAATCAAGTTAAAATTATACAAACAAAATAAAAATATTTATTAACAATAAAAAAATAAAAAATAAATATAATTTATATTTATACCGCGGGTACAAATCTAGTGTGTTATTGAAACATGAATTTCAAAATATCTTTTAAATTCCACTGTTATTGGATTAATGATTTTAAAATATACAATCAAATACACTGTTATTGAAAACGTTATTAGGATTTCATTTAAAAGTTTCAGCTGAGATTTGAGAGGAATTCTTAGTTAAAAATACAAAGACTCAATTCCCATACTTTTAGCTGAGAATTCAAAGAATTTAATAACAAAATTCCTACTTCACCAAAATTTAATCAAATCCTTTCAGAATTCATTAAAACTCAATTCTCACCAAATACTCACTCCAATATACCCCTTTAGTGTACACTTGTCTTGCTCATTCACTAAGATTCATGTCGACAACAACAGAGATCTTCTGCATCATAATCGTGGTAGCAACCTTCACGATTCTCTTGAGCACCTGCTCCGCTACGGTTTACAAAGTCGGAGATTCCGGTGGATTGACGGCGAAGGACGACACGTATTACAACTAGGTCGAAGGTAAGGAGTTCCACGTGGGAGATTCTCTTATCTTTGAATATGATCGCAACTTCAACGATGTCAGTATGTCACTCAAGTCTCTGACGCTTTAGAACTTGAGAACCACTCATGTCTTGGTCTCCTTATTTATAGAGAACCACTCCTTATTCCTAGCCCTCGTGAGATTCGGGGTCAGTTGCTAGATTATGTTTCAGATAAATTCCCTCGATATATTCACAGACAACACCAAATCTGTCTCGATCTAATCTCGTAAGATTCGTGTTGGTTTTGATCGGTATCTTCTAAAATATTCTATTAGTTTTCCGATTTAGTCGGGTTTGGCGAATTTACCTTTAATTTTATCTAATATAATATCTACTTTATAATAACTACTACTATCATAAATCTCTTTACGATATATATATATATATACACATTTGTATATACATACGTATAACGTAATTCCACTTTTGGCTCAAAAAAAGTATTGATAAAATAATACTCATTCTTCTAACTACTCTCTAAATTCTTACTAAGAAAATAGAGACTAGGGAGAAACTGTTGGGTATAATTTTATCATTAAGTCTAATTAGATAAATTTCGAGGTAAATTTGGCAAAACCGACAGAATCGAAAAAAATAATAGAATATTCTACAAGATACTGAACAAGATCAACATGAACTTTACGAGATTAGATTGAAACATATTTGGTGTTATCCGCAAATATCCCGTGCGATCATTTTTCAAAAGAGAATCTAGCAACCGATTCCAAATCTCAAGAGGAGTATGAATAAGAAGTGGTTCTCTATAAATAAGGAGGTCAAGACACAAGTACAAGTGAAACGACCTCACCCGATTTTTTTTTTTTTTTGCATTAAAATATTCATAAATATTAATTATCACACAAACACGACAATTCCAAATTATTCCAATTCAACATTCATTAAGACTCGCTTATTAAACTTAACAACAAAAAAAAACAACATCACGAGTCCTAATCATCCTCCTCCGCAACGCCTTGATTCCACGATCACACTTTAACTTTACCTGCATCCAAAACGAAGAGATGCATCAGTATTTAATAAATACTGAGTGGACGATCATCTCATCTACGAGCTATACACACAAGCAAGTAGAACCACGCAATGCCCGAACCAAACCGGACACGACACACAATGCTACAAACCAAAAATCACACCAAACACAACTGGATCGATCGATCCACCCTTACCCGGATCGACCAACCATCGATCATCACACTCGATCGATGACCGACGAACAGCTTGGGATCGATCGATCCCAACACTGGATCGATCGATCCAAGCCTCCTGCAACACACGGATTCGACTTCTACCAAGTCGAATTGCGGTAAGCAACCTCCAAAACACCACAAACTTGAATCCTAAAGATAATACAACATTCCCCAACTCAAGGACACAAGAAACAACCCAGAAAACTCTATGGATCTAACCAAATCTATCAAACAAGCATCAAAACCGAAATCAAGGCTCTATAAGCTTAGTCCAGCCCATGGTCACGCACTCACCTCGAATTCGGATTGATTGAAGCCACACGAAGCTTCTCCAGGCCAGCAAGAACCTCCACGCTCAAACCAAGATCTCTGAAACTCCTTTGAAACTTCCCAAAAAGCTCCCACTTCACAAACTCTTCCTTCTTCCTTTTAAACTCACAATTCCTTTCTTCCTTTCTCACTTCTTCACTTCCTTAGGCTCTCACTAACACTCCTTGAACCTCCAGAAGCAACCCCAATCGAAAAAAATGAAGGAGGAAGAAGAACGTGTTTAAATGGATGAAAAAGTCGACCAACCAACTCTGCCGACACAGGGATCGATCGTTCCTAGCCGGGATCGATCGTTCCTCTTTACAGCCGCAAAACAGCAATTGCCAACAAGATCGATCGATCCAGACCAAAATTACAACCAGCCAAAAAAAGATCACAATCGATCCGAAAATTGATTCTTGACCCCTTTTTGGGAGACGGGCGTTACAACAAGGGACAAGAACTCGAGAGTGAGAGCAAGAAACCACAAGACTATCAGCGATCAATTTTTCTCACGGCTTGAATCAATATATTTATTGATAGTGTCTTGAATCTTGTTATTTGCTACTGATATTCGATAAATATAAACACAATATTCGACTATATTCCTTGTTTTCTGTAGATCTTAACAAATTGATTAAATTTCACCTAAAACAATATATATAACTGAAAACCAAAAAACCATAAACAAAAACAAACAAAATGTGCAAAGTTTTAGTATTTTCTTCTGAAATTAAATATAAACACAATATTCGACTATATTCCTTGTTTTCTGTAGATCTTAACAAATTGATTAAATTTCACCTAAAACAATATATATAACTGAAAACCAAAAAACCATAAACAAAAACAAACAAAATGTGCAGAGTTTTCTTAATTTAGATATTATGAACTTTTAGAAAGCACGAATAGAATACTAATCATAAAATTATAATTATCAATGGTTAACGAACTGAACAGGAATTATTAATTCTATTGAAAGGGAATATATTTTTTTCTTCTCTAAAGGATTTTTTTTTTTAGTTTTTACAATGTTGGATCTATATGATATGCATGTATTCACAGGAACTAAAAACAAAATTTTACATTCATGATTTGAAAAAAAAATTGAATATCAATTTAATTAGGTTACCAAAAAAAAATTACAAACATAAATCTACAACACATGAGAAGATAAATTAATATATGTGGGTCAAAAGAGAATCTAGTAGAAATATCATTGCAATAAATTATAGTCAATAAATCAATACCTTACCAAAACTTAGCGATAGTTTGACTAAATATCTAATAAAAATTTTAAATAGTGACTTAATGCATCTCTTGTTTGGTAAATATTTAAGAAATTTAATTAAATACGTAAATATAAAAATAGATCACTCACAAGTCTTGAAAATATCACAACTTAGTTTTTGAGTATTGATGATTTATTCCGTCCGTCTTCGCGACCATGAGCTATACTTGGCAGTCTTAGACCCATTCCCCAGAGAAAACACTACTTGTAATGATTTTAGTATCAATTGGGTTGTGATTTTTCTTACTTTTTTATGATAGATATCAAAAAAATTCATCTCCATGTTTTTATGAATTATATTGCTCAGCTCAGATTCATGTAATGTATTTACTTGTTAATGATTGATAATACTACGTGGTATCGCTCAGCTCCATTTTTTTTTTTGTCGTGTTTAAGTTGGAAATTTTTGAGTTAGATTTTGCAGGATAACAAGGAATAATACAACAATATGTAAAATATACTGAATATCAAGTAGATAGTTGAATTGGTCCTATCCAAGAGCCTTAGTAAGAAGATCTGCCATTTGATAGTTTGTACATACATGAGAACTCGCGATGTTGCGAGCCGTGATCTCACCAATTCTTCAACATAGATGAGAATATGAAGACAAACAGAGCCACATACACGAGTAGACAGAAAATAGTCTTTCTGACATTGAAAAAACCATAGATGAGACGAGCATTAGATAGCTTAGAGAACCAGCAACGAGACGCCTGCTTCAAACCATACAAGGATTTATGTAACTTGCAAACAAGAGAAACAACAAATGGTTGAAAACCTCGTGGAGGCTTCATATATAGTTCTCCGTCTAAGTCACTATGAAGGAAGGCATTGTGTACGTTCATTTGATGAAGTTCCCAATTCTTAGAAGACGCCACGCCAATTAATATTCTAATAGTGCTCATCTTACCCACCAGAGCAAAAGTTTCATCATAATCAACGCCATATTCCTCAAGATTCCCCATAATTACCAATTGCGCTTTACAAACGTTCAATTGATCCATATTCCATCTGCATTATATTTGATATGATAGACCCACTTGGAGCTTTCTTGCATGGAGGAAGATGTTCAAGTGTCCATTTTTTATTTTCCTCAACTGTATCGACTTCAAAACTCATAGCTTTCCTCCAAACTTCATACTAAACAGCATCTCAGAAGTACATAGGTTCTTCACCAAGAGTAATAGCAGCCAAAAACGCAGCATGACTCCTTGAATTTGTTTAAATACAAAGTTGAAAACAACGATGAAAGTATAAAGAGAGTAGGAAGGAGTGCATGGAATTTGTAATGTATGTCTAACTAAAATTTATTCTGCCATCTATGAAGGTTTTCCTTTTATTTTCATATAAATAGTTGGTAAGATGATAAACACTTTTCTCTGGGATAAGGATGAGGTGTCTTGAGTTTGAGTGTGCTGAGAAGTATTGATGTTCTTGAGTCGGTTTGTTGGTGTTAGAGAGTTGTCGTAATGTATGACTTGTGTGATATCCCCCAACTAGTCATGGGCATTCGGGTTTCGGATCAAAATCGGGTCGGGTTTTCCAGTTTCAGATAATTCGGTATTATTACTCTTGTATCCGATCGGATAATTTATAATTTCGGATCAGATTAAGTTTGGGTATTGTATTTGGGTTTGAAATTTTTGGATCCCGATTAAAAAAAATTATCTAAAATTATCCGACAAACCAAAATACCCAAAAAATCCGATAATATCCTAAATAAACAAGACATAATATCTAAAAATCCGAAAATAAATCCGGAAATAAATCCGGAAATAAATCCGAAAATAAATCTGAAACATCCAAAATATGTATATATATCTTATGTATATATAAGTATAATATTTATCTATTTATGTATTTGGATATCTGAACGGGTTTCGGATTTTACCCGATCTGAACTCTAACCAAAACTCATCTCATATGATCCGATCGGATAATTCGGTATATCCGAACTCGATCCGAATCCAAAATTTTGGGTCGGTGATTCAGGTTTGGATAATATGTCCAGGCCTACCCCCAACCCAAGGCCCAATCTAGAGGCCCGTGAAGCTATTAGGGTTGGGGGCAATCCTGCCTTTTTACCTTCTAATCTAACAATGCATTCTATTTAAGAGAAAGAGAAGGAGAATTAGAACTTGCAGCCACTTTCAGAACAAGAAAGAGAAACGAGCGAGGTTGTCCCACCCAAGTTGAAGTCTAGGCAATGAGGAGATTTAGAGCAGAGAGACGAAAAGAAGAGGAAGAAGTGAGAGTGCAGAGATCCACCAGAAATCCTAGCCATTCGCTTCAATGTCTCTAAGGTTAGATCATGATCTGTTAATCCTTAAACCCAATAGGGTTCCTTACTCTCATATATCCAGATTTGTTGCTAGATAAGATGTGATGTTGATGATATTATTGTGTATGGTTGATGATGTGATTGTCATGATGTGAGATTGAGTCTTGGTGGAAATGATTTTGGATGCTAGATATGTCCCTAACCTGCTAGATCTGTCACTCACATGTTAATAGGATGCTAGAATATAAGAAGTTAAGCAAAAGAGATAAATTGGGATAAAGCAAAAGGATAAAAAAATAACATAAGTGGCTACAGAAATGAATGGAACCCCTGATGTGTTTTTGACTAAACATTTTTAAATTGGGATAAAAAAATTTTGATGTAACTACATTTACTATACTTACTTACGCATTTCTCTGTAAATATATATACCTGATCAAAGTTAATATATTGGTCTAACTACAGTAAATATATATAGGCATGCCTTTAACCCTAATGTTTGTGGTGTGTATATATCTTCATTTTTTATTAATACACAATATTTAACAAGTTTTACCCACAATCTCACTCTTCTTAAACACAAAACATATCACTTCTTAAATTTCCACGCCCTAAAAATCTATATAAGAAGACACTTTGAAAAATTTATGTCAGATATATTCATTGCTCAAAGATTTTTAGTTAATATTGGTATATATCTCATTTATGTGGGATGTTTCTACTATGATTAGATAGTTTTGTGTGTGAAGTTGCTTCAAATACGTTTCCATGTCAAAGTTTTAAGTCTGGTTGCATATGTTTTACCTTATTTTTCATATTAACCTTTAATGAAATAAGAAATTTAAAATTCAGTTTATAGCAAAACCTTAATATATATAAATATGAAAACCAAAATAACATAAACAAAAAAATAATTTGAATTTGAGTATTTGAAGTATTTTCTTCTGAAAAAACATTTACAAGTTAAATGAAAGAAATCTAAATTTAGATATTTTTAGAAAACAATAATAGAAGACTAATCATAAAATTATAATTATCAATGGTTAACGAACTGGAAGAGAGTATATTTTTGAACTGGAAGAGAGTATATTTTTCTTCTCTAAAGGATATTTATTTATTTAGTTTATAATGAGTTTGATCTATAAGATATGCATGTATTTATAGGGAAATCAGAACAATATTTTACATTCAAGATTCTAAAAATTTGAATATCAATTTAATTAGGTTACCAAAAACAATATACACAAATAAATCTACAACACATCAGAAGATTAATTAATAGTTGTGGGTCAAAATAGAACCTACTTGAAATATCATTGCAATAAATTATAGTTTCTAAATCAATACTTTACCAAAATTTAGCGATAGTTTGACTAAATATTTAATATAAAAAATTAATATTGACTTCGTGCATCGTTTTGTAAAACTTTTTAAGAAATTTCACTAAATATTTAGTCAAACTATCGCTGAGTTTTGGTAAGTTATTGATTTCACAAATAAAATTTTATTGCAATTGTATTTCTAGTAGGTTCTCTTTTGACCCATGAATATTAATTTATTTCTTGATATGCTGTAGATTTATATTTGTATATTGTTTTTGGTAGCCTAATTAAATTGGTATTATAATTTTTCAAATCTAAAAAAAATTAATGTAAAATTTTTGTTCTTATTTCCCAATAAATACATACATATCAAACTTAGTAAAAGAATAAGTAAATGACCATTGCACATTAGTCATAAACTACAGACCTCTAATAGGAAAACATCTTGGATTAATCTTGAAAGAAAAAGGAAATAAAGTAGACGTAAAAAAACAAAAAAAGGAAATAAAGTTTGAAATAAAATTCTAAAAAGGCAAGAATTATATATTGTAAAACTGCCGACAAAAAAACTTATATAAGGAATCTTAGCGTACACTTTTCTTGCTCATTCACTAAGATTCATGTCGACAACAACGAAGATCTTCTGCTTCATAGTCGTGGTAACAACCTTCACGGTTCTCTTGAGCAGCTGCTCTGCTACGGTTTACAAAGTTGGAGATTCTGATGGATGGACGGCGAAGGATGACACTTATTACAACTGAGTCGAAGGTAAGGAGTTCCTCGTGGGAGATTCTCTTGTCTTTGAATACGATCGCAACTTCAACGACGTCACTCAAGTCTCTGGCACTTTAGAACTTGAATTTTGTGACTCTTCTTCACCTAAAGCAGTTCACAACACTGGACACGATGTCGTGACCCTCAAGGAACTAGGGTACTACTACTTCATCAGCTCAAGTCAACGATGTCTTAGAAATCAGCGGTGATCTTGAATTCAAATCCCGCGACCCGACTTCTGCAGTAGCCGTACACAAGACAGGCCACGATCTCGTAAGGCTGACCGAACCAGGAGTCCATTATTTCATAAGCTCAAAGACAGGCCACTGTGAGGCTGGGCTTCAGCTTCCAGTAATGGTTGCAGCCAGTGTTCCGCTGTTGTCACCTATAGACCACCTCATAAGGTGGTTATGCACCTTGATACTCCATCATCACTAAGGATTGAGGTCAACTACTTAAGCATATGATACCTTCGTTTTAGATTTGGTTTGAGATTATGATACAAGATAGAGGGGATGGCTTCACAAGTTGGCGGTCGCTTCTCACTTGATGAAGAGGAGATGGTCGAAGATGGAGATCTAACACGATTGCGAGCGCTTCTCTCGTGTGGGATCGAAACTGAGGGATGATGATGGCGGATTGAGGTGCACCACAGAGTTGTGATTAATCTCTGATACAGCACAAACACTCTAGCTTGTTGAATCACTCAAACAAAGCAAGAGCAAGGACTTATTCTCTCAAGAACACTCAAAGAGAGCAAGAGAAGAAAACGGCGTTATTTTATTAATTCAAGGGTGAAAAATATTACACAGCTGCAGGGGGACTTTATAAGAGTCCATCAGCTAGCCCTAGGGCCAAATAAAAGAAATAAAACGCAGCTACAAAAGAAACAAAACGCAAAAACAAGAAATAAGGAAAACTAGTGTTTTTGACAAAATTAAACCAAATAAGGAAAACTACTTAAACGACTTCTTTCTCTTTAGCTGGGTCGTTTTGATGGAGTCCTTAGGTGTTGTTGACGCTGCTAGAACCTGCAAGGATGTTAAATATTGAATACAACTTACCTGGGCGAGTTTGTGATTGATTAGAGACTCCTTTATCCACTCCTCGTACGACTTGTTGACGCACTGGATCTTTGATGTAGTAGTTTTTATGGAGCTTCTCTTCCATGTCTTGATTACTCTCTGGGAGCTCTCCTACGTCCTTGATGCCTTGAGCTTGCTCTTGACTTGCTGGTTCTTCATTGGAGTCAAAACTTGTCTCGCACGCTTCTTGTATCTCCAATGCATTCTCTTGGCTTCTCGGGATCTTTTCACCTGCGAAAGAGGAGTCTATACCTGGGGTTTTCCCTAGGCTTAGTTGAGTGAATGCCTCAGAAAGCTCGTCCTCGCATGTATTAGTCTTGGACCTGTTAGCTTCTCCCATCTCTAGAGAATTCACAATGTCTTGTACGGCTAAGTTGAACCTTCTCCAGAGTTGTTTGGACTTAGAGCGTGTCATAGGACCTTCCCTAACCTCTGGTACAATATATGAGTCATCTTCTTTCTCACTAGGGTCGATGTCCGCATCATTCCCTCCCTCTTGAAAAGGTTTTGTCCTCAAAACTGTTCCTCCTACATCACAAGAAGATAAATCAGCAACATTAAAGGTATGTGACATTTTAAACTCACCTGGCAGCTCTAGACGGTAAGCATTATCATTGATCTTCTCGAGTATTTTGAATGGGCCGTCGCCTCTTGGTGCCAGCTTGGAAGCTCTTTGCTTTGGGAACCTCTCCGGCCTCATATGTAACCAGACCCAATCTCCTGGTTCAAACAACATTTCTTTCCTCCTTTGATCAGCCTTGCGCTTATTATCTTCGGCTTTCTTCTCCAAATTCTCCTTTGCTTTAATGTGTAGCTTCTGGATGATTTCTCCACGTCTCAAACCATCTTGATTAACCTGTTCTATCTGTGGCAAAGAAACTAAATCCACTGGAGACAAAGGGTTAATTCCATAGACTATCTCAAAAGGAGATAGTTTTGTGGCCGAGTGAACAGCCCTGTTATAAGCAAACTCAACAAAAGGAATACAATCAAGCCAAGTCTTCATATTTTTACCAAGAGTAGCTCTAAGTAAAGTTGAGAGAGTTCGGTTTACCACTTCGGTTTGCCCATCCGTTTGGGGATGACAAGTCGTAGAGAACAAAAGCTTAGTACCTAACTTTCTCCATAGGGTCCTCCAAAAATGTCCTAGAAACTTGGTGTCACGATCAGAGACTATGGTCCTTGGTATCCCATGTAGACGCACCACTTCCTTAAAGAATAAATCTGCTATTTGGCTGGCATAATTGGTCTTGTCACATGGGATGAAGTGAGCCATCTTAGAGAATCGGTCCACAACAACAAAGATAGAATCCTTATGCCTAATCTTTGGCAACCCTAAGACAAAATCCATGGAAATATCTACCCAAGGGGCGTTAGGAATAGGTAAAGGTAAGTAAAGACCATGAGGATGTAACCTGGATTTCGCTTTGTGGCAGTCAATGCATCGGGAGCAAAACCTTTCGACGTCTTTCTTGAGGTGAGGCCAAAAGAAATGCTCCATGACTACAGCAAGGGTCTTGTCTACTCCGAAGTGTCCCATTAGGCCTCCACCATGTGCCTCACTAAGTATCAAGTCGCGCATAGATCCTTGGGGTATGCACAGCCGTTTGTCTTTGAAAAGGAACCCATCTTGTATGTAGAATGCTTTGTAAACTCCTTGGCCCGGTCCTTGATAACACTCTCCTAGCTCCGGATCATCCTTATACAGTTCCTTGATGTGCTCAAAACCCATTATCTTGGCCTCCATAGTGGATATAAGAGCATACCTTCTAGACAAAGCATCCGCTACAACATTCTCCTTACCTTTCTTGTACTTGATCACGTAGGGGAATGTTTCTATGAATTCGAGCCACTTGGCATGTCTCCTCTTAAGTGAAGTCTGGCCCTTGAGATGCTTCAGAGTTTCGTGATCAGTGTGAATGATGAATTCCTTGGACAACAAGTAATGCTGCCATGTTTCTAGAGCTCGGACTAAGGCATAAAGCTCCTTGTCATAAGTTGGATAATTCAGCGTAGCTCCACTCAACTTCTCACTAAAGAACGCTACGGGTTTCTTCCTTTGATGTAAAACAGCTCCAATCCCCAGCCCTGAAGCATCGCATTCTACTTCAAACATAACTTCAAAGTCTGGTAGCGCTAGAACCGGTGCTTGCGTGAGTCTTTCCTTCAGCGTGTTGAAAGACTGGTCTTGAGCTTCTCCCCATGAGAAAGGCACGTTTTTCTTGATCACAGCAGTCATTGGGGCCGCCACCGTGCTAAAATCCTTGACAAACCTCCGATAGAAGCTTGCTAACCCATGAAAACTTCGTACATGCCCAATAGATGTTGGCGTAGGCCACTCACGAATTGCCTTGATCTTCTCCTCATCCACTTGCAAACCCTGTTTACTTACTACAAAGCCTAAGAACACACACTTATCAGTACAAAATGTGCACTTCTTTAGGTTGGCATAAAGGCCTTCCCTCCGAAGCGTTTTCAAAACTAACTCTAAATGCTTGATATGATCAGAATAGCATTTACTATAAATAAGTATGTCATCAAAGTAGACAACAACGAATTTACCAATGAAAGACCTTAGAACCTGGTTCATTAGACGCATGAAGGTGCTGGGGGCGTTTGTTAGCCCAAATGGCATGACTAGCCACTCGTAGAGACCTTGCTTCGTCTTGAAAGCAGTCTTCCACTCATCCCCTTCTCTCATTCTAACCTGGTGGTATCCACTCTTTAAATCAATTTTTGAGAAGATGATCGCACCACTTAGCTCGTCCAGCATGTCATCAAGCCTCGGAATTGGATGTCGGTATTTGATGGTAATATTGTTGATAGCACGACAGTCCACACACATCCTCCAAGTACCGTCCTTCTTTGGAACCAAGAGGACTGGTACCGCACAGGGGCTGAGACTCTCTCTGATGTAGTCTTTCTCCATTAGCTCTCGGACTTGTTTCTCTAGCTCCTTAGACTCTTCCGGGTTCATTCGGTATGCCGGCTTGTTAGGTAGGGGAGAGCCTGGCACGAGATCAATCTGATGCTCTATTCCACGGATAGGGGGAAGTCCTGGTGGTATCTCCTCCGGGAATATGTCTTTGTATTGATTCAAAACTGATTGTATCTCCGCGGGAACCTCCACTTCACCTATACCTGAACTTAGACATTCTTTGAAAACCATTAGAAGCACGGTGCCTTTGGCACACACGGTTTTATGGACATCACTAGAACTTATATAAAGACTAGAATTCCTTACCTCTTCCTCTTTATTCATGTGCTTTTGCAACTCATGAACTTCTGATGGACTAAGAGGGGCAAGATTAAACTTACGATCATTGTGAGTGAAGGAGTAATGGTTTGTGCGTCCATCATGACTTGTGGCTCTATCATACTGCCATGGTCTTCCAAGGAGAAGATGTCCGGCTCTCATAGGAACAACATCACAAACAACGTGGTCTTGCATTTTTTTAAGTCGTCGGAAATCCGTCGGAAATCCGTCAGAAATTCCGACGGATTTCCGACTGACTTCTGACCGTCGGAAATCCGTCGGATATCCGTCAGAAATTCCGACGGATTTCCGACTGACTTCGGACCGTCGGATATCCGTCAGAAAATTCCGACGGATTTCCGACGGATAGAACCACCGGCCATTTCCGACGGATTTTCGACGGAATAGTCGGCGATCGTCGGAAATCCGTCGGAAAATATGAACGTTAAAAGAGCCGTTGGTATCGCAGGTTACCGTTGTATTGTGCTGTTACATTCTGACGGATTTCCGACGGATTTCCGACGGAAGCGAGTTTATAAATATGTTTCCACACTCTTCATTTCATTTTACTCTAATTCCATCTCTCTCTCTATTTTCTTATGATTTTCATGCGATTATAAACAAAAAAAAGTGGAAAGATGTCTAGATATTTTCGATCATGGATGGACGAACCAATGATGAATTCGGAGACGAACCTCTTAAACGAGGAATATGCACGAGGCATAGTCGAGTTCATGAAATTGGCTGGAAATCAACCGCGTGTACTTAAATCAGGTAAGTTGAAATGTCCATGTTCAATTTGTAGAAATTCTCGTAATGTTGCGGTAGAGATAGTTTGGCATCACTTGTATACCAATGGATTTACGCCGGGTTATAAGATTTGGTATCTACATGGGGAAACAAATTATGATCATGGTAGTAGTAGTAGTGGACCAACAGTCTCGGAATTTGTAGGAGATAGAACGGAAGTAGATGTAGGTGTAGGCACCGTAGAGATGGTAAATGATGCGTTTAGAGAGAATGTACAGTATGGCAGTGAAGAGAGAGATAGGTTTGAAGAACCTAATTTAGAAGCAGGAAGATTTTTTGGTATGTTAGACGCATCAAAGCAGCCACTTTATAAGGGGTGTAGAGAAGGTCATTCGCCTTTATCATCTGCCACTAGATTGATGACGATTAAGACGGACCACAATTTGTCAGAGGAGTGTGTTGATGCGATAACAGACTGGGCGAAAGATTTATTGCCTGAAGATAATCTTTTACCCGCATCGTACTACGAGGTACAGAAACTTGTAGCTGGTCTTGGTTTGCCGTATAAGGTGATAGATGTGTGCATCGACAATTGTATGCTATATTGGAGAGAAGATGAAAACCGTAACAGCTGTCGATTTTGTCGCAAACTGCGGTATCAGGAAACGAGTGGTCGAGTTCCAATTCCATATAAACGTATGTGGTATTTACCAATAACAGATAGATTAAAGAGGTTATATACATCTCAGCGTACTGCAGAGCAAATGAGATGGCATGGAGAGCATCGTCAAGATGGAGATATTACACATCCTTCAGACGCAGAGGCGTGGAAACATTTTCAGTCTACCTATCCGGATTTTGCGTACGAGCGCCGGAATGTGTACCTCGGGTTATGCACAGATGGTTTTAACCCATTTGGGAAGCATGGAAGGAAGTATTCGTTGTGGCCTGTAATTGTAACTCCTTACAATTTGCCTCCATCTCTGTGTATGCGTCGAGAGTTTTTGTTTCTCTCCATTCTTGTTCCTGGCCCAGATCATCCGAAGAGATCACTCGATGTATTTCTCCAGCCATTGATTTATGAGTTACAAATGCTATGAGAGCATGGTGCTGAAGCCTACGATGTTTCATGCCAACAAAATTTTAACATGCGTGCGGTTCTTATGTGGACCATAAGCGATTTTCCAGCATATGGTATGTTATCTGGATGGACAACTCATGGGAGATTATCATGCCCGTATTGCCAAGACAACACTGATGCATTCCAACTTAGAAACGGAAGAAAGAGTTGTTGGTTTGATTGTCATAGAAGGTTTCTACCGAGTGATCATCCGTATCGTCGGTCTAGAACATTGTTTACGAAGTCTAAGAAAGTGTTTGATGCGCCACCTCCTGAGATAGACGGATATACTTTATTAGAACAATTGAGAGATTTTGGTGCTGATAGGACTCCTGACTGTGGGGGTAATGGACATGAAGTTGTGTACGGTGCCGGTGAAGTTCATAACTGGCACAAGAAGAGTATTTTTTGGGATCTGCCTTACTGGAAGACCCATTTATTGCGGCACAATCTAGATGTGATGCACGTTGAGAAAAACTTCTTTGAGAACATCATGAACACTGTCTTAAACGTCAAAGGGAAGACGAAAGACAATATCAAATCTATATTAGACTTGGCCGATATTTGCGATAGGGCTTTTCTTGAAGTTCAGCCGGATGGTAAATACATATTTCCTCCGTACGGGTTGCAAGGAGATAAGAAAAGGGAATTTTTTGATTGGATTCGCGATGATGTCAAATTCACCGATGGATACGCATCAAATCTGCGTAATTGCATAGATTATGGAGAAGAGAAATTTACAGGAATGAAGAGTCATGATTGTCATGTTGTGATGCAGCGGCTTCTTCCTTTCGCTTTTGCCCATCTTCTTGATCCAGATGTCTACCAAGCAATTGCAGGAGTTGGTTCTTTCTTTCGAGATTTATGCACAAGAACACTTACTGTTGACGGAATCCGAAACTTAGAGGTCAATATCCCCGTGATCCTTTGTAACCTTGAAAAGATATTTCCGCCATCTTTCTTTGATGTGATGGAACATCTTCCTATCCACCTCCCACGAGAAGTTGCACTAGGAGGCCCAGTTCAATACCGTTGGATGTATCCTTTTGAGCGGTATATGTTTCATCTGAAGAAAAAGGTTAAAAATTAAGTAAAGTAGAGGGATCTATTGTCGCACAGAGCCTCAACGAAGAAGCGTCACAGTTTGCTGAATATTACTTCCCATCCGAAGTTCGTACAAAGAGTAGACGTCCTGGTCGCCATGATGATCGTAATGAGAGAGCGATTTATCCCATCGTAGTTCCTGAGTTGTTTTCCCAAGTTGGTCGAGTGAGTGGAAAAAGCAAGACACGCACATTATCACAACAAGAGTTTAAACACTTGCATACGTATATCCTAACAAATTGTGAGGAAATTGCGAAATATGAAAGGTAAAAAACTTTATTTATGACAATGTATACATATATTCGAATATATTATATTTAATTTATTAACTTTCATACAAATGTGGTTTTCGTACAGGATTTACATGGCATTAATACGCGGGTGGTTTGTGGATAAGTGAGAAGAAGAGCTGCAACAGCATAAAGAGGAAGATTTTATGACTTGGTTTAGGGAATTTTACGTAAGATTTAACAAAACCCTATTATTTTTAAATAAGTGTCAATGTCATTTATGTTAATTTCGGTTAATTTTTTTCCTAGGTTCCTGAAGGAATAAAGAGCGGAGCCACATTTCCCACATGGTTAATGGAATTTGTTAGTGGTCCAATCTACCTTGCAAAGTCTTATCCTAGGTATTGCAGTCGGGGATATGGGTTTAGGATTCATGACGAAAGAAGGACAAGACCATCTGCAGATTATGGTGTTTCTGTGAAGTCTGGTAATGATGTTTACTGCGGCATTCTTCAGGAAATATTGGAAGTTAAGTACCCAGGAATGTTAGACTTGAGGTGCATTGTTTTTAAGTGTGATTGGTATGATCCAGTACTTGGTCGTGGTGTTGTCGTGGACCAATTTGGTGTTACTTCTGTTAACACAAATCGGAGACTACAACATTATGATCCATTCATTCTAGCGTCACAAGCAGATCAGGTTTGGTTCAATTAAATGTTGTGTTTTTACTAATTTTTATGTTTAGTTCAGCGGTTCCTTACGAAAATTTCTGTATTTCTTTATAGGTGTGCTACATTCGTTACCCTCGCATAACACGGCGGTCAGATCCTTGGGTCACAGTTACTGCAATAAGCCCTAGAGGAAGAATTTATGGAGTTTCTCAACACGATGCCATGCAGCCAAGCATAAGTACTCCAATGGATCCAGTTGCGGCCTCTACTGGTGTCGATCTTGTGGTTGATTTCACACAAATCGGTATAGTTCATTCCGAGTCAGAAGAAGAACAAGGAGAATTTTATGACGATACAGACTCAATTACATCTGAAGGATCAACATCATCAGAGGAAGACGAACAAGGAGAATAACAAGGAGAATAAAAAAATATGTTGCAAAAATAATAAATTTGTACAATGAACTACGGTGTGGCTTGATCCCGATATGGGTACGTAGGCAGCTCTAATCGAGCGCAGCTATTTAACAAAAATAATTTATTCATTTTTAACAATATTCAAATACAAAATAAATGTTATAAAATAAATATGTATTAATTTAAAAACATGTTTTAAATCATATAATGTGAATATTTAAATCCAAAAATGTCAATATATAGTATAATCCTTTATTGTTTTAAATCTTATAATGTGAATATATATATCTCTTTTGATGTTTTACTAATTAGTAAACATGGTTCAATGGCTTAACAAAAATAATTTATTCATTTTTAACAATATTCAAATACAAAATAAATGTTATAAAATAAATATGTATTAATTTAAAAACATGTTTTAAATCATATAATGTGAATATTTAAATCCAAAAATGTCAATATATAGTATAATCCTTTATTGTTTTAAATCTTATAATGTGAATATATATATATCTCTTTTGATGTTTTACTAATTAGTAAACATGGTTCAATGGCTTAACAAAAATAATTTATTCATTTTTAACAATATTCAAATACAAAATAAATGTTATAAAATAAATATGTATTAATTTAAAAACATGTTTTAAATCATATAATGTGAATATTTAAATCCAAAAATTTCAATATATAGTATAATCCTTTATTGTTTTAAATCTTATAATGTGAATATATATATCTCTTTTGATGTTTTACTAATTAGTAAACATGGTTCAATGGCTTAACAAAAATAATTTATTCATTTTTAACAATATTCAAATACAAAATAAATGTTATAAAATAAATATGTATTAATTTAAAAACATGTTTTAAATCATATAATGTGAATATTTAAATCCAAAAATGTCAATATATAGTATAATCCTTTATTGTTTTAAATCCTATAATGTGAATATATATATCTCTTTTGATGTTTTACTAATTAGTAAACATGGTTCAATGGCTTAACAAAAATAATTTATTCATTTTTAACAATATTCAAATACAAAATAAATTTTATAAAATAAATATGTATTAATATAAAAACATGTTTTAAATCATATAATGTGAATATTTAAATCCAAAAATGTCAATATATAGTATAATCCTTTGTTGTTTTTAATCCTATAATGTGAATATATATATATATCTCTTTTGATGTTTAACTAATTACTAAACATGGTTCAATGGCTTAAAGTGTATAAACTATCCTAGAGGGCTGCAGTTCGACCCTCAGGAGTGTCAAAATAAATAAACTTGTTTCCGACGGATTTCCGACGGAATTCGTGAGGATCCGTCGGAAATCCGTCGGAAAAACCGACGAATTTCCGACGGAATCAATGGATCCCAATGCCGCAGGTTAATAAACCAATGCCGCGTGTTAATAAATGTAAGTATATTCCGACGGATTTCCGACGGAATAGCCGTCGGAAATCCGTCGGAATACGCGAATAAATAAACTTTTTTTTATTCAAGTTTTAATTCATTTTCAATTTTTAGTCAACTTTTTTATTGCTTCCGCAGGCTATTCCGAGGTCTAAAGGCCGGTATTATGGTCTTCCCGACGATACTTCATCCTCCATTACGTCACGCTATTACGGAGGTTCTCACGGCCCACATTTAGAAGCTAAAGTGGAGGAACTCGAGACTACGGTGCAACGCCTCACAGAGGAAAACCAAGCGATGGCGGCTAGGATGGAAGCATTCATGGCTCAATACCCACCACCACCACCTTAGATCTTGTTTATGTTTTTTTAAATTATTTGTTAGAAACCACTTTATGTTTAATATTTTCTGTTGTTTTAATTTTTATTTCGAATAATTTAATATTAAAGTTTTATGTTTTTTTCTATTTTAAAAACAAATTAGAATATTATTATTTTTCAAGTATGTGAATTTTTTAATTATTATAAATATTAATTAAATACCGGTTCTTAAGTGACAATCGATATTTTGATTAATATATTATAAACTTATCATTCAAACCAATATGAATATAACATAATACAAAAACAATTCAATTGAAACGGTTAAAAAAAAGCCATGAAACCCCAAACTGTCGGAAATCCGTCGGAAATTTCCGACGGATTTCCGACGGATTTGGGCAAACCGTCGGAACTTTCCGACGGATTTCCGACAGTTTGGGGTTTCATGGCTTTTTTGACAAATTTTACACAATAAACCTCAAACAACTAATTATATTATAATATTATTAGATATAACACAATTTAAACTTAGTATTTAGGTTAAATTATTGTTTTCAAGATTTTGGAATGATTTACACTTAAGTTCTACAAAATGAAATGTATACTTTAACTTGCATGTTTACTAGTTCCTAAGTATAAATCTTAATTTTGATAAATTCTTATAAACGGAGGTGAATATTGTAAACTTATCATTGAAATCATTAATAAACCACACTACAAACACATTCCAATTGAAACGAATCGAAAAAAACTCACGAAACCACAAACTATCGGAAATCCGTCGGAAATTTCCGACGGATTTCCGACGGGTTTAGGGAAACACGTGTTGGTGTTTAAGGTTTTTCTGACAAAAGTAATAACATATATTTTTCTCAAGTCCGTCGGAAATCCGTCGGAAATTTCCGACGGATTTCCGACGGACAGTGAAATTTTCGCAAAATCAAACGTTTTCGTGTCCCGCGTTAGTTGAATTTTACGAAATAATTTCTAAAGTCCGTCGGAAATCCGTCGGAAGTTCCGACGGATTTCCGACGGACTGTGAAATTTTGGCACAATCAAACGTTTTCGTCTCCCGCGTTAGTTGAATTTTACGAAATAATTTCAAACATTCCGACGGATTTCCGACGGACTTTCCGTCGGAAAATTCTGTTTATAAGCGCGACCTCACTCGAAAAATCAGAGTGAATGAGAGTGAATGTTAGATTTAGGTGAAGTTATAGGTTTTCAAAGTTAGATTTAGGTTTGGAATGTTAGATTTAGGTTTGGAATGTTAGATTTATGTTTTAAATGTTAGTTTTAAGTTATAAATGTTAGTTTTAGGTTTGGAATGTTAGTTTTAAGTTTTGGAATGTTAGATTTAGTTATTGTGAAGTTAGAGATGGGATTTGAATCTTAGTTTTAGGTTTGGAATCTTATATTTAGATTTTAGAGTGTTTGATTTAGGTTTTCAATGTTAGATTTTAGGTTTTGAATGTTAGTTTTAGGATAAAAATGTTATATTTTAGATTTTGCAATGTTAGATTTAAGGTTTTCAATGTTAGATTTAGGTTTATAATGTTAGTTTTAGGATAAAATTCTTAAATTTATATTTTGGAATGTTAGATTTAGGTTTTCAATTAACATATTTAGGTTTGGAATTTTAGTTTTAGGATAATAATGTTATATTAAGATTTTCGAATGTTAGATTTAAGTTTTGAATGTTAGATTTAAGTTTGGAATTTTAGATTTAGGATAATAATGTTAGATTTAGGTTTTGTAATTAGATTTAGGTTTGAAATGTTTCTTTTAGGTTTCTAATGTTTAGTTTTAGGTTTGGAATGTTAGATTTAGATTTTGGTTTTTAATGTTAGTTTAAGGTTTATAATGTTAGTTTTAGGATAAAATTATTAGATTTATATTTTGGAATGTTAGATTTAGGTTTTCAATTAACATATTTAGGTTTGGAATTTTAGTTTTAGGATAATAATGTTATATTAAGATTTTCGAATGTTAGATTTAAGTTTTGAATGTTAGATTTAAGTTTGGAATTTTAGATTTAGGATAATAATGTTAGATTTAGGTTTTGTAATTAGATTTAGGTTTGAAATGTTTATTTTAGGTTTCTATAATGTTTAGTTTTAGGTTTGGAATGTTAGATTTAGATTTTGGTTTTTAATGTTAGTTTAAGGTTTGTAATGTTAGTTTTAGGATAAAATTATTAGATTTATATTTTGGAATGTTAGATTTAGGTTTTCAATTAACATAATTTAGGTTTGGAATTTTAGTTTTAGGATAATAATGTTATATTAAGATTTTCGAATGTTAGATTTAAGTTTTGAATGTTACATTTAAGTTTGGAATTTTAGATTTAGGATAATAATGTTAGATTTAGGTTTTGTAATTAGATTTAGGTTTGAAATGTTTATTTTAGGTTTCTATAATGTTTAGTTTTAGGTTTGGAATGTTAGATTTAGATTTTGGTTTTTAATGTTAGTTTAAGGTTTGAAATCTTATATTTAGATTTTCGATTGTTAGATTTAAACTTTGATTTGTATATTTATATAGGATATTTGTAAATTTTTTTTTTTTTTTTTTCAATATTTGAGAATTAATTTTTTAATTTTTGAATTTTTAATTATATAAAATATGAATTTTGTAATTGGTTTAAATTTTTACTATTAATATTAATTTCATTTCTATATTTTTAAATATTTATTAAATTGTTTTGCATTTTAAATAAAATTTTTTTTAATTAAAATTCAGAATATATAATTATTTATTAAATAATTTTTTTTTTATTATAATTTAGCCAATCCGTCGGAAATCCGTCGGTCAATCCGTCGGAAATATTCCGACGGATTTCCGACGGAATGATGAAACGACTAAACCGACGGATTCCCGATGGCTCGCCGGAACACGTAAACCGACGGATTCCCGACGGCTTGCCGGAACCGGAAAACCGACGGATTTTCGACAGATTTCTGATTCATATTATCCGTCGGAAATCCGTCGGAAATACCGACGGATTTCCCATTTCCGACGAGATAGAAGCGACGGACGAATCCGTCGGAAATCCGTCGGTATTGGCCAATTCCGACGGATTCCCGACGGATTTGGCCGTCAATTTCTCGCCAGTTTTCTTGTACTGGAATCTAGTAGAAATATCATTGCAATAAATTATAGTCAATAAATCAATACCTTACCAAAACTTAGCGATAGTTTGACTAAATATCTAATAAAAATTTTAAATAGTGACTTAATGCATCTCTTGTTTGGTAAATATTTAAGAAATTTAATTAAATACGTAAATATAAAAATAGATCACTCACAAGTCTTGAAAATATCACAACTTAGTTTTTGAGTATTGATGATTTATTCCGTCCGTCTTCGCGACCATGAGCTATACTTGGCAGTCTTAGACCCATTCCCCAGAGAAAACACTACTTGTAATGATTTTAGTATCAATTGGGTTGTGATTTTTCTTACTTTTTTATGATAGATATCAAAAAAATTCATCTCCATGTTTTTATGAATTATATTGCTCAGCTCAGATTCATGTAATGTATTTACTTGTTAATGATTGATAATACTACGTGGTATCGCTCAGCTCCATTTTTTTTTTTGTCGTGTTTAAGTTGGAAATTTTTGAGTTAGATTTTGCAGGATAACAAGGAATAATACAACAATATGTAAAATATACTGAATATCAAGTAGATAGTTGAATTGGTCCTATCCAAGAGCCTTAGTAAGAAGATCTGCCATTTGATAGTTTGTACATACATGAGAACTCGCGATGTTGCGAGCCGTGATCTCACCAATTCTTCAACATAGATGAGAATATGAAGAAAAACAGAGCCACATACACGAGTAGACAGAAAATAGTCTTTCTGACATTGAAAAAACCATAGATGAGACGAGCATTAGATAGCTTAGAGAACCAGCAACGAGACGCCTGCTTCAAACCATACAAGGATTTATGTAACTTGCAAACAAGAGAAACAACAAATGGTTGAAAACCTCTTGGAGGCTTCATATATAGTTCTCCGTCTAAGTCACTATGAAGGAAGGCATTGTGTACGTTCATTTGATGAAGTTCCCAATTCTTAGAAGACGCCACGCCAATTAATATTCTAATAGTGCTCATCTTACCCACCAGAGCAAAAGTTTCATCATAATCAACGCCATATTCCTCAAGATTCCCCATAATTACCAATTGCGCTTTACAAACGTTCAATTGATCCATATTCCATCTGCATTATATTTGATATGATAGACCCACTTGGAGCTTTCTTGCATGGAGGAAGATGTTCAAGTGTCCATTTTTTATTTTCCTCAACTGTATCGACTTCAAAACTCATAGCTTTCCTCCAAACTTCATACTAAACAGCATCTCAGAAGTACATAGGTTCTTCACCAAGAGTAATAGCAGCCAAAAACGCAGCATGACTCCTTGAATTTGTTTAAATACAAAGTTGAAAACAACGATGAAAGTATAAAGAGAGTAGGAAGGAGTGCATGGAATTTGTAATGTATGTCTAACTAAAATTTATTCTGCCATCTATGAAGGTTTTCCTTTTATTTTCATATAAATAGTTGGTAAGATGATAAACACTTTTCTCTGGGATAAGGATGAGGTGTCTTGAGTTTGAGTGTGCTGAGAAGTATTGATGTTCTTGAGTCGGTTTGTTGGTGTTAGAGAGTTGTCGTAATGTATGACTTGTGTGATATCCCCCAACTAGTCATGGGCATTCGGGTTTCGGATCAAAATCGGGTCGGGTTTTCCAGTTTCAGATAATTCGGTATTATTACTCTTGTATCCGATCGGATAATTTATAATTTCGGATCAGATTAAGTTTGGGTATTGTATTTGGGTTTGAAATTTTTGGATCCCGATTAAAAAAAATTATCTAAAATTATCCGACAAACCAAAATACCCAAAAAATCCGATAATATCCTAAATAAACAAGACATAATATCTAAAAATCCGGAAATAAATCCGGAAATAAATCCGAAAATAAATCTGAAACATCCAAAATATGTATATATATCTTATGTATATATAAGTATAATATTTATCTATTTATGTATTCGGATATCTGAACGGGTTTCGGGTTTTACCCGATCTGAACTCTAACCAAAACTCATCTCATATGATCCGATCGGATAATTCGGTATATCCGAACTCGATCCGAATCCAAAATTTTGGGTCGGTGATTCAGGTTTGGATAATATGCCCAGGCCTACCCCCAACCCAAGGCCCAATCTAGAGGCCCGTGAAGCTATTAGGGTTGGGGGCAATCCTGCCTTTTTACCTTCTAATCTAACTAACAATGAATTCTATTTAAGAGAAAGAGAAGGAGAATTAGAACTTGCAGCCACTTTCAGAACAAGAAAGAGAAACGAGCGAGGTTGTCCCACCCAAGTTGAAGTCTAGGCAATGAGGAGATTTAGAGCAGAGAGACGAGAAGAAGAGGAAGAAGTGAGAGTGCAGAGATCCACCAGAAATCCTAGCCATTCGCTTCAATGTCTCTAAGGTTAGATCATGATCTGTTAATCCTTAAACCCAATAGGGTTCCTTACTCTCATATATCCAGATTTATTGCTAGATAAGATGTGATGTTGATGATATTATTGTGTATGGTTGATGATGTGATTGTCATGATGTGAGATTGAGTCTTGGTGGAAATGATTTTGGATGCTAGATATGTCCCTAACCTGCTAGATCTGTCACTCACATGTTAATAGGATGCTAGAATATAAGAAGTTAAGCAAAAGAGATAAATTGGGATAAAGCAAAAGGATAAAAAAATAACATAAGTGGCTACAGAAATGAATGGAACCCCTGATGTGTTTTTGACTAAACATTTTTAAATTGGGATAAAAAAATTTTGATGTAACTACATTTACTATACTTACTTACGCATTTCTCTGTAAATATACATATACCTGATCAAAGTTAATATATTGGTCTAACTACAGTAAATATATATAGGCATGCCTTTAACCCTAATGTTTGTGGTGTGTATATATCTTCATTTTTTATTAATACACAATATTTAACAAGTTTTACCCACAATCTCACTCTTCTTAAACACAAAACATATCACTTCTTAAATTTCCACGCCCTAAAAATCTATATAAGAAGACACTTTGAAAAATTTATGTCAGATATATTCATTGCTCAAAGATTTTTAGTTAATATTGGTATATATCTCATTTATGTGGGATGTTTCTACTATGATTAGATAGTTTTGTGTGTGAAGTTGCTTCAAATACGTTTCCATGTCAAAGTTTTAAGTCTGGTTGCATATGTTTTACCTTATTTTTCATATTAACCTTTAATGAAATAAGAAATTTAAAATTCAGTTTATAGCAAAACCTTAATATATATAAATATGAAAACCAAAATAACATAAACAAAAAAATAATTTGAATTTGAGTATTTGAAGTATTTTCTTCTGAAAAAACATTTACAAGTTAAATGAAAGAAATCTAAATTTAGATATTTTTAGAAAACAATAATAGAAGACTAATCATAAAATTATAATTATCAATGGTTAACGAACTGGAAGAGAGTATATTTTTGAACTGTAAGAGAGTATATTTTTCTTCTCTAAAGGATATTTATTTATTTAGTGTATAATGAGTTTGATCTATAAGATATGCATTGTATTTATAGGGAAATCAGAACAAAATTTTACATTCAAGATTCTAAAAATTTGAATATCAATTTAATTAGGTTACCAAAAACAATATACACAAATAAATCTACAACACATCAGAAGATTAATTAATAGTTGTGGGTCAAAATAGAACCTACTTGAAATATCATTGCAATAAATTATAGTTTCTAAATCAATACTTTACCAAAATTTAGCTATAGTTTGACTAAATATTTAATATAAAAAATTAATATTGACTTTGTGCATCGTTTTGTAAAACTTTTTAAGAAATTTCACTAAATATTTAGTCAAACTATCGCTGAGTTTTGGTAAGTTATTGATTTCACAAATAAAATTTTATTGCAATTGTATTTCTAGTAGGTTCTCTTTTGACCCATGAATATTAATTTATTTCTTGATATGCTGTAGATTTATATTTGTATATTGTTTTTGGTAGCCTAATTAAATTGGTATTATAATTTTTCAAATCTAAAAAAAATTAATGTAAAATTTTTGTTCTTATTTCCCAATAAATACATACATATCAAACTTAGTAAAAGAATAAGTAAATGACCATTGCACAATAGTCATAAACTACAGACCTCTAATAGGAAAACATCTTGGATTAATCTTGAAAGAAAAGGGAAATAAAGTAGACGTAAAAAAACAAAAAAGGAAATAAAGTTTGAAATAAAATTCTAAAAAGGCAAGAATTATATATTGTAAAACTGCCGACAAAAAAACTTATATAAGGAATCTTAGCGTACACTTTTCTTGCTCATTCACTAAGATTCATGTCGACAACAACGAAGATCTTCTGCTTCATAGTCGTGGTAACAACCTTCACGATTCTCTTGAGCAGCTGCTCTGCTACGGTTTACAAAGTCGGAGATTCTGATGGATGGACGGCGAATGATGACACGTATTACAACTGAGTCGAAGGTAAGGAGTTCCTCGTGGGAGATTCTCTTGTCTTTGAATACGATCGCAACTTCAACGACGTCACTCAAGTCTCTGGCACTTTAGAACTTGAATTTTGTGACTCTTCTTCACCTAAAGCAGTTCACAACACTGGACACGATGTCGTGACCCTCAAGGAACTAGGGTACTACTACTTCATCAGCTCAAGTCAACGATGTCTTAGAAATCAGCGGTGATCTTGAATTCAAATCCCGCGACCCGACTTCTGCAGTAGCCGTACACAAGACAGGCCACGATCTCGTAAGGCTGACCGAACCAGGAGTCCATTATTTCATAAGCTCAAAGACAGGCCACTGTGAGGCTGGGCTTCAGCTTCCAGTAATGGTTGCAGCCAGTGTTCCGCTGTTGTCACCTATAGACCACCTCATAAGGTGGTTATGCACCTTGATACTCCATCATCACTAAGGATTGAGGTCAACTACTTAAGCATATGATACCTTCGTTTTAGATTTGGTTTGAGATTATGATACAAGATAGAGGGGATGGCTTCACAAGTTGGCGGTCGCTTCTCACTTGATGAAGAGGAGATGGCCGAAGATGGAGATCTAACACGATGGCGAGCGCTTCTCTCGTGTGGGATCGAAACTGAGGGATGATGATGGCGGATTGAGGTGCACCACAGAGTTGTGATTAATCTCTGATACAGCACAAACACTCTAGCTTGTTGAATCACTCAAACAAAGCAAGAGCAAGGACTTATTCTCTCAAGAACACTCAAAGAGAGCAAGAGAAGAAAACGGCGTTATTTTATTAATTCAAGGGTGAAAAATATTACACAGCTGCAGGGGGACTTTATAAGAGTCCATCAGCTAGCCCTAGGGCCAAATAAAAGAAATAAAACGCAGCTACAAAAGAAACAAAACTCAAAAACAAGAAATAAGGAAAACTAGTGTTTTTGACAAAATTAAACCAAATAAGGAAAACTACTTAAACGACTTCTTTCTCTTCAGCTGGGTCATTTTGATGGATTCCTTAGGTGTTGTTGACGCTGCTAGAACCTGCAAGGATGTTAAATATTGAATACAACTTACCTGGGCGAGTTTGTGATTGATTAGAGACTCCTTGATCCACTCCTCGTACGACTTGTTGACGCACTGGATCTTTGATGTAGTAGTTTTTATGGAGCTTCTCTTCCATGTCTTGATTACTCTCTGGGAGCTCTCCTACGTCCTTGATGCCTTGAGCTTGCTCTTGACTTGCTGGTTCTTCATTGGAGTCAAAACTTGTCTCGCACGCTTCTTGTATCTCCAATGCATTCTCTTGGCTTCTCGGGATCTTTTCACCTGCGAAAGAGGAGTCTATACCTGGGGTTTTCCCTAGGCTTAGTTGAGTGAATGCCTCAGAAAGCTCGTCCTCGCATGTATTAGTCTTGGACCTGTTAGCTTCTCCCATCTCTAGAGAATTCACAATGTCTTGTACGGCTAAGTTGAACCTTCTCCGGAGTTGTTTCGACTTAGAGCGTGTCATAGGACCTTCCCTAACCTCTGGTACAGTATATGAGTCATCTTCTTTCTCACTAGGGTCGATGTCCGCATCATTCCCTCCCTCTTGAAAAGGTTTTGTCCTCAAAACTGTTCCTCCTACATCATAAGAAGATAAATCAGCAACATTAAAGGTATGTGACATTTTAAACTCACCTGGCAGCTCTAGACGGTAAGCATTATCATTGATCTTCTCGAGTATTTTGAATGGGCCGTCGCCTCTTGGTGCCAGCTTGGAAGCTCTTTGCTTTGGGAACCTCTCCGGCCTCATATGTAACCAGACCCAATCTCCTGGTTCAAACAACATTTCTTTCCTCCTTTGATCAGCCTTGCGCTTGTTATCTTCGGCTTTCTTCTCCAAATTCTCCTTTGCTTTAATGTGTAGCTTCTGGATGATTTCTCCACGTCTCAAACCATCTTGATTAACCTGTTCTATCTGTGGCAAAGAAACTAAATCCACTGGAGACAAAGGGTTAATTCCATAGACTATCTCAAAAGGAGATAGTTTTGTGGCCGAGTGAACAGCCATGTTATAAGCAAACTCAACAAAAGGAATACAATCAAGCCAAGTCTTCATATTTTTACCAAGAGTAGCTCTAAGTAAAGTTGAGAGAGTTCGGTTTACCACTTCGGTTTGCCCATCCGTTTGGGGATGACAAGTCGTAGAGAACAAAAGCTTAGTACCTAACTTTCTCCATAGGGTCCTCCAAAAATGTCCTAGAAACTTGGTGTCACGATCAGAGACTATGGTCCTTGGTATCCCATGTAGACGCACCACTTCCTTAAAGAATAAATCTGCTATTTGGCTGGCATCATTGGTCTTGTCACATGGGATGAAGTGAGCCATCTTAGAGAATCGGTCCACAACAACAAAGATAGAATCCTTATGCCTAATCTTTGGCAACCCTAAGACAAAATCCATGGAAATATCTACCCAATGGGCGTTAGGAATAGGTAAAGGTAAGTAAAGACCATGAGGATGTAACCTGGATTTCGCTTTGTGGCAGACAATGCATCGGGAGCAAAACCTTTCGACGTCTTTCTTGAGGTGAGGCCAAAAGAAATGCTCCATGACTACAGCAAGGGTCTTGTCTACTCCGAAGTGTCCCATTAGGCCTCCACCATGTGCCTCACTAAGTATCAAGTCGCGCATAGATCCTTGGGGTATGCACAGCCGTTTGTCTTTGAAAAGGAACCCATCTTGTATGTAGAATGCTTTGTAAACTCCTTGGCCCGGTCCTTGATAACACTCTCCTAGCTCCGGATCATCCTTATACAGTTCCTTGATGTGCTCAAAACCCATTATCTTGGCCTCCATAGTGGATATAAGAGCATACCTTCTAGACAAAGCATCCGCTACAACATTCTCCTTACCTTTCTTGTACTTGATCACGTAGGGGAATGTTTCTATGAATTCGAGCCACTTGGCATGTCTCCTCTTAAGTGAAGTCTGGCCCTTGAGATGCTTCAGAGTTTCGTGATCAGTGTGAATGATGAATTCCTTGGACAACAAGTAATGCTGCCATGTTTCTAGAGCTCGGACTAAGGCATAAAGCTCCTTGTCATAAGTTGGATAATTCAGCGTAGCTCCACTCAACTTCTCACTAAAGAACGCTACGGGTTTCTTCCTTTGATGTAAAACAGCTCCAATCCCCAGCCCTGAAGCATCGCATTCTACTTCAAACATAACTTCAAAGTCTGGTAGCGCTAGAACCGGTGCTTGCGTGAGTCTTTCCTTCAGCGTGTTGAAAGACTGGTCTTGAGCTTCTCCCCATGAGAAAGGCACGTTTTTCTTGATCACAGCAGTCATTGGGGCCGCCACCGTGCTAAAATCCTTGACAAACCTCCGATAGAAGCTTGCTAACCCATGAAAACTTCGTACATGCCCAATAGATGTTGGCGTAGGCCACTCACGAATTGCCTTGATCTTCTCCTCATCCACTTGCAAACCCTGTTTACTTACTACAAAGCCTAAGAACACACACTTGTCAGTACAAAATGTGCACTTCTTTAGGTTGGCATAAAGGCCTTCCCTCCGAAGCGTTTTCAAAACTAACTCTAAATGCTTGATATGATCAGAATAGCATTTACTATAAATAAGTATGTCATCAAAGTAGACAACAACGAATTTACCAATGAAAGACCTTAGAACCTGGTTCATTAGACGCATGAAGGTGCTGGGGGCGTTTGTTAGCCCAAATGGCATGACTAGCCACTCGTAGAGACCTTGCTTCGTCTTGAAAGCAGTCTTCCACTCATCCCCTTCTCTCATTCTAACCTGGTGGTATCCACTCTTTAAATCAATTTTTGAGAAGATGATCGCACCACTTAGCTCGTCCAGCATGTCATCAAGCCTCGGAATTGGATGTCGGTATTTGATGGTAATATTGTTGATAGCACGACAGTCCACACACATCCTCCAAGTACCATCCTTCTTTGGAACCAAGAGGACTGGTACCGCACAGGGGCTGAGACTCTCTCTGATGTAGCCTTTCTCCATTAGCTCTCGGACTTGTTTCTCTAGCTCCTTAGACTCTTCCGGGTTCATTCGGTATGCCGGCTTGTTAGGTAGGGGAGAGCCTGGCACGAGATCAATCTGATGCTCTATTCCACGGATAGGGGGAAGTCCTGGTGGTATCTCCTCCGGGAATATGTCTTTGTATTGATTCAAAACTGATTGTATCTCCGCGGGAACCTCCACTTCACCTATACCTGAACTTAGACATTCTTTGAAAACCATTAGAAGCACGGTGCCTTTGGCACACACGGTTTTATGGACATCACTAGAACTTATATAAAGACTAGAATTCCTTACCTCTTCCTCTTTATTCATGTGCTTTTGCAACTCATGAACTTCTGATGGACTAAGAGGGGCAAGATTAAACTTACGATCATTGTGAGTGAAGGAGTAATGGTTTGTGCGTCCATCATGACTTGTGGCTCTATCATACTGCCATGGTCTTCCAAGGAGAAGATGTCCGGCTCTCATAGGAACAACATCACAAACAACGTGGTCTTGATATCTCCCAACACTGAAAGGTATGGTTACTTGCTCCGAAATCTTCAGCTCGGTATCATCATTAAGCCACCTAAGCTTGTATGGCCTCGGGTGCTTAGTCTTGGGAAAACCTAACCTGTCCACCATATACTTGCTAGCCACATTAGTACAAGAACCTCCATCAATGATCAGATTACATACCTTGTTCTTAATAGTGCATCTAGTGTGGAAGATGTTCTCTCGTTGTACTTTCTCTGCGGGGTTGACAAAAACACTCAACATTCTTCTAACAACTAAGAGCTCTCCGGTGTCTGGATACTCGATATCCTCCTCATGTTCAGCTAATTCTTCCTCTTGCTCATCTTGTGACTCATAATCCCCATTAGAAGTGATGATCATGATTCTTTGATTCGGACACTCCCTAGCCATGTGTCCCCTGCCCTGACATTTAAAACACGTTATGTCACGAGTTCTAGAGGTGTTGTTAGGGAACTTACCTTGCTCTGGGCGTGTGGTGGTCTTTGGAGCCTCGGCGTTTCTCCCCTTGAAACGAGAATCTATCTCCACGGCTTTACCTCGGTCTGGTTGCTTGGAACTACTAGAATTCCATGGTGTCGTTGACTTGCCGCGATTAGTAAAGGAAGTCTTACGCTTGATTTGTTGCTCCACTTGAACAGCCAGATGTAACAACTCATGTAATCCACGATATTGAGCTCTCTCCACCTTCCTTGCAATTCTTTCTTGGAGTCCATCTATAAACTGAGCCATGAGAGCTTCTTCGGATTCTTCTAGCTCTAGTTGATTCATCAACTTCTCAAACTCTTCAAAGTACTCGTCTACACTCCTACTGCCCTGTGACAACTTACGAAAACGTTTTTGTAAGTCTCTATGATAATGATCTGGCACATACCTTAGCCTTAGGAGAGACTTCATGTCACCCCATGTAGCTACAGGTCCAAAACGCTGTCTTCTTCTTTCAGCTACATTTCTATCCCACCATGAAAGTGCATTGTCAGTGAGTTGAGCAGCAGCCACTGCTACTTTCTTTCGCTCTTCATAGCCGTAGCACTCAAAGATATGCTCCAGCCTCCTTTCCCAATCTAAGTATACTTCTGGATTTGATTTTCCTGCAAAAGTGGGAGGAGTTAGTTTCAGTTCATGATGAGTTTCACGTGTATCTACACGCCTAGCTTGGTTCATCCTCAAAGGGTCTTCTCTTCGTGCTCTTTGTCGCCATAAGGGGTCAGGTGGAAGCTCTTCTTCCTCCGAATCTGGAACCTCCAGTTCCTCGTCCCGTACATTCCCTTGAGCTTGTACGTTTCCTCCTCCAACTCGAGCTTGAGGCTGCTCCAAACGAATCATTCTTTCTCCAAGTCCTCTCAGCTCTGCTCTCATTGCAGCAAGCATTTGTAGCACTGCATCTTGTGGAACTGCATTCTCTTCGTCTGCCATTAGACTCTCTGTTGTATCTTGCACTCACAAAACAACAAAATATCAAAGCACAAAAGGAATTGAAAGCGAAAACGAGTTAAAGACTGAATGCAATATTCAACAAATAATTTTTTTTTTTTTTTTTTTTTTTTTTTTTCTTTTTGATTTTGGGACTCTAATGCAAGACTAAACAATGCTGGGACTTAAACAAACTATAAGAAACTCAACAAGGAACTAAAACATGTAACTGAAACTTAGACAATGAAGCAACGAAGCAATGGAACAGTTCAGACCCAACAACAATGTCAATTCGTGAAACAGAACCAAACAAACGAGAAACCACCAAAGCAAACAACTAACAACCTAAGCAACAGGAGTAGACTAGAAACTTAAACAAAACAACACAGAAGGAAACAACCACAGCAGACACGAAATCAAACACAAAGCAGAACTCACAACTTTTTTTTTTTTTTTTTAAGACTCGATTTTAAAAGAAACAAGGAAACAACAGCACCAACTTAAACAAATTCGACTCAGCAACACAATGAAGCAAGCTAAAGGAATCAAAGAAGACACGAACTAGGACCTATACGCAAGCAAACAAAATATTTTTGGGGTTTTTAGGGTTTTTTAAAAATCGGAAACAAAACAACAACAAAAAAAACAGAAACAGATTCAAAAGAAACAAAAAAAAAACGTTTTGAAGGATAAAAGTATGGAGAACGAAAGCACCTAGTAGGAACCTTTGCTCTGATACCAGATGATACAAGATAGAGGGGATGGCTTCACAAGTTGGCGGTCGCTTCTCACTTGATGAAGAGGAGATGGTCGAAGATGGAGATCTAACACGATGGCGAGCGCTTCTCTCGTGTGGGATCGAAACTGAGGGATGATGATGGCGGATTGAGGTGCACCACAGAGTTGTGATTAATCTCTGATACAGCACAAACACTCTAGCTTGTTGAATCACTCAAACAAAGCAAGAGCAAGGACTTATTCTCTCAAGAACACTCAAAGAGAGCAAGAGAAGAAAACGGCGTTATTTTATTAATTCAAGGGTGAAAAATATTACACAGCTGCAGGGGGACTTTATAAGAGTCCATCAGCTAGCCCTAGGGCCAAATAAAAGAAATAAAACGCAGCTACAAAAGAAACAAAACGCAAAAACAAGAAATAAGGAAAACTAGTGTTTTTGACAAAATTAAACCAAATAAGGAAAACTACTTAAACGACTTCTTTCTCTTCAGCTGGGTCGTTTTGATGGAGTCCTTAGGTGTTGTTGACGCTGCTAGAACCTGCAAAGATGTTAAATATTGAATACAACTTACCTGGGCGAGTTTGTGATTGATTAGAGACTCCTTGATCCACTCCTCGTACGACTTGTTGACGCACTGGATCTTTGATGTAGTAGTTTTTATGGAGCTTCTCTTCCATGTCTTGATTACTCTCTGGGAGCTCTCCTACGTCCTTGATGCCTTGAGCTTGCTCTTGACTTGCTGGTTCTTCATTGGAGTCAAAACTTGTCTCGCACGCTTCTTGTATCTCCAATGCATTCTCTTGGCTTCTCGGGATCTTTTCACCTGCGAAAGAGGAGTCTATACCTGGGGTTTTCCCTAGGCTTAGTTGAGTGAATGCCTCAGAAAGCTCGTCCTCGCATGTATTAGTCTTGGACATGTTAGCTTCTCCCATCTCTAGAGAATTCACAATGTCTTGTACGGCTAAGTTGAACCTTCTCCGGAGTTGTTTGGACTTAGAGCGTGTCATAGGACCTTCCCTAACCTCTGGTACAGTATATGAGTCATCTTCTTTCTCACTAGGGTCGATGTCCGCATCAGATTACCAAATCAAGAGTTTGTTTCTTTATCAATTACGTAGTTAAATAAAGTATATTTTCTTTCATGTACAGTTTTAGAATCAATTTATTAATAAAGAAGAAAAGTTACTTCAAAGTTTATAATTTACTATGATGACTATAATCTATTGTAAGAACACCTTAATACATTGAATGAGCTAGTGTTTCTATCAGATGCTACATCCAAATAGATGACGACGATATAGTTTCTATCAAGCCACGTGAGTAGAGGATCGAGATCAGCATCAGCTTCATCATTCTCGCTAGTTTGAATTAAAGCATGCTTTACAAAAAGGATAGTTGAAGTTAACAATATGACAAAAGTAAATTTGTGTCCCTCATGGTTTTTGTCAAACAAATCTGTTCAAATCCTATACGTTTATTACTTGGGTAATATTGAATGATTTAACACCAAAACATTCAAAATTTAACTAACAGTCAGACAAAAACTTATATAGCAAATTTAAAACACCAAAGAGCTTCTTCTTCTTCTATCAGTCTTCGTCGTCAGAGAAGGTAATCTTCTTACCCCGGAATATAGGTGCCTCATATTTCTTCACATTCGGTTTGGTCTCCAACTCATATTCTTCTATCATAAGGCCTTCTCGTCCAAGGTAGTCTTCGTACCTGAATATTAATAACCATTGTGATCTCTCCATGTTTACCAAAAACTTCATCCAATGGTAACAAAACTCAAAATGCAAATACTTAAATCCCTTACCAAAGCTTCTCTGCAAGGTTGTACCTAATTTAACAAAAAAAAAAATAGCGTTAGTCTTATGTAATGACATCAAAACTATAGCAATAAGTTAGAGAAACAACATTGAACCATATGGAAAGTAAACTTACTTGGGTCGGAGAGGGTATGGAGCTATCTCAACCTCGTCGAGAAAAATCGGAAGACCGCACAATCTTTCACCATCCTTCTTTCGCAGCGCCTACAGTATAAAAGATGTAATCAGGAAATCGCACTTTCAAATTACTACTGTATATTTTTCAAGTATACACTAGTTTTCAAATTACTTCAATACTTTTATCAACGTTACTACAAAACAACTCTCACCTTCTTTACTTCGTTAGAAGAAGCAAACTCAACAAAGCAACAGCCCACTTGCTTACCCTCCTGGTTTACAATAAATCGAACACCAACAACTTCTCCAACATCTTTGAAAAAACTGACGCTGTAAAAATATCAGTCAGAAAAAAATTTGCTCCAAGGACGAAGGAGGAAAGTTAAGGTGCTACTTACAGATTTCTTATGACAAGTGAATGATAGGTATTGTGAACAAAGAGTGTCTTTTTCCTTGCCGCAACTTCCTGAATTTAACAGCCAAGGACAAAAGGACTTCAATTGCGTAACAACAATAAGTACATTCATCCCCAGAATAAGTTATCTTTGGACAATGGACATTGTGGCAGCAGTTGTGTTATTAAATGCTAAGCTTTGCTTCTGAGCCTGACATATTTTGAAGATATAATAAGAACATGTACCTTAACAAAAACAGGAGTTTCATCAAGTCCTTCCACCGCCTCACCTTCTTCTATCAGAAGGCTTTCTCGTCGAAGGTAGTCTTCGTACCTGGAATATCAAAACCTTTTTCATCTCTCCATGTATACCAAAACCTTCAAGATGCAAATAGTTTAATCCCTTACCAAACCATGTGATCTATGGAATTCCTAATTAACAAAAATAATAGCGTTAGTCAATTCTGTAAGAGCATCTACGGTGGAAGGTTCTCAGGAATAAAAATAATCAAAAAAATAAAAAGTAAGAGAGAGAAACCAGAATCGGTTCTCAAATGAGAACTTTTGAAAACCTCACTAGAGACTCATTCGACATATGTCAGTTTATAATTGGTCCTATTTTATTCTAGCAATTCTAAAATTTTTAAATTTTACTTAAACTATTAAAATAATATTTTTAAGAGACTCCCAGAGTTTCTCCCCGCTGCTGATGCTCTAATGGCATCAAAAGTTGTATCAAAAGTTACAACTAGTGTTACAAAAACATTTCTACATAACATGGAAACTCAACTTACTTGGATACTCGAGGGCATGGAGTTTTCTTGGGCACATCAAGAACAATCTTGTTATCATGCAAATATTCACCGTTCTTCTTTTCCAGCGCCTACAGAGATTATATGTAATTTGAATTATATATGTATACACTTCTTTCCAAATGACTACTAAAATACTTTTTAGTCATTACTATCAAACTACTCTCACCTTCGTTGCTTCGTTAGAAGAAGCAAACTCAACAAAGCCATAGCCCAGATGCTTGCAGTTGTGGTCTACAATAAGCCGAATATGAACAACTGCTCCAACATCTTTGAAGAAATTGATGCTGTAAAAATAGAGGATAAAAAATATTAGTCACGAAAAAACTTACTCCAAGAACGAAAGAGGAAATTAAAGTTGCTACTTACATATGTGATATTTGAGTTTGGGGAGAGAGATTGCCAACAGAGAGCATATTTTCCCTAGACGCAACTGCCTGAATTTAAGAGCAAATTGTGTTAGCACGAATCTAAGGACCTCTTTGGACTTTGTTGCAAGAGTTCTTTTATTAAACACTAAGCGTTTCTTCTTGAAGATAATAAGAACATGGTACCTCATCTTCTTCTAGCAAAAGGCTTTCTTTTCGAATGTAGTCTTCGTAACTGAAATATCAAAAACCTTGGTGATCTCTCCATGTATACGAAAAAACTTCACCTAATGTGCTTTTGATAACAAAACTCAAAAGGAAAATAGTTAAATCCCTTACCAAAGCATCTCTGCAAGGTTGTACCTAATTAATTAACAAAAATAATAATGTTAGTCTTCTGTAATGGCATCAAAACTCTAGCAATAAGTTACAGAAACAAATCTCCATAACATGAAAAATCAATTTTACTTTGGTCGTTTAGGGTATTGAGCTGTCTTAGCCACATCAAGAAAAATCTTATGATCTTGCAAATATTCACCATTCTTTTTCAGTGCCTACAGTATAAAAGAATTTAATCAGCTATCGTACTTTTCAAATAAACTATTTGTATATTACTCCCTCCGTTTCATAATGTAAGTCGTTTTAGAAGTTTTATTTCGTTTCAAAATATAAGACTTTCTCATATTTCTATGTAGCTTTTTACTTTATTGAATATTGTGTGACCAATAATGATTTACAGTTTTTCTTTTAATTGGTTGAATTGTTTTTTTCTATATATTAAGTAATATTTTTTAAAAGAAAAAGTAAATTCTTAATATGCGTGCTTGAAGCCAAAACGACTTATATTTTGAAACAGAGGGAGTACTTTTCAAGATAATTTTAATACTTTTTTTTTTCATTATTACTATAAAACTAGTCTCACCTTCTTTGCTTCGTAAGAAGAAGCAAACTCAACAAAGCCATAACCCACATGCTTACTCTCTTGGTTTACAATAAATCGAATATTAACAACTTCTCCAACATCTTTGAAGAAATGGAAGCTGTAAAAGTGGAAGATTAATAATATATCAAGTCATGAAAAACTTGCTTCGTGAGCGAAAGTGAAAATTTAACATTAACAACTTACACATTTTTTATTTTAGTCTGGGGAGAAAGATTGGCAATAAAGACTACTTCCTAAATTTAACATCCAAGTGTGTTAGCATGACTCTTAAGGAAAATAAAAAAAAACTTAAATAGTCTTCTTTCATAAGAACAGGTACCGATTTGGGTGTCTCATCATCTTCTATCGGAAGGTAGTCTTCTTCGTTCCTGGAATATCAAAAACTTAACCCAATTTGCTCTTGATAACAAACTCAAGATGCGAATAGTTAAATCCCTCTTACCAAACCTTGTGATCTTTGCAATACCTAATTAACAAAAATAATATGGTTAGTCTTTTTAATGGCATCAAAACTCTAAGTTAGAGCCAGTGTTACATAAGCAAATCTCCATGATATGAAAAATCAGTTTACTTGGGTCGTGGATCGTCGTATGTCCATGATAACGACTCAGCCATATCAAGAACAATCTTATCATCGAGCAAATATTCACCGTTCTTCTTTTCCAGCGCCTATATATAGTATAAAAGATTTACTCAGCAAAACTACTTGTATAATTTTGATCATTACTATAAACTACACTCTGACCTTCTTTGCTTCATTAGCAGAAGCAAACTCAACAAAGGCACGACGCATAGGCCTGAAATTCTTGCTTAGCATAAGTTGAACACGAACAACTTCTCCAACATTCTTGAAGAAATCAATGCTGTAAAAATGGAGGATAAAATATATATATATATATATATATATATATATATATATATATATAAGTCTTGCTCCGAGAAGGAAAGTGGAAATTTAAGTTGCTGCTACTAACATATCTGATATTTTAGTTAGGGGAGAGAGACGGCGAACAAGGAGCGTCTTTTTTCTTATGGCAGCTTCCTGAATTTAGGACAATATATACAACAAAAATTAGACATTTTGGAGATAATAAGAACAAGATGCTTAATTATTGAACATGAACTTGTACAATATTTATAAACTTTCAAAAAATATACCTTCACAGAGATTAATAAATTAGCCTGCTCAGACTTTGTCTCCTGATACAAGTAGACATTAGAACACAAGTGTAAATGTTCTCAAAGAACAAGAGCATTCAGCAGAATCCGACCATCTTAGGTTACCTTCTCCTCGGAATTTTCTTTATGTTTCTTCAGAATTGGTTTGGTCTCAAAATCATCTTCCGGCTCTCGCTTACCTGAAAGAAGAGCAGCAAAAAAACTAAAGTTCAAATCAACGAACATTAGACAAGAGCTCGTGAGAAAGAGCCACACCCAATAAATTAGCTTTGGCGGCCAATATCTTGCTAGAACTGGCCATGGAGAAGATGAAAACAGCGGCGTTTTATTTTTCGGGAAGAGTTGAGAGCAGCAATACCTTATAAGACACGCTAGAGTTCCCACCTAAAAAGAAGGTATTTTTATAAAACAATAATCTGGGCTGGGAATGGGCTTTTAGTGGATTGATTTATGTGCACCATACCATGACTTTGTGTTTTGTTCTCTAAGTCTATAACAAATTAAAATTGCAATTCGTTAGAATCCATTCGGTTTACTTATTAATTTACTTGGTAATCCATATTGATTATTATTTTAAACAATTTAAACCGAAGATTTATTTCAATAAGGAAGTTTCTAGATGCGGATCGGTTCAGGGATATTTTAAGGTTTCTATCTTGCCGGGACGTTTAAAAAAAAAAAGAAAAAAATCTTGACCGATTTACTTCAATTTGATGGATTTGATTTCTTAGCTTCATAATCCAGCAAGATATAACCTTAAAATATCTCTTAAACTTTTTCTTCCTTGTGGTTATATCGTTGCAACACACAATTTTGAAATGCTTAGATAAAAACTTTTCGAACATATCATATCTCAATCATATCTATTTTTTTCTTTGTCGGACATATGAGAACGGCTATGCCCGATGATACCAATTGTAACTTCTAAAATTCTAATAATACTGTAGTATGAGGAGCAATTGAGATATTTAATTTGGCGATTAACGTTACCAAAGTGCATTTATCTTTACTCTCATTTGTTCAGAGAGAACTCCAGAATTAAACGTGTTTGAGTTGGAACATGAGTGATCTATCGAAAAGTAATTTCCGATACCGTATGTGTGAAGACAAAAGACAATAAAGATCTTTTGATTTGTAGAAATGATAACAAGTTTTTCAAACCTCTCGAGATAGTGCACCGACCATCAGATAAGATTCATAAGAATAGGATCCACATGCCAAAAGAAGGCATGAGACCCAAAAACAGTGGTGGTCTGGTATTACAGTAAACAGAGCCGTGCCTAGAGTTTAAGATGCCTAAGGCAAAAAAAAAAATTATTTTATATGTCCTTCATTCCTATTTATTTGTATTTCTAAGAATTTTTTGTTCTTTTCAAAAAGATTTTCAATCGCCTTTGAAAACTTAACTATATTTCCTATTATGTCATCTATTTAATTCTGTTTTATTTATTTTAACAAAAAATAGTTGCTCAATAAATACAAGGTTAAAATTATATTTTTTGCACATTTCTTAAAATCTGTGAAAATCTTATAAATACAAACAATTAGGAATGGAATGAGTATATTTTTCATAATAAAATATGTATAACTAAAATTTTACATGTTGTTTTATACAAATTTGAAAAAATTAATACTATTTCACAATCTATGAAAATATTCTTGAACTATAAAAATAATTTAATGATATTTTGATAATCTATTTTCAGTTAATATTATTTTAATCTATAAAATACTAAAATTTAAAATATTACAAATATTTCTTACTATTTTTAATATGTGAAATATAATTTTAAACTAAAAATAGTATTAAATATAAATTTTACTAATATATTTAAAATTTTAAAAATTTTGGGGCCCTAAAATATGTTTAAAATTTTGGGGCCTAAGGCAATTGCCTTTTTGATAACACATTAGTCACGCCTCTGACAGTAAATACTGCAAATATTCTTTTAAAAGATCAAGTTATTCTTGGAAAGTTCTTGCGTATCTAGTTACTATACATACTAGATAATATACCCTTCATACGGGAGATGATTTTATTATCAAAAAGACAAAAACTATTGTAATTTTTATTTTTGTAATAATATGATTTAAGAGTCGAAGTGAAGAAGATGGGGGAATGAAAATATTTTTTTAATTATTTTTAATCAATAAATAAATAATAATAGTTCTATCATAATGAACAATGTTAATAAAGTCGTTGACCGTTAGTTATCCTTACCACTTGTAAACATTTTTATTGACCAAAAAAATCCTTGTTTTTATGGGTTTTAGGGGATTAACTTGGATTTCACTTTGAGATACCTAGGTTATCAAAAAAAAAAAAAAAGTTAATGAGGTTAGATATGTGAAGATCTGAGAGAATTATAAAGAAAGAATAAATACTTTTTAAAAAGAAAAAAATATTTGAAAAATCAATCCCAACACATTCCGAATCAAATTACCGTGCACCAAAATTTTCATTTTGATTTAGCGCTTCCGCATAAATATTCTACACAAGACTTGTTTAAATCTCAACTAAATTAATAACACGTACTGCACCCGGGTGCAATAATTTTTTATTTTTATATGTTATTGTATTATTTAGTTATGTAAGAATTGTTTGTTGGTGTTGGTGTGCAGTGCACATTGTGTTTTAGAATGATCGTATTAAATAATATATGTTAGTTGTTAATCCAATATAAATTTAAACCTGATTTCTCAAATATTGGGTGGTGAATCTTCGGGGATAATCGAGTATCGGGTGATGAATCCTCGGGGATAAACGGGAATAACCAAAGAAAACATGATTTCTCGAGTACCAGGTGGATTAAATGTTTTAACTTTTAAACGTGTAGATAACTGTAAATGTTCTAGATACCTGGTTTTGTGAGGTAAAGTTGTAACATGGTTTCATGATTTCTTTTTATTAATTAACTAATTATATTTCTACATTTTAAAGTGGGTTTAATGTGTAATATGTTAATATTGTTGATGTCAAACGAGTATGACCTGCCACGCTAGACCCACTCTGTAGTAGGTTTAAACAAAATTTACCCTAAAAAAACTCATCCCGTAAAATCTACGGAAGTAAATAGTATGTCCGCATTCGCCCCGCTTTTTTGCGAGACTCACGAGTAATCTATGGGCATTTGAATAAATTACTTTTTCTAATTAATAAAATATATTTAAATCATAATAAATTATTAATATTAATAATAAATAGTTTTAAACACTAATACCCATATTTTTAAAGAAAAACATAAATTTGGTATTTACTTTATATTTATTAAAAATTGTTTTAAGATTTTTATACTATTTGTATTAGATACATATATATATATATCTAATATTTTGTTTAAATCTCAATGATCTATCCTTATATTATCTAATTATTTTTATCTAAGGATGCAAATGGTGGACTTCAATTAAGAAGTTGAAAGAGTTGAATGAGCATTCATCTAATATTTTTACCATTTGAGATGAATAAGTTGAAAATTTTATTCAGCCCGTTCAACTGCAAAAACTGAACAAATACACAAATTATAAACAAAAAGTGTCCAACTCATTCATCTACTATTTTGAAGTTGAATGAGTTGAATAAAATTCAATTCAAAAAGTTTTCAATTATTTTGTTCAACATAGTCATCTCTAAAACTAATTACAATAGGAGTGTTGAAAACAAATTTAACTATTGAATTGTTTTACTGGATGTGTTGAAATAAGTGTTTAATATGATGTGGATTAAATGGTGTTAAATAAATTCAACATGTTGAATGAAAAAAAGGAGAGAGAAAATGTCATGTGTCTTGTTGTCATTGATCTTTGAGGTTAGAAGAAAGAGAGTGAGATATATGTTGTATTTTTATTGGTTGTTGGGATTGTTAATATTTTTTTCTTTCCTAAAAACAATAATCAATTTATTTTTTAAAGTTTTGTATACCAAAATTCATCATTTTTTATTCTCTATAAATAGAGACTAGTTTCATTTGATTTGGACATATAAATAAAATTATATTTTTAATGAAATTGATTATAATAACTAACAAAGAAAACAAAAATTATTTAATTCTTAATTATTTTAGTTTAATTTCAATCAATAATTGTTACTAATATATAATTCCAAAAACAAAACCACAAAGAAAATACAAATATGAAATGAAATTGGTGGGGTAAGATATTAATTTTTATTAAACAAAACAATTGTAGAATATAAAAATTAAGTTGGTGGTGAATAATTAGGTGGATAAGAGAAAATATGATGTGTATTATTAAAAAGTGAAAATGGTGTTTAATAAAAAAAACCATGTTTGATAGTTTAAATGTAAATATCTCTTCCTAAATTGATTATACAAATGATATGAGTGAGACTACTTGATCAACTATGGGCTTTTGGGGGGCCTATTTACTACTTTTCCCTTTTCATTCAAATTATTTCGTTTCCCGCTAAATCTGTCTACCTTCTCTATATCCCTAATTCAAAAACAATAAAAAAAGAATAGAAAACAAAAAAAAAAGCAAAATCAAATATTAATTTCGTCTTTTTTGGAAGCCAATTTCTTTATCTCCCTCCGGCGAATCAAATTGAGCGAGTTACCGGAAAGTGACCGACGAGAAGAAGTCAACACCTTAAGAGATTTCGCGGGACTGAAGCAGTTGTCAACACCGAGTTGACCGGAGTGAGTGATGACGATGGAAGAAGAAGAGCCAATGGGTGAGTTTCGCGGCGAGTCTGCGTCTGAGCCTAAACAGAAGAAATCTGGAACTCCGAGACTCTACATCAAAGAGCTTGTGATGAGGAACTTCAAATCATACGCTGGTGAACAACGAGTCGGACCTTTCCACAAGGTTAGGGTTTCACTTTCCTCTTTTTTCATTTCCCAGAAATTGGAAGCTAATTAGGTTGAATTATATCGGATTTTTTCTCGAATTTGAGTGCTAATTGTTGAATTTGTATGTCTGTGAATTGGAGAATTAGATTTACTGAAATTTGATGATTTCAGAGTTTCTCTGCGGTGGTTGGACCTAATGGAAGTGGAAAGAGCAATGTGATAGATGCAATGTTGTTTGTATTTGGGAAACGAGCTAAGCAGGTAAGTGTGTGACTCTTTTAGTGCATATTCTCTCTTAGTGTTTGCTTTCACTGAGTAATTCTTATGTTTCTTTTGTTATCAGATGCGGCTTAACAAAGTGTCAGAACTAATTCACAACTCAACAAATCACCAAAACTTGGACAATGCTGGAGTTTCTGTACAGTTTGAAGAGATTATCGATTTGGTAAAGTTGTTGCTTGCTTTACTTTTATTTGTAATTTTGATTTGAGTTTGGAAAAGCTTTCTATGCTAGCGATGTTGAGTTGTTAATTTTTAACTAATACAGGAAGATGGAACGTATGAAACTGTTCCTGGAAGTGATTTCATGATTACTCGGGTTGCATTTCGGGATAATTCTTCCAAGTATTATATTAATGAAAGGTCGAGCAATTTCACTGAAGTTACCAAAAAATTGAAGGGGAAAGGAGTAGATCTTGACAACAACCGTTTCTTGATTCTTCAGGTTCAGAGAGACACTGGTCTATATGTTGTTGAATTTACATGTGTCCCCTACTAATATTGTATAGTGAATGTTGACAGGGCGAGGTAGAACAGATATCACTCATGAAACCGAAAGCACAAGGTCCCCATGATGAAGGTTTTCTTGAGTATCTTGAGGATATTATAGGAACGAATAAGTATGTTGAGAAGATAGAGGAACTAAATAAACAGTGAGTGATCCTAACGTTCTACGATTTCTTTTAATATGACAAATAGCCAAGAATTGCGTTTGAGGCAAATCTCTTATATAGAAAATGCAAACTCACCTACTCTCTTCTAGTTGCATATGCATATTTGCTATTTTGATGCAATTGGTTCTTGAGTTGTTGAATGATAGTTTCATCTCTGAAATTTAGGCTTGAAACCCTCAATGAAAAGCGTTCTGGAGTTGTGCAAATGGTGAAATTAGCAGAGAAAGAAAGAGACAATCTAGAGGTTTGTAGACGGATTCCCTTCTTTGTATGTGACCTGGTTTTTGTTATACTTATTGTTAATGTTTTTTTTGAACAGGGTGTGAAGGATGAGGCAGAGACTTACATGCTGAAAGAGCTATCATGTCTAAAATGGCAAGAAAAGGCTACGAAAATGGCATATGAAGATACTTTAGCTAAAATTACTGAACAGAAAGAAAGCTTGCAGAGTTTGGAAAATAATCTAAATGATGAGCGGTAAGTGCTACTAAATTTTCTTTGAAATATCAAAGAATTTTATGAACTCATTAGTAACATTTTTGTTTCAGAGTGAAAATGGATGAGAGTAATAAGGAGTTAAAAGAACTTGAGTCTGTGCATGAAAAACATAAAAAGAGACAAGAGGTATGTCTGAAATCCAGATGTGTTCTGCTCTCGTGCTCATGGCTTACGTGCCTAAACTCATTTTTTTCCTCTCCTAAGTTTCTACAAATGGTGAGTCACCTTGTCTTCCTTTGCAATGATTAGGGTCTTGATAATGAACTTAGAAACTGTAAGGAGAAGTTCAAAGAGTTTGAAAGGCAGGACGTAAAGCATAGGGAGGATTTGAAGCATGTGAAGCAAAAAATCAAGAAACTCGAGGATAAACTTGAAAAGGTTGGTAGCTATAGAAGGACAGTTAAACTTGTTTATGCTTGCATATACCTTACCTGTGTTTTTATGCAGGATTCATCCAAAATCAGTGATATGACAAAGGAGTGTGAGGACTCGAGAAATCTAATACCTAAACTTCAAGAAAATATACCAAAGCTTCAGAAGGTCTTGCTAGATGAGGAGAAGGCATTGGAGGAAATCAAAGAGAAAGCTAAAGGTGTGTTATTCTTAGGATCTTAGGCCCCCAATAATGATGTCCTTGTTACCCTGGCAGCATCTTTAACAACATTGCACTAAACAGGACTTGGAATTGGCAACTTGTTAAACATGCTAGTACTCACCTATAATGATTTGTTTCTTGCTCAAGTGTAAACTCGCTCAGTTGATAATTTCTGTCAATTTTGTTACAGTTGAAACTGAAGGTTACCGGACTGAGCTTACAAAAGTTCGTGCTGAATTAGAACCTTGGGAAAAAGATCTAATTGTGCACAGGGGAAAGCTTGATGTTGCATCATCTGAAACTGAACTATTGAGCAAGAAGGTACATCCTCATATAGTTATAACGATTTTCTTGGAGTCAAGAACTTTTGCTTGTCAAAATAAATTGGCTCATCTTCAAAAAAATTTCCATAGAGGTTTTTATTAGTTTACTCCAGCTGGTTTGTTAAAGAATCCGTTTGCCATATTTAAATCTTTATATGCTTGCTGGCTGGTGCTGCTTTCTGAATATTTCAAAATAAGTTGGATGACTATTTTTATGTATCAGTTTGAACATTACTACTTTGTTATTCTAGCATGAAGCTGCTCTGAAAGCCTTCACAGATGCTCAGAAACAGCTCTCTGATATATCAACAAGAAAGGAAGAAAAAGCTGCAGCAACTACCTCTATGAAAGCTGATATAGAGAAGAAGAAACTTGAAGCAATAGAAGCTCGGAAAGTGGAACAGGTACTTTTATCTGGACAACCCTGTAATACATGTATCTTAGATGGTGAAACTGAGAGTATGCATCTTCACTTCTGTAGGAATCACTTAAAGAACAAGAAACACTTATTCCACAAGAGCAGGCAGCCAGAGAAAAGGTTGCTGAGCTCAAATCAGCAATGAATTCTGAGAAGAGTCAGGGTGATGTTTTGAAGGCAGTTTTACGGGCGAAGGAGAACAATCAAATTGAAGGAATATATGGAAGGATGGGAGACTTAGGTGCCATTGATGGTTAGTATATTTGTCTATAAGCTAGTAGAAACATTGCTCTGTCCTAGTGTCCTTTAATATTGCAAACTGTTATTGTCTCCTTGTAGTATGAGGTGTGAAATTATAGTAGACAGTATTTTTCATCTCAATGTTATTTATGTAAATTGCCAGTTGCTTGTTTAAATGATTTTAAACGTAATACAGCAAAGCTAACAATCTCTGACACTGGTTGTCCTTTGCAGCAAAATATGATGTCGCCATATCGACTGCTTGCGCTGGCCTTGATTACATTGTTGTGGAAACAACTTCTGCAGCACAAGCCTGTGTTGAGCTGCTGCGAAAGGGAAATCTTGGTGTTGCAACATTTATGATATTGGTATTGCATACCACTTTCTGTTTTATATGCTTTGAATCTTACCAGACTGGCCATTTTTATTAAATTTGCTAACTTAAACAGAAGGATAGTTATAGAGGGATCTTTAGATCTGTGATGCTAAGTTGGTCTTAGTAAATGAATATATCTAATTAGGAAGTTAGGAGTGTGTTAAGGTAGATTTTGAATCAGCAAAACAAATGCAATTTGGTAGCACTCTTAGTAAATTCTCAAGGGGACTGAATCCAACACTTAATATTCTTGTGAATAATACTTCTACAAAAAATTTCTCTGCAGGAGAAACAAACAGATCATATACATAGACTGAAGGAGAAAGTGAAAACACCTGAGGATGTTCCGCGCCTCTTTGATCTGATCAGAGTTAAGGATGAAAGGATGAAACTTGCATTCTATGCAGCCTTGGGAAACACTGTTGTGGCAAAAGATCTCGATCAGGTATGTTATGTTTGATCTGATCAGAGTTACAAAGTTCACCTAAGCTCAGCTAATCTAGTTATACCCAAGATTAGTAATGCCTCTTAAGACACAAAGTTTCTATGGATTCAAAACTGAGCTGTTTAGATACAATTTGTCTTGCATATTAGGCAACACGTATTGCATATGGTGGGAACAGAGAATTTCGAAGAGTCGTGACTCTTGATGGCGCTCTCTTTGAAAAATCTGGTACCATGAGTGGAGGAGGAGGCAAGCCGCGTGGGGGAAGAATGGGAACCTCCATTCGAGCCACTGGTGTGTCTGGTGAAGCTGTTGCTAATGTAGAAAACGAGCTCTCCAAAATTGTTGACTTGTTAAGCAACATCCGTGAAAAGATTGGTAATGCTGTGAGACAATATCGAGCTGCAGAAAACGAAGTTTCTCGCTTGGAGATGGAACTGGCAAAAAGCCAAAGAGAGGTACTGTCTTCTGGGATTTTATAAGTTTAATCCTCCCCTTGAGACATATGATCAAGTTGCCTTAAATGTAATTTAACATTTCTTTCTTCCATCTTTTAGATTGAAAGTCTCAATTCAGAGCATAATTACATTAAAAAACAACTAGCTTCCCTGGAAGCTGCATCTCAGCCAAAGACAGATGAGGTAGACAGGCTTAAAGAGCTCAAGAAAATCATCTCCAATGAAGAAAAAAAGATTGAAAAGCTTGAGAAGGGTTCTAAACAGCTGAAGGATAAAGTGGGTAACATTAGTAATTCTTTTTATATTTAGAAATGTGACACATCTGTGTTTATGAAAATCTTGACTGCTTTTTTCCTGGGAGCTTAGATCAGTAAATGCATAATCTATGGAGTTGTTCCTTTGTTTTTCTTATCATGTAATATAAAACTGAGGGGATCTCTTATTTTAGGCTTTGGAGCTGCAAACCAACATAGAAAACGCTGGTGGGGAAAAATTGAAAGGACAAAAGGCAAAGGTTGAGAAGATTCAGACTGTAAGTTGGCCTTTGCTCTTAGCATGCTGTTAATGAACTCACAGTTAAGTGTGCCCTAACTTATGTTGAACATGATTAGGATATCGACAAAAGTAATACAGAGATCAATCGGTGTAATGTTCAAATAGAAACAAACCAGAAACTCATAAAGAAATTGACGAAGGGGATTGAAGAGGCGACTCGAGAGAAAGAAAGGCTAGAGGGTGAGAAGGAAAAGTTGCATATGACTTTCAAAACTATAGAACAGAAAGCATTCGCGATCCAAGAGACGTATAAAGAAACACAGAAGGTTTTAACTGTTCTTATTTCTGTTTATCTAGATACTATTTGGATGAAAGTCATAAAGCCAGTCCTTTCTTTTTTGTTGTTTAGTTGACTGATGAGCATAAAGATGTGCTGACCGAATCAAAGTCCAATTATGAGAAGCTGAAGAAGTCTGTGGATGAGTGGAAGGCGTCTAGGGTAACAAACAACTAAATCCTTTTTCTTTCTTGCTGGTTGCTGTGTTTCTTTACGTGGTTTTCAGCATCTATACTTTAACCCGAATACAGGTTGATGCAGAATTCAAAGTCCAAGATATGAAAAAGAAATACAATGAATTAGAAATGAGAGAGAAAGGATACAAGAAGAAACTCAACGACTTGCAGATTGCACTCACAAAGCATATGGAACAGTAAGTATGGTAAACACTTCATTTCATGATACTTACCTCAGTTACATCTAAAATTCATCATGCTCCGTTGCAGAATTCAGAAAGATCTTGTTGATCCGGATAAGCTTCAAGCAACGTTGATGGATAAAAATTTGAATGAAGCCTGTGATCTGAAAAGGGCTCTTGAAATGGTTGCCTTACTAGAGGCTCAACTAAAAGAGTTGAATCCAAATCTTGACTCAATAGCCGAGTAAGAGTTCCGTTTTTGTTTCTTCCTTACTTACTCCAATTTTCACATGTTTCTCTAGCTTTCTTGATTGTTTGCTCTAATTACTTAAAAGGTATCGGAGCAAAGTCGAACTTTACAATGGACGGGTAGACGAACTTAACACTGTGACCCAAGAGCGTGATGACATAAGGAATCAGTATGATGAATTAAGAAAGAGAAGGTACTCCACACCTCTAGTTTTCTTCGTATTTATATCTGTTTCCCTTTATGTTCTCTATCTCATGAAGCTAACCTGAACTTTTATGACTATGAATTCATTTCAGATTGGATGAGTTTATGGCAGGATTCAACACGATATCGCTAAAGCTCAAAGAAATGTATCAGGTTAGTTTTAAACATTGCTTACAACTCCATAAGCTCAGCAAATAACTAATAAGGTCTTTCTATGAATGCTGCTTTCCAAAATCAATTTGCCTGATAAATAATACCAATATGATGCTGCAGATGATCACTCTCGGAGGTGATGCAGAGCTCGAGCTCGTAGACTCACTTGACCCTTTCTCAGAAGGTGTAGTTTTCAGTGTGAGACCTCCCAAGAAAAGCTGGAAGAACATTGCAAACTTGTCCGGTGGTGAAAAGGTTTTTTCACAAAACCAAACATCTTTAATTTCACAACTCTGTCACTAAACTCCTCTTTTGACTTACAGACACTTAGCTCACTCGCACTAGTCTTTGCACTCCATCACTACAAGCCTACTCCACTTTACGTCATGGACGAAATCGACGCTGCTCTCGGTAATTAACTCTTCACATTCCCTCACATTGTCATTTTCATCTCCCAAACTTGATTTAGTCACTAAATAAGTTTTCACAAACAGACTTCAAAAACGTATCAATCGTTGGACATTACGTCAAGGACCGTACTAAAGATGCTCAGTTCATTATCATAAGGTCAGTTTAATCAAATCTCTTAGTTTTATTATTTCTTACAGACATGAGGTTTATATTAAAATGGTGAAATGGTGCAGTTTGAGGAACAACATGTTTGAGTTAGCAGATAGATTGGTGGGAATCTACAAAACAGATAATTGTACAAAGAGCATTACAATCAACCCAGGAAGCTTTGCTGTTTGTCAGAAAACTTCTGCTTAGTCTCTCTACTAAATGAAGTAATAATCTCTACATTAACAACCACTTATTGTTATTGTATTTGTTAATGTGTGTGGGGTTTTGTAATGTTTAGTGACTTTGGATTGGTTTGTTTTTTTTTATGCTGGGATTAACATTGACCATGTTACCTAGAGAATGTTTATTAGTATTGACATTAACCACCCTGAACCAAGGTATATGTTTCAGTTTAACGATTCCACATAAATATTTTACTTACGACTTGTTTAATTTCAATAAGTGTTTTGAATTTTGGACACTAAATCGGAGAGTTCATCGGGTTGCTTGGTCATCTGGGGTCGGTCTGGGTCAACTAATCAACAATATTCCATTATTTTTATTTTTTATTACTATAAATATTTAATGCGTGTTATGACATGATAAGTTTCAGTTTTATAACTATTTGATTTTTATTGGGAAGTGTCTATAGTCAAGTGGTTAATGGTTCATTTCTTTGATATTTTCAATAGAATTCGACCCCCGTAGGTCGCGTTACTCCGCAAAATAGGATTTATGCTATACATTGGGCATTGTAGATCCAGATAGTGTTAAATTATACATTTGATTCTTTTTTTTTTATAATCGAAATGCTTTATTAATTAGCAACAATATAATCTAGATTGACATATGAAGCTAAAAAGCATGGACATGAGTTATACAGAATCCAAGCTTTTTAGCTGGAGGAGAGACATTTTTTAGCTAATTGATCAGCACATGAATTTTCTTCCCTTGGTCGATGACTAAACTTTATCATCTCAAAATGTGCTCGCCATATATGAAAGTCCCGAAGGTGCTCAAGTCGTAGATTTTTTGCATAAGTATTCACATACTTTAAGAAATTAATATTGTCACCTTCAAATTCTATTTTTCGGAAACCCAATCCCCATGATGCTTGTAAAGCCCAAATTAAAGCTGAACACTCCACCGCTTCAATCGTATAACATCCTTGAAATTGTCCTATTGCACAGTTGAGAAAAATACCATTGTTGTTTCTAATTATCCATCCGTGTCTAGGACCTATTTTCTTCGTGGTGAGATACGTCAAAGTTACATTTCACCGAGCCTAATATTTGATTCTTGTAATAAAATTTTATATCAAAAAAATTAATACTGTCTAAATGGATGGATTCAGAGAATTATCTTCACTACCCTTGACCTTCCATATCAGAGCCGCATCTTCTCGGAAGTAGAAACTCCGATGGACAAAACCAGAGACGGGTGTGTGTTTTTTTTTTTTTTTTTTTGTCGAATGGTTAAGGTATACAACATATATATATATTTATATATATATATATATACGTAATGTTCCTTTCTACAATTCATGTTTATAGTTTTTTTTGTATACTTTTAAATTACAAAGAACTGGTAATTAAATGGGACAGAATCAAAGTAAGGAATAAGAAATTATAAGAAAAGAATAATAAACTTGCATAAATCAAGTGTCATTCTAAAGGGAAAAAAAAAAACCAAAAAGTTGTTACAAAGGCCATATATAGAAGAATTCTACGATATATATAAGAGACAGTACTCAAATATAATTTGGGAAACCATGGAAAGCAGATATAACTCTGTTTGCAACTCCGTTACTGGGCCTAGATTCGTCGTCGACGATTCCTTCAAGCGAAAATCTTCTAAAGCATTTTCTCACCGGATCGCAAAATAAAATATAACACGATTTCCAAAAGATGGTTGGTACATAAATAAGCTCACCATCAGGAGTGAAACCATTTAGTTTGAAATAGATACGTAACCTCTCATCATAGTGACCCATAGGTACAGGAGAGTCTTTACTTGACCATTTATGCTTCTCTGCATCCTCCAAAATCCACAGTGATCTCTTCTTCTTCTTCATGAGTTTATCTTTATCAATATAAGCTAATCTCCCCTTATAGTTTATCAGCATATCAGTATAAATCTCCGATGGTAAATCTACCACACCAAATTTTTCATTTCTGACATCAAAGCTCATTAGAACCCAAACACGCGTGCGGTAAATATAGGCTATATAATATATAACCCCATTGATGCATCTCCCATTAGTTTGATAGCCAGAACGATGCTTATGGTTGGTTTTGACCGTTCTCCACGATTCTTCACTTTTTCCCAATGTTAAAACTCGGCACACATTGCAAGTTCTTTTGTAAGGTATGCACATTACTTTGTGTTTACCTTCGATTGGATCGTATCCTAAAAAGATTGTTATACTATTCAAGCTGTTTCTAGGTTTGGGTAAGGTTAAGAACTGTTTCTTGCTAGGGTTCCAAACTATAGGCGTTGCTGTTGCTGATTCTTGAAAGACGATTAAGCCGTGTACAGATTCCGTAGGACGGAAGTCAGTAATTGTAGGAATTTCCATATGATAACGATAAAGAGGCTCAGAAGAAGATGTAGGCCCGTTCAAATTATGATGATGTTGCGGTATCGAGGAAACAAACAACTTTTCACCTTCTTTGAAGCAGACTAGAAGACTCGGCCGTATTGTTGAAACCCGAGTTTCGAACGAGTTGGTGAAATATGAATCAGTTGTGATTGATAACCAAAGCTTCGACACGCAACGAAACCTTGCAACAGATTTTGTAGGTAGCCTTAAGAGTATCTCTGAGATTAGATCTAGAGGAAAGGGCGAACCTGATTTTGATAGTGTTCTTCTTTTTCTTTTCTTTTCTTCATGTTGGTCCATCTTTGATCAAAACCCTAATTTGTTCAGAAGATCTAAAATCGATGAATAGAAAAGAAGCGTTAGAAATCAGAAGAGTGGAAAACCAAAAGAAAAGAAATTGGCACTACATCGACAGTAAGAGAAACGATGAAGAATATGCTTGATCGGAATTTATACCGCTTGACAGAGAAAAAAAAACGCACCAAGAGGAAGATATTTTAGTTAGGGTTTGTATTTTATATGTGTGATTTGATGCATCTAGGGTTAAATCAAAAATTTTGGTAACTGATTTCCCAATTTTTATTCTTTTTAATTTGATTCTTTGTTCTACACGGCTACACCTTTTCTTTATATTAGATCTATATTTATTACGTCATATGCTTCTATATGTTTTGACTTATTAGAAATATGCACAAAAATACACATATTCTAGACGACCAAAAAAAAATGATCACTTTTTCTTTTAATTGAGAATTCCTTCCTTTTTATTGGATAAAATCATTCAGGTCATTAGTGGATATTAATAAATATAAGATTTAGTCTATCAAAGTTATAAAAAAAAAAAATTAGAGTAAAAAAGATATATATTGTAGCTAAATTTCAATTTTCGAATCCCTCTGTTTTACTTTCCGTTTTTTTCCAATATTTTTCCCAAGCTATATCCATTTATAATTTTTTTTTGGTAAGGATATTATTTTTGGTATGTTCAAAATTTTTTTTTGTGTGCTCTAAATCAAAAGAATGTGTGGTTGTATCCTGAGATTCTGACAGGATCAAACCGTTATATTTATAAATATATTCTATCCATTTCATAATATAAAATGTTATACAAGTTTTTTTTATGTTTCAAAATATAAGGCGTTCTCACATTTTTATGTAGTTTTTTACGTTATTGAATATTGTGTGACCAACAAATAGTCTGCAGTTTTTTATATAATTGGCTGAATTATTTTTGTTTATATATTAAATAATATTATTTTTACGCGTAAAAATAACTTCTTAATATGCGTGTTTTAAGCCAAAATGTCTTATATTTTGAACCGGATGGAGCAGAGGCGTGCCTATAGAGTAAAAAAAAATGCATTAGCTTTACGTCCCAAAATATTAAGCCAATTTTAGGGCCCCAAATTTATAAACTTTATTTGGTATATTGGTAAATATATATATTTTAGTGTGAGTTTTTTTGAGTTTAAAACTTTTAATTAATATATTAAACAAATAGTGTTACTTATTTATAATATTTTACAAAATTTATTTAAATTTTAATATTTTTATAGATTGAAAATTATTTTATTAAAAATATATTACAAAATAGTATAAAACTATATTTTATAGCTTAAAAATAGTACAATTTTATCTTCATAGATTAAAAAATAGTGTTTATTCTCTATTCTTTATCACATACTCTCTCCGTTTCTCAAAGAATATCATTCTCATATTTTTCATACATATTAAAAAAATTAAGTAAATTTCCTCTATATCCTTTACAAATACACTAAACAACTTTCTTTTTCTAATTAATAAAATAAAATAATAAAGAAGAAATGGTATTTAGTTTTAAAATCTGCAATGGAAACATTTTTTGTGAAACAAAATTAAAACCTTAAAACGACACTTTTTAAGAAACGAACAGAGTATATGTTAAATTTTAACTACAATACATGTTTTACCAACAGAGTATATGTTAAACGAACAGAGTATATATATATATATATATATATATATATATATATAACGGTTTGCTTTGGGTCTCTAAAATATTTGGCACGGCTCTGGGAGGGAGTATAATTTTTTACCCTCTTCCATGATTGAATTTCATAATTATTGTTAAAATCTGTTAGGCTTCTAGAGAGTTCTAGAAACTACCAAACATTATATATTTGTATTAACATAAGTATAGATAAATACTTAGGAGATTTAGATAAGAATTAGTCTTGATACAAGCTGCCTGCTTATCTCTAACATGTGTATAAATACATTAAGGAGTAATTTATTTTTTTTATTTTTTTTGATAACTCGGGTGATCCGGTTCAACGGACACTGTGAGCTCCGAATCAGGTCGCGGGGACATTATATTTACTCCTTAGCTGATTCTCGGGTCAACGGACTATGAGATCCGTCTAATCCCGGGGTCCGGAGAGGCCATGTGAATGCTCCGGTGGCCAAGTGGAAATAAATAGAGAGTTTCGCGTTTGAGGGGAATCAATCCCTGGCCTAGACCAACAGGACAACTCCTCTTCAAGTGGAATCACTAGACCACCACCACAGGAGTAATTTATTTGCTACTTAATCAATCATGTTATATATATTAAGCTATATATATATATATATATATATTTATAAACAAAATGGATGAAAAGTGGTTCAATAGGGGGAGAATGCAACATGGAGTGAATTTTTTAACTTAATTTCGTAATTGTTGCAAAAATCAGTTTGATAGTGGGGTGTTTTATTTGGTCATTTATTTAGCATAAATTTATAAACAAACAAAAGTTGACAAGTGGTTCATTGGTTGAGAGTGTGAAACCTGGATTGATTTTCTCATAATTATTTTGAAAATCAAATTCATAATTAATTGACTGATTAATGTATATCTTACATACTCTTCACCAAAAAAAATGTATATCTTATATACTTTTATTAACTAAAAATGACAAATAATGGCCTAATGATGTGAAATTTGAAACACCTATATACTTTTAATAACATTCAAATCCAAGGTTTGAATCTCTTATTTTTGTTATATTGACGACGCAAAGAAGTATGCATATCTAGCGGTGGCGGTGGTTCATGTGCCGTCTCTGTCTCCGGCGGTGGTTATTGGTACCGGTGGAGACTAGCGCTTGGGGTGGTTCTTCTTGGCAGCTGCGTTTTCGAGTCTAGGGCGACTTTCGGTTAGGCTTTGGTTAGGCAGTTGGTTTGTCTTAGGTGAAGCCGACCGGTTTAGCTTTTGGTCTTTGCTGGTTTAGTTATTGGGTCTCTTGATGATAATGCCCATTTGTAATTGGAGTTAGGGTTTCTAACCAAACCCAGTTTGATATTGTGGGTTAGGATATAAACCCAGAAACACACACAAAAAAAAAAATTAGTAAACCTGTTTTGTTCTGTGTTACAAGTTTTTCCTATCCAGTTCCTTTTTTTTTTTTTTTTTTTTAACGTCTAATTGCATTGTATTAACTTGAATGGTCAATGTGAAAATAATGATTAATACATTGAGGGACATAATAATGAAATTCATAATCTATATTCGGCGGAAACATCTTCCTATCCAGTTCTTTATATTTGTTTCTGTGTATGTAAATCTTTTTATTTTTGAAAAATACAGTTAACATTTTCAAAAATATAACTTTTCCTTGTATGTAAATCTTTTTTATGTGTATAAGATTGAAATATAGAAGTATTATATATGTCCAGTAACAATACTTCTTCAATCATATTTTTTTCTAAAAATTTTAAATTTTAAGATAAATACTATAAAATTTAATATTTTTAGTACAAATTTAGCATCATATTTCAACATAATTTTGTAGTAATCTAAATACATATATGTTAAATTAAATATTTTGAGGAGAGTATTCTAATAACTTCTTTTCCTGAAGATTTTTGTTAAAATTGCCTGAGATAGAGTTTCTTAATAATAATAAAAATTTGTAAAACCTCACTTCCAATAGTAATCACCGGTTCTCCCTCCTCACCATCCGGGAACTCCAAGTGCATCCTCTCCGTAACAAACGCATCATCCATAACCTCCTCCGGATTCAATCTCCCACTTACACCACTACCAATCACCTTACTCACCCAAGAACTCACCCCATCTGGTGGATCTCCCGGTGGCCTACCCTTCTCTCCAATATCCATCATGGTTGAGTCTCCTTCGCTAGGGTTTCCCATGTTTCCTCATTAAAATCTTATTCAAAGATTGTTGAGAGTACAAGATGGATTATTAAAAGAAAGTTTTTTCTATAATATCTCAAATTAGTTTTTCTATAACAATCTTAATATATAGTTGAGAGTACAAAATAACTAAAAAATAGAAACTAAGAATTTATTAAAAGAAAAAAAAAATACCACGTGAAGAATCATCTAGTATAAAGGAAAGAGATATGTGGAGGCAAACAAACAACTGTCGAAGATTATTTTTGGCAAGTGTTCAAAGCGGAAGAGGATGAAATAACAAAGAGGTGATGAGGTCTTTGAGCTTTCCATAGGGGTTAGTGAATCCATCACCCTCCTCGTAATACAAATTGATCAATCGTACAATGTTGAGAACCCGTACCAAAATCGGACGTGGCACACCTTTTATTGTCAAGAACTCCTCCATCACTATCTTATAACTATCTCTTATCATCTTCTCAATTTCGCTAACCGCCAATTCTTTGGTAACACCATGTTGCTTAATATAACAGTTCACCCCATTAGCCACCTCTCCTCTCCTCATCTCTTCCTCGAAGCCGGCTACGTCGTTTACAAGACGAAATATAACACACAAAGCTTGTAAGATTTTGGGTTTGGATTTGAACCACTCGTTTGTCAGATTTTCATCACAATCTTCCATCGCTATAAAGCTGTACATTGCAAAACATCTAATCCCTGACGACGCAATCCCAACCTCAATGTAGTCATCAAAGGTTGGAACTTGACCTGCTCTTGCCCATTTTGATAATTTTGCGTACGCTCTCCCCATGTTCTTAATCTGAAAAATTCTCAACAAAACATTATTATAAGACATTGAGAGCGATACTAAACCCTCAATTGGTTGGCATACCTCTTCTACAGTGTATTTCACACTAGAGGATCTTCCTCGCGGCTTCATTTCTCTTTCAACATCTTCCATAGTTTCCACTATACTTTGGATGACGATTCTCAAACAGCTCGGTAGATCGTCAATGGCACCAAGATCCCACCTAAGGATTTTCCCATGCATGTACTCGTTAAAAGTTAACGTCATTATAAGACCAATGATACATATATTATAAATACATGAGACATACTAATGAACTACCTTTCCAAAGAATCAATGAGACTTCTTACTTCAGAAAAAGTTCCATATGCATCACATGTGTCATCCATAACCACTATCACTTGGGAAACTTTAGTAGCTATAATTCTCCCAATTGAATAGCCTGGCTCGAGATACACCGCCATGACACCAACAAAGGTCTCGAGAAGCCTGTCTCTAATATATGGTAGCTTATATGGAAGATCAATGTCCTTCCACCATCTTCAACCCCCACACATATAAATAGAAAATGTTAAGAATCTTAGATTAAATTATCTTCCACATATTATTGATTTTAAATTGGAAGCTCATGAGATTTTATATGATAACATATATATATTTTCATTGATCTGACATGAATATGTTACCCAATAAAATTATATATTTTCAGTCGTAAGAGAGATTTAATTTCAGAAGGGCCAATAAAAGCCAACATCTCAAAGAATAATGTTAGGAAGCCTATATATAGCTGATGCCTAAAACTTATATATATCTGTCTTCGGCTATAGGATTCCTAACATGTTTCTCATGAAACCTAAGATATCATTATCATGTTTTTTGGTAAGAAAATAAGATCGTATAGAAGAAACGCTGGGAAGACAAGTGTAACTAGGCCAACGTACGTACTTGGTGAGCGTTTTTAGCTCTCTAACGTAATGGAGCTGGCAAAAGTTGAAGTTGAGCTTCGCAAACTTGAGCAACGTCTCATCATGATCTTCTTTTTCATAGAAAGAAATATATTCCCTGGCAGCTGCTATCTCCATCTTAAGATACCGAGGTTTGTACAATGCGTTAAGTATATGTTTTGAGATATGAGGAGCGGTCACTTCTTCGCCGGCCAAAGATTCCAAGTGATACCTTGTGAAACTCAGGGCTTCGTCCATTATATCTTCCGAAGGTGTTGCGAGATGCGCTGCTTCATACAGCTGTAGCATTCCCCTAACATCCCTGACTAGATGCTCCTTGAACTTCGCATCGACACCTTTGAATCTATTGAACACATCTAAATTGAGACCACGATATATATTAAATATTTATATAGCCAAATACATATGTCATTTATTAAATAAATGTATATCAAATATGTTATTTCTTACTACTGGAAATCTTGTGTCCATATAATCTGAAAACCTCAAACATGATGGCTGTTGTCTCCAAATCATCTTCGTCTGAAATTATACAGTCCAACTTCCGAAAAGCCTGGTCTAGAATCTCTTCAATTTCCTTCTCAAAGTAATGGGAGATACCAAGACAGACAAGCAAGTGGATGAGACCTATCCTCTCTTTGTCAGTGTTATGAGAGGACGTTATCATATTTCTCACTTTCGGTTTTATAAATGATTCAATCTCTGTCGCTAGTGCTTCAAATTCCTACAAAATATTAGTGCAGCTCAAGAATCATGTTCTATAACAAAGACATATTACGAAAACATTTATTGGAGTAGGTGTTTCTAGCTGTTTTCTAGGTACTTACGGAGTTATCGGTCGGAACAGCGAGGATATGGTCTCCCCAAAGAGTTGGAGAAAAATGAGGCAAGGGACGACTACTCTCAACATCACCACGACTCTCACTAGTAGCCTTAACACATAATTTGTATTTTGTCGATCTCCAAGAAAGACTAATGTGTTTGTGAAGATAATGCAGAGGAAAGAGCGAGAGTCTGGTCTTAAGAGGAAGAAGAGTACCGTTGCTAAGGTGAGGGAGGGTTTTAAGACCAAAACTCATTCTTGTTGCTTCCATTATTTTAACTCGACTCTGTTTCTTGTTGTTATGTTTGATGTATTTTTCTAAAGCTTTTTCATCGCTACCCTGTGGTCATGATTTAGTACCCATCACCAGAATCCCTGACTCAGAGGTGAAGTTGTAACATTTAATGAAGGATTTAAAACAAATTAAAAATTATGGAAGTCTCTGAAACGTGATGGTGTCGTGTCGTTCACATGAGATCCGGAAAAAATGGGAGGGAAATTTAAGAGGTTCATTAACTCTCATCACATTGCTTTGTTCCAATGTTCAAATCAAACCTTAGACCATGTGTATTTGTAATCTCTCACAAGAGTCTCCCATCTACAAACCAAATAATAATATATAATATATTATATTTTATTATAAGAGATTTTATTATATTTTATTATAAGAGTTTCTCACAAAAGTCTAGTCAAAATATAATAGTCTCTCTATTACAATTTTATTATTTTTTTTAAGTATGAGAGTATCTTGTGAAAAACTCCCCAATGCACATATTCTTATATTAAAAATTTTTTTAAAGTGTCTCATAAATACTTTTCCATTTTACAAAGAGTGTAATTTTGACATTTTGAAAAATATTAGATTATACAAATATGTTCTTATTTAATATATCACTTATTAGTTGATATTGATTTAAATTAAAAAAATGGTTTCAAATAAAGGGTAAATTAGAATTTTAATTTTAAAAGTCACATTAAAAATGTAAAACGGCATACTTTTTTAAAACAAACATTTCACTGCATAAAAATGTTTTTTTTTTATGAAACTAAGGGAGTTTTTTTTTTTTTGCATAGTGAAAATTTCCCATGAATACACACAACCTCCGGTTTTGGTCAGATTCGGTTCGGATCGGGTTCGGTTCGGATTTTTTCGGATTCGAATAACTCGGATAGTGATTTTAGTATCCGTTCAGGTTTACAATTATTCGGTTCGGTTTCGGTTCGGATAGGTGCGGGTTCGGATCGGTTTTCGGATTTTTTAAATCTCAAAAAATTCAATTTTAATAAAATTTGGTTAAATTTTGCAAAAATGGTATATTTTTAACAAATATAACTAAATATTTTTTGATTTTTAGATTGTTTAACATATTTTTGTTATTTGGTATTAAATTATAACTAATAATTTAGGATATATAGTTTTATTTCGGGTTTTCGGTTATACTTTTCAGTTTTCAATTCAGTTCAGATAATTCAGATACAAACATTTAGAATCCGTTCAGATTCTATGACTATTAAATTCGGTTTTGGATTCAGATTTTTTGGTTCGTTTTTTGGTTTGGTTTTCGGATTTCGAGTTTTTTTGCCCAGGCCTACTTATATTTGTTGAAAACATGGCATTATTTCATAAATCAACCAGCACAAACATTGAGATTAATTAATGCGGTCATTAAAGAGAACATTTCCACTATGTATGGACGCCTTAAAGCATGTTCATATATAGTTTATTACCAAGTCTCTCAAATAATTAATGTAAAACTTTTGTAAGAGTTATCATACTATTTCAGAGACTCACAATATTTGTTTTAATTTTTAGAGACTTGATGAGAGACTATTCGATGAACATGCTCTTAAAGCATCCTTACTAGGAGAGATTCTTAAAAGAGTATCTCAATTATATTATATTAATATATATATATATACCATATATATATATATGGTACAATTAAAATTTAAACATGAAAAATTGACTACATGTATTTGTTAAAATTCTTTAATTTATAAAAAATAGAAAAAAAAAATTAGTTAGTAGTTATTTTCTTAGTTGGTTCAAGTTTATATATTTTTAGACTTAAGTCAAGACTTCTAAAATATTATTTGTTTAGTTTTAATCATAAAACTAAAAGATATTCAATATTATAAATTAAATTTGTAAACATTTTAGAGAAGATATGAGAGTATATATATTATTGCTTGATTATAGTTATTTCTTGATTATTATATATTTGTAATAATAATTTAATTTAGTATATATTTTGACCTAAGTAGAATATTTTTTTTTTGGGTATGCCATTGTGTGTGGATTCAAGCTGGTAGGGATGGTGAAAATGGGTTAAAACCCATTAGGTACCCAAAGCCCATTACCCTTTCTTTTTTTTGGTAAACAGATTTGACTGAACGAAATAAAGAGTTACATTCCATTAGAGGAGGGTAGAGGACATAGTACAACAGCAGTCTTAGCTAGAAAATCTGCTTCTATGTTCTCATTACGTGAGATATAAGTAAACATTACTACTTCAAAACTAAGCGATAATATTCGAATATCTTCTAAAACTCCATGTATCTCAGTAGAAGGAGAGTGAGAGTTAAGTAACTTCGCTAGTTCCTAACAGTCCTAATAGCACCACAGAATAGTGAAACCTGCTGAGATCGCCTCTGTTAAGGCCGCTCTCAAAGCCAAAGCTTCCGCTGGGTAAGCAGCCGCTTCAGATCTTACAACAGTGACACCATATATGTGATCACTGAAAGGTTTGGGTTGTGCAATGCTGGTACTAACTCCCAAACTCTCATCGCCGATGGACATGAGAGGAACACATGTAATTGTGTCTCTTCCTCACCACACACTTTAGACTTAGTCTCCATCTGTATTCCCATGCTTCCTAAGGCTGATCCCACCAAAATAGCCTTGTTGGTAGCTTTCCACATGAAGGTTTTAAGCTTTGGAGCAGTTTTTACATTCCAAATGATGGAGTTCCAGTTGTTAGCCTGAACTTCTCCAACCTCATTGTTTCGTTTTGTGACTTCATACCCTGACTTGGTAGTGTATATAGCTACCATTTTTAGTCGGCAGCCACTGCAGTTTGTCGCTTTGTCGGGTGGTGCTGGGGATGATTATCCTTATAACTTCTTCATATTGAGGCACATGAGTTCTGAAATGTTAAAAATGGGTTAAAACGTATTGGGTATCCGAAACACATGTAAAATATCCAACTTATTACCCTACTTTTTAAACCCCAACAGTCTGATGGGGTTTGGTTAAAAGTAAATTGTTCAACTGTAATTTAAATTTAGATTTTTTAAAAAGTTGTAAATGTTTTGTTAATCAGTAAAATTGTATTTTAAACCCAAAAAAATAATAAGATTTTAAAATAGGACACATGCCTTCTCATGCTTTTTATTTTGTTCCAGTTCTTCCATTAGATCATCATCAAAGCATGGACTACCTTAAATGTTGATAGGCCAGCGGAGGTGTTAACTAAGATAACAACTTCGATATTATATAGCCTCCCAAGTTAGTTGTCTTGAGATGATTTTTACAATGTATTTCACGTTAATCTTTTTATAACTCATGTCTAATTTTGTTTCTCTGTTTTGCAATTATATGTTCACTATCGTATATATTAACTCTGTAACTGCTATCACAAAATGAAAAATAATATAAATTATCATTTTAAATATTTAATTGAAAATAATATAAACTGAAAATAATATAAATTTAATATTTAAAATGTTAATTTATAATATATATTTTTTAATTTGTGACAGCGGTTACAGAGTTAAAAGAATACAGAAAGACCAAAAACTATAAAATTAAACGACAAAGGCACAACAAAATGCAAGTAGAAAAAATTAAAATGAAAAGATAAGCGTAGTGAAAAAAAAACCAAAAGAGAATTTGTCGAAGAAACAACCAATCCCAAGCAATACCAACTCGATTATGTTTTTGTTTTCCTTTAAAATATTGGAATTTACCTCTTACATGGACTTTGTAAAATTAATATCATAAATCTCCATTAATAAACCATGATTCAGCAATTTTATTAGAAAATTCACACGCGTCAAACATTTGCATCATCCACAAGATATCAATATTAAATCTTTTTTAAACTAAGTTAGAATAAAATGGGTAAATATTACTACATTTTTCCAAAAAAATACTTCTTAATTTTTTTCAAAATGAAATCTTAAATGCATCTATATACATAAAGTTGGCTTTTCTCTCTTCTTCTTCCGCCACATCAGCGTCCACATCATCATCAAAACTAATTTTTTTATTTCATTTAATCACTCATAAATCATGATACTAACTACAATTAATTCATCAAACATAAAAATAATAAAACTAACAAATTAATAAATTAAAATAAATCATGGAAACAACAAAGAAAAGAAAAATAAAAAAAAATCTAAAGAAATTTTTTTTTAATCATATATGAAATCTATATATATAAAGTAAGTTTTTTCTCTCTTCTCCTTCCGCCTCATCAGCATCAAAACTAAATTTTTATTTCATTTAGTCACTCATAAATCATAATATTAACTACAATTAATTCATCAAACATAAAAATAATAAAACTAACAAATTAATAAATTAAAATAAATCATGGAAACAACAAAACAAAGAAAAGTAAAAAAAATCTAAAGAAAAAAAAACTTAATCATATATGAAATCATTATATTAATTAAAACTAATAAAAATCATTATATTACACTAAATACTCATAAACAATCAGCGTCCACATCATCATCAAAACTAAATTTTTATTTCATTTAATCACTCATAAATCATAATATTAACTACAATTAATTCATCAAACATAAAAAAAATAAAATAATAAATTATATAGATTAATAGAAACTAATTTATCAAACATATAAATATGACAATACCAACAAAAAATAAATTAAAATAAACCGGATGAACTACAAATAAAGAAAGATAAAAATGGAAAAAAAAGCACAACACTTAATTATATATAAAAAATTATCAGCCACATAAATACTAATGAAATCATAATATTAATTACAACATATTCATCAAACACATAAAATTTATAAAGTCAACACATAAATAATTTAAAAGAAACTATGAGAACAACACCACAAATAATATTAAAAGAAAATTTATTAAAATAAAAGCAAAAATAACAACAATTAATCTTCACTAACTACCTATGTAGTAATAAATAATCATTATATTAATTACAAGTAATTCGCCAAACGCAAATATGACAATTCCAACAAATAAATAAATTAAAAGAACTCATGGGTATAACAAAACAAAGAAAGATTAAAAAAAACTATATAAAAAAAAACTACATAACCGTATCTTAATAAGCCACCAAAAAAACTCATAAACCATCAATATATTAATTAAAATTAATTAATCAATCATAAAATTCTAAAACTGACAAATAAATTAATTTAAGGAAATCATGAGAATTACTAGGAAAAAAAAAAGATAATCGAAAGAAGAAAAAACAAAAATATTTAATCATATATGAATTCTCACTACCTACATAAACACTCATAAACAATGGTAATATTAACTACAACTAACTCATCATACATAATAATGATAAAACCAACAATAAACTAAATTAAACGAATTCACCAGAACAACAAAGCAAAAGAAGATGAATGAAAACTAAAAATAAAATAAAAAAAGAACAAAACTTAATTATATATGAATAACACTCCTGCGCTTAGTGCGGGCAAATTACTAGTCATATATATAATGAGAGAGTTCTCTCTCCATCTAGGGTGTCTACATCATCATCTTAGCCGTCCAATAAGAATAAAACATGTCATCAAATAATATTTTTTATTTTGTGTTTTTATTAAGAATTAATTACATTGTAAAAACAATTTTTTCATTAGCATTACGTAAATATAGTAGTTAATGAGTATTAAGAGATTTAAGAATAAAAACAATAAAAGAAGTAAAAGTAAAAACAAAAAAGAGTATTAAACTGATTATATATAAAAAAAACACTTTGTAACTACATTTTTATATTTTTATTAACATAATATAATGGGGAGGGGGTGAACACAAAAATAAGATAAAATAAATTAAAATTTTTATAAACGATACTACAATATAAAGAAATGAAAGATCAAATAATGAAAAATTATAAATAGCCACAACCACTACAATAAAATAATTCAATATATAAAGTAAAGTAAAAAAATAATAACACAAATTTAATATACTTATAATATATGTAAGCAAATTTTTTTTTGAATTAAAGACAATTTACAATATTTACTTAATACATGTTTATTAATATTTATTAAATAAATCTAAAATATTTAGAAAAAACAATTAAAAATGGATAAGAATTAAAAAAAACTTAAAGATAATGTTAGTAATCAAAGTGTTGAAAGGATTTAACAAATTGAGTGTGAAAAAACTATAGAACAATGATAGTTAACTTTCTCCACATAATAGAAATATCTACACCAATATTTTTTTGGAATATTGCATATAAACATAAAAGTTACAGTTGGATTTTTTGAAAATATCTAAACTTTTTAAAAAATTAGAAGTGTTATAGTCTTCATATTTTAAGTAAAAGATTCTAATATGTTACACTAAAAATAACTAATATAGAATAGTAAATACAAACTCAAATGTTAGACAATAAAACATTCAATTAGGGGTGATACATAATCTTTGTAGTTTATTATGAGTGGAAATGTAGTTTTGTCTATATTGTGATAAAAAAATATGTTTGAAAATATTTCTGAATCGAATGGTTTTAACCTCAAGATATGCTAAGTTTTGTGGAAAATAATGAATTGGCTTTATAATTCTATTTATAATTAATGATTTATTTTTATTTCTAAATAATTCAAAACTTTAATAACATTTTAATATTAGAATCCCGCGCAACGCGCGGATTGTTGCGCGGATTACTATTCTAGTAAATTTTATAAAATAAATGCCCACATTGATTTTTCTAACTAACAAACGTTATAAAACCGTTTTAGTGTTGTTATTTGGTTACCATTAAGGCTGGGCAAAACTAAATCCGAACCCGACTCAAAAAACCCAAACCAAATGCGATCCAACGTTTTAAAATACCCAAACGGGTCCTATACTTCTACATCTGAACACCTGAACTCAAACATGTACCAAAACATGCTCAAAATATAAGTACATGTTAATAATATATTAGTAATATGTATACTCATAATAATCCAAGTATCCAAAATATTAAGGTATATTGGATATTTCTGTTATTTTGGGTAGACTCATGTACAAATACTCGGATTTTCTGGGTATTTTGGGTATTTTCAAGTAGTTCGGATATATGTGGTTGCAAATTTTTTGATTTTTGAGTATTTGGGGTAAACTCGAAAACCTTATTCAAAGGTATGAAATACCCGAATGGATCATATTCCTTAAATTCAAATACCCAAAAACTTGAAACACCCAAACCAAACTCGAGCAAGATACCAAAATATCCAGTCCTAATTACCATCAACAAAGAAGCACATAAGAAACTGATGATGTTAGCAATAACTAAAGGAAAAAATCTTATCCATTGGATCTGAAAACCAAAACAACCTTAACTGTTAGATTAAGAGAAATATATATATATATTTTTAATAACATCACCAATTCCTGAAAAGGATTATAATATAGGGTTGTTTTAGAAAATACCCTATTTATGTTTCATAATTTGAAAAGTACCTCATTCATTTTTTTTTTGAAAACTAAATTTTTAAATATATAAAATAACTGTTTTACCCTCATTTGATTGTCAAGTTATTGATATTTTTATTAAATAAATTTTTTTTTAATAACTAATTAAAAACTGTTTATCTATAAATAAAAAAAATAAAAAAATAATTACAACTTTTATTCTAATTTTGAAAAGTTTAGAAATTAAGACATTTTGATTTTATGTACTAAAATCTACTCATGAATAAGTCTCTAAAAATTATCTAAAAATAAAATTAAAATAAATTTATATAATATTTTGAATTTATCTCATATTTACACACAGTATATAAAGCAAGTAAATACTCCCTCTATTTCACAAAGATTAATTTTCTAGAGTTTTTTTTTGTTTCTAGAATATTGATTTTTAAAATTTTTAAATATATTTTTATCATTTAATGTTAGTAAATTATAAACTTCAAGAAATATTAATTGAGAATTTTTGAATTGTTGAATTTCTATTGGTTTATAGATATTAGAAAATAGTTAATGTATGCATTTATTACTAAATATTTATTGTTTTTTAAACTGTGTGATACATTCAGAAAATTAATCTTTTTGATACATATAGAGTATCATTATTTGTTATTAGTTGTTATAATGTGTTTTGAAAGGTCGACAATTCAACATAAACAAACCGAATTCAATGAAGAGGTGGGGGAGATGAGAAAAAATTACATCAAGTAAAAGTATATTAAATGGGAGAATCGAATTTAAATGGAGAAGCTAGGGTTAAGTTTTGCGAAATTATATCTGACTTTGGATATTTATTCAGGGGCTGATTGGTTGCACACTTTGAGGACTTTATATAATTTAAAAATCTTAAAAGTCATTTTCCAACTAATCACATTAAAAAAAAATCTTTTCTTAAAAAACTTTAAAATTCTAACTGTTTTTAAAAAAAAGTCTAACTGCTTTTGGTAATTTAATTTTTTAAAGTCTTAAAATGATAATTTTAGACTATAGAAAATCTTATAGTAACGTAACAAATATTTTTAAATGAAGTTTTTGTTTTGTTAATTAATTTGAATCTAAAATAAGATTTACTATTTAAAAATAAATAATTCAACTAATTAAATTAAATAAATAATTAGTGGTGACAATGGATAATTAGTTAAATAATTCAAAATAAATAATAAATTACAGCCAATTAATAAATTTATGTTGAAAATAAACGATAAATCCCACATACAAAGAATAAACGAAAAATTACAATTAAAAAGGATAAAATTATTTAAAACAATTTATTATATATTATTTAAAACAAATAATAAAATTATGTCTAACTATCAAGTAATTTTCAATGAATTAATACTATTAACATGTAATAATCGATCAATAATCATTCAAAAACAATAGAAAAAATTTCAAAAGTTTCTACCGCTTTTGTTACTAATAGCCTAAAGCGAAAGTGTAAAGTAACAGTCATAATCAATTGGTCTCTCAGTTTATAAGTATTTTCAAAGCTATCATTCATAGATTTTTTCAGAAATTTTTTTTTTTTCCTTTTCAGCCAATTTTTCCAAAAAAATTTTGTCTCTAAACTTTTTCTACTACAATATATTTCTTTGTTTCTCTAAAATTGATTTAAAAAAAAAACTGATTTTTCTAAAAAAAAAATATTATTTCAGTCTTATAAGAATATTTTAGTCAAACAACATTAGAGACTAAAAAGACAAAAATGAAAAAGTATTTTTCAAATAATAAAAACACAGTATTTTTCCAAATTTTTTCTTTGTTATAATAAATATATATATAAAAATCACCAGTTCACAACAAAAATGTTGAGCTAAGATTTATGAGAATTATGCTTAATAAATTACTAAACATTAATTTCCAAACTAGGTTAAATATTTGGTCACCCTAAATTTGTAATCGCTCGCTCATATTTGTCGGCTTCATCAACCATTAGCTTCCTTCTTCTTCACCAAGATTTACTTCAGGTATCGAACCTAAATTCATCTAAAATTCGTTACGCTTCTGCACTTAATATACTTTGAGATTTTTGTTTTTGAAATACTTTAACTTTAATTTGAGATCGAATATTATAATTAAAATTTCAGGCTTTGAGTATGGAGATCGAGAGTTACGACTCAGTCCATGGGAAGAGTCTGGTTAAAGTCGAGTTCCAGCTTGGAACAGAGAGCTACACCATTGATTCAAACAAGGGTGATACTGTATTGGACCAATTGGTTTCAATGAAAGAACAAAGTATGAAGATACTAAAAGAGTTTATTACAAAACATAATGTTCCAGATGATGATGTTCCTGATCAAATCTTGTCTGATGAAGAAGAAGAAGAAGAAGGCGATGATGTTTCAACTGTAATATGTCCTGTGAAGCCTAAGAAGACAAAGATTTGACTTGATTTCAATTTTATCACTTGTTGTTAGTTGGTTATGTGATGTTTGAACCTTTGTCAAAATTTTGCTGTTTCTGGAACTGTTTTGTTTATCTTAGCTTCTTCTGTTGAATATGAGAACTTCTTAGGTTAAGAGATGTTCAAAATTTTTGTATTAATCCCTTTGGAATATAGAAATGGTGTTACTGAATGTTAAGTTAGAGGCTGTTGAGTGCACTGGGAAGAGCAAAGCTATTGACTGCTCATTGAGTTGTTGAAGCGCTTTGGGAATTTCAGTGAGATTGGAAGAACACAACCAGAGGAAAATGTTCGACTCGATTGAGTTAAGCACTGGTTTTATCTATATAGAGTTAGTGTTTGTGTTCATCTGTGTTTGATTGATTCAGGGACTCTTAAAGTCTCTTAGTAAAGTTGCATTTGGCAGCTTAGTTAGTCTAACTTGGTAGAGTTTGAAGAGTTGGGTTGGTGAGAAAACTTCACCACAGACACGAGCAGAGATCACTGATCTTTAGAGCTGTTCAGACTAATTGATTCACCAAAGAAACTTGGAATATGTTCACATTCTTCACTATTTGTATAACCCCCAACCACCACTGTCTGTGAACTCCCACGCCCTCTCTAGTCCCATGAGCCCACACTCTCTCTGGACCCATTGGCCACCCGTCTCATCCTCTCTCGAGACCGGCCTGTCAGTATTTGTCTCTAAACTTTGTTGATAGTTTTGACAGTTAATATATCAACTGAGATTAGTTTCCTCTCGGATAGCATATGCTCAATACCAAATTTCTATGAAACAAAATTTTTATACAAAATTCAAATGTCTGCAAAATACAAAGAAACTTCACTACTTGAAATGAAAATCTCAAAGATAAAACAAATTTTAGATGAATGATCTTAGCAGAATCATTTTATATCGTTCATAAATCTTAACACCACCATTGTCTTCAACTCAACAAAGCATTGCAAATCTTCGAACACGCCAAGAATGACCAAAAAATCTGGACAAGCAGACATTAATCAAGTAGGCAAGTGATTCTTGAGAAAGCTTTCATCACTCTAACTTCTCGAGTTCTGACATCCTTTCGATGATCGCCTGCAAGTTTAAAAGTTGTTCCCAACCATCAAAAGTTTAGTACTTTAAGAGAGCCTGAGAGCAAGTATGATACATTTAAGTGAAAGATGAAAGCTCGAAGCAAAATTTCACTGACCCTTTTGCTTGTTTCTTGGAGCTCTCCAGCAAGAATGAACTCGTCGAGTATCAAGTACACCTTTTAATTGAAGCCATAGAAGCAGTTATTAGAGTACTAACACAAATCAAATCTAGAAACACAATAGCATCTACTAAATCAACACAAATGGCGAATACTTCATACAGATATTTATCTAACGAGTCATGATAGTCAGCTTAGAATTGGGACAAATACAATGAGAAGTGAACAAAAAAGGCTTTTGTTTTTGAACAAACACAAGCTTCATCTGATAGAAGCTTCATAGATGAGAAACATCAGAAAGAATTTACTAAAATAGGTCAAAACTTCTAAGCAACAAAAAGACAGAGTAAGATCCCAATGATTGTAAAGCATCAATAAGCTAAACTTAAGGTTAAAGAATCCAAAGAAACTGTTCGAGAAACTATAAAAGCATAAGAGCAAGAAAGAGGTTTGGTACCTTGTGGAAATTAAACACCAAATCTAACTCACAGACATTGCTGAAGAAATGGTCCAAAATCTCCACAAACAAATGAATACTCTCCAAGTAAGCCAACTCATTGTCTGTTATATCCACGCACACGGAGAAAAACAATCCGGCGTAACGCCTGTATATTACCTTGTGTGTTCTAAACTGAAAGTCACATAACAAATTCATCATTTTATACATTAACAGACTCATAATAACACATTCCACAATATTGAATTCTTAATCACAGTTTAATGTCTCATTTCAGGTTATTGAGTTCTCTATAACAATCTTGATACTGATAAATAATGTCTACAATTCGAATTATCTAATCTCAAACAACAATTTTAATACTTTAATTGTAATAATGCTCTTCAAAATCAATCAAAAATAATGTACAAAGAGCCGTAATTTGAATTAGGAATTGATAAAAAATTGAAAATTGAATTACAAAACCTCAACGAAGTTTGTGAATTTTGCGTCGCGATTCACCACTAACCTATGAACCTGATGATGAAAAAATTAAGATTCAGAAATTAAAAAAAAAAATTGAAAAGAGGAAGAAGATAAAATTTTAGTAACCTCGTATTCGACTTTGTGTTTCTCGGATTCTTCGAGAGGAACATAGTATTTAGCAAGACGAGTTTTGCCTTGTCTGTTCTGCAATAATATGAATCGGATCTGGAAAATGGAGAGAGGTGGATCAGAATTGAGAGTCAAGAGATTAAAAAGAAGAAGAAAACAGAGAGACGAAGCATTACCATTTTCTCGGGAAATATCTAATTGAGAATTCTCAGCTTTTCTCAGCCGAATAATTCCTTCGACTGCGTTTGATTTTTTGTTCTTTCAGATCTTACTTTTGAATTTTCACGCTGGTGAAACAAGACCTTATGTAATTTGGTCTAGACAAAATTTCGAGTTTTTATTAAAATTATTTTGGAGAAATTATACAAATAATCATTCGAATTCCAAAAAAAAAAAAAAAAAAAAAAAAAAAAAAAAAACTCTTAAGGTCTTAGCCAATATAATCCGGGCCGAACTCAGACTACCGAGTTTTCAACTGGGCCAAAGCTCAGCTCGCATAGTCCACTCGCCAATATGATTTTGTTTTTTGAGCAAAAATCAAATTAAAGAGGAACGAATATTTGCACAAAAAAAAAAAGAACGAGTAAGTTTTTGTGAAATTAGAACTTTCTTTTACAAATTTAATAAACTAAAACTAAATTCCATGATATCCGTCACTATAACATTGATTTAGTCATAGGACTCATTACCGGAAAATATCAATTCGAACGTGAACAATTTTCACGGTATTTTTATTCACGAAGTAAAATGCAATGCATTTTTTAATTTTAACATAGTAACATTTTTAAAAATCTACATGAACTTTAATATATGTACTGAAATCAGTTTTGACTGAAACTATTTTAGTCAAACTGATGAATCTGATGCCACATGACATGTTTATGCTGAGTCATATCATTTCTTTACCCGCAACAACCGTAGGCTTTGACCATTGTACATTCTTGAACAATAATTTTTGAACTTACCATTTTTGAATTTAGAGGTTTCTCATTGTTCAATGTTGGAGCTCTACGAAAACGTAAATGATAAAAATCGATAAAGTTGGTTAACTAATACTGTTGTGTCTGTTTATCCATTTTAAATGTCAAAAAAAATTTAGACTCAAAACATTACATAAAATTTCAAAATGAATTTATTTTTTTGAAAAATCTATGTGGCATCTGACTTAGCAAAAAAAATGTCATGTAGCATATGACTCAGCATAAATATGTCACATGGCATGCATCTGACCATCGGGTCTTGGGTAGGGGTTGCTCGTGACAACGAAGATGAGGATTCAAGTTCCTTGGAGCTGCGGCAATCACGCGATTGTCCGAGGTTCAACCCTCGGAATCGGTGTTTCTTCAGCGGTTTGTTTCCCTGTTTCGTATTTGTGCTCTTCTAGTTGTATCTTAGTCTGTTTCTTGTTCTGTTGTCTCGTAGCTTTCGTTGTAGATTTTGGTCTTTCTGACATCTTTGTTAATCTCTGTAACCGCTGTCACAACTTAAAATTGGTATAAATACTTCACATGTTACCGAAAAAAAAAAAAGTTGATTTTGGCACATATATTAAAGTTCATGTAGAATTTTTGAAAATTTACTTAGTTCAGTTAGTTGAAATTGAAAAGTTCACTGCATTTTAGTTTGTGTATGAAAAAATACCGTGAAAATTATTCACGTCCCAACTCATTACGGATCATTTTGCTCCCTTCCTGAAGATAAATTTCATTTAGTTGTAAGTGGGTTTACGGTGTGAAGTTGAATACTGATGGTACTTAAGATAAATTTAATGCAAGCTAGCTATTTGTCAAGGGATACACTCAAATAGTAGGATTGGATTATGTTGACACTTTTTCACCAGTTGCTAAGATGATAATAGTGAAAATTCTTCTTTTATGCAAAAGGTAGGAGTCTACATCATTTGGATATTTCATATACATTTTTCAGTGGGACATAGATGAAAAGATCTATGTGACTATAACTTCAGGTTATGCTTTGAGAAAGGGAAAATTTCATCTGAGAATGCAGTTTTTTAAGTCATTGAAATCATTATATAGTCTGAAACAAGCCTCTAGACAATAATTTTTGATATTCAGCTCAACAATTTTGATGATAATCTATATTTGAGAGATTTTTTTGTGTTAATGAATCTTTACTTTAAGATTTTTTTTCTTGTTAAAAGAACTCTTGAAATATTTTTTATTATAATTTAGTTGAGGTGTTTAAAACGGATCAGTCGATATGTGAGGATTTTATTCACTCATAATTTAGTTGAAAAGTTTAAAATGAATACTGCCTATACTTGAAACTTACAAGGTTTTTTCATTAACATATATAATACTAAATAATACTTCATATGTATCACAAAGATTGATTTTCTGAGGTTTTCACCAAGATTTAAAAAAATTATAAATGTTCTTGGAAAGTATTAAAAAATTAATCCACTACAACAAATATGAGCATTGATAGCACACAAATACTGTCATAATAGGGATATGATAGCGTTTTCATAAACGCTATGTTTGGCACAGTTATAATAGGGTCACCCCTTACGATAGCGTTTTTCATGGTGCTATTATAGGTTCTTCTATCATAGCTTTAATTAAATGTTGTGAAATATGCTTTCATAGCTCTAGGAAATTGTTGTCGTAATTTATGTTATAACTCATTTATACCGCTAAAATATATTATGTTATAACTTAACTTTATTGCTATAATATGATAACATAGCATAAATAAATTGCTATAATATCTTACGTTATAGCTTATTTATATGGATGTAATATAGTATGACATAGCACATTTAAATTGATATGATCTATTGTTACGAATCCTGTTTGAATTATGTTTTACAGAAACGAATTTATTGAATATGTATAAATAATTCAAAACATATTTAACACTAGTATTATATAAGACAAAAAAAAGTCATACAAAATATCATAAAAAGTTTTATATTACAAAAAAAGTAAGACAAAAGTCTACTGGCTCAGCCTTAGCTAAGAACCTTCCATCAGACGTGAACCTCAAGGCTCTAATGGCTCCCATGTTTCCTTTTAAAACTTTAAGTGACTGAGACAAGTTCCTCACGTCCCATAGCCAACAAGTTGTGTCTTGGTTACCAGTGGCTAAGATTTGACCATTTGGATGCCATGCCGACGAAAACGAGTAGTCGAGATGGCCTTCTAGTCCGTGGATGACTTTTCCAGATCCAGCATCAGCTAGTAAGCAATCTGGACTGTCCCCTAGAACAGCCACTAACTTACCATCTGGACTTGTGGAGATGTTCTACACACAAAAAAAAAACACATAATATGAACAACATTGAAACAGAGCATATGATAACAGAGGAGTCTTAAGAGATGAGTGAGATCATATGCTTACATTTACAGACCAATCACAAGTCCAGATGGTAAGAAAGACAAATTTCTTGAAGCAAGCCAACTACAATTGTTTGTAGTAACCAGCTAAAACTTTAATAACCTGAGAGAGATCTTATAACAGGGAAGTATATAGTAGGTACCAGTTGTGTTGGGTTCTAAGGACCTTCTTGGAACAACAACGGCCACAGGTTTATCATCCTCGGGATTGGTGAGGAGGAAAAGCTTGTACTGATCACCAAATCTATCCATCAAGTAGAACTATTTGTCAAGCAAAGTATCTTTTGCTTCCTTTGTTGCATCAGGATCCTCCATAGGGAAAAGATCCAGAAGCAAATGTAAAGCATTTAAACGAACATTTGAATTCGTAACCTGAAAGAAAATAATAGCAGAGAAATCACAAAAGAAAGGAAAATACTAATTACCTAGAGATGAAAGATAACAGATTATATAACCAGAGCTTAGCGAAAATGCCTCTTTTGCCATTTGTCAACTCTTGTAGGTAAGTGCCCCAAAGTATCACCTGCTAAACCATACAGTCCTAAGACACAAACACACAGATTTCAGATTTTATCATATACCTAAACTGGATTTAACAAACACAAACAACTTTGGTTTACAACACAGAGTCTATCAATGGTCACATGAATTCCCTAAAACCATAAAGTTTCACAATTTCTATGGTTTAGGCCATAGTGACCTGAGGTTAAGAAGAACCTCAGAAAGATTTTATTCTAAATGGTTCATAGAACCTTGTAAAGATAGATACTTTTGTAACCCACAATTCTGAAAATTCCCTAATCAATTGGAAAATCCATAAAACCCCATATTTCACCATTCTAGCGACTAAATCTATATTTAAATCTATCACTGCAACTCCTAAATAAATAGGCATGAATTTTAAAAATCAAATTAAGTTGACTCCAATTGAATCTATAGGAAATTCTAAACTAGAACAATATTGGTTTGGCTGATCCAACATGAATCTATAGGAAAATGGTAGTAATTTAATGACTTGCCTGATCCAAGATGAACTCAAACAGAGGTCGAAGGTGGTGGCTGATCAAGTGCTTCTCTTTGAAAAGATGGTACGCTAAGTCACATGCTTGAAAGCTAGAATATACAAAAGCAACTTTGAATTTTTTCAGCAGCCATGATTGAAAACGAAAATGGCTTATCAGATAACCCAACATATGTAATTTAACTTGAGCATTTCAAATCCTCAAACCCTAAAACTAAACCCTGTACTCAGATTTAACCAATTGAGTAGAAGAAGAAGAATACACAACAAAATGATTACATGTACTCCTTATACGATCGAAAGAATCATCACTCCAACCTTTGCTTCAATTCAGTGTAAAGAAGCATGATAATATGAAATGAGACCATCTTAAACGTGTTTGCTATATCCAGAAATGTCTCTGCATCTGCAATTTGCTTCCTAGGCTTCTGAACTGCAAGAAAAATTGTAAGCGAACCAAAAAAGAAAGGAACTTTTCATTGTTAATACCATCAAATTAAGAGACTACACAACTTGAAAACTGAAAATACTGAAATGAAGAACATCTCTGATTCATAAAACTCCCAAATAGAAGCGTGAGTGTACCGCTGATTTTATTGATCTGAGATTTCTCCAATCAGAAATCCAGAGAACAAAGAGATACTTCGAATTCGAACTAGACGCAAACCTTCGAAGAGGAAGCAAATTCGCGCTTAGAAACGATATCAGAGAAGGATTGCAAATGCTGGAATTGGTGTCTTAGAAGAGAATTGAAGAAGATCGGTTTCCGAGGATTGATAGAGAGAATTAAGGAAATTAAGCAATTGGAAAATCTTTAAAATACATGAGAAATTAAGAAGATCTAGAAATCTTCCAGGAACAAGATCAATCGCTCAGCTAAAATTTGTGGTTCTTTGATTTCTGAATTTTTAGTTCTGAGAAGAAGAAGGAATTGTGAAGAAGAAGACGATGGGTTTGGTAAAAAATAAGAAAAATAAAATAAAAGGGTGATTCATTAAAAAGAAGGAGCCATTGATTTTGTTTAGGTTTTGTTGGTGCTTAAGTAAATTTTTTCCGCTAAGTATTTGTATTTTAACTTTCCGCTTAATAATTTTAGGTTTTTGCTTAGTATTTTTTTATTTTAACTGTTTTTAAATGTTATTAAAATTTTAGCGTTTTTCAAATGCTATTATATAATAACAAAACTCACAAATCTATTTTTAATAGCAGTTGTGAAAATTGTGCTATCCTAATATGCTATCAATGTCTATTTTTGTTGTAGTGATCTCAAATTGCTTTTGACTCTATCTATCTTTTTCCAATAACTATGATTACACTAAATATTGAAAGCATTAAGTAATTACTAAGTTTGTACCTACGTACGCCGCAGGGTATTTTGTTTTTATTTTTTTGGTTTTTTTTTGTTTTTGTTTTTTGTTTTTGTTTTATTTTATTTCATTATTGTACTCAATTTGGGGATCTTTTATTCATTTTAATGAATTTGGTATTTTATATTTGGTATATTCATATTACCGCCTCAGATTCATTCGGACTAACCTCAATTGACCTAAACGATCAGCTTAACAAAACATTATGCTTCAGCCACATGATCCAGTGAGAAACGTATAGGTGGATTTTTGAGAGACAATTGCGACGAAATAAACTAATAAAATGATTTTATGATAAAAGCAATTTAAAAGTAAGTATATATTTCTTTAGATTTTTAATATGGAATCTCTTGTGAAATAGAATAAAAACCTTGAATTTGAAAGAACGAATGAACAAATATTAGCTTAAAGTAAAAAAAGACGAAGAAGATGTGTTGTAAACCAAGATAATATACATGTGAGACCAAATACGTTGGACTGTTTCTATTGTATAATTTGCTCACATTCTCACTTCAATTCAATCGCTAAAAGTTTTTCAAAATCATTAATTGATGAGAACCGATGGTAAATCAGAGTATTTAGAAATTTATAAAGAAGCTAAAGGCCTTTTTTATATAAGCCGATGATTATAAAGCACAGAAACTTGAAGCGGTTGAATACATGGTCATCTCTTAAATTTTATTTTTATTTTTATGTTTAACTCTTGAGATACTTAACTAATTATATTTTTCTAAAATTTAAATAAATAAATTAATTAATTAATGTGTCATGGAGAGAATTTTCAAAGAAATAAATAAGTGAGTTGATGAATCATATAGAAGAATAATGATGTATTAATGACTTGTGAAACATAAATTATAAAATTATAAATAAGTGAGATGATGTGTCATGGAGAGGGGTGCTGAAGTGTCAACCTCTTGTAAGACATAGTGAGTCTTTATATAATAGATTTGATCTTGAAAATATAAATGCAGTAAATATATTACAGAAAATCAATCTTTTTGATACAAGAATAAAACCTCAGAAAATCAATCTTTCTGATACAGAGGGATTATGATTATTGTTTTTTTATACTTGTATCAAAAAGATTGATTTCCTGTAATATATTTGATGTCACCAATCATCATAATCTATTCTCCAAAATTTTTTTTTTATCAATTTTAATATTGATAGATGCTATATTGTGGGTCAAATTTTGATGCGGTAACATAAAATAAAATAAAAACCGGAAATAAGTTGCATGTTTTACACCCAAATTAAAATAAATAATATGATATATGTCAAATAATAATATGGTTTTTGCTTAAAATGTATGTGAAATCCATGATAATTGTTAAAACAATCAAGGTTGTGTAATAAAAAAAGAAATGTATTTATGATTTGTGGTTGTTTATTTTGGTGTGGATTGACATATCGTATCAAATTTGAGTAATAGACTAGCCATTTATCACTAAAGAACAATATTTACAATTTTGCATTATGTCTTCTAAATAAATGACTAATAACATGTTACATGTGGTTATTAGTGTTCTAAAGTAGTTTGGATGAAAAATATTTATTTCGTAGTCACTCACCAAGGAAAAAGTAGGGAAACCGGAAGTATTTAAAACGTCACATGTAGGTATGGCTGGGCTTTGAGCCCACTACTATACATTATTATATTTGGTATAAAATAATTCAATTAATTATATAAATAAAAAATTTCGTGTTAATAAATTCCTAAATGGGACCAATATGATGATGACCCAAGATTAGTATCATAAAGCGGTTAGGGCTTATGAACGGTAAATATAAGAGTAACGTATAGTTATAGGACCTTTTATGCTTTTTCTTAAAACGTACATGATGATTGGTGACATTAAAAGATGTTTGTTGTTTGACTAAAAAAAGAAAAGAAAAGATGTTTGTTTTTAAGGTAAGATGATAGGATATATATTTAGTTAGAACATATAAGCCATACATCCTTTAATTAGTCTTTTTTTTATCACAACATATTGCACATTGACATGAAGAATATTAGACTACAAAAATTAAATCAAATACAATTTTAACAAATCATTCATTAATCTAAAAATATATTAAAATAATATATAATAGTTAAATAGAAGTTGGTTTATTAAAAAAAAAATAATACTCAATTGTTCATAAAAAACATTTCACTAAAACTAAATATATAAAAAAAAAATTAAATATACACATCAAAATATGATATGTATTAGATAGGAGATATGCATTACACATATCTAGAGCCATTCCTAAGTTTTTTTTTTTTTTTTTTTTTGCAAATCACAACTATCATCATCTAAGATAAAAGCACAAAAGTAATATTAAAAAAAAAAAACCAAATATAAATTCTAAGACCAAATATAAATTCTAAAACACAATTTTTTTTTCTTTATTTCCTACAAAATCATTATCCAAACTCTTAAAGCCTTACACTTTAACCAATTTTCTCTTTATAAACAATATAACCAAGTCACTCAATCATTCTTGTAACATTTTCGTGCGAAGATAAGACTTTATCAACTTCAACTTTGAAAAACTTCTTTCAAGATGCAACTGAAATTGGAATCGTCAAGAGTATTCGATAAACGATCAATGCATTATGATAACAATCTTTAACCTTTTTCAAAAAGCCTTTACACTTCAATATGCCTGCTAGTTTTTATTGGTAAAACTTCTAAGGGAAAATTGCGATAGTGTGTGACTGCAACTGTCGAGAACGACGGGAAACACAATATTTCGTGTGTCAAATTCTTATCAGTTACACTTTCATTTTAATTGTCAAATTTCCTTCTTTTTTTTTAGTCAACTTTCCTTCTTTTCCTATATATTTTTCATTATTTAGTGAGAATAGTAATATATTTGCCAAAAAAAACAATAAAGTTAACATATATTTTATCAAAATGTATATGTATATATATATATATATGATGCATATAACTTCCATCATTAAAGTAAAACCGACATGATAAAAAAAAAATATATATTTAAAGAGACTTTGGCAAAAGAGCACATTTGTGTACCACATTTTAGATATATGAGCGTCTTTATCGACATCAGTATTGATCCTTGCTCCAAAGGGTCTTTTTCCCTTATTGCGATAAAAGAGTTGGCCTTAATTTGATTTGGTTGGTGTTTTAACTGTTGGAAGTGACCATGATATGTTAATATTTCATGTGTAGTTGTTGTTAAGGTTCATTTAGACAAGTTTCAAGAGTCTAACGCTGGAAAAAGACGCAAACACTTGAAACAAAATGATTAATTAACTATAGCTACACAAAAAATTATTGTAGAAGAAGATTGTCTTGAGTTATCCACATCGTGGATTCGCTCCTGGATTTGGTTTTTAGAAGCTACATTTCTCATTGTGTTGGTTTTGTACATAAATATATCACTATAGGACCTCAAACTTGAAGTAGATGGGTATGTGTATGTAGCACCAGTTAATTCATTTGAGAATTTTATTTTAAACAAAAAATAAATTGTGGAAAAAATGTTTCAATAATATACTAAATTCGATCATATCATCTATGTTTGTTTTTCTGTTAAAGATAATATATATTTTTGGCAAATAAATGTGATCCTATAACATTGGGGCATAGTTAACACATAACATAGATTACTCAAGCATATAGGATCTTCACTATACTAAATTAGTTTCACAATTTCAAAAATTATATATTGAACAAAAATAGAATGATATGATGATTAATCTTTTATTAATCTTTTCTTTGTATGGATGATGTGATGATTTAATTTTTTTTACAAAAATAGAATCAAACAAAGATGAGAGATGAAGTATAATGATTAAAAATTTATACAATAAAAGTTAACATTGATCTCTTTCTTCTGCCATGTGGCTAATTGAGAGCATGACACATCTTTTTTTTTAAATAAGCTTTCTGATATTATTTTAATTTAAAATTTCAACCTTATTAATGTCTATCTCTTATTCTTCTTCAATCAGAAGCTTATGAACATATTAAAACAGATATTTAGATTAAAATCAATTTAAAATTAAATAATATATATATATATCTATATATATATATTTAAACTTTAAACATTAAACTTAAAAATTTAATAAACTTTAAAAAAATTTCTCATGATTAGATTTTTGGTCCTTTTTATATTATTTAAGTTCTAATAATAAAATTTAACATGCTTTTAAATATTAGATCACGATATGCGTCGGTTGATCGATAAAATTTTGGTAGAAAAAATTGTATAATTTTAGTTTTCCTTAATCGAAAAGGAAAACTAACAAAATAAATTAAATAATAAAAATGTTTATACTTTTAAATTTCTATATTTCTAAAATAGGTTAAATCTTATTATTTCAAGAAAATTTAAAATTTTCATTTCAAATTTAGATTTTAGATTATTTAATCTCCAATAACTTTTTCTACACTATTCTAATTATTTGAAAAAACAAAATTGATTTTGTTTGTAATCCAACCTAATTTACTATTCTAACTGGTTAAATGTTAAATCATTTTAGAGTAAATTTTTGAATAATTTTTCAACAGAAGTTACATATAATTGGTACAAGATAACAAACTGGTTAAAAAATGCATAATCTTTTTGGTTTACGAAACGAAGAAATAACATCTCTATTGGTCATGTAAATTGCAGAAACTATTTTTTCCATGAGAAGAAAAAATGTTTAAATGATCTCTCACATAGGGAAAGAAGTCAGAATTGTTCCCAGTAAAAAAAAAAAAAGGCGAAAATCCACTCAAAGAGAATTGCTTATGTAGAGTCAAGTCTCATAGACTAATCTGGATCCAAAGGAGGGAGCAAGCCTATGGGGCATCCGCTAGAGATTGAAGATGATGGTGGAAGAGAATTTGATGATCAAGAAGAAAAGAAGTCGCGAAAACAAAATATTTTCATATATATAGCGCGAGATATATATGAATATAATCGAAAGATGGTGAGTGAAGAGTTAAGCTAGAGGATGTTGTTGAAAAATGTCAGGAGCCAAGAATGATGAAAGTTTTCGGCGAGTGAAGGTGCGAGAGGCAAATGATATCCTGTTTGGAATCAATATAAGATCTAAACAAAAGGACATCAGGGACACACCAAAGATCTTGCCAAAAGAACGTCTTGCCTAGATATGAGTGAGAGCATAGCCGTCTGTCATTAGATCCATTGTTCCAGATCTCATAGGGCTGGGTGTTCGGGTTTGGTTCAGGTCCGTCGTGTTTAGAAGCCTATGATTAATCATTCATGTATTTATAATTTTTGGTTCGATTCGGTTCCATCTAGATTTGAATCAGTTTCGGATACACGAAATATGAGAAAAAATGAATTAAAAATTGGCTAAATTTAAATGAATTTTTAAAAATATAACTATAAAATTTCAAATATTTTAGTTATTTTGGATATTTTGGTTATTTTGTTCTTAAAATAATTGATATTTTTGGATTCATAATTATAGGGTAATTGGTAGGGATGTTAAAGATGGATAATTACCCAATGGGTACCTTAAACTCTTAAAAATATTTAAACCCGTAACCCTACCCTCTTTCCAAAAAATTATGAGGGTTCAAGATGGGCGGGTACTCATTAGAAAAGAGTTCAAATATGGGGTTTAGGGTACCCATAGGATTTTTTTTTAATTAAATCAATAAATATTCAAAATTACTTTGTAATGAAATATTTATGAGACTTTTTTTATAAATTTTTTTAAAATCAAAAAATTAACTTTTCTTTCATTTTCTGCCAAAAAACCTATAATCCGTTTTCCGGCAAAAAAATGTGATTTCTCGCCAATACACCCAAATTGCAAAATTTTCTCATTTTCTCATCAAATATATGATATTGTGTTTTCCGCTAAAAACGTAAAATCTCCTTTTCCCGCCAAAAGTGCAAAATCTTGTTTTTTCACAAAAGACATAAAATCTCATTTTCTCGCCAAAAACGTAAAATCTCGTTTCCCGCAAAAAAACGTAAAATCTCGTTTTCCCGCCAAAAACCTAATATCTCGTTTTCTCGCCAAAAACGTAATATCTCGGTTTTCCGCCAAAAAGTAATATCTCGTTTTTCGGCCAAGAACGTAAAATCTCGATTTCCCGCCAAACGTAAAATATTATTTTTCCGCCAAAAACGTAAAATCTTGTTACCCGCTAAAAACTCGTAAAATCTCGTTTTCCCAACAAAAACGTAATATCTAGTTTTCCCAACAAAAACTTAATATCTCGTTTTCCCGCCAAAAACTTAATATCTCATTTTAGGGTTAGGGTCAGGGTAGGGTAAAATTACCCATGACAACATCTCTAGTAATTGGGTTACATCAAATCTATATATTATTAATATTTTTGGGTATATAGTTGTATTTTGAGTATTTCTGATATCCATTCGTTTTTCGGTTCAGTTCTTCGGATATAGGAGTCTAGGACTCATTCGGGTTTTTATCGGTTTGGATTTAGGTTTGGTACCCTTTTTCGGATCGAATATTCAGTTTGGTTCTTTGGTTCATGGTAGTTTCTCAAGACGTATATAACACGGTTATCGAAAAAACAAATAACAAGATGAAACCAAAAGGTACTTGACGGGTATAGATTTTTGATATGTTAATAATATAGAAAATTAAATTAATTTATTCATGTAAAAATATAAACTTATGTAATTACCTCTTTTCTCTAAAGTAAACATGCTTTCTACTTCTTTTTTTTAAACAATCATTTATCTTATAAAGCACTAGTCACCTAACCAATAAGAATATGACACATAGATTTTGTTTTAAAATTTTATTTTCATTAAAAATAAAAAAAAATCAAATGGAAACTGAAAAAAAAAAGCAAAATAAAAATAAATGTCGTCCAAAATAAAAATCTCTTTTTTTTTCTTTACGTAACTTCTCCTAAATTTTCTCCCACTACATCACGAAGTAAAAACTGTTCTATAATTCAAAACTTTAATTCATAACTCCAACTAAATTTTATGATTTAAAACTAAATTTTCTCTCTATTTGATTTTACTTTCACGGTTTTATTCTCTTCCTCTGTTTCTACTTCTTCAATCTCCAATTTTCAGTCTTCAATCTTAAATCTTAGATCTTCAATTGAGAAGAACAAAAATGGCGACAAGGAGAAGAAAAAAAAACTAATTATTATAAATATTGCTTATAGGAGAAAGTAGTATCTTTTCCATTCAAACTTCAAAGAAAGGATCCAAACAAACAAAGATGCTAATATTAAGGTCATTTACTCAATTTATCAATTTATTGTTTGCATCTCTCTTTTTTTTCCTATACTTACATGTTGATTTCAAAATTTAAAATAAGTTTTTAAAAATTCATTTGTTTAATTAAAGATTTCTAAAAATATTTTCATTTAAGAAAAAAATATAAGCCTTAGATTTCAAAATTTTTAAAACAAATTGGACTTCATATCATCTTCTTAGAATTTTCTATGATCCGTAAAGATGTTGTAAAATTTTTTATAAGTTATTTAAATTTAACATTTATATTTTTCTGTTTTGCTAAACGCACTTATATTTCTATTAAATGAAAATAGTTTTATAAAATCGTTTGTTAAATAAATATTATTTACTTAAAGTATTATTTACAAATTTTAAAAATTATTTATCTGATTAAGCACAAGTTACATGATTGTGATTCATGAATTCTATAAATCTTGCAAGAGTCTTCATATTCATAACTCGATTGTGATTCATCATTTTTCATCTACAAAAATCTAAAGAGATCTAAATCTATTTTTCCCGTACGTAGTAGTACGGGTGTAATACTAGTCTTATATAATAAAGTAAGGTTTTCTTCTGAAAACCTCTGAACCTCTGAGACGTTGACGTGTTTCACTTACAACCCCCTTCTCTAACTTTTTTCTAATAAGCTCACATGTATCACCTACAATTTTTTATCTAACTTTTCTTAATTTCTTATTTTTTCTAACTCAAACAAAAAAACAAATTTAAATTCCTATCTTCTTAAATAAAAACCTCCTCTAAGCAAAACACACAGTTATATAAATAAAATGTCATATTTTCTCTATTTAAACCTCCAGCAAAAAAAAAACACTTTTCTAACTACATAAATAAAATCAAAACAAATAAAAGGTATATTTATGATCCAAGTTTCAGAAAAAAAATTCCTAAGAAAAAAAAAACTCCATGATCCAAACTTCACAATCTTTTTAAATCATGATTCAAAACATGATATGATTGTCTATCAAAAACTCATATTCATGATGCAAGATTCACTAATTTACACACAAAAAAAAAAAAAATTATTTTCTAACTACACAAATAAATGCTTCACAAAATATTTTCCTAATAAAAAAAACATAACAATGATCCAACTTAACAATTTTGGTAAAGCATTATTCAAAACATTATACGATTAACTATAAAAAAACAGATTTATGATGCAAGCTTCAAAAATTTACACAAATTAAAAAAAAAAAGATTCATGATGCAAACTTTAGAAATCTACACAAATAAAAATAAACAAATAAAAGGTATATTTATGATACAAGCTCCGTAAAAAAAAAAAAAAAAAAAAAAAAAAAAAAAAAAAAAAAAAAAAAAAAAACACTCTATCGAATGTTTATTAAAAAAATGGAATTGTCCTATTCCATGGGAAACGCGTGATTTTAACCGCAATAATATTTTACTCAGTCTTGACTGCTTACTTTGGATGAAAATGTGATACATCTCTAAACAATGTTCCCGCATATATTGATATACATATTGTTGTGTTTCCTACTGTAAGCTATTCAGGGACGGATCATGAACAATTTTTAACCTGAGGCACACCCTGCTATAATACTCAAACCGAATACTTGAATCAGAAATGACCCGAAAACCCGTTTCTTTGAAAAGCACCATTTCTTTTTCAAATCTCTATATTTGATAAGCACTATTGCTTTTTTTTTGTCAGTCTTTCATATAAAACTACATTAAGGAGTGAATAAAGTATCAAAATTCCATTATTCACTATTTCTTTAGTTAATTTAAATGCAAAATAATTTTTTTTTAAAGTTGAAAAATATATTTTTATTAGTTAGACTTTTAGTTAGCTTTAGTTTATATTGGGTCTATAAAAAAATTTGGCCTTATAGAAAAAAAAAAAATTTTATGTGGGATGATGCACTTAAAGAAAAAAAATTAGAGTGAGGCATATAATGTTTTTCCAACCAAACTGAAAAAAAAAAACCTAAAAAAAAAAAAGAGTGTGAGGCACGTGCCAACTTTGCCTCTATATGTGGGTTCACCCCTAAGGCTATTGGCATACAAGCATCTATCCATACATTTCGTCTCCAAAAGTTTAAGAATAAACTTAAAGACGGCGATTAGTTCTTCATGTCAGATTTTGATGTCAAAAACAAATTTTCCAGCTATCGCCTAACTAACCATGCTTTCAAAATTTTCTTTAACAATCATACCAAAATGAGATTTTTTTTGAAGAAGGCCAATACAAAACGAGGATGAAAACCAGCTACAAAAGAGAAAAAAAACGATGATTGCTCAATATGTCTAGAAAGTTTAAATGGGTCAAACAACATCAACACTTTACTTTGCAACTATAAATTTGATTACGAACCCGAACACTGCGTGGGACTTTCCGTAGTATTTAATATGATATAGTTGGATATCAAATCTTATAATGTACACAAACAAATCGGACCAAATAAATATACTCATGAAGTAGAGGTTTAACATTTAGGCACTAGTAAATGGAGTTAGTAGCAGCCAAAAGAGCAGCCCCAATCCCAGACACATCTTTAGTATGTTTGATCACAACGTCACTTGCAAACTTATGGCCAAGAAGCTCGACTAGTGCCTCTTGCATATACCCTCGATACTGCGGGTACTTCTCATAGAGTGCACCATCCATAGCCACAACGGTTCTTTTACCTAAACTCATTCTTTTGGTGTCTATTTCAATCTTCTCAAGAACTGCCACTATACCAGCTCCTGCTAGACGTCCTCCTCGTTTCACTACCGTGTCACATACTTCCACTACTCTCTTCCTCGCCATTAGATTCGTGTCTACCTGTTTCCAATATCTCGATCGGGTTGATATAGTTTATCCAATCTATGGATGTGATTCTTTTCTTTGTATGTATATTAATAACTTACCTCTAAAATATCGTGTAGGACTGATCCAACATTCTGAAGATCATCTGTATTGTCTTCTTGCATTTTGCAAAGATGCTCGGTCCTATACACAATTTACAAAATATAATAAATAGAGCTATCAGTTAGAAATTTACAACATCTTCTTAGCTAATCAAGTTTCAAATGTTTTGGCTAAAACCCATAGCCACTTTGAGATAAAAGATTTATAACATTTTCTTAGCTAATCAAGTTTCATATTTTTCAGTTATTTTCGTTTATCTAAAAGACAACCAAGAGAAGAAATTTCAAACTGAATGAAACCGAATTCCAAGCGGTTTTCATTTGGTTTTACATTCTGCAAGATCGATCAAACCAAAAATATTGAGCTGAAACCAAACTGTAAACCGAACTACACATCCCTAACTAAATCTACTACTCTTAAAACCACAAACCAAATCTGGACTTGGAGGAAGATAGTGAAGAGAATTAAGTACCTGAGTACAAAAGGCTTGGAGAGTTTGACAGGAACGAATTGTCCAAACAAGTCACTAGTTTTACACATTTGGAGCAAGACCCTCCTTACAATTTCACCGAGGTACATCCCTGAGATCATCTTCTCATATAACTTCATCCACACACAAACAGTAAACAATTGTAAAACTTGTGACACCATACAGTAACAAAAAAACAAACATAATGTTGTAAAAGAAAGGATAAAAATTCTATTACATGTTCACCAGGATTAAGGCTTTCCTCATCCATCTCTATGTCAAAAACAGTTCGCGGAAGAATCTTAGAGTACCCTCCCCACTCTGTGTTTATGACCTGATTCCAAATCAAGTTAGTTTTAAGCATGAGAACAACAACAAACCTAAGTACATATATAAAAATCAATAATACCGTTGATCCAGAAGAAGATTTGCTTTGAAGTTTAGGAATGTTATGCTTCTGCTCTACATAACAAGCATTGGTCCCAGTGCCAAGAATCACACCAACCATCACATCTTCGTCCATATACCTTGCTCCAGCTAATGTTCCCACTCCATCATTCACCTTAAACACACAAACATCAAGCTTAGGATATGCACAAGACGAGAGTTTAATTCCATCTACTATGTTTAAGTTAAAGAAACATACGAGAGCCGAAACTCGCATATTGAGTCCATGCGATTCCATAGCTTCATTTAAACAAGCAACCACATTTTTCCCTTCCTACAACAACATTGTAAAGTGTTACTAGAATTTACAACTTGGGGACAGATCCCTAACATTTAACTCACCATTCCAGACACATTAAAGCCTTTAGTCCACTTAATTAAAGTCCCTGAATCAATGGAGGTTTGCTTCACAGGGAATGAAAAAGTAAATCCAATCTCCCTTTTCTTCTCTTGTTCTAACCGAAACTGCCCCGGCTTCTTCTTTGCAACAAAGCTTGCAAGCTTCGTCGCAATGAACCCGAAAAGCTCCTGAAAACATTCAATCAAGAACCATCCACATTAAAACAATTAACACTTCTTGATGTATTAAAACGTTCTGAATCATTATTTACCTCACTTGTACCAATCATAAGATCCTTAGGAATCGTTATTTGTTCAGATTCTGTAGCTACAACACGCTTCTCCTTCCCTCCTAATTCCACACTACGAACCCGAAAATTCGTACCTCCTAAATCCAATGCATAGAACAACCCTTCCTCGTTCCTATATCCATTAATTAAAAAAAATCATCCTAAAAACTTATAACTTCTTATTTTTATTTTATTTTTGGAACTCAAACTTTGGTCATCTTTAGATCACAAAACATATTTAAATTAGAGTACATTGAAGAAAAAATAAATTAAAAAAAATTACCCCGAAGGTAAAGCATCGACATAGGTCAAGATCATATCGAGTTCTCCTCCTCCTTCAACAGCTAAACCAGCTCGCATGTCATCGACAATGGCGTTGGCTACGTTACGTAGATACGGCGTAGGAGTGGCACAGTCATTCTGAAACTTGGTTAGTATAGGACAGAGCGAAGTCGAGTTTGATCGGACGGCGGACATCACGATGTTATTGTAACGGCGAGATGAAAAGGTGAAAGATCTTCCAATGGTTGGTGTAATAGCAGGAGAAGCAAACGTGAGTGACATTGTCCAAATTTGGTTTCTGATTTGTAAGGATTTAAGATTTCAAAGTCAACTCACTCTGTCTCTCTCAACTAGTTGCTAGTTGCTAGTTGCTAGACTTATTTGATTATTTCTTTTCTGTTGGCTGTTTTGTTTAGCTGTTTAGGAGAAGCAGCAGTTTTTTATATAGTTTTTTTTTTTTTTGGGGGCCTGTCAACTAGAAAAAGCAGTTTTATTTTTAAACAAGAAGAAGCCATTTCTATTACGTCAATTTATTCAGCTATTGTAGAAAATCAAGCATACCATAGAGAATCTAATAGCCAACTAGGATAAATTTTTCTTATTTACTATGGATCATTTTTTTTGAATCAATGAAACCTTCAATTTTACTATATTTACATAATTATTAGACAATAATGTAAAATATAATTAATTTAGAATAATAGCTAAGAATATTTTTGGAAGAAAATATATCAAACAAAATAGTATGTGGGTTACTGGTTACCTATGATAAATATTATGGTTAAATCTTCCTCCCTGTTTGATCAAAGCATCGTTAAAAACTTTAAAATACTACCTATCAAATTTTGTGATGAATTGAATCATGATTCTACCAAAAATCTGTCATGTTACGATTAAGATCTTAATCATAGAGAGTAATTTAAAACGGTACATTTAAAAAAAAAAAAAAAAAATTAGCATCACCACAGCCACTGCTTTGATTAATGTTTACATCTCCCCCAGTGTGATTAGAGTTTTGGAAACCATCCTAAGTACCACAAGAGCGAGAATGATTCTCCTATAAATAAATATAAAACCGGTCTGCACTGCAACTTTACTCTTTCTCTATTGGTAAACATAGGCCTGGACAAAATATCCGAACCCGAGTTTCCGACCCGAACCCGATCCGAAAAAATCAACCCGAATCCGAACCCGAAATATTAAAATACCCGAACGGGTACTAAACTTCAAAACCCGAAAACTCGAACCCGAATCCGATCCGAACCGAAATCCGAACATGTACCGAACATACCCGAAATATATGTACATACTAATATATTATTAGTAATAATCATACTTGTAATATGGCAAGTGCCTAAATATTCATGATTTTTGGATATTTTAGATTTATTTTGAGTATACTTAATTGTTTTTTGGTAGATTTGGGTAATAATACTTGTATTTTTTAGAATTTTGGATATTTTCAAGTAATTTAGTAGATTTACATTCAATTTTTTTTGTTTTTTTAGATATTTGGGTAAACCCGACCCGAACCCGAACCCGACCAATTCCGAACCGAATCCGATCCGAAATTTTCTAATACCCGAACGGATAAGGAATTTGTAAACCCAAAAAACCCGAACCCGAAAAATCTGACCCGAACCCGACCCGAATATCCGAACGCCCGTAAACATAAAGCCACCTTTTCTCCTTTTTATCTGCTAAACATAAGAGCATCATTAGCCGTGAGAAATTTCACCCATTGAGTCTCACATCAATACAGTATTAATATTTTTGATGAATTTTATTGTTAGAACTTTTTCATGATTCTTCATTTCCATTGGTGAGATACTTACTAAGTCTCTCATGAATATATATATATATTTTTAATTGTAATTTAATATTTTTAGTATAATTTAACTTAAATACTTATTTTTAATTTTATCTTAAACTATAATATTTGTAATTATATCTTTTAAATCATATCAAAATATGTTTTCAATTTTTTTTTTAAATTATTTATTTTAATATTTCATATGTGAGAACAATTTTTAATTTTTAATCTTTTAATAATATAAAGATATTTTTTTTTTTAAAATTAAATTTTATTTTTTCTAATATTTCATATATATTAATTAAAATAATATTAATTTAATATTATTTTTATTTTAACTAATAATAATTAAAATAATATTAATATATAATTTAAACTCATGCATACTGGAACTTGTTAGATAGATAATTTTATTTTATGATTTATAGAAAAAAATTAAATGATAAATATTAACATATAAATAATTTAATTAACTTTTTAAATCATTGTGAAATTTATTTATCAGAATAAAATCTTGACCATTCAAGAAGTGACATGTGGAAGAGAGAAGAGTTTCTTGAGAGGTTCTAAAAAAAGAACTGATTCTCAACCTTTTTATTAAAAACAATATTTAAATTATTTTTAATTACTTTTAATGGGTGAGAGACCCATTAAAAACCTCCCACTAATTATGCTCTAACATTATCTCACCATGATATTTTAAATCTAAAAAAAAAAAGCATGATATTTTATCGAGAAAATCAGCGTGAGATAATGTTATGTTTTGACTAAACAACTAATGTATATAGAACTGAAATCATATCTAGAGCCATTCCTAAGATTTCAAGGACCATATGTGGTGTTTAAAAATGTCTTACTTTATTTATATAAATTTTTTTTTTTGAATTACAACTATCATCATCTAAGATAAAAGCATAAAAGTAAAAAAAAAAAAAAAAAAAAAAAAATACAAATTCTAAAACACAACTTTTCTCTCTTTATTTCCTACAAAATCATTATCCAAACTCTTAAAGCCTAACACTTTTAATCAATTTTTTTTATATAACCAAAATAACCAAGTCACTCAATCATTCTTGTAACATCTTCGTGCGAAGACAAGACTTTATCAATTTCAACTTTGAAAAACTTCTTTCAAGATGCAACTGAAATTGAAATCGTCAACAGTATACGATAAGCGATCCATGCATTATGATAGCAATCTTTAACCTTTTTCAAAATGTCTTAATACTTCAATATGCCTGCTAGTTTTTATTGGTAAAACTTCTAAGAGATAATTGCGATATTGTGTGACTGTACAACTTCGAGAACGGTGGGAAACACAATATTTGGCGTGTCAAATTCTTATCAGTTACACTTTCATTTTAATTGTCAAATTTCCTTTTTCTTTTGGATCAACTTTCCTTCTTTTCCTAGATATTTTTCATTAATTAGTGAGAATAGTAATATATTTGCCAAAAAACAATAAAGTTAACATATAGTTTATCAAAATGTATATATATATATAATGCATATAATTTCCATCATTAAAATAGAACCGACATGATAAAAAAAATAATTAAAAGCGACTTTGGCAAAAGAGCATATTTGTGTACCACATTTTAGATATATGAGCGTCTTTATCGACGTCAGTATTGATCCTTGCTCCAAAAGGTCTTCTCTCTTCTTGCGATAAAAGAGTTGGCTTTAATTTGATTTGGTTGGTGTTTTAACGGTTGGAAGTGACCATGAGATGTTAATATTCCATGTGTGGTTGTTATTAAGGTTCATTTAGACAAGTTTCAAGCGTCAACCCTGGAAAAAGACGCAAACAATTGAAACAAAATGATTAATTAACTATAGCTACACAAACATTATTGTAGAAAAAGATTGTCTTGACTTATCCACATCGTGGATTTGCTTCTGGATTTGGTTTTTAAAAGCTACATTTCCCATTGTGTTGGTTTTGTACAGAAATATCTGACTATAGGACCTCAAACTTGAAGTAGATGGGTCTGTGCATGTAGCACCAGTTAATTCATTTCAGAATTTTATTTTAAACAAAGAAAAATAAATTGTGGAAAAAATGTTGCAATAATATACTAAATTCGATCATATCATCTATGTTTTTTTTTTTTTGTTAAAGATAATATATATTTTTGGCAAATAAATGTGATCCTATAACATTGGAGCATAGTTAACCCATAACAGAGATTAGTCAAGCAGATAGGATCTTCACTATACTAAATTAGTTTCCAAATTTCAAAAATTATATATTGAACAAAAAATCTTTGTATAGTCTATTTTACTAAAATAACTAATAATTACAAACTTTAAGGAACAAAATCTTCACAAAAATAGTACTGTATATGGTTTGCCTATGACGATTATAGATAGTGGTTAAACAGAGTTCATCCTTCCTCCTGGCCTGCTTGATCAAAGCATCGTTAAAAACTTTTAACATACTTACTTGAATTAGCATCAACATAGCCACTGCTTTGAATACCATTTACGTCTCCCTTTATCCTTTTATCTAGTTGAGGATATGTGTTTAATCAATAAAGCATGATATTTTACCAAAAAGAAATGTGAGAGAATGTTGTATTTTCAAGAAACAACTGATGTACATAAAATCGAAATCATCAAATGAAAAGAAAAGGGAGACACTAGTCTTTCACTCTTGACTAGCCCACACCATCATAATTTTACACAATTAATATGCTAATCTTTGTTCCCTAAAATATTACAATCCGTTGCTTCACAAATTCCACTAAACTTACAAATCCAAATATAGTAATTAACATCAATATAAATAAGAGCATTTTTTTCTAAGGCTCGGAAACTTTGTAGATAACTACAAAGCAAGGAAGTATAGCTTTGGGATTAAACACAACCAAGTCGTCAAGGTTTGTGTAAACCCCAGCGGCACCAGCGACCGAATCATACGAGCCAGAACCACTTTCATCTCCCGGCGCGTCGCTCTCCACGCGCTTCACTCTTCCGGCTATCACACGACACACTAGCATCGCCCTCCGCTGGTCAAAGCACCTCGATGCATCATGAGCTCTTCCACTACTCGCAGTGGTCCTCACCCCCTTGATCTCATTGGCCACACTGCCTAAACGCACCGTTTTGGCGTGGAAGCCGTGGCGGATAATGGTGCAGACGCGGCAGCCAGGAATGGCTGAGCAAAGAGAGGTCGAACCACGGGAGCCAAGGGAGCAAGAAACAGTGGTGCAGTGGAACCGAAGGAGCTCGTTACCATCGGCAGCGGATCGTGGCTCTTTTCTTGTGGAGGCATGTGCACGGGACTTGACTGCGTCGCGACAATCTTCAAACCGTTGGATTGTGCGTTGAGTGTTGTGGACTTTTAATATCCGTTCGATCTTGTAGATGGGACTGTCTTTGCGTAACCAGCTAGATTTGAAGATAATGTCCACTATGTTTCGCCCTGAATCCTCTGGCCCCAACTCTGATACTGTGATCAAAATTAAGTACATTACAAAAACATCATCAAATTTTATTTTGTTTTGTCTATATTGAGATGGACTTCCTTAAATTTACCACAAGTACAAGGAAGATAAGGTTCATAGATGCAAAACACTTGTATACAAAATATACAAAACGTTTTACGACATGGATTTTTTTTAATTTTCTTCATCAAAATAAAAGAATCCATGTAGTAAAACTTCAAAAGCCCATTCATACGTTCTAATATTTGGTTGTCTTGGTTTGTTTCAACTTTGCTCAAATATTTATTTCAGTTTTTTTTTTTTAATTCGCTCAGGTCAGGAGAAAATATATGAAATTAAGATTATGAATGTTTGCAAGTTTTTAATTGGTTTTTGGATTATAGGTTTTGGTTTTTGGATTATAGTTTTTGATTTTTGGATTTTGGATTATGGTTTTTAGATTTATATTAAAAAAAAAAATTTAAAAAAAAATGTAAACAAATAAGTCAAATCAGGTTAGAAAGTAAAAAACTACTAAAACATAGATTTTGAATTTTCTTTAAAAATTGACAAAAACTATCAAAATCAGGATTTTTTATTTTTTAAGAAAACCATTTTTCGTAATCATGATTGGCTATAAAGTAGATTTGAAAATCTAAAACCAAAAACAACTTTAAAATCTACAACCATTCATGGCTTAAAACTAAATTTTCTTTTGGTTTAGTAAGATATTTTTCGTAGGGTTTGGTTTATTTATGAGCCTCGAATATTAATGATCCGATTGGTTCAAACTAAATTTTCGCATCTATATTTTCAAATTCCAAAAGATAATTGATAATGCCAATAAAAGTACTATATGTCGTTTTGAGTAGTACTTATATAAAAAACCGCATAAACAACAAAAGAAAAAAAAAGGAAACTAGAACCACAGACTGATAATGGTGTGAAATGATGCGGTTTGTCGCCTAATATGTGACTAACGACGTAAAATATTATAAACCTTAGTACAATGTATCTATAAATATTACATATGAAAAAAAAAAAAAAAATATTACATATGATGCACATACATATCCAAAAAAACAACGACATGACATGCCAGATTTATGGCCCCAATTACGAGAAAAGAAACAAAATAAAAGACACACGAAACTAATATTTTAATCTTCTCGAAACTAATTAAAAGAAAAATCCAAACGACGAAACAAATAAGTTTTGTTTCTGATAAAAGCTGGTTTGTGTTAAATTAACCTTTCTATATGTCTGATCCATAACAGTATTATGGTTATAACTTATAAGTAAAAATATGTTTAAAAAAAAAGTAATTATAATTTTATATACAAATAAAAAGAAATTAATTATACCAGCGTGACGAACTGCTTGATGAAGCTCCAAGGTTTCAAGCTTATGGAAGACCTCTCCACATTGTGGACATGCACATATTCTTGGTGTTATTGGATACCTAATTATATATCATCAAACTTTGTAATTATAATATGCAATTATGTGAGAAAATTCACATAATAAATAATTATTCAGAGTTAAAGTAATTAAGATTATAAGTTATGAACCTGCTGGGATCAACAATCATGTGGCACTCATAGCAACCGGAGAATTTTCTAAAGGGCATAGCTTTTGAAGATGAATATGACGTGTAAGCACCACAGCCGTTAGATCTAACCGAAGAAGATGAAGAAGATCCACGGTTAACGGGTTTTCGGGTCAACAACCCGGCATCTTGACCCAGATTGCTACTCTCCGGAGAGTGATCGGAGCGGTGAATCACACGGGCATTACCGTAAATAACATCACTAAACTTACATAAAGATGAGCCACAAGATGATGACGTAATCTTTGATGGGTCGTGCACTCGTGGCCCTTCGATTTGTTTGCAACTCAAAAGGTTCTTTATTTGGTTCCATGAAGATGATGAAGATGGTACTGTCTTGTGCTTAAGCTTTTGCGTTTGCGTTTGAGGCAGCGGCGGTTGAGACGTTTTCTTCTTTCTGTTCTTCTTCTTTGTGTCTGAAGATAAACGCGTTTGCGACTGAGATTGGTCCGGTAAGAAAGGAAGAGGAGCCATGAAAGAAAGTGAAAATAGAACTGAAAAAAATAGATTATAGTCTCTATAATATATAGAATATACGATATAACAAGAGAGCGAGGATCTTTGTTTTTTTGCTTGTGTTTTTGGTGGGAAGGGATCCGAGAAGACTTAAGTGATATAAAGTGGGATCAAAACTATTTATATAACTAATCCATACATATATATATATATATAGAGAGAGTTTGGTTATTTTTAACGTACGCATGAATTTAGAGTTACATTACCAACTCTATATAATATTCAGAAGTACATATAACATTTGATATTTTTACTCGCATCCAACCATACAAATCGGTGACACAGATCCAGATTTAGATTTTGGTGTTTAATGGCAATATACTCTTGTCATTAGAAAAACCATTTTGATTATATTTATTGGAGTAGGTGATATCAACTACAAACATATATATCGGATTCTTGATTATATATAGAACTGTATCATTAGTGATGTAGTGGAGTTGGCCACCGTTCTGTTTGTCTTTTTCTTTTTCCATATTCTTAGGACTACTGCTATGTTAAGTACCTCTCTAATTAAAATACCATAGATAAAAAGTTTCAGTTCATAATATAACAAATTACCAATAGTTTAGAAATTTCTTAAAATATCACAAAAGATAGTTTCAAGAAAGGGGGAAAAAAAAAAGACTCTGCACAACCTTATAAATTATTTCTTCAAATCATGTTTGAAGTGAAAGAACAAACACATTTCAATGTTTCACGGAATAAAATTATATACTTAAAATATTATATATTATTATATATTATTTAATTAGACATCATTTGGACACATCCATATAAAATTATATATATATATATATAGAGATATTAATTTATTTTAAATATCATTGCCAAAATGGAACATATAAAAAACTTGGTCTCGTGCTGTTTTTTCTTAAAAAAATTTTTTAAAAAATAAAAGTAATAACTTTGTCTCGTTTTCATCTTATTTTTTCTTATTTCCTACAATGTAAAAAGATGTGATTTATTTATTTTATTTTCATTTTATTCTCACGGTATTCTATTCCGAACTCTCATCTCGAATTTATAGGTATTAGAGAAAATTTTATATTTAAAAAAACAAAATAAACTAAAAACAACATTAATAATATTAGAGTATATTTTCCATATCTATGCATAATAAAAATGTAAGTTAAGCAAAGGTAAAAAGACTTGAAGGGAAAGAGTATAGTCAAGACTTCGAACATATACGGAACAGTACTTTAGTTTTAATGCGAAGTCAAGTCAGCATCTTCATCATACCGCTATCTTATGAGACAATTCGTCATTTGCAGAAACCAATGTAGAGATATACTTTATTAAAATGAAAAGGATAAACGTATTTGGCCAACTAGCTTGATTCTAGAATAATATGGAGAACATGTACGTATTGTATATGAGTAAACTGGTGTAATGTAAATAAGTTCTCACTCCCTACATAATTGAAATTATATAAAATATAAAAACAAAATAATGTATGTTTCACTATATATAAATCTTGAACGCTCATTGGTTTATGATATTCTTCCTACCTATTCGATTTGAGATAAAAACTAGTGTTCAATTATGTTCAACAATATCGAGCTAGGGGAGCAAACTAAACATAAATGGGAAAAATGTAAAAAAAAAGGTATGAACTTTCAAATTGTTGATGAAAAAAACATGAATTTTCAAAATATCATTTAAATTCTAAAGTTTGGTTTGACTTTTTGATAAAATGCTCAAGTTTCATTGACTTGACTATTTTGGACATATAGTTAAGTTTCCATTAACAAGATACGATCACGAGTTAACTTTCCGTTAGCAGTCTTCGCTAAATCAAAAAGACGTCGTTTCATTAAAAAAAATAAAAAGGAAAAACTGAGACTATGAGAAATCGAATTTCTGACATTTTAGACAAATGACAAACTCACAACTCATTGAACCAAGACAACATTTTGGAATTAGGGAATGTGTATCATAAGCTGGAATTTAAATCTCGACTGTAAGAGAAAAAACCCCATTAAAATTTAGTTATCAATTATAGTTTTTTTTTTGCCAAAAAGTACATAAATGTTAAAATGTGAATATCTAAAAGACTAAAACTCTTTGGTAATAAAGGAAAAAGGTATAAGATACTCAGAGACGAAGGTGCGGTAGAAGCTAAAGTTCAAGTAGGAGAAGCCAAGAGATAGGCACATAGACATCGAGATTATAAAGCTAAGTAGTGGCCCTCGTGATTATGCCGCAAAACATGGCCTCTTCTCACATGTCTTACCTTTATTCGCTTGTCATCTACTCTCTCACCGCAGATCCCTTTTTTTTACGTATAATACATATGTTTTATTTTTTGTAATGTATTATACAAATATACGCACACATGCCGGCCACTAATTTACATGCATTTACACATGTGTCCACTTCCTTCCACGGAGCAGCAAAAAAGAAGAAGTTATGTACGACTTCTTTCTAACAACGACTATAGTGACAATTACATTATTTTGGCATTTGATCACTCAAAGCGTCTTCGTTTGGTTGTGAGTTTGATGGTTTATATCAAAGATGTTATTGAAACTAAAACTGTTTGGTTATTTTTTTAATTTAGTTATATTAAAATCTTTGGTTTACAGAAAAATTATAAAAACTGTTTGGTTATTTTTTTTAATTTTTTTTGGTTTAGCTGAATAAATTAATTTCTTTTTCTTTTTACTTCCTAACCACTATATTGTTGAACCTTAAGGGGATGTATTCAATCGGACATTTGGAGAGATTTGAATTAAATGGACAAATCATGTGTTATTGAAACTTGAATTTCAAAATATCTTATAAAATCCTGTGTTATTGGATTAATGATTTTAAAATATACAATCAAATACACTGTTATTGAAAACAGTACTAGGATTTTATTTAAAAGTTTCAGGTGAGATTTGAAGGGATTTATTACTTAAAAATACAAATACCAAAATCCCATTGTTTTAGGTGAGATTTCAGAGAATTTAATAACAAAATTCCAAATTCACCAAAATTTAACCGAATCATCTAAAAACTCATTAAAACTCAAATCACACCAAATATTTAATTCAATACACCCCTCTAAGTTTTGTTGTCCAAATTTTGAAGTTTTCTTTTTTTTAATAGTCATCTAAAAATTGGGAAAATTTTAAACTAATATGCATATAAAAGTATTATGAATTAAAAGTTTTGTGAAAATTTTTAATGTAAAGCATCATCTTCTGTTGAAATGATTCAAGTGCTAAGTAATATATATGTATATAATCTTGATCCATAATGTTTAGTTTCAGAAAAATTATTAAAACTGCTAAAGATAGAAAATCAGAAATTTAAAATATAAAGGCGACTAAGGATTTCGACAAAAAAAGAGAGAAAACTTAATTTAGTTATATTAAAATCTTTTTTTACGGTATAACTGTATAAGTACGTATTATTTTTAATGTCTAGATATGAGTTTCATAATCTTTTTCAATACGAAACCATGACAAGTAAAATTCATTTCCCGTTACTCCCTCTAGAAGTTTGTCTATATAATAAATGAAATATAGACAAACTTTCATTTATTTGGACAATATCTTCTTTTTCTTAGCAATCAAGCACTTATTTTTTTTTTTTTTTGTAAATATTATTCCCTGGCTTGTTTTTCTTTTTCCGGATCCATTGACTGGTTAAATTAAATTAATATATGGATAATGCCTTGAAAATTTGTCGGATGCAATTTGGACGAAAATGATTATGTGTGTTTTATATTGTTTGCTATATACTAGTAAAGGTTTCAGATTGATTTGAGCCATCTTGATATCTTGAATGGATTATAGTTATACTCGTCTCATTTTCCAGTTTCATGAAAACAGGTTAAGAAATATATGTATATATATTAAATCTATATGAAATGACAACTTCTGAAATAACTCAATCTACATTACTTATTCTGTTCATCGAAGAAAATTATTCGAAATTTTACTTTGATGATTATTCTTCTTTTGTTGAAAGTAATAGTGAATGTATATTTATAATATTATTTAATATCTGGAATTAATAGTTAACCGGTTTGAGTTTGGATAGTTGCAATGGTGACATGAAGAAACAATTTACATGATCCAATCGGTAAATATATTGAGATATGTAATCGGTAATACATGACTAGCGCTATATCTATCTCAATATATTACCGATTGGATCATGTAAATTGTTTCTTCATGTCACCATTGCAACTATCCAAACTCTTGTACAAACCGGTTAACTATTAATTCCATGACTAAATTATAAATTATTATAAATTATAATTTAAACTCTTGTACAAACAATTTACAAACCGGTTATACATGATATCTCAATATATTACTGATTATACATGATATATTGAGATATATAATCGGTAATACATGATACAAACAATTTACAAACCAATGTAAATCATGTAAACTCTTGTACAAACCGGTTAACTATCCAAACTTTTATTATAACTTTTTAGTCAAATTATATTAAAAATTTATTATAATTTTAATTTGATTATATTGAAAATGTAAAAAAAAATTATTGTAAATTGATTTACATGATTATAGAGTTTACATGTACAAATGGTAGAATATGTAATCTAATATTTTCAAGTGGTAATTATTGTAATATGTAAAATATGAAATTATTGTAAATCAGTTGTACAATTATATTGATTAAAAATATTTTCAAGTGGTAATTAATGTTACAATAATTATTGTAAATCATATTTTATTGTAAACATGTACAAATGGTATAATATGTAATCTAATATTTTCAGAAGGTTAGAAAACATATTCTAAATTTTTCAGAACAACTTTAAAACCTAAAACTGTATAAAACCAGAAAGTTTCTTCTCGAAAACTTCTTAAAAATTGTGTTTCTACATATTTATCTAGGGCTTTTTAAAAAAAATGGTATTAATATAGTATTATGGGTAGTTTAGGTAAAAATTGCTATAAAAAAAAGTATAGATGGACAAAAAAGTTGCTAGAACTCCCTTATTTCTAATTTTTCCTAATTTTTATAAGAGAAGGAAAAACTTTCACCCAAAACTGACACAACAAGAGGGCAAACAGTGACTCAGATTATTTTCAGAAAATTCTACTATATTCAGTTTTGTAACAAGTCATAGATACTAGCCAATGACACAACTATTGAAAATAATTTTAGTGCATATAATCCAAGTCACTAAAAATTAATATGACGCATACTAAAATTATTTTGGATAAAAAATGTATTACTTTGGAATTAATATGATGTCTACTATACAAATTCTAGTATGTTTTAACATTTTTTAAAAAATAATATGCATCACTCCCATGCACTAAAATCTATATTTGATAGTTTGCATCATATTAATTATTTTGGTTAACTACTAAACATATATTTTGGAAGATTAGTGTATTAGTTTTGTATATAGTTTTTAATAGAGTCTTCTGTATTGACTATATTCAAAAGAAATTAACTAATATGATGCCAATAAAATTTTGTTTATAATTAGTTGATGATCAATATTCATCGTACATATATGTTGTTGTACAATATGATCATCCATCTGACATCGAAGAAAACATCAAGATGTGTACTAGCAAGATTCAACAAAAGACAGAAACAAATCCACTATCTGTTTTACGTCAAATTTCATTTTAGAAAATCAAGTGAAAAACCCAAAAGGAATCTACGCCTTACTCAACGATGTGTAAGTACAACAACACCAAAGCGGGTGGATGTTAGGGCGACCAATTGCTTATTTTTTTTTAAATAAATAAATATTCATCATATATATATATAAATATATATTTTATAGTAATCTGTATTCATCATATGTATAAAAATATATATTATAAAAATCTAGCTAGAAAGAGATGTTTATATATTCACAGTTGTTATACCGAAGAATTATCAACCAAAGAGAATATGTCATTATATGTTCATTGGTATACATATTTTGTACAAATTACTTATAGATACTAATAGAATGAACGAGCAAATTTATAAGTATATCGATAAATTTGTGGGTAATTTAACCATGCAAACTATTAACTATTAGTTTAATAAAATTTTAGTGAAAAAGGTTGTCATCATGTTTCATGCCTAAATTCTAACGATATTAAACCAATCATTATTTGGTTTAAATGGAGAAACTAAAATTAGACCGCCCAAAACCGCTAAATCAAACATTACGGATGGCTAAAAGTTGACACGATTAAGAATAAAAAAGATATCAACGATTGGAAAAAAGAAACAATAGTAAAAACGAAAAAACCCCTAGAGCTATAAAACTATAATTTATCAAAAATAAAATAAAAATAAACCAATCATCTTACGATAGTCAAATCAAATAATATCAAACTAAATTCTTAATTAAGTTCTAAAAAATATGCAAGAGTCAGAAAATCATGAAAGACTTCCAGTATTAAGGCGTTAAATGTTTGTTGAAAATCTACTACATTCAAGATTTAGGAAAATTAGTTTTCCGTTGAAAAAATTGTTTTCCTAAAAATAAAGGGAACTAGTTTTTTTTAATGATTTAACCAATTTTCAAAAAAAAAAAAAAAACAATCTAAAAACAAGAATTTTTGAGTTAATAAAAAAAGATTGCAAAAATATTTTTTTATTTTTCCTTCTTTTATCTTCATTTATTTTTAATAGAGAACAACATAAATTATAAAATCTAATGAGTGATCTTCTCTTGCTTTTGTTGATATTTGTTTCTTCAATCTCTGCTATCGATTTTTCGTTTGTTTGAGTAGTAGAGAAGAAGAAGATTAAAGTCATAATCCAAGGTGAGGGGTTATTTGTTTTAATGTGTATTTGTTCATATACTTTATGGATGGTCTGATGTTTTAGATCTTTAGGCGTCAGTAAAAACCGATAGTTATGGCTAGAACTATCATTGAGAGGAACATGTTAGGCTTGTCATAATTAACAAATAATCATAGAGACTCAGGGCTGTCCCAGGTGGATTATTTTTTCAATGACATAAGCAACATAAGCCAAAGGTTAAAACCAAGAAACTTTTATGGCCTATGAAGCTTTAGCTTTTTTTAGTTATGATATAGTTTTTTAATTGCTAAACAAATAAATGGTAATCTCTTGTTGGCTTTGCATTAAATAGGGTTTTCTTGAAAATTAACTCTTTATAAATCATTAATTTAATAACAATACCTTTTATTAGCTTTGATCCTATTTTAATCACTTTCTAGCACAGATTTTCCATTTGTGATTTGTGAAGACATCTCCACTTGTTTTATTTGGTGATAAGAAGATCCAAGGAGATGTCAACATGCGAGGTACATGCAGAGGATCATAAGTTTTAAAATGTTATGTATAAGGTAAAAATAATATTTTCATCTTTTTTGGAGATAGTTTATATACTTAAAAGAAGGAAAAAAATTAGAAATAAAGGATGTTTACAAGAAGTTTGTCCATCTACACATTTTGTTTTTAAATTACAAATTTTCCCGAAAATGCCCATAATAAAAGAGAAACAAAAAATTTAAAAATAAAAACAAGAAAAACATGTTCATAAACAACCAAGAAGAAGATTTGACGAAGATTTTTTTTTTTTTAATCAGTTTTAAGTAGGTTTTAGTTTCATAAAATATGTTCTAAAAAGTTTAGAATACGTTTTATAACTCTCGGAATACGTATTCTACCACTTGTACAAATTTTTTTTTTGACGTCTCTAAGAACTTAAAATTATAGATTTTAGAATACATATTCTAAAATTTTTAGAATTTACCTTCTACGAAATTTAGAATACACATTCTTTTTTTTTTTTTTTTTTTTTGTCGCCATTTAGAATACACATTCTGCCACTTGTACATGATCTAAAACATTTAGAATATGTATTATAGGGATTCATGAAATTTAGAATACACATTTTAACACTTGTACATGTTCTAAACCATTTAAAATATGTATTCTAGTACGATTAGAATACGCATTCTGGTTTTCTAAAATTTTGTTAGAGATAGAAACTGAATCTAAAAATAAGGAAACTGAATATTTTTTGAAATATTATTTTGAAAAATCGATTTTACACATGAAATTAAATATATTTGTATTTTTTTGGAAAATAATGACCCTAAAATTTATTTATTTTTGCGATTTATGAATATTAGTTTTCTCGTTCAACGTTTCTTCTATTTATGAAATTAGATATTATTTTTAATTTAATTTATTATATTTCACATAGAGTAAGATTTAATCATTTTACCAATTATGCAAAAGATTAGTTGATGTCTGCTTTTGACGCTTACATCGTTTATTTCCTCTTTGTTGCAGTGCCGTCGTAAGATAGCAATGTCTCTATGGAAGAACATCTTCATATTGCATCCTTGTAGGTGTTGGATGGATGTTCACGGCTATCTTTCACTTCTTTTGTTGCTATATATTTTTTTTTGTTTTTACAATGAAAACAATTTTATCTTTTAATTTAGATTGTTTGTAAGAGATCGATGTTGTGTGTTTTTAGACCGTTGGCCTTATGTTGCTTTTTTTTATTTGGACTATTCATCTTTTGACACAAATCGGGTCATATCCCAAAAAGTTACAAAACATGCATGTTATGGCGAGCAGTTGTGGCGGAAGCGTCCGCTATGGATGGCTCGTGATGATCATGGCGGGCTGTTGTGGCGGAAAAATGACCGATACAAATAACATCTGAAACGTTGCATTTTTCAAAGCTCTTCATGTTGATCCTGGCGAACTGTTGTGGCGGAGGCGTCTGCTATGGATGGCTCATGTCATCAATAAACAAATTTTGTTGAAAACTGAATAATATTGAGATGATTTGATGGGTCTGTAATATTATATATATAAAAAAACAAAAAATCTTTATAGATTAAAATTTTAGAAAATGTTTTAAAATGATATATTTGAATTTTTAATATTATAAAAGGTTATTTCACCAAAAAAAAATTTTAAGTATTAATAGACATATTTGATTAAAAACATCCTATAGTTCCAAATTTCCTTTTAAGAAATTAATTTTGAATTGATACTGTTAAATTTTCTATGTCTATCACTTTTATATGATCAAACATTCATGTGTGCAACCAATTAACCTTTCATAAATGAGTTAATTGTAGTTTTTGGTAATTTATGAATATCATGGATCCTGGTCTTGATCATGAGTTATACCAATGCTATCGTGTTCTCTATGGTTCAATCTTTTTTGTTTAAATTTTTGTTTGGTTCTGATGTTTTATATTTCTTTTTGTCTTTATTTTGGAGTTTAGAACCCAAATTCTTTCGTTTCGTTTAAAGGAATTTTTTTTTTAATCTCGAGTAGGACCTTGGATATTGTTGGACCGACCCACCAGAGGATGGTATAGTTACAGGCATGGCCATGGCTAATTGACGAGAAAGGAAACAATGGCCTATAGCTTTAAATTTTATGTAAAATTGAAAAGACCATATACAGTATACAAATATTTTATTTTATATGATTTATTGTTAGAACTATTTTTTGAGTAGATTATTTGTTTCCGCACTCATATCAACATATTTCTATTAATATCTCAAGAGTAATCTATGGACTCATTTTTTTTTCTTTTATCATCAAATGGACCTTCTTCCCAAGTATGTATCTATCTAATTTTATGCATAGTTTACAACTTTATAAGTACATAAAAATTATATAAATATCTTAGAATTTAATGCAAAAAATGCTATTAATCACAAAAATTATAAATAAACATATTTTGTCACAACTTATTTTAAAATTAGTTCGCTTATGACTTCTTACTATATCAACCATAAATATTTAAATAAAAGAATAATTAAGAAATTTTATTTTGCCGATAGCCTTAAAAACTTTTGACATGATTCTAGCTAGAGATCCAACAAAAACCGAAGCAATGAGGAAATGACCAATACTAAAATCTTTGAAGGAGTTGAGAGATTTTCTCGAATTAATAACCATTAGTTAATGAACCTTAACTGCTATAGTCATTCTTAGGTATTGAATAGTCCTGGGCGTTCGGTTAAATCGGTTAATTCGGGTCGGTTTAATCGGTTTTTGGGAAATTCGGTTTCTGGAATTTATTGCCGAAATAAACCGAATGTTAAATCGGGTAAATCGGTTCGGAAATCGGTTTGTTCGGTTCGGTTTTCTGGAATTAAATTTGTTCCGTTCAGAACCGACTTTTTTTTTTGTTCGGCTTATTTTAACCGAACTATACAAAAAAAAACAGAAATGAATAATGAAAACAAAGCCTTACCATTACAGACCATTGCAAAAGTTGCTATGCTACTTTAACATCAAGTTTAAGCTAGCATTACATAAAGGTTAAGCTAGCATTACATCAAGTTTAAGCTAGCATTACATAAACATCAAGTAAGCATTATATAGTTACTAACTTCTTAACAAATACTTGAAAACATGGTAAGAAGTTAGTAACTCTTACCAAAGCTGGTTGTAGTTAGCAGTTACTACACAAAAGCATGCTAATCAGCATCACAAAGGACAAAATAGCAACTTCAAAATCAGTCTCTACCTATTCAATCCGAGTCCATTGTTAAGGCTGCTTATCCGCATCAAAAAAGGACAAAAGGGCAGCTTCATACCTACATGTGACAATCAGAACATAGACAACATAGTTAAAAATGTAAAACTGTAAATCAAAGGCAAAATCACAAACCAGAACAATACAAAGTTTACAGAAATAGAAACCTAACAATCTAAACCTAAACAATCTAAAGTTCAAACCAGATCAAGGCACAAGTAGTGAGAAACAAAACCTAACAATCGAAAGTCCAAAGAAGATCAAGTCACATGTTTAAAGAAAGAGAAATTTAACAATCTAAAATCCAAACCTTAACAAGACACAAATAAACAGAATCATGGAAGAGCTGGAGTTGAATTCCGAGAATCTGCACAAGGGAAAACATAGTCAAAGTACAAAAGAGAATTGAAAAACGAAAACCATAATAAAAAACTTAATTCGTTGTACTTACCAAGAGATTCAAGAAACTCAACTTCTTCCAACATTTGAAGCAGAGTCAGGTGATTTACGCTTCTTCCCCTTCCCAGTATTAACCTCTTCAGAATCAAGTTGAAGCGGAGGCTCCCTCTCATTAAAATCTTCAGACATCTGCAAAACATACACAATTATGAGTTAGCACAAATACAATACACAATCAATCACAACCAATGACAGCATACTGGAAAAAAAGGAAAAACAATTGACGGACACCAACCAGTGAAAGCATACTGGAAAATATCTAAGGTACCACGTGGTCTTTCTTGCATTTCATGAATAAGGGACAGCACTAAGCTTTCTTTTTATAACTACCATAACTAACCATTTCTCTATTTTCCAATAATGGTACTCGTACCAATTTTGATGGCACCGAAAGTTAACAACAACCCATTATTTTATTTTTAATTACATAAAAAAAAGAATACTAAGCGCTGAGAAAAAGAATACTAAGCACCCAAAGTTAATATCAACCTAATTTTGATGGCACCTAAAGTTCACATCAACCCAATAAAACAGTTTTCAATATTAATTCAAAAAAAACAGTAAATAACAAAACAAACCATAATATAAGGAGGATAAAAGAGTTGAAGAGATAAGCGTTGAGAGAGAGAAGGATTCGAATTCAAAAAAAATCTGATTCCGAGATCCATTTATGCTGAAAAAGGTTGGTGTTGTTTCTTTAATCTTATTAAGCTTTTTCCATTAATCAAACACAACAACACAATGAACACACAGATCCCAATCAATCTCACATATATAAAGTTTAAAGCAACTTTGCATAATTCAACGTTTTTAAAGTGATAATCTCAATTCTAGATCAAACGAAATTAATCATCCAAGCAAGAAGAGATAGCTCAGCCTACTGTTATTTCTTAACAACAAATAGATAAATCCGAATGTTATCTTAAAGAACATAAATCCGAAAAACAATACAAATAGATATCCAAATGTTCATAATCCAATACAAATGTTAGTATCTAAACCATATCATATTTACGGACTAAAACAAGCAAACAATCAATAATCTCTGCTTTTGAATTTTAGAAGTCCTAATCGATTGGCAAAAAAAAAAAACAAAAAAAAAAAACCCTAATCGATCTGAAGAACTAAAGGCTTTCAACTTCGAAAACAGAGATTATTGAGACTACACATAGCTTAGAGATCAAACGAAGTAGCAATTAGGGAAAAAGAAGAACAACTTACCCTAAAAGAATGGCGGTTACGAGTTGAATCTCTTAGAAAGAAGAAGAGCTTAAGCACGATTGAGATTTAAGACTTAGGAGGATGAAACAGGTTGTAGAAGATGATGAATAGATGAAGAGGATGAGTATGGTCGGCGAAGATGAGTTTGGTCGGAGAAGATGAGGTGTGTTCGAAGAAGATGAGGGTTGGTCTCGTTATCGCAAGAGGCGGACCTGAGAGAAATCGAAACCTAAAAAATTAGGTTAATGAGGTATTAGGCTTATATATGCCTCATGATTCTCGGTTTAGATCGGAAACCGAGTACCGTACCGACCCGAACCGAAATCCGATTTCTAAAATTAATTATACCGATCGGTTTACTCCTCTTTGTATTATCAGTAGCCGATAACCGAACATGTCGGTTTCCTCGGTTCGGTTTACTCGGTTTGTACCGTAAGCCCATGACTAAATTAATTAGTTCTAGGAGGTTTGTGCAAGCCTATGAGATGTTAGCTAAACCATTGACATAATTGTTGAGTAAAGATGAATTTGAATGGATTCCAAAGGCTCAAAAAGCTTTTGATGACCTCAAAACTGTAATGACTACGATTCCAGTGTTAACATTACCAAACTTTATGAAACTTATTATTGTAGAATCATATACTTTGGGTTTTGGCTTAGGAACAATATTAATAAGCATGGTTAAAATCTAACCGTAATCGTTTTTTAGACCATAACTGTTCAGTTTTCAACTATAACTGTATTAATTGGTTAATACCCTAACCATAAATCGTAAAAATATATTAGTTATGGTGAAAGCAAATTATTAACTCTAACCGATAATTAACTGTAACCGTATAAAAAACATTGGTTAACCATGTGATGTAACCTTAAAATTATAACCGTAACAATTATAAAAATAGAACAAAATATACATAAAATCAATTATAATGGTAAGTATTGGTTGAAATATCACCATAGTTCTTTCAATGGAGGTTATATATTTTCTTTTTAAATAAAAATATCACTTAAATTAATATTTATCATGATCATCAAATAATTGAATTGTATTTAACCGTAACCGTATATAACCGTAACCGTATCAGTTGTAACCGTTTTAATCATATATTAAATAGGTAAGATTAAAGTTAAACCAAAATTATAAACATAACCATTAGTTAATGAACCGTAACTGCTATAGTCATTCTTAGGTATTGATACATGATTATAGACCAATTTAATTTTCTCAGCTATGGGGCTCAACAGCTAAAAAAACAAACTGAAACCGGTGTATGGGCCTGGCTAAACCCAAATCCAGTCTCATTCAAGCCCAAAAATAGCCCAAGTCCAAAGCCCAAATAATAGTAAAAAATATAATAATAAATGGAAAGAAGTTAGGCGGGGGCTAAGACAGAATTCGAAACTCTCTTCCAACACCAAATCTGTCTCCCACCGCTCTTTTACAATTTCGATTTTATTTTTTTTTTATTTTATAAATTATTCTTTTTAACATAACAAAATCCCCATTTTACCCTTCTTCGTCTTCCCGCTGTTTCCTCTCCTTCTCTCTCCATCTTTCCCTCTTCTTCAATCTCTCTCTCTCTCTCTCTTCCTCACACAAACCTAAACCTTCACAATCTCAAACCCCTCAAAAAAATCGCTTTCAATTCATCATCATCTCCACCTTCACCGGAGATACACCGCCGTTACATGGCCGCGACATCAAACTCCGGCGAAGATCCGACTCTTTCTTACCACCGATCTCCTTTTCGCTTCGAACTACTTCAATCCTCTGATCCGCTTTACTCTTCTCTAACTCCTTCTTCCACGAATCGACCTTTCTCAGTTTCTCAACCTCTTCCGAATTCACAACAACAATCTCCGATTATTCAACCTCACTGGGACGACTCTTACTCTCAAATCACTCAAAAAGTTGTGAGTTGGTTTTTTTTTTTTCTCTTTTCTCTGTGTCGCTTCGATTCCGACTTAAATCCGAGTGTTAGGTTTTTTTTTTTTTTTTTTTCCGGTTCCCAAATTTCGCCGTAAAATTGAATGAAGTTTTTGTCATTAAGGGAAACATAATCTAAATTGGATCTTTAATTATCAAATTTGGTATTCTCTGATCTCCAATTGTACAATTTGATGAATGTTTGAAGATAGAGATTTGTTTTTTTTTTTTTTGGTGATTAATTGTTTAGCTCTAATGAGTTTATCTTTTTTTGCAGCAAAAGAGTAGAAAGAATCATCGGATTCAGCTTGGATCGATTTCGAATATGTCTGGAGAAAGCAAAGAGTTAGCTAAAGTAGTAGTGAAACAAGAAGAGTCTCCTCAAGAGAGTAAGCTTGTATACAACAAGTCAAAGGCTACTAAACAGTCAAAGACCGGGAAGCGGATGGCTAACGGCGGTATTCGCGCTTTCTGATCAATTTTTCCGGTTGAAAATGTGATATTTTGTGTTTAGCATTGTTGTGATTAATTTTGTTTTGTGCAGAATTACATAGTGGTGGTCTAAATGCAACTACTAGTAACTGCCGTTATGATAGTTCTCTTGGTTAGTGGCGAAGCGGAATCATATCTAGCTAATTTGGGGATTAGTTACAGGTTTTGATTGTATCGGTCTTTCGTTTGTTTTTGCAGGGTTGTTGACGAAGAAGTTTGTCAGTTTGATCCAAGAAGCTGATGATGGAACTCTCGACCTTAACCATTGTGCAGATGTTTTGGAGGTATGCTTATTTGTGGAACTCAAAAGCTCACCTTTATAATCCTTGCTTTAAAGTGTTGGATTTACAAATCATTGCTGCTAGCTAAACTCATCAGTTTGTTAGAATATCGTCTTATGTTCTTATGATTCATCTTTACAGGTACAAAAAAGAAGGATATATGATATCACTAATGTCCTTGAAGGAATTGGATTGATAGAGAAAACTACAAAGAACCATATCCGTTGGAAGTAATTACACTAATCGTTTCTTAGTTTGATATGGTGAAACGTATTTAGCTTAAGTTCTTTTCTGACCTTGGGTTTGGAACATTGATGCAGGGGTGCAGACAATCTTGGACAGAAGGAGCTGGGAGATCAAATTTCTAGGCTTAAGGTTCATTTTTTCATATTACTTTGTCATAGAACTTACTACATTGAAATAAACAATTACTTAGTCAAAACAGAATTCATGATTTCATTATTTTACCATCTAAATAACCACTTCGCTTCAATGAAACTGCCGGGTATATGAGATGATCTTGCTTTTTCTGACTTTATAGTTGATTCACACACTTATATTCAAATCTCGAATTAAATAACCAGTAACAATCTTTATGCATTTTCAGTTAGAAGTACAGAGTATGCAATCTGAGGAAAGCAGGTTGGATGATCTTATAAGGTTGGTTGCTTATGGTCTATATCGATTTGGAGACTTATCCATTGTTCGTTTCCCACTTGGTTTAAGATATCATCATGTTATATATCTCCAGGGAAAGACAAGAAGCTTTGAGATCGTTGGAGGAAGATGAATATTGTAGAAGGTATTCATCAGTTTATCTGAGTCTCAACTTTTGTATTTACACAAGAACTTTGCTAAAGATAAATGATGGAAATAAACAGGTACATGTTTATGACGGAGGAAGATATAACAAGCCTCCCACGCTTTCAGGTCCTCCCCAACTAGTTCTTGAAAATCATCCCATGTTTTTCTCAACAATTTAACATACTAAACCGGTAATTGTTGATGCAGAACCAAACACTACTGGCGATTAAAGCTCCTACAGCTAGTTACATCGAAGTTCCAGATCCTGATGAGGTAAGGGTTTTAAACATCCTTGCATATTAGTGTACAGTTGTGATATTATGTGTCCACAAAGTGATGCAACTGCTTTTGTTTACGATAGGTGATGAGTTTTCCGCAAAGACATTACCGGATGGTGATTAGGAGTAGGATGGGGCCGATTGATGTCTACCTTTTAAGGTACTTTAGCAAAAAATTTACTCACTCGCTCTGTATTTGGTCTTGTCTATACTTATATTGGAACAAACATGGTTTCGCAGCAAATACAAAGGAGACAGTGGAGAAACAAGTGACAAGTCTAGTCAAGAGTCTAATCAAAACGCGCAATTTGGAGTTGACACTCCTTCCTTGAAAATAGTAACTTCAGATACTGATGTAAGTATATAGATTCACAGATTTGGGTTTTGTATTCGTATGTTGCTATTAAGTCAATGTTTTGGTTGTGTATTTGCCAGTTAAAAGCAGATTACTGGTTCGAGTCAGATGCAGAGGTGAGTCTCACTGATTTATGGAGCAACTTCAGCAGCTGAGAAAATTAAGTTATTGAAACCTCAAATTCCAATTCCTGGGCGGGAAGATGAATAATACAAATTTACTTTTTTTTTTTTTTTTACGTTTTACTACGCCTTTTCAACCTGTGCTTTTTTTTTTTTTTGGGTTTCCTCTTTTTTTTTTTAAATAAAAAAAATGCAACATTCTAATGTCATTCAAGGGGACAACTATGTTATAAAAGCTTGTACCCTAGTAAAATATATAACAATACTTAAAAACGATTTTGGCCTTTGGATGTCAAAACCTAGTCGACAACAATCTTGACAGTGCACAAATCTATGTTCCTTCATAACGAAGCTTCAAGATTCATTTGTCTTAACACATGGTTATATTGATAATTTTGTAGGTAAGTTCTTGGAATGGACTACGTTTATCTTTAGCAACTTCCTAGAATCATGCTCGAAAATACATAGGGTTGCAAGTTTTAAATTAGTTTTATTTATATCTTCTTTTGTTTGATTATCAAGGCTGAAAGCTAGTTGGGAACACGATCTCATCGATGAAACTGAAGCAAAAGTCGACTTATCGAAAGAAATGTATGATGTCGAAGATCATATTAAGCTTATTGGCATTTACGGCCATACTGCTTTCTTGATCGATCCTTGAATATATTAGTTACTTGGACCCCAAGAAACACTATTAAGGGTTGAGTTATAAGATATTTCAGCTCATAGAGTAAATAGGTTTCACGAATAGGTTATAGTTTATATGATTGAAATCTAAATGAGTCACAAGGGGTGTTAACTATGGAAGCCTCTATATAATCTTGAAAATCTATCATATGCTTTTTAAAATATGACTCCATGCCCAAACACTTGTGGCCTAGTGGCAGTTTGGACCTAGGAAAATACGTAAACTCATCTTCTTTGGATTTGACTCCCACTAGAAACAGAGTTGTACATGTATGTATATTCGGGATATCGGGAATTTGTGGTATCTAGTTCTTGTAAAGCAAGTTGAATTAGGTTTTTCGAGTCTAGTCCGAAGGTCTACTTGAAAACATGATTGACCAAACTTTCTCTATTAGACTAGCTCTCCCCTTGAATTAGTCTGAAGGCGTAAGTCCATTGATAGAGCATAGTTCAGGCATACCTGATGCGTATCATGGCTAGTTCAATGTCGACCGAATCACCAAGATAAAAATATATATATATATGACTCCAACTTAAGCCAAGTGCATAAAACAAAGAGAACCCCATTTACTTGATAGTAGAGTTCTCCATAGAATTTCAGACCCATGACTTACCTTAGTTTCATGATTTACATATTATCTATGATTTTATGATGTTTGCTCAATCTACTTCATCTTTTTTTTAGAGATGTAACACATCTATCAATAGATCAAGTATTAGGCCATGAATGGTAATGATTTCTTAAATGGGTTTTTAGAATTTGGTTTTTGTTTTTTTAGTTTTGAATTTTTAGAATTTGGGTTTTGTTTTTGTAGTTTTGAATTTTTTAAATCTCGTTGAAATATTTTTTAAAAGATGGAAACCCACAAATGGTGGGGTTCTTTTTTTTTAGATTTTGTTTAAAAATTGGTTTAGACGTCCAAAAACTAGTTTCCTTAGTTTTTAGGAAGACTAATTTTCTAAAATCCTGAACGACGAATAGTCTAATAAAGTAGATTTTCAAAAACTAAATCCAAAAGCTAATTGAAATCCACAAACTTTCAAAGTCTTTTCCAAAATCTCATTTTGAGAAAACAAAAGAGAGCAAAATCAAATGGGGAGCCAATTGTTTGTGATCGAACTATTAGTAAATAAAAATAACCAAATATTTGTAATGATATTAGTTTATAAACACATCTGTCCAGTTATCAGTCGTGGATCTTGTTAGAAAATAATAAATATGTATTTGAGATGTTTCTTTTAATAAAGTGAGCTCAATCTAGTTTCATCCATGCAGTGCCGGCTCAAAACATACATAGGCCCTGGGGCAAGACTGAAAAAAGCCCTCTTAACATATAAAAAAGTGTAATCAATAACATTGTTGCAACAATCCATAACAATACAATATCGTTTATAGAAAGAAAAAAAAAACAGATTTCTTCATTGTAATATTCCTTTTTTTTTCTAGCTTTTTATATAAGCATCCGTCTACACACCATCATTTCCTCAACCCACCTGAATTTGGAAAAAAGAAGGAAACCAGTAGTCATCCCAAAAGAAGATAAATGCAATCATAAGAAACATGGTTTTCGTGCTTTACTTGATGCAAAATCATGAATAACAGTTTCAAAATCAATATTCTCTACTTCTTTTTAATACATAAAATAGCTAAATCATTCAATCTTTCTTGAGACATTGAAGATCTTAAATAATTTTTCAGCAATTTTAATTTTGAAAAGCTTATTTCGGCTGAGGCTACAGTCACATATGTAGTCAAAAGAATTGGATAAGCAATTGAAACATTTTGATAACAGCCCACTCTTTCAACAAACTCAAGAACTTCACTAGGTTCCATAGATATAACCGGTAAAGTCATTTGCAACATTCTCAATTCAGAATAAAAATCATTTAAATCAATATCTAAAGAATTACCATGAGAAAAAGTTTGGTAAAAAATAATGCAATGCGTTCGTAGTTCACTTCACTTAATACTTTTAATTTTTTTGAATCAAACAAAAACCCAAAATAGTTTTAAAATTCATCATCTGATCAAATCTATTCTTAACCGAAGTTATTGCCATGTCCACTACAACTAAAAAGTAGTTAACTCTAAAATCATCCTCACCTGATTGTACCTTTTCACCACAATCAGTTTCATCAAACTGTTTTTTTTCCTAAAGATATGAAAGTTATTTGGAAACACAGGATCAACTTCCATATCAAGAGCAATAACTTTAGCTATACTCAAACTAGAATCAAACCCTTCTTGTCTATACTTCTCAAGAAACAAAACTACACCTTCCAATTGTTTTAAAGCATTATCAATGCTCATAGATTTAGATTGTAATTTCTTACTCATTGAATTAATAGCAAACAAAATTTCATACCAAATAACCATGCCAAGCAAGAATTCAAAATTATCAAACACCATAACTAAACTTTCAGCATCACTTTTTGTCATAACATCATTACATGATTCATATAATTCCAATAAAGCTGACCTTACTTGCAGAGCTTGAAATCTGATAGCTTTCACACTTTGAATTCGACTCTCCCAACGAATATTAGACAACGATTTCAGTGTAAAAAAAGAAACATGATCAAGAAAAATCTGCCATCTCTTTGTCGAACTAGAAAACAATACATATGTGTTACAAAACTCCAAAGAAAGATATAGCTTTCACACATGAATGAGCCATATCACTAACCACAAGATTAAGACTATGACAAGCACATTTCATATACAAAGCTTTTGGATTTATATCAAGTAATAGTTTTTGAACACCTTGATGTTTTCCTTTCATGTTAGAACCATTATCGTATCCTTGACCCCTCACATTATCAATATCAAGAGTAAGAGACTTTAGAATATCTAGTAATTTCTCAAAGAGCCCTAATCCGGATGTGTCATCGATCTTCAAAAACTCCAAAAAATACTCTTCTACTCTAACTTTCTTATTAGACAAGTTCACACATCGTATTATTAGGGTCATTTGCTCTTGATTGCTCACATCCGGTGTACAATCAAGAATGACAGAAAAGTATTTTGCCTCTTTAATGACTTACAATGGAAAGTTGAACATTACGAGCCAAAAGAGAAATAAAAACATTCTGAATATTATGACCAAGATAATGATGATGAATTTCATGACTTTGTATGCGTTTAATATGATCTTGGATTATCAAATCAAATTCTGCAATCATTTCAATAACTCCTAAAAAATTACCATTGCTATCTTGGTAAAGTTTCTCATTTTTTCCTCGAAATGCTAAACACCATTTAGAAAGATATTTCACAACAACAATTATTCTAGTTAAGACCAGCCTCCAACATTCTTTTTCTTTAGCAATTTCTTTCTGTAATTCTTTATCAATTGTTAGATTTTTCTCAAATCTAACTTTCAGCTCATTCCAAGTTTCCATATTAGTCATATGATCTATACGTGTCTCATGACTATTAAGTCTCTCACTAAGATGCTTCCAATACAAAAAAAGGGGAATTATAAAGTATATCATCAGAGGAACATTTAATTAGTTCTCTCACCTATGATAATGTTCATAGTACTGTAACTAATAGAAATTTCAATTATAACTCTATACAAAATTAGCGGTTAAGTATTTATTTACCTATCAAAATTTTTGAACTGTTATCGGTTGTAACATCTACGGAAATTATGTTGTTAACATGGTAAAAAATATTATATCATCTAACATATAGAGATTAACATCTAAATTTTTTTATCGTGGTATAAAATATATTTTGCACATATTAATGTATTAATCTAATGAATGATAGATATAAGTTTTATCGATAATTTATATGTTATCATGGTAACTATGTTTATCAGTGTATCATAATATATATCATGTTAACATATACATTATCGATAAAACTGTATCTATCATTCGTCGGATAACTACATTACTATGTTCATAACATATTTTATATCACGATAAATAATAACTTAGATGTTAATCCATATATGTTAGATGATATTATATTTTTTATCATGTTAACAAAATAATTACTGTTACAATTATTATCGATAACAATCTAAATATTTTTGATAGGTAAATAAATACTTACCCGTTAACATTGCAAGAAGGCCATTTTCGTCCGAAAGTTACTTTATATGTGAGAGAATTAATTAAAAAAAAAATGCAAAAAATGAATTATCTGATCCTCTGATGTTATAAATTAAACTGACCCTAAAATAATCCATCATTTGCAAATTTATTTGAGCAGCCTTTAGATTTAAACAATTTGCAACAAAAACAAAAAACTCTGTCCACATATTTTGAGTAAACCAACCAATTTATGTCACTAGTTTCCCTATTTCTCAACTTCCTAGAATAATAACTGTATGAGAAATGTATAGACTTCTTATCTAAACGAACACAATATTCATTTCTCTTTTAGGCTCTTTCTCAACTAGCACATCTTTCATTTTGTTGTCAAGGTTTTCCCAATTTCTAGGATCATTAATATCAACAAAAGAACTTGGTTGTTCATAAAAATTCTGACTTTCAACATTCCGGCTGTCAGCATTAGATGCATTTAACACATTATCATGCTCACTCAAGTGACTAGTATCATAATTAGGCTGCTCATTTGACTGAGAAATATTTTGAACACTATCAGATTTCAAACTTTCATTAGCATTTCCTCTTGTCACAAATTTATCTAAAGAACCTCTTTGTGATTCAATAAACAAATCCTTTTGTTTTTTTATCTCTCTTTTGACATCCAGGTTTATTTCTAGTCATAATGCAATCTAAATGTCAAGTAAAAGGAAGAATCACACCTGGATTTAGGAATAAGAATCTTAACTGCCAAAAGAAAATGTAAACCTGAAAAATATTAGTCGTATTTAAGAAACCTATATAATATATAAAAAAACAGAATAGAATTATAGAAATCAAGCTAGTAAACCAACAAAGCACATGGAATTAAGACAACATTGATCGGAAAAGTCAAGCTCGGTAAGTTAAGGTCATAATTGTTATAAGTTTTTTTTTTTATTGCATGTTTTCACTTTTCAGAATTGTTATACGTTTATTGAAAGTCAAGCAGTTATGTGAACATGATCAATCTCGAAACAATTAAACTAAAGGCACAAAATTGCTTTGTTTTTAGTAGTGTTAACTAACCAAACTCAGTGACAATACTGTAAATCAGTAGCACAATCAAGAAAAACAAAATAAAGGGAGGTAAACAATGAAACATACATATTAAGTAAAAAAAAATAAAACAACAGAATAAACTTAAATCCTAAAATAGAATTTGAGAATTTACATAAACTGAGCAAGGTGTCGATTTCTGAGATTCAGCAGGAGATGCTTAGCCTTGAAATTGAATATATCGGGATCGCTAGAAGCCTAGAAAATCATAGATTCATAATCGTTCACAATTCACCTGAGAAAGAGAACCGTCCGAGTAAGGATATGAAATTTTTTGTGTCGTAGTCGGGAAGACAATCAAAAGATACATCTCTATCATACAAAAAAGTTTCATTAAAAAAAAAAATATTTTGGGCCCCTTTGACTTATGGGTCCTGGGCAGTTTTCCTGCTTGCACTTATCTCTAAGTCGGTCATGCATCCATATCTCTTGGAGCTGGCGACGGTATAGAATAAAATTTTCAAATATTAAAATTCTGGATAAAATATTATAATCTTAAAATCTCTAAATACTAACAAATCGTAGCCTAAAATTAGATTTAGACAAAAGAATTTCTATGACATAATCAATTAATTGCATTGAGTTCGCACGAAATTTCTCTTTTACTTTATAGATTCGATTTTTTTTTTCTCATCTAACTTATTGATAAATTGCTTTTCCATCAAAACAACTTTTTCAATTTGTTCGATATTTCTCAACATTGCAAGGTTCAATATCTTCATTTCCTCTATGTTATTCTTTTTCATTTTGACAGCTAAAAATTTTATGGCTTGAATGAATGAAAATTTAAAGAAAGTTTTATCTTATTCTTCATAAGATTTGAGTCTGATTTTAAGAAATTCACTTCATTAGCAAATATTCTTTTGAAGAAGACAATGAAGATAAAAACATAGATACTTGGGCTAAAAATATGTCTCAAATTTCATAACATCTAATTGCTTATATATTGACTAAAGCTCACATTTAGGGAGATCATATAAAGTTCGATGGCATTTACGGCCACATTGCTATCTTGATCAATCCTTGAATATGTTTAGACCCCAAGTGTGTTGAGTTATAAAAGATTCCAGCTCATAGAGTAAATACGTTAACAAATAGTTTATAGTTTATATGGTTGAACTCTAAGTGAGTCACTAAGTAAGAATGTTAGTTCATTTCATTGGTCTTGCTTGATATGCTTCCCACATTCCACTTTTGGTTATTATTGTTGAGTGAATGCAATGTTAAATTCTTGATTAACTCAATAACAAAACATCAACATTAAAATGCACACGTCGTTTGATAAACATGTAACTAACGAAAAGAGCTCCACACGAAAGTATTCTCCAAAGTATTTTTGATCACATTTCATCATCATGTACACACATAAACAAAGCTTGTGTCCCTCTTTTACTTCAAAGACTTATCAATATCCTGATTTGGAGGAAAAGAACCTGCTGATTCCTCTGGAGGCTTTCTCTGGGGTTGGATTGCTAGATGAACCTGACCTTGACAGCCTTGAACCCACTCTTGATGGCGATGTCATCGAATCGCTAGTCTCTGAATCCGAAGGACATTTTGGAGACTCCATAGACCTAGGGACTTCGTTAAACCAAGTATCAGCTGAATCTCCTTCGTCTACTAAGGTTTTGGTGGTGTTGCCTAGTTCCTCTTCAGAATAAGACTCGGTTTGTCTTTGTGTTGACTTCATTTGTTCAGGTTGCGGCCGAAATGACTTCAACTGCTTCCCTAAGACAAATATGGTTTCTTGACACTCTGCTAACTTCTCTGCTGCTGCCGACAAATCTCTCTCCTGTACATATATTTTCATGTTAGTTTTCTTCTTTTTGTTTCCTTTTTCTTTTACTCAAAGCTCTTAAGATAAATGCATGCAGAGTCTATAAGATGTGTATGCTTGTGTTTGTTTTTGTGTCTGTGTGATTAAATATGTATATATGCACCCAAACAAAGAGCACTAAATAAGAGGACATATGAGCAATGAGCTTCAATTTGAATTTATTTGGAACAAGAATCGAGAGCTATGATATAAAACTGAAATATTAGAAGCAAAACATGATTGGCATTTAAGTACGAGTCTAAGAAGCATTGTGAAAAACATTTACCTGCTTGGCCTTGATATCAGCTTCTTCATCATCCTCAGCAACCAAAGAAGTGTTTCTGGGGGAAAAAGTGGAAATAGACATGCGTAAAAAGTAAGTAAACATACAAGCTACTTAACACTAAACTGGATAACTGGAAAGTGCAGGAAATGGGAATATCGAGGCTCTTTCACATTCTAGTAAAGTTGATACTACTCACCTTTGAATATGTTCTTCGAGTTCATGGCACCTCACAACGGCTTCTTGGTGGTTGCGTTTTTCATCCTCAAGCTCGTTTTCCAACTTCTGTATCTTTTCCTTAAGCTGGTTCACATCGATCTCTAATTCAGCTGCACGAGTTTCAAGTGATCTATATGACTCAGTCATACATCTGAGTTGTGTATCTGCCAAGCTGGTTGACCTCTTAGCAGACTCAAACTGTGATCTAACGTCAGCTAACAGCTGCTCAGATTCTTGCAACTGTAACTTCAGCCCCTCGATATCCACTGCCATTTTTTCTTTTTCTGATTTCAGTTCTTCTATTTCCTGTAATTTGGAGTCTGATTCATACTCCAAAACTCTGTTTTCATCACACGGGATCTCTGGCTCGTTGTGGACACATCCATTTTGATATATCTCTTTAGATGAATCTTTATCAACAACCTTGCTCTCGGGCAATGCGACCTTGTCTATACAATCTGGACTCAGAGTTTCAACCTCAGAGGAATCAAGATTCCTAAAAGTTACCTTTAACTCCATGGCCTCGTTGCAGACTTTAGCAAGATCCGAAACAAAATCATCCAAATTTTTATCACCACTTAAAACATGGTTGAACGTGATGGAGAAGCCTTCGATCAGTTCAACAAAATCATTTCCTTCAATAGCTGTGTCCTGACCTGCCCTTACCTCACTTCTTAACAACAAAACAAAATCATGAATCTGAGAAACAGCATTTTTCAAATCTTGGTGAATGCTCTGCAGCTTTTGTTCTGCCAAATCATCCTCAGACAGATTTTGTTCTGGACATAAATCAGCCTCTTCATCAGGATGAATCTGTACCTCGGAAGGCTTGTCCTGATTCATAGAAGCATTCACATCTTGCAAAATGCATTTTATATCTCCCACTATCTTTTGTAGGTCAGCATCAGTAGATACAGATTCAAGAACCTTTGATAATCTAGATCTGAATTCCATCACTGCTGGACTACCTCTATCGGACTCTTCAAGTTCGGTATGAGCCTCAAGAACCATCAGTTCTGACTTTTGATCACCTGAACAATCTTTGGAATCTATAGTACCGTTTCCGTTAGGTTGATTAGGCAAACAAGCTAACTTCTCCATTTCAAGAAAATCATCCATAAGCTCTGCATGACTGTTAACACTTTCAACCCTCTCCAATGCTGCCATCTCCTTCTCTTTCTTGGTCTGTTGTGATTGAGTTGTTGATAAAGATCCACTGCAACTTCCAGAATCATCATTCCCATCTTCAGAAACAGATATCGAACTCGATGGATTGCTTGTATTCAGATTTGGACACACTTCAAGTGAAGACTTCTGAGAATTATTTTGCTGCAGTTGAGCTTCCAAGCTTTGAAGCTTACTAGTACTCTGAGCACAAAGATTCCGTGACTCCAGCAACTCACTATTCCGCTTCGCTAAAGCTTCTTTCAGCATTTTTGTCTCCTCTTCCATCGCAAGTAAACGTTCAGTCAGAAATTCATTTTCCTTTTGGAATTTCTGTGAACTATCAAGAGAAAAGTCAGAACCAGATGATGAATATCCCCTCGGTGACTTGCACGGACTAGAAGCCTTAACGGGAGATCTCTTTAGTCGAGTATCACCGCCTAAGTTCTCAACCTCAAGCTTCATTTGAGCAAGTGCAGCTGGACCTGGCAGCTTCTTTCTCACAAGACTTCTTAGTCTCTGACACTCAGCTTCCAACTTAGCTATTTTCTTCACCCCTTCCAAGTGTTGTTTATTAGCAACATCCGCAGATCTAATACACATATTCTTTTCTTCGTTTCGTATCTCCAGCTCTTTAGAAACTACATGGACTTCATACTTGAGAGATTTTATTTCTCTTTCACACATTTCTAAATTACTCTTCAGCGTCTCGATTTCAGCATCACCTCGTGACTTCTCCTCACTGATTTTAACTAACATGTTGGACCGCTCTTGTAAAGTTCTGGATAAGGCATCACTATCCGCAGCAGATCTTAGAAGCTCTTGTTCATAGTCAGAGATCCTCTTTTCAAACTCCATTGTTAACTTTTCAATTTGCTTAGTCTTGCTTAAAGCAACATCATGCAGTTTCACTTCATGGTCTTTCTTCAAATTCCGTATCTGTCGCATACACTCTTTCAACGCACCATCTAAATGCGCTGCACGATCTTCAGCCGTGAGTTTCAAAAGAGTAACAGATTCCAGAGTATTCTTTAATGTCAAAGCTTCAGCATCAGCTTTTTCCCACCCTACACCAACAACAAGCTCATATATATAAAAACTTTACCCTACATTGCAAAAGCAAATATTATACAACTAATAGTAACAAAAAAAAAATCTTAACATACCTGAAACAGCATCTTCAGCAACCTTAGAATGCTGCTTCACTAAAGTCTCTTTAGTAACTAGTTCCGCATTAGCATCCGAAAGCTTCTCGTTCAATTCTTCGATATCCGCATTCAGTTTCTCAACTTGTTCATCATACTCATGAACTTTCTCATCATAAGCATCAATCTGTTCTTCAAATTCCTTAACTTGCTTCTCATAACTCTCAACTTGACTCTCATAAGTTTTGATTTGAACATCATAAGTCTTTATTTGTTCTTCCAAACCCGTAAAATGCGTATACTGCTCCACAGATATTTGCACATACTTTGGCTTCTTAATTGTCTCCTGTTACCATAAACATATATAACAACCAAAATATGAAACTGTTCAACAAATCTATTAGCAATAAAAATGTTACCTTTTCAATCTGAGATTGAGAAGCTTCAGCTGCAGAATCAATCACTAATGTTGATTTATCAGATGACTTCTTCTTCCACGGCCAACTTCGTCGGTCCATTATTACAATCTATAAAATTATTTCAACATTGTGAGTATAATAATATATTTCGAGAATTAAGCGAAATCAGATCCGGAAAGAAACAAAAAAATCATAATAAAATCTAATATTCTGAAAAGCAAAAAAAAAAACAATTTTGCTGAATGAGGAAAAAAGATAAGGTAGTCTGAAAAAAAAAACACAGAGCTGCATCGTCAAAAAAGTAGCTTACCAAATTAGGAATAACAACAAGGTAAAGTAAAGCTTGCCGACACATCAAATTGAAGACAAAATAGAACAGAAAATTAAAGCTCTATAAAAAATGTTCAGAAAAAAAAAACAAAACTCTTATCTTGTTTTCAAAATTAGCATTCCAAAAAAAAAAAAACTCTGATATTTCAAAAGCTTAATTTAAAAAAAAAAACTTCTTAAAAGCTTACATCGGAGAAATGCAGCTTATGGAAACGAAGCTTTGGAGAGATTTGTTTCTTTGTACTCTTCGATTTTTGAAAGAAGTTTTAAGACATGCGATTGTTTTGTAATGGAGATCTGGAAAAATCGGACTTGAACTTGAACTTAGTCGGTGGTTTGGTTTTATACAAAGTTGAGTGGTCGGAACTTGGGAACCCTACGGCGGCGGAGATGAGAAAAAAATGAAACGCAATGAGGTGGCTGAGCTGAGAAAGTTTTTCAGAGTATCTTTGCTCTTATGTGTCAAAAAAAGCTTAAAAACTAAGAACGTTGTATAAAGTGCCAAAAGAAAAGCATCTTCATTCTTTTTTTGTTTTTGTTTTGGCAATATATTAAAGCATCTTCTTTTGTTTTTTTTTGTTTTACGAGAATAAATCATTTGATTGAAAAATATTTAAGTCAGATTAATAAATGTATTTATTCAGGTAATAATAACTATGATAATAAATGGGCCATAGCTCTACCTAACACATTCAACTCAAAGGAGTGTTTGGGCCTTTTTGGTTATGATTTGACGAGACCATTTGGTAGTGAAGTAATTAGAAGAGCTGGGGATGGTTGGAGTATTTGTTTAATTGGATGAATTTGTAAGTGAGGAAAACTAGTAGTTTCTAAAAAATATTTAGTGAAATTTTGTTGAACAATAAATGATAGAATTATTGATGGAATAAGTTAAGTAATTAATTATTGATGGAAACTGGAAAGTGCTTTTAGAAATAATGATGCAAATATTTTGTATTGGTTGAAATACATACTGCATCGTTTTTGGTAATTGATATTAATATGAATCAATTAGACAATTACACATTTACACTAATAAATGATGTTACTTTGCATCAATTAATATAAAATATATTATTATATGTTACACTTCTAAAAATTGATACTACAGTAAAACCTCTATAAATTAATAATATTGGGATTTTGATATTTTATTAATTATAGTGATATTAATTTATCTATAAATTAATAATTATTAATTTATAGAAATGTTAGCATCAATTTTTTCATCGTTTAAGATTATATCTTAAAATTTCATAAAATTATAAGTTGTGATAATTTATGCTAAATAAAATTAATGTTTTTGATGCTAAAAATTTGTAATTTTGACTAAAACATTTAATATGTAGAAGAAAAAGCAATTTTTGAAGATTAGTAATAAAATTACTGATGAGTTCACATATGCAAATAATAAACATAAATTTAATTTTATGATCAATGACTTTACTTGTTCCACTATAACAACCTAGAAGACTATACAAATATAATGATGCATACGTACACAAATATACATAATTTTTGACTATTTATAAAGAAGTTATAGAAAATACTACAATTCTATAATTTGAAACAACACAACAATTATTTGATACACACTCTAAAACACACATTAAAACCATACATTAGTATATTATCTTTTATATACATATAGGTATTAGACATATATATATATATATCATATACATGTGATTATTAATTTACAATACTAATGAGACCATATATTTAAATAGGAACTCCAAAAAAATTATTATATTACTATCTTATCAAATTTTGTTAAAATTTACATTTACCCGACTCGTGATCAGAAGATTTATTATTTTATAGTGTTTATTAATTTATCGAGTATTAATTTATAGAGGTTTTAATGTACGTAGTTATATCATTTTTTTTGTAAATGATGTTATAATTGCATTGGTTATAAATAGTTTAATAAATGTGTTAAGATTTCTCCTGCTCCCACAATGTAATGCTTAGAGTAGATATGATGCTTAGGGCTGACCCATAACGTGGAGCCAGTTGTGAATCTCATAAATTAAAGCTTGACAAACAGGATCCATATCTTCAGCTCAATTTGAATTCGCCTCCTCAAAAACCTCAACCAAATCGTCTCCATGGTCCTCAACACTAACATCGTATCTCCCATCGCTTCTAAGAGGCACCAGCTTGGATAGAAAGAAAACCATAGCCTTAGAAGCTTCAACCTCGATTGTGACAAGACTTTCAACTGAAGATTCAATATCCATGAGAGCCAGCATGTTTTGAAGAGCATTATGCAATCTGTCATAGTCTCGCCTAATATTAGTTTGCATGTGAGGATTTGTTGAATTTAGTTGAAAAGAAGAAGAGGAAAAATAGCAAAAATATAAATGTTGTTGAATTGTTTTCCTTCTTTTAATTGGATGAATTTGTAAATGAGGAAAAATGGTAGTTTAAAAAAAAAAATTTAGTGAAATTTTGTTGAACAATTAAGGATGGAATTATTGATGGAATACGTTAAGTAATTAATTATTGATGGAAAGTGATTTTAGTAGCAATGATGCAAATATTTTGTATTGGTTGAAATAAACATTGCATTGTTTTTGGTCATTGATGTTAATATACATCAATTAGACAATTACTAACAAATGATGTTAGTTTGCATCAATTAATATAAATGATACTATTATATATTACATTTCTAAAAATTGATACTATGTAGTTATATCATTTTTTTTGTAAATGATGTTATAATTGCATCGGTTATAAACAGTTCGCGTTACTACTAGTTAACTTCATAACTAAATTTAAGTAACTAAAATATATTAATTTTATATTATAATACATAAATACGTTGATAAGGTCTCACAAAGTATTTATTATTTAACTAAAATATATATGTTAAAATAGTTACTTAGTGTCGATGATATTTTTTTTTCATCGAAATCCTTCATAAACTTATTCTAAAATAATAAGTTTTATTTTATTGAGGTTTTACTGTATTTGTGATTGAGGATTAAACTTTATATTTGTAGTTTAAAGTTTAGTTTTCATGTTTGGATTTTTTATTTGTAGTTTAGAGTTTTATTTTTATGTTTTCATATGTCTTGTCCACAAAAAATCCCTACTCATTGTGTCAAAGGGTAGAAAAATCATGAACAGTGGTTTTTGAGTGAACAGCCACAAATTCTTAATGGCAAAATGCGAAGTTCTAGTTTTCATAATGACAATTTCCATTATAGTCTCATTAAAATTCTATATATGTCATGCTCTAAAAAAACATTATTTGACAAATTGAGCATTTGCAATCTTTATACAATTTGAAGGGCAGTATTGAGCTAATCTCAACCCCGTTAGGTTTAGACTTGTGTTTTACCTAAAATTATTTTGCGTAACTATATATTATTTTTTGGTCAAACCTATTTTATAGATAGTTCAAACTCCAGCCATTGAGTAAATGTTCAACAAAAGAGATAACAAGGCTAACAAAACCAACATAACCGCACCGCTGCTACATAAGCGAAGCGGGAAACAAACAAGAGACCAATCGAGCCATACATAATACCTAAAAGTCTAGTGATGGAGACATCCTTAGAGTTGAGAAGTGAGAGCACACCTTCAAAATTGGAGATCACAATTAGTGATCACATGTTCATGAATGATGCACAAACTAGTACAGCTATCACAACAAGAGAAACAGCAATATGAGCAAAGACAGCAAAGCGCCAATTTGTTGAGCCTACAAAGAGAATAACAATCACCATCTTGTTATCACACCACTTCGTTCCATGTAATTCAGGAGAGCTCGTCCTCACAGCCACCAGGAACCAATTAAACGCATTAGGGGGAGGAGATAGATGGGGTTGTGGAAACATGAGTTTCACAATCTTTAGAGGGTGACCTTGAGATGAGCCAATTATGATAATTGTAGACCTATCTAACAACTTATATTAACAATCCATCAACATAAGATTAAAATATGAGATAATTTGATGGTAACTTCAAATTTATTAGGTCAGTATAATATTAAAGCATTTGAAATATAACTTTTAAGCTAAAATGATATTTTTGTCCTTACTTAATAACTTCAAATTAAAAATAAAATTTTAATTGGATGAATTTGGAATGAAATATGGTAGTTTTTTTATCAAAAAAATTAGTCAAATTTTGTGGAACAATAAATGATGGAGTTATTGATGGAATAAGTTAAGTAATGAAGTTCGTAAGATAGTTCTTAAGTAAATAATTGTATTGCCAAATAATTTTTTTTTTAAAATTATTTGACCAGATAATTTGGATATTCTATCTCATATTTGATAATAAAAAAAATGTGTATCTATTAAAGTAAATTAAAATTTTCTAAACATATAACTAATATAAAAAGTTATTGGAGCCTTAAGTTATAAAGTTAGAGCATTGGTTACAAGTTGTAGATTCATAAATCTTTGCCTTTAAATGGTATTCAGTTTCTTAATCATGAAATGGTCATTTTTTTATCTTTATCAGTTGGAGATTCTTTTAAGAGTTCATCACATACATTTGGTGGGACTTGTGGGTTATTGTGATGATGGAGGTAACTTGGCTTTGATTTATGAATTTATGGCAAATGGTGACCTGAGGGAGAATATGTTAGGTAATACTTTAATTAAGAGACTATGACAAAAACGGTGTGTGGAAACAAGAATGCAACAATTCTTACTTGTTTTCTTTTTATTACACAACATTTTGCATCTAGTTGTCTGAAAGCAAGATTTGAGATAAACAAGATTGGAGTATCTGGACAATGGATGTAGGCCTCCTATAAATGGTTCTTAGAGATGTGAAACCAACTAACATCTTATTGAATGAGCGGGTCTTAATCAAAACTAGCCGAGATCTTTTCCAGTTGATGGTGAATCTCATGTCATGACAGTCGTTGCAGGAACACCTGGTTACCTAGATCTTAGATCCTGAGTGAGTGAATCAATCAGTGAGTGAATAAGTAAATGAAGTAATGTAAATTGTAATCTCTCTTTCTGATATTATTTTCAGGTACTACAGAACAAACTGGCTAAGCTAGAAGAGTGATGTATACAGCTTCGGTGTAGTGCTGCTATTAGAGATAGTAACAAACCAGCCTGTGAATCTATGATAGATAAAAACCAAGACATCAATGAATGCATGGTTTGGGTTCATGCTCACCAGTGGGGATATGCAGAGTATTGTCGATCCAAAACTAATGGAAGAGGAAGACTATGACAAAAACGGTGTGTGGAAGGTTGTAGAGTTGGCTTTAGCCTGTGTAAACATGTCTTCACACCACAGACCGACAATGCCACATGTGGTGATGGAGCTATAAACGAATGTCTGGCTTTGGAAATCAAAAGGAAACAAGATAGTCCAGAGACGTAAATAAAGGATTCTGTTGAGTTTAGTCCATCTTGGATGTTTTGTGAAGCTATGTTGTGTATAATAATCGATTGTTCATATTGAAATGTTAAAGATAGTTCTGTAATAAAACCAAAAAAAAAAAAATAGTTCTGTAAGTTTTCCTGAAAAAGTATTATCCTTTTGATATGTGTAACAATCTTGGACCGCAAGAATCATATCAATTTATGTATGACTTTGAGTCTTCAACGCCAGAGCAAAAGCAGGGTAATCTGTTTTGATTACTCTGTTCTGATACTATTTGTGCTCAGTTATAACGTAACATTTTTCATGTGTCTCAAATCCATGTGTATTTCTGGTCGGATCACACAGTAACAATCAATGCCAGTGTGCACAGGAAAGTTATCTCTGAGAGATACGAGTTTGTACAATGGTGATACTTGAGAAGGTTTGCTTTGTTTTCTTCAGAATGATGCATATGTTGTGCGCAAGTCTTACTTATTACAATGCTATTGTCTAGTTTTGAACCGCAAGCCTATATACTTATACTTATACAAAAGAAAGGTCGGCAAAAGAATCTCGAGACACGTGTCACAAGAACAAGCTTGAGGAATCTCGAAAACTCACTTACTCATGGTCACTTGATAAACCACCAACATTTACTTAACTTAGAACTCCATCAGAAAGAAAAGAATGGAAGCTATTTCTCAAACCTGCACAAAGATCATCACCAACACATCTATGAGAACTCGTCAAACCTTAGCTCCAGACTCCAGTCAAGGCAATCCCATATACGAGCTGAGTCTTAACACCAAGAACGAGATGTGATACGATTCTGGGTGGAGAATCGTGTCCCAATCTCTCACTGGGAGACAAGTTTAGACTCCAGGCTTGAGCAGCAAGCGGTTCTGGAGATGATGGAGCGAGAGACGCCACGAGAGGTTGTGAAAGACCCCTTGATAAGTCTGGTTCGAACAATCTAATCACTAGAATTGTTCTCAAGCTTCTAATTCCAATCACTCGAAAGAGAAAACAAGGATCTATCAAGAAAAGAGATTTTTGATTAAAAAGATAGATAAGAAATACATCAGAGTCTCAGAGACATTATAAAGAAGAGAGAAGACGAAGAGGAGAAGAGAGGAGGAGCGGAGCATTAAAGTCTCGGCGAGTTCCAAGACATGCCTTGGAACTTACCAACGACTAAGGCACAAAACACAATCCCGCGCACACATAACATTCTCATACATAAGTTTGAAATTTAAATAAGCTAAAAGAAATAGGATAGAAAGATAAGAGATAGACGGTCCGCGCCAAATAATCTCGAGACGGCCGGACTAGGTCGGATCAATGCCAAGCAAAGATGAACCTATGGACCACGAACCTCATTAAAAACCTTCCTTTGGAAAACCACTTGGGAAAAACCAAAGGCAAGGGAAAAAGAGTGTAAGTGAGCCATAGGGCTTGACACTAATCTTCCGGACATGAACCATGACCAAGGTGGCCGCGGTATCACTTGCGTCCGAGTGACCCCTTTGAACCAAAGCTTGAAGTAGCAAGGCTTCAACTGTATGAATGAGTTCCTTAGTCCTAGAACGAGTCTTAGAACCATCTAGCACTTCCTTGGCCGAACAAGAACGCGTCCTAGCTCCACATGGCTCATCCGGAACTTCCTTCTCGACCGGTCCAAACATTTCCTCGACCGGGTCCAACATTTCTTCGGCCATCGGCTGTTCATCCTGGTTGCTATCCATTCTCGCATCAAGATGAGAACAAAGTTCAATATTTTCTTCCAACGAAAAAAGCTTGTCTACCAATGCATATTTTAGAGATTAGTAAAAGTGAGCGTCAATGCTTGGATTATTAGCATTAGTATTCATCAAGCTTCAATGGACTTAACTAAGTATATAATGCATGTCTCACCGCTTCTCTCTTGCTGTTTTGTTCTTCTTCCATATCTTGCAAAAGATATATAACATTATTCTTGAGGTCATGCCACTAAAAAGGAAACATGTTTTTACACAAGTGCTACACTTCATATCCATATTCTATGCCTAGGATGGGAAACTTTATTCACTACAGCTAGAAGGAAAGGTTATGTTCTTAAGCTCAACCTGAGTGGAAGACTGATTGCATAGAAAAGTTGTATGAATTAAAAAAAAAAAAAATTAAAAAGAAATTACATACTTGGTTTGGCCTGTGTTTAACATGGATAGATTGCAAAATTCATCATACATTTCACTTCACCATTGTCCTGAAATTTATTCACATATAAATTAAATGGTGTAAACCAAAAAGAACTGAAGAAAAGAAGTGATAACTTTTCAGGTAAAGCAAATTTTACTTGTTTAGCCGAAAAAACACTAGTCTTTTAAGCTGAAATCCAAAGGTTATCACAAGTAGTACTACTAGTAACCAAGCAAATGAACAAATCGAAAAGTCTCAACTGCCCCATATAAATACCAGTTTCGGGGCACCTCATTAATTCCTTAAGCCACAAGAATCCCAAAATCTCTAGCGTATTCATTTCTGTCTCCTCTATCGTCTAAGAAGATTCAAGATTATCCTCTCTTACCCTCTCCTTCCTCCACCATGGATCTTGTAAATAGCGATGGATTAGGAAGATATCGTTGAAGTTTTATGCTACTGTTACGAATTGATTCATGTCAATATCGGCGTAGTTTTTAGGATTTGGTTTCGAGATTTTTTTGTGATGGTTTTGGTCTGAATTGATTGATGTCAATGTCAGAATAGAATCATCCAATAATTGGTTTTTAGGATTTTTTTCCCTCTTTGCAGATCACCCAGGAAGACATAGAGGCCGCTGAAACACTTCTCCTCCTTAGCCGCCACGTTCCAGCACTTCCCATCATCCACTGATCTAGCAATCCCCTCTTAGTTACTCCATTAGCTGTTTATTGGTAGGATGTTCTATCTTCCGGAAAGCTGCATCCTCTTACTGTTATTATGATCATGAAGCACTTTTGAAGCTTTTGTCTTAACGATCAATTATTTGTTGGTTTAGACTGGGAATTTTGATCCTAGGCATGGTAGTGGCTATTGTTGTGTAGATCATGATACTCTAGCTATAACAGTTATCAAAACTTGGAAACAATTTCAGTATGTGGGTAGTTCCTAATGTGCTAAGTAAGTGCAATTCATATTGATCATGAAGAACCAAACATTAACCTAAAGGGAAAAATATCAGCTAAGGAAATAGAATAAAAAATCATTAATCAGTGGCCAACATATTCCAAACCCCATAGAGGAATATTGAAAGATAAACGTGGTTTATGTTATAAACATTATTATAAACTTCTCTTAAACTATAAAACATTGCATAACAATATCCAAATAACAAAAATAAAATATGCAACATTAAACAAGATCACAAAATTTATTAACAATCCATCAACATAAGACTAAAATATGAGATAATTTGATGGTATACCTTCAAATTTATTAGGAATTTGAAAACCACAATATAATATACAAGCATTTGAAATATAACTTTTATACTAAAAATGATATTTCTGTCATTTGATAATTACTTAGAATTAAAAATAAAATGTTTTGATTATTAATTTTAATTTTTTTAGAAAATATTTAATATACAGTATATATATATATACTAGATATTTTTAAAACAAAAAATTAATTTGAAAAATTAGTTACGAATTTAAAAATATAATAAATGTTTTAGATTTTGTTGGATTTAGTTATGAGGTTTGATGATATGTATTTTAAAAATCAATACTGAAGAATTACTATTATACTATTCAGTTAAATGTTATATTTATATTTTAAATTAATTATGAATAAAGTAAACTAAAAATAAATAGTTTATAACCTCAGAAAAATATATATAGTTAACTACAAATATAAGATCAAAATAATATTATGTATTTTTTAGATTTAGTTAAGAGTTTACAAAAAAAACTTTTTGTAAAGTATAATAATATTTAATTTTAATTTTAGTATATTAAAAGAAAAAATCTATGAAAAAGCATAAGTCCATGAACATAAAATAATAGGTCAACCGTCACAATAATTCAAGTTTCTAAAAAACCAACCAATCAAAATATTAGTCAACTATTAACAAATAAGTTGATGGTGAAAAAAATTATTGGATAGAAATATTATATAAGTCAACATCAAATGATATAAGTGCACCAAAAATAAATAAGGCTACGAGAAAAAAAATCAATGAACAAAAAAATAAGTTTACAGTTTAAATAAGTCGACTATGTAAATAAATAAGTCGATTATTCTAAAATAAATCGATAATTAAAGTGACATATATCTTATTATATAAACCTGAGTTACACTCACGAAAATTTGACATGTGTTAAAATTATAATTAACGAGATCATGACACATGTCAACTATAACCTCAGATCTTGATACGTATCAAATTTGTTAATATAATATCAAAATTAAATAATTTAAGGAAATCATTAATTTGTTAATATATACAAATTTTAATTATGAAAAAAAATTAATCGTATCGTGGAAAGAAAAAAAATATTGACAAAAACATGGAGTGATAATGACAAGATAATGGTTAAACACTCAACGATAATTTTTTTTTCCTAATTATAAGTGATAAAGATAATTATATTCTTCCATTTATTAACATAATTTAAGAAAAAAATTAAATACCTTTTACTATTAGCAAACATAAATCTTATAGACTATGTTTTTATATTTAACTTTTTCCTAATTAAAACTATAAAGATTAATATATGTTCGCATTTATTAACATAATTTAAGAAAACAAAAAGACAAAATAACTTTTAATATTAAAAAGAAAAGAACTTTAATAGACGGTTCTTTTTAACGATAAAATAAAATTCACCTTTTTGCTTTCTATCACAACTTTTACCAACAAGAAAAAAAAACTCTATCAGACAAAGTTTTATAATAAAATATTTTTATTGATTTATGACAACTAACACCAAAAGTTATTTGACACTGGATCAATTAGATCGCAAACGTGGTTATCGTCATATTCATGTTATGGTGCATCTTCTTCGAAAGTCGAAATTCAGAAACTTTAAAAAATATAATGAGCTCATATGAATAAATTTACTATTACTTGATGAAAATGTAATTATTGAGTATTGTCCAACACACTAAAATAGCTTGGATGCATACTCATGTGTTGGAAACATTTTGGTATAGGTTTCAATGATTTTTCCTAACTAAAAAAAAATCTTAATAAAAAAAGTTAATAACACAATGTCAAATCCTAAAAAGCAAATGACTATACATTTTTACTTCAATATAAACAAGTTTATACTCTCTCAACTTCTCAGCAAACAAACTCAAAATCTAATTATAATATGAATAGAAAAAATAAATCATCAAAATTAATTTAAAAACTTAGAAATAAGATTAGTTAAATAATAAAAATAATAATTCAATACACATAGGAGAATGAAAATTTAGATATACTGATGCATATTACATCATTTAGTTAGAAACCGAATAAAAACATCGGAGATTAAAAACTAATCTTATTTTATATTTTGTAAAGATGAATTTATTTTTTCTCCACTTTTTGCTATTAGTTTTTATTTTACGGGTTATTAAATATTTTCTATAAATCCGCATATATAAGGGTTTTAATCTAGTAAAATACAAATCGAAAATTCAATAAATCAATTTTATTAATAAATTCATATAAAATAATGTAATTCTACCAATAATAAATAACTCTAGGGGGAACAATATAAATTGATGAACGAATCGAAACAAAAAGTTAACCGTCTAAATAAGGACTATGTACAAAAACAACTATCAAAATTTTGTTTCTTTGTTATCTATGAAAGATGTAGCTACGAAATCATCTCTGTTGTAGCTACAAAATTTTGTTTCTTTGTTATCTATGAATTTTGTGGTCAAACCTTCTCTTCCTCAAGATCTGACTCTCTATTTCTTGGATAGACACTGAAAGATAAATGGATGTATCGAAATTGTTGTTACAAAGCCTAGATTGAGATGTTTTTTATTCAATTTTTTACTTACTCCTTTCAAAAAGAGGCCAATCTACTTATTTCAATAGAAATATGGGTTAGTCTGTGCAAATTTCACTATTTTATATTGTGTTTGTCTCTTAAATATAAACTTCATTTTGATATATTTTCAATCAATGGTTAAGACATATTTTCTACCCCAAAAAAAATAAAAAATAATAAATAAATAACTAACTGAGTGAAAACAATCATTTGACGCTGAGTTAGAGATCATATGATATTATATTTTAGAAATTCTAAAGATAGATGCAAGAAATCTATATTTTAGTATTTTTATCTATATTATCGATAAGATCTTATTACATTAACTATTTTAATTCTTAAATATTAAAATTATATTTTTACTATTTTAGTTGAAAATACCAGAATTTTTTAATAAAATTGGTTTACTTGTAAAAAAAATAATTTTATATTGTGTTTATCTCTTAAATGTAAAATTCATTCTGATTTTTCTGGTCACCATTGCAATCGTTAAAATATATTTTCTACAAAAAAAAAGTGAAAACAATTATTTGATATTGAATTAGGGATAATTTTTGCATAATTACTTTACATTATTTTATGAATTTTTTTACTTATTTTAATAGTTCATATTAAAATATAATTATAAATCCTCCATTGCTCCAAACTAGTTTGTTGAAAATATATTTTGTATATATTTTTAAAAATCTTATGAAATTAATAATTTTATTTTAAAAGAAAATACCTATACATTTTATCAATTTGTTTAATCTTGCACGCATACTTATCAACTAACACAACAACATTTGTTGGCAGTACAATAGCCATACAAAAAGCTCATATTTCTTTTACAAAACCAAGTGCAGTTTCCGCCGCCTCCTCCCCCCTCACACATGAAGAACCTGAAGCATTGCACTTTATTCTCTACTTCCATACCTATTTAATAATAATAATATATCATTGAAATTAATATGTGCATTCATAAAAAGGAGAGGAACAAATCATCTCTATAACTAAAAGTGATGGTATAATAGTAAGCTATTACCTGGACTGCTAGCAGGTGTCATATGGCATTGACCATAAGATATGATGAAAAGGATTAAGAAAAAATGTAAGACCAAATTCTTCATGGTAATAGTCATTTTATGATATTCCCGTAACTTTTTATAGTTTATGATGGATATATATAGAACAATGCTAGCATATGGGAATATATATTTTTTTCTTGGTCAAAGATGAAAAAGAACATAATCTTCTAATTTATTGTCTTGTTGATTTATATAGTCAAAAGAAAAATAAGTAAATAACTTTCTTGCCTAATTATGTTTGAACTCTGGTCAAATGATATTTTCTTTTATACAGATAACTAAACATTTTCCCATATTTAATTAAAACATTGAAATAATTTTTTCCAGATTGTAATTTGAAATTATTGGTAAAATTTTAGTTTATACTTCCTCAATTCAATTAGTAATATACTGAATATTAACATATTTATATATCTAAACACTTTTTAGTATGTATGCTAATTATAATCTATAGTCTTTCTGAAACAGAGGAAAATTACTCATGGATTTATACATAGTTGTTTATAGAAATTAGACGAACAATAAATATCCTTCATATAAATTTGATCTTTGCCAAGAAAAAAAAAACTTATAAAAAAAAAAATCATGTTCATATAATTTATATAAAATTAATCTTAGCATAAAGGTTTCGAAGTCATCAGAAAAGTTGACTTGTGGAGAAACTTTAAAAAAGACTAGACAAGGATGGCGAAGAAATTACATTTCCTAATCTGGTTTATCTAACGTAAGATTTGATATAATTAGAGTTTTCTAAACCGGTTAAGCTAAAAGCTTGGACAATCACAGTCTGCTGTTGGGTTAGATCCAATGTCATAACAAAATAACTTGTAACACTTTGATAGGTTTCTAGCGAAGCCTCTAGTAAATGGAGCAGCTGTGAACTGGTAAATCTAGTGCAGGATTCTAAAAAATCCCGTCCCGAACAGCCTACATCCAAGAAGGTTTTTCTACGATCTTTAATTCGTTTTTAGGGTCTATTCCTTCGTAAAATTTATTCTATATTTATTATGTGATACATTACTTAGAGTTAATATGCAATATAAGAGTAAACAAACAAACATGATATTTTATTTAATTATAAAACAAAGGATTTGATACATTTTATGAGTTTGCGCATATAAGTTATTATAAGTTATTATAAGTTATATGATCCTATCTACCCGGTTACATCACCATCCATCTTTCTGGTTATGTGTCTCACGTCTAAGGCTGCTCCGTCCCATTATCACCTTCTTTTTCTGAAAGCCTCAAAAGCATAAGTAATATGTATTTATGTATTGAAATAGGATGAATGCATATACTAAATATGAATGATTTACATGTTTAAGCATTCTAACCCCAAAATCCTTATATAGTCAGTTTAGACTACCGGCAAGTTACAAGTCCGAGCACGAATTCACGCTCTCGTACTTACCTTGATCACGCAGATCAGTTTGGGTGTTTGCCATGTTACTTCTTCCAACCGCCGATCCTCACGCTCGACACCAATTCTCCACCAACCCTGTCTATAGAATTCAATAGAATTCACAATTCTTTAGTCGTTTTCTCCTTAGAATTGCCTTCGAATTTTATCGGTTTTTCCTCATATATTTCTGTCTCCGAAAACGTGTCTGGGCATTCCTTTTATAGGATTCTTGGGTGAAAACTGCATAGAAACCGTTAAGGAAACCACCCATTCAGATTCTTGGAATATTGGTAACTGCCTGGAAGTTACCATGCACACTCCCACTCGTGCCGGTTTGGTCATTCTCGGTAACTTTCACCCATAACCATCATTGACCAACCGAACTACCTAGCTAAGCACCCAGCTGCCTAGCTAGTTCCTTAGTCGACCCAGCTGGTCCTACTTCCACGCACTCCTCCTAGCTAGCTGAGATACCGGGCCACTAATCCAGCTAGTTAGCTCAACTGGTTAGCTTAATTCCTCTTCGATCCACCTCTCCGGACTGACATGCAGCTCTCCTCAGGACTTGTCCAAAATTACCCTACCCTCCTCGGACCAAGTCTCACCTAACGACTCTATTGAGGATCGTGGGCGTCACACAGTCCTTCTTTCTTGTTTTCTCTTTCTGCAAACAAACAACAATCGGATAAACAAGCTAGAGACTTAATTGCATCAAGAGATAAAGTATTTTATCAAATCCTATCTTTTAATTTCAATATACCATCTTCACAAAAAAATGGGTTAATTGATATTTGTTTAGGTTTCATGGTGAATCTTCAATCCCACACCATTTGCTCGACTAGGTTCTTGAAAGTGCATGTGGGGTTGAGTGTTGCACATCCTAAGTAGTACTAAATTGATTTCAAGATATTTGCCTTGAGAAAACTGAATTTCACTCAAGTGAATAGTCTTCTTAGAATGAATTTTTTGAGTGAATATCCAAACCAAGGCCTTTTGCTTAATCGGATTTTGATTTGGGGTAAAGATTATCTTTATTATTTGGTTTTGGCTTGAATGGTAACTTGATGAAACAAAACCCGTAGCTTACACAATTAGTAATCAATGGTCAAGACTAAAGATCTGAATTATTTGCTATGCCGTTTGACTCTTTTACTTGAAAAGTATCCGAGTATGTGTATAAACCTGAGTCTCTCACATAATCACATTATAATGTACCTCGCAAATAAGCCCTTTGATTAAAGGGCTTATTGCGAGGTAGCCAAAATTTTGGTTAAAATTAGCAAAAGAACTATACAATAATAGAGTGTTCATTAACCGTAAATAATAGTATTTATTTGCATGTAGATCATGATACCCTTGCTATAATAGGTTTTTTTTTTTTTTTTTTTTTTTTTTCATTAAAGCAAAAGAAGCCCAAAATGGCTGGGGGTTTACAAAACATACCCAACAGGATAAATACATCCAAAGGCACCACCTACGCAGAGGGAAAGCTGTAAAGCTGTAAAAACAAACTACACATTAACCAGTGCCTGTCCTTTGGAACATTGCAAACCAAGTTGATAGGAGGGAAACAGTTGAGGGGAGGTTTCTTTGTGCCCGTGACAGCGGGTCAAGGCGACGCCAAAGAGTGAATTGAATATCCTTAATTAGGACTATGTGAGACATCTGCGAGGAGCTATGCAATCTCCCATTACATTCCTTCCAAATAGAATAAATAGAGGCTTGTAGGATGAGCTTTAATATCAGAGCAACATTCTTATCTCGAGAAGGGTCTTTAATCCATCGTAACACATCATGCAGACCTGAAGGAGGTGAAAGATAGGCACATGATGTAAAGAAAGACCAAACCTGTGAGCTGAAAGGAAAGTCGAAAAATAGGTCCTGGTGAGACTCATATGCAGTCCCACATAAAAGGCAAGAACTTGGAACATCCATGCTCCAACTTCTCACTCTGTCCCTAGTATAGAGCCTACCCCTTGCAACGACCCAAGTAACAAAAGCATGTTTCGGAATTCTGCCCTTGAACCAAATCGCTTGATACCAATCTAATGTTGGAGGACTGTGGTTTAGAGAGATCCAAGTGTTTGAGGAGGAAAAAATATTTGTAGTCGGTGATTGGTCGACCTTCCAAAGATAGACATCATCAACTTCAGAATCCACTATCTCTTCAGCATGAGGTAGACAATCCCTTACGAGAGTAAGAGTAGGATTGTAGCTCCTGCTAGAGACCAGCCACCAGTCCCTATTCCGAATTACATCTGCCACTACCGCAAGAGACGAAATACCTGATGTCATAGGTCCTCCTGGCCCGGTTAAGTCGATTAGGGGGCCAAGAGAGGTCCAATTATCATGCCAAAAACTAGCCGTTATACCAGATCCAACCTGACATACCAAGAATGGTCTAGCCAAGGGTCTCAGTATGCAAAGACTCTTCCAGATCCAAATGCCATAAGGGTTAGGAGAAAGGTCCCAGAAACATGCCGAGCCAATCAAGTTTCGCCTGACCCAAGAAACCCAAAGGGATCCACCTTTTGTGAAAAGTAGCCAAATCAACTTTAATCTCAGAACTTTGTTCCATGCAGATAATCTCCTTAGACCTTGCTATAATAGTTGCCAAAGCGTAGTTCCTAATGTGCTAATTAATTGCAATTCATATTAATCATGAAATGTAAGAAGCTTAGTTATGGAACCAAACATTAACCCTAAAGGGAAAAATATCAGCTAAAAAAATAGAATATCATTAATCAGTAGCCAAAATATTCCAAACCACATAGAGGAATATCGTGGTTTAGGCTATAAACATTATCTTAAACTATAAAACGTTGCATAACAATATCCATATAACAAAAGAAAATTAAATGGCAAATATAATGTGCAACATTACACAAGATCACAAAATTTATCAACAATCCATCAACATGAGACCAAAATATGAGATAATTTGATGGTATACCTTCAAATTTATTAGGAATTTGAAAACCACAATATAATATATAAGCATTTGAAATATAACTTTTATACTAAAAATGACATTTCTGTCCTTAGATAATAACTTAAAATTAAAAATAAAATGTTTTGATTATTAATTTTAATTTTTTAAGAAAATATTTAATATACGGTATATATAATTTATATTTGAAAATTTAGTTACGAATTTAAAAATATAATAAATGATTTTAGATTTTGTTTGATTAAGTTATGAGTTTTGATTATTTATATTTTAAAATCAATACTGAATAATTACTGTTATACTATTCAGTTAAATATGATATTTATATTTTAAATTAATTATGAATAAAGTATACCAAAAATAAATAGTTTATTACCGCAGAAAAACATATATACATATATATATATATAGGTATATGCTAACTAAGTGCAATTCATGAACACTAAATTAAACATTTTTAAGAATTGATCATGAAATGTAAGCTTAGTTATATTCCATTCCCGAATGAAACATATTGCTTTGGATTATCATTTCGTACGGGAACAAATACAAACAGGATCACTAAGAGTGGCTCACGTTTCAACAAAGGATTAGCTGGCTGACACATTCACAAAACTGTTGCCACGCTCACCATTTCACATATCATCTAGCAAGATTGGAGTGTTTTAACTCCCTCCATCTTGAGGGGGCATATAGATGTATATTGTAAATAAGGATATCAATGTAATTAGTACCAAGCTTAGGGCTTCTCTCTATTCTCTATATATACATGATGTACTATCATTAGTTACTTAATACATTGAATAATTCAGCCTTTAGGATGTATTTTGGATTACGACAACGCCCCCCTACCAAGGAATTATGATTTCTCTAATCTCATGAAAAACATCAGCAAATGCATGTTAAGGTTAGGGTTTGGCGGTAAAATATATGTTCTTCCTGTGGGGGATTTCTCTTCTATGACATAGGAGAAGCAGGATATCCTTACTAATCAGGGTATCAAGTTGTTCAATACTTCAACAGGGATAAAAGATTCAGGGGACAAGTGTTGCATTGCACTGATTACTGCATGGGCCCATCAACTCCTTACAGAGAATAAGGAACCAGGAAATATCCTCGGAATGACCGGTGATGTTGACTTCATTCACGTCTTCAAAGAATTGGATAATTTGAAGTTTCAGATTATTATTGCTTCTAAATCGAAGTCAACAAATAAGGAACTACTCAAACATCCTAACTTTAAGATTGTTCATTTTCTTAAGCTTATATCTGGTTAGGTGTATCTATCTGGTTTATTTTGGATGCTTTTTAATTTAATTTTTGCTTTTAGCTATATTAAATATTTGGATGTTGTAGATAGAAATGTTAGGACTGTTCGTTTTGCAATTCAGATAAATTATCAAAATGAATAACCAAAAGTGGAAATGAACAGCATCGAGATGAATCATTACTAATTACCGTATTTTTATCCAGCTTTGTGTATGAGTTAGTGGAGGAAATTTAATGAAAACTCTTACGATTCTCGCCCACCACTTGAGTCTTTGATAGAAACGCTGCCGTTTTTTGTTAAACCGAGTTCAAAGTTTGAACTAACAACAAGAAAAATTTGCGTTTGTTTCTATTACTACTGGGCTGGATTTTTTAAAGGGCCTATTATTAGCTTATAAAACTGAAAGAAAATCTTAAGAACCCTAAATTTTTTCGTTCCGCCGTTTTTGCTTCTTCTCTTCTTCGTGATGACTTCTTCAGAGAAGTTGGTAGATCTTCTAGTACTTGGCTCCATCTTCAGGAGACACACCGAGAGGGGTTGGGCGTTGTGTTCGAGTAACTTTACAGGAGATGATAGTGAGTTTTCCCGTAGAAAAAATATTTTGCGTACTATGCAATTAGTGGCGAAGATGATAGCCACTCGCAGTGTTTCTCAATCAGATCTGAAGGCAAGCATTCTCCAGACCTGCAAACTTCATACCAAAAAGTATTTGGACAGCTCCACTGAGCATATCCCAGTGGTGCAACAGCAGGATAATCCAACCGAACCAGTTTCCTGTAAGATATCTTACTCTATACGTGATTTAATTTCACTAAATTTACATTTATTATTATATAACTTACGTAAATTATATACATCTCCCATTTCAGATGCTGAATTGAGCGAGACGGTTGCAAAAATAATGGTCTCGGACTACTTTCACCATATGGTATGTACATTAAACTTCCCAATAAATCACAATTAATTTTTACATTTCACAATAAATCTTCTTTTTTTTCTTTCAGTGTCATCCAACTAATTATTCAGGTGCACCCGTCGGATGTATTTGGGATTACGACAACGCCCCCTACCAAGGAATTACGATTTCTCTAATCTCATGAAAAACATCAGCAAATGCATGTTAAGGTTAGGGTTTGGCGGTAAAATATATGTTCTTGCTGTGGGGGATTTCTCTTCTATGACACAAGAGAAGCATTATATCCTTACTAATCAGGGTATCAAGTTGTTCAATACTTCAACAGGGATAAAAGATTCGGGGCACAAGCGTTGCATTGCACTGATTACTGTATGGGCCCATCAACTCCATACAGAGAATAAGGAACCAGGAAATATCCTCGGAATGACCGGTGATGTTGACTTCATTCATGTCTTCCAAGAATTGGATAATTTGAAGCTTCAGATTATTATTGCTTCTAAATCGAAGTCAACAAATGAGAAACTACTCAAACATCCTAACTTTAAGATTGTTCACTTTCTTAAGCTTATATCTGGTTAGGTGTATCTTTCTGGTTTATTTTGGATGCTTTTTAATTTAATTTTTGCTTTTAGCTATATTAAATATTTGGATGCTGTAGATATTTTCAATTTGATTTTGCAATGAAGTTTACTGTTCTTGTATATTTATCTTTGACTGAGTTGTAATATGTCTTATCAAACACACACTCCTTCTTTCATATATTAAAATCATATTCCGATATAAATTTAAAAACGGAACATTGGATCAAATATTGAAAAGGTCCTATTGGATAAGTCACCTATTTATACCCATGTTCGAAAACGCGGCCGCCTAGTCGGCGTTTAAGCATTCGGCGGTTAGAACCCGCCGCGATTTTCAGTAATCGGCCAAAAACTCGTATCTATTTGAAAAAACTTACTCTAACATGTTAAAATATGTTCTTAGATGTTATATCTGTAAATTTTATGGGTAAAACACACAAAAAACGATTGTTTCGCGTGACAGTGGCGGCCGCCTAGGGTTGCAGAAATAGAGACATGAGAAGATGATGATAGAAATTTACTATTTTGCCCTTCATTAAAAGAAACACACAAAAAACACAAAAAATCACAACACTCAGGCTTCGAACTCAGGACTAATAAGTTAATATGGACATGAATTACCGCTCGACCACTACAAATTATTTGTAAATGTGTATAATTTTATATAGATATATCTACACTTTAAAATATATCTACACTTTGAAATGGGTCAACCCATTTGAATCATTTTGACACCCCTATGTAAAACCTTCTCAAACCTAACTCTTCCCTAAAAAATAAGATCAATAAGAAAAATTAAACATGAATTCAAAGTTTCACTGCTTCCAAACAGACAAAAATTACTCACTTGAGATATTTAACTTTTCTAGTTTCACTTGAAAATGTGATAGTTTTTTACATAGTCTATTGGGAGATCGAGAGATCAACCCAAACCGAGTCTTAAAAAATCTAGAAGATCCTAGATATTATTGTCAATATTGTGTAGTTATGATATAAGAAGATTTACATATATTTAAGTTTATCAAGTTTAGGAAATCTCTTTATTATATAAACATATGTAACCCCAAAATCATTATTCTTGTAAAAGTCTAATATAATTCTTCCTTTAAACTTTTGTGTTTTTTACTCTCATCAATTTAGATTACGGTTCTCGTTACGTTAGCTTCTGCAATCAAGAAATTTTTTTAAAAAGTAAAATAAAATATCCTATTTTGTTTGACTAGTGTCGCTTGATTCTAATGCAAGCTTCAAATCTCCTTCTTCTTTCATGTTTCGTCCTTTTCTAATTATGTGTTTGAACATCTATTACGATTCAGCTCCGTATTGGTTATTGGATTAAAGTTTCGTTAGAAAAAAAAAACAACTACTACGAAGACGTTATTGATGTCATGAATACAAAAGTTGACATGAACACATAGCTAGCACGTGATTGTGCTTCTTTACAAGTCTTCATGTGGATTCATCTACACTACAAACAAGATGGAGGCCACAAAGATAATACAATGTTGATCAATCAGTGACGAACTCGAATTCGACTATGACAATGACACAAGTTTCTTCATGAATAAGAAGTTCTAAGAGAGACCAGACTTGTGATTTAAGAATGAAAAATACATGATTACAAATATACGTATTTTCCGCTTAACTGATGACCCTGACGGTTCGGATATTACAGCCGATATTGACCATACGATCGGGTATACACTTCGATGATGATCCGACAGCTGGATACAACCCCGATACTTTGAAGACATGTCCAATCTCACACGTGTGACGTGTTACCACATATGAACTTGTCGGGAGTTATTAGGAGATAGAAAAATTGACTCAAACAGAGTTGAGATTGACTCAAAGGAAATCTTGAAGAATCCAGAAAATCCTAGATATTACTGTCAATATTATGTAGTTATGTTATACATATATTTAAGTTTATCTAGTTTAGAAAATCTCTTTATTATATAAACGTAACCCTGTCATTATTCTTATGAGAGTTTAATATAGTCTTTGGACTCTAGAAAAAAAGAAAAGGATAAATTTTACCAAATTAATTTCATTAATTAGTTCTTTATTTATGTGATTGTTAGAAGACTAAAACAAAAATTAAGGGAATGAATATACGGCGCTCTCATATGGGCACTACATGCAAGCAGTGGACAAACGTATAAGACTCGGCAACAAAATAATTGTGACTATTAAAGATTCTATCTGAATATGAAAACAAATTTGTCACCAAACTCATAAATTAAAATTATCAAAATAATAATATTTGTAATTTATATTATTTCTTTTATCAAGTTACATCCAATATCTCTATCTACCAGAAAGAGGAAATAAACTATTAGCTAGATAGAAACAACAACATACTCGGACATGAGATTACTAAGTTCTCAAGTTTTTATTTTAGGAAGAATAAAACCCCATCAAACACCAAAAAAAAAAATACATGTTTGTATAATAAAACATAAGATAAATTCATAGCAACATTTTCACAATCGCCTTACCCACATTAGAAGTTGTTACCATCGTTTTGGTCAAACTGGTCAATGGAGATTTCCCTTTAAAACCTTCTTCACATCTAGTAGCTCCGATACCAGCATCGACCATAACTTTTTCGCCAAATTTTGGGTTTCCTTTAGTAAGAGCTTCAGTGGCTTGGGGAACACCGGCACTTAACATCGTTTTGTAACTCCGACTACATTCGTCCAATGCTTGTTTTAGGTCTGGTCTCTTTTTATACTGAACGTTGATCTCGTTCATGGTTTTTGTTGCCACCTCCTACAAAATTATATATATTCATAAAATAGCCCCATAGGTTTGTGTTTATATAGAAATAACCTCAGTTTTCATGGTTCTTGAGAATAAAAAAAGTCTCTTAATACTATTCTAAAACTGAAGAAACCTTAAGACATGAAATGGGGAAATATTAAAGTTAGAAAACAACCATGTAGGGTTTTTTTTTGACACCAAAGATTAATTAAACGAAGCGTATACATGCTTAAACTGAGTGAAATCTTAATTAAAGATTTAATTCTTACAAGAAATTAAAGAATTTAAGTCGAAATAATTGGTTATGTATATACATTTAATTTAAGAAACTAAACTGGAAAATAAAATTAAATACCTTGATTTTATTGACGATGATGAGAGCAAGGCCAGAGGTGTCAGCAGAGACACCTTTAGGATCAGATTTGAGGAGAGACACGCAGAGATTAAAGTCCGGTGTAGCTTTGCATGTCAGCTCTATCTTATTTCCTTCCGTCACCATTACCATCACCATCATTATCGTCATCGTCACCATGATCACATTCATCTTCATCATATTCTATAAAAATTATTTGAATTTTACGATTTGGAGAAAGAACAATTATATTTTTTTTATAAGTGTGTGTCTCAACGTGTATTAATTTGAATGTATAGTGCACATACATATCCAATATATATAGTTGAATTAATGGTGTCTTTGCCAATGTGCCTTATAATTCGCTCGATAAAAGCATGCATCTCCAATGGTTGCATCTTTATTTTACCCTAAAAAAAGAGTTTCTAAATATAGAATGCAGGTTTGTGCCAATGGTTGGTTACCTCTATTTTTCATTCTAAAAGAAATATTCTGAAAATATATTCACATAATATATTTTTCTTTATTTATTTTACTATATAAAAAAATAAATTTCGAGTTTTCCAATCACATTTTTATTTTCAATGTTTATATACTTCTTTTAGTTTAGTTATAAGAATAAAGTTTTAGTTTGTAAAGTATCCAAACATAAACACACTCAAAATTAAATATCATGTTTATATTTTTGACTTAAATATTCTGTTACAAAGAATAATAAATATACCAAGCTATTCTTAGTCATTACTTGATGCTATGGAAATTAAAGGGTATTTATGTTTAAAATAAGGGATACTCTCTCTCCCTTTTGATTTATTTGTAGTTTTAGAGTTTAAAATTTGATTCATTTTAAGTGTTATTTTGGGTTTTCAATACAAATATTTGGTAAAATTTCTACTTTTATTTTTATTATTTTAATATCACGACCAATGAAATTTTTTTTTTTGAATATTAATGAGAGATAAAAGAGAGATTTTTATTATTCTTAAATTTGTATGTAAAAATCTAAAACTACATAGAAATTGAAACATAGGGAGTATGTATCAGTTTTGACTATAATGATTTGAATTTAATATATCTATATTATACGCACGTCCAATTTCAAAATTATCAATGTGCCCAAATCCATAATAATCTTTTTAGTAAAATAGTTCGCTATTGAAACATGAACGCTATGCGTAACTTATTAATTTATATATATATATATATTGTCAAACAAATCCTTATTCATGGAACAAAACAAATTTCATTCGTTTAATGTGTGAGGGTCTAGGATTCACAGTTTTTACAAGAAGCGTATGTTTTTTTTGGCATATTCTAAAAGTGTTATTATTTCTAGAAATAATATATTTTTTTGGTTCAAATGAAGAGAGTATAAGAAAATACAAAACTATTCAGATGTGTTTATAAAATGAAGAAAGTATAAACAAATACAAAAATATTCTGGATCAATTATTCAATTGATATTTTTCATAATCTGATGTTTTTCTTATATAGGTAATTATGTATCAATCACAATCTAATAGAAACAAGAAATAAACAATTATTCGGACGAGAAACTAGAAACAACAATAACCTCGAACGTTAAATATTCTTTAGCTCTAAATTTTTTATTTTTATGAAAGATAAAATCCCATCAAACACTGATAAACACATGTTTGTATTAAAGCAACATTCTCACAATGGCTCTAGTCACATTAGAGATTTTTTGCATTGATTTGGTCAAACTAGTCAACGGAGATTTCCCTTTAAACCCTTCTTCACAAACATAAGCTTCAACACCAGCATCGATCACACCATCTTCGCCGAATTTTGGAACTCCTTTAGAGATAGCTTCAATGGCTTCAGGAACATCAGCATTTAAGATTGTTTTGTATCTTCGACTACATTCATACAAAGCCCGTTTCATTTCCGGTCTCTTTTTATATAAAACATTGATCTCGTTCAAGGTTTTTGTTGCCAGTCCCTACAAAAAATCATATATGCATAAAACAACCCTGTATGTTTGTATTTTATACAGAAATAGCCTTACATTTTGATTTATTAGGAAACTACCCTTAATTATTTCAGATAGTAAAGACATGAAAACACAAACCTATAAAGCTAAAAGAAAAAAAAAACATAAAACTAGAAATTTATAAAACAACCCTCTAGGTTTGTGTTTTATTTTTTAAACAACCAACAATTTCTTATTTATCAAAAACAACCCCTTCTTACATAAAAAAAAACGTCTCACATAATTGGTGTGGTATACAAACGAGGCTATACTGATATTTTAGGCTCATAATTTGTCGTATAGTTATAAAAAATTATACTATACTGAAATTAAGGGAAATATTTACTAAGAGAATCAAATACAAAAGCTTAATCAAAATAATTGGTATATATGAAAGAAACTGTAGATTGGAAAAGAAAATTAAACATACCTTGATTTTATCGATGAGGATGAGAGCGAGACCAGAGGTGTCGGCAGAGGAGCTACGTGAATCGGAGTCAAGAAGAGAAACACAAAGATTAAAGTCCGGTGTCTCTTTGCATGTCTGCTCTATCATACTTCCTTCACTCACCATCACTACCATCATCATCATCATCACCATCATCTTCATCTTCTTCATATTCATTGAAGATTATTTTAATTTCACGATTTTCGGGGGAAAAGAGCAGTTATATAGGTATGTCTATGTGTGTATTGATTTGTCTGTGTAGTGCACGTCTCCAATATATATAATCCAATTGATGGTGGTGCTTTTACCAAAGTCCCTTATATCTGATACTTTCATACAAATATATTTTCTTTATTTATTTTATTATATATACCAAAAGATATTCTAACTAGTATCCAAGAACAATATTGGTCGACATCTTTTACACGAAAGTTTATCTTCTACCCCTTACTAAGATACTGTATAAATTTCACTTTTCAATTAATAAACTGGAATATTATGGGTAAAAATGAGATTTATTTTAAAAAAATTACATTAAAAACATAAAATAATATTTTTTATTATACAAAAATTAAGTGTTAAAATGACACTTTTCGAAAAACGAAGAGAGTAATAAATAATAGTCATTACTTCATAATTTGAAAATTAAAGGGTATTTATGCCTAAAACTATAGTTTTAGGCATAAATACCCTTTAATTTTCAAATCATTACAGTGTAATGATTTGAATTTAAGATTTCTGTATTTTTATTAATTAAACTTATACAGTATCTTTTAGTATGAAATTCATCTTAAAATTGTTAAACGTCAATTTATAAGACACAAAAATAACTTCTAAAATAATATTTTCGTGTTTGATAAAATATTGGTTCTCTCTGTATTCTTCTAAGCACGATCTATTTCAATTCTAAACGTAAACCTTTGTTCTTATTAGTTATAATTAATTGGAATAAAGGAATTATGCTGTTTAAGTTAAACCCGATCGATAGATAACAACAACGCGACAACCTCATGAGCTTTTGCTACAATGAAGTTCTCTAAATCGATCCCAACTCTTTTGTTTTCTTGTTTTTTATTTATTTTTTTTCCTAAGAAAGATACCAAACTTTTATAGGCTCTGCTCTATGTAAATCATATTTCTTCATTAATATGATATTTACCATTTAGCAAAAAAAGATAACAACGCGGCCTAACTTCAAATACAAAACTCTTCATTGAAATGCAACCTCTTTAATTTTTCACACATCCTAATTTCAAACCTGATTTTTCATTTGTATATGTTTATCCCCACGGCCCTTCTTTACGAATATTATATGGTCTTGACTACACAGTTTAATAAAACAACAACAAAAAATAGTATTTGTTATTAATGCTGGGCCAAGTATTAAAGTTTCTATAACTTTCCAACGAACCAAATGTACGAAACATCGCCAGGTGGATCCAATAGTCGAGGTTATCGTGTTACATTGCATTGAAACTAAGAAAAAGCTTCATCCGAATTAATCAAGGGGCTTACTTTTGATCAGCCGTAGTTTTGCCTAAAATAAAATAAAATTAAAGGTTATTGTAAGTTTTCTGACTTCTGAGTGATAAGTTGCATGGTGGAGACATCACATCATCAATAGAAAAAAAATAGGATAACTGTAAAGTAAATAAAGCAAACAATTATTCGAGTTATTTTGAACATGTCATTTGACAAAATATGATCACTTATCAATTTTTCTTAAAGCCATTCATATCCTCTTTATTTATTTTTGTTGCTTTTTGGGCCAAACAACGAAAGATAAGTTCCACAGAAGAGGTCCTTTTCATGTCTTGATTGATCTACAATAGATATTTGCCTAATCCAATCATTCATTCAATCATCATAAGAAAATAATACAGTCGTCGCATTAAATCAATCGTCTTTGTGTTGAGTAAAGAAAATATCTAAATAAATTTGATTAATATGTTCCTTCAGTTTTGAAGCTTACACAGATTTAGAGAGAAAAAGAAAATAGAAATATAGAACTTCGAGTAATTTTATTCACGAATTGGTTTTGTATAAACTATGCTTATACGTTTAGCATTTTAACGTTATCAAAATGGGTATGTCATTGGTGTCTGGACTTTTCAGAATTTACTCGCTATCCGACATTTAACTTGTAACAAAAAATATTGTCCATAACTGATCTGGTCAAAACGGTTCCATGCAGTAACAAATATCTGAAAAAAAGTAGCTGATCCGAATCTATCCAAAATAACATGTTCATAATTACTTCAAGTACAATACATATATGAATCTATGAAACCTAATATTTGAAGTCCATAAATAGATCTCTAATGCATATAAAAAATTGAATTGTTCAATACAAAACTTATAAAACTTTCATACGCAAGCTGTAGATCACTTTACATATATAATTCATTGGTATTTAGTCCATATCGACACTTATATCACTCTTTCTTTTTGCTTGCTTTTTTTATTGGAAAAAAGCAGCTAAAGCAACATAGTATATAAATGGGAAAAATGTCAAAAAAAGCATCAACTTTCAAATTGTGGACGAAAAAAACATGAACTTTCGAAATGCCATTTAAATCCTAAAGTTTAGTTTGATTTTTTGATAAAATGGTCAAGTTTCATTGACTAGGCCATTTTAGACATGTCGTTAAGTTTCCGTTAACAAGGGTTAACGGACGTTAGCAGTCTCCATTAATAAACCAAAACGACGTCGTTTCGTTTAAAAAAAAAAAAAAAAAACAGCATCCACAAGGAATCAAACCGCTAACCTTTTAGACACATAACAACCTCTTAACCATTGAGCCACGATAACATTTTGAAATTATAACGCGTGTATATATATATAATAACCAGAGCGTGTATATATATATATATATATATATATATATGTAAAAACTAGTGAAGATTTTTATTTTGGTGGTGATAGTGTATATATATATATATATACATCAACTAAAAATAACAAAACAAAAAATATGGATTAATTAAAAAAAAATATACACAATTAATTAAAAAGAACAAAACTAATAATAATCATTGAGCCACGATAACATTTTTTGGTTTTATATATATATATGTAACTAATTAAAAATAAGAAAACTAAAAAAATGTGGATTAATTAAAAAATTTTAAATATATATTCTCATATATATATATATATGCAACTAATTAAAAATAAGAAAACTAAAAAAATTTAAATATATATTCTCATATATAAAAAATTAATTAATCCCCATTTTGTATTTTAATTAGCTGCATACCTATATAACAAGATCTCCACACAAAAAAAAAAAAAAATTAATAACAAATCCCAAAAAATGTTATATGACTCAAAGATTATTATTAGTATATATATATATATATAAATGTCAATATAAAAAAACTAATAATAATCGTTGAACCATTATATAAACATTTCGGTTTTATTATTTTGAATTTTTTGGGTAGAGATATTTTTATATATATATATACTAATAATAATCTTTGATTCATATAACATTTTTTGGGGTTTGTTATTAATTTTTTTTTTTTGTGTGGAGATCTTGTTATATAGGTATGCAACTAATTAAAATAAAAAATGTGGATTAATTAAATTTTATATATATGAGAATATATATTTAAAATTTTTTAGTTTTCTTATTTTTAATTAGTTGCATATATATATATATATGAGAATATATATTTTAAATTTTTAATTAATCTACATTTTTTTAGTTTTCTTATTTTTAATTAGTTACATATATATATAAAACCAAAAAATGTTATCGTGGCTCAATGATTATTATTAGTTTTGTTATTTTTAATTAATTGTGTATATTTTTTAATTAATCCATATTTTTTGTTTTGTTATTTTTACTTGATGTATATATATATATATATATACATTATCACCACCAAAATAAAAAATTTCACTAGTTTTTACATATATATATATATATATATATATATATATATATATATATATATACACGCTCTGGTTATTATATATTTATACACGCGTTATAATTTCCAAATGTTATCGTGGCTCAATGGTTAAAAGGTTGTTATGTGTCTAAAAGGTTAGCGGTTCGATTCCTTGTGGATGCTATTTTTTTTTTTTTTTTAAACGAAACGACGTCGTTTTGGTTTATTAACGGAGACTGCTAACGTCCGTTAACCCTTGTTAACGGAAACTTAACGACATGTCTAAAATGGCCTAGTCAATGAAACTTGACCATTTTATCAAAAAGTCAAACTAAACTTTAGGATTTAAATGGCATTTCGAAAGTTCATGCTTTTTTCGTCCACAATTTGAAAGTTGATGCTTTTTTTGACATTTTTTCCGTATATAAATCCACCAAAGTCTAACATTTTCTGGGGAAGTAAAGAGATAATTGTAAGTTGATGCTTTTTTGACATTTTTTCCGTATATAAATCCACCAAAGTCTAACATTTTCTGGGGAAGTAAAGAGATAATTGTACATTCGTGGTTTAAGTACACATGTATGTCTTTTATTTTTCCATCTATTGGGTAAGGATGAACAAATGGAAATTTGTACGGAATTTTGCGGGAACAGAAATTTTGAAAATAAAGAAAATTTAAAATTCTAAAAAAAAAATCGGGGATGAGATGAGATAATATTAGGGCTGGGCAAAATAACCGTAACCGAAAAAACCGAACCGAACCAAACCGTAAATTAGTCATTCGGTTCGGTTTCGGTTTTGCTTAAAAATCCGTTCGGTTATCATTATCAAATTATTTTGGTTTCGGTTCGGTTTCGGTTTAAAACCGTAAAACCGTTCGGTTTTTTCGGTTTTTTTAATTTACCTTTTATATATGTTTAGATAGATACTTGACTTACATAGTTTAAATAAATTTAACAAAAATATTTTAAATATGATTGCACTAAAAGAAAAAGATACAAAAACTCTAGATAGATATATATTTTATATATAATCTAAGGTTTTTGCCCATTCATTCACAATTTATTAGAGTTTCATAAAAATTTTCTCGCAAGCCACATCACTAGATTTGACTTCTATTCTCTTTATTTTTTTACTATAATCGATTTTAAGTTTTAATTTTTCAATTGTTCGATTTTCATTTATATATAACTTACAAACTCAATGTTTTGATTTTAATTTTTTAATTATTATTTTTATACAATCAAAATAATAAAAAAAAAACCGAAACCGAACCCAAAATAAACCGAACCGAATTAATTTCGGTTAAAACCGTTAAAACCGTAAACCAAAAAAAACCGAACCGAATCAAACCGTATTTCAATCGGTTTCTAAATGGTTTCATTTTTTATAGAACCGAAAAACCGAAAAAACCGAACCGAAACCAAACCGTAAACCGGAATGCCCACCCCTAGATAATATAGAACATGACAGGAACAAAAAGATTTCAAAAATTAAAAATGTGACAATCATAAAATTCAGAATTTATTTGTCCATAATACATCATCTATAAATCACCCAATAAACAAATAAAAACAAAGTTGCTTTACTTAATAACTAAAACCTTGAAATTCGACAAATCAACGTATATAATATTCTAAACATAAACCACGTATTCATATTAGAGTATTGCCTAGTGCCTAACCCATAGTCTATTTTGGAACTAACTATTGGGCCTTAATAACACCAATATTGGATCAATTAAGCTTTGTTACGATCTATTGGGCCTTAATAACACCAAATTGGGTCTTATTCACCTGCTTTAAAGGGATTATACAATATCCGATAAGATTATCAAAAAAAAAAAAAGAAAAAAAAAGCTGGATCGGTTTTTATTATTCGCACAAGCCGCACGTGTGATTATCCCAAAAATACAAAATAATCCTTTTATTTTATTTTAATTCAGCTTTGGCCCGCCGCTGTGGCGCTCGCGGCATCTTTTTACCCTTATTCATCAAAACCACATTGTTCTCTCATATAAACCGTCAGATCAGAAGCCACGTCATCTATCCGCGTCAAATTTAGATTCAACGGTTAAGATCTAATCTCAAAGACGGTACTATGGTCGAAGCTTCTAACCCTTCTCTTCTCTCTCTTTCTCCTTGTCTAAAAATTCTCCAGGAAAATCGAAATTTTCTCGGAAAAATCTCTACTTTGTTTCCGAGAAAGATGACTGGCGATGATAAGGAGTTCAAGGAAGAACCTGAGATTCAGGTTCTAAGCGACGACGACAGTGAAGAAGAAGAAGTTAAAGACGTAGGTGAAGAAGGTAGCGACGATGAAGAAGAAGGAGAAGAAGAGGAAGATGGAAGTGAAGGTGATGATGAAGAGGAAGATGATGACGATGAGGTTCAGGTTTTGCAGTCGTTAGGTGGACCTCCGATACAATCAGCGGAAGATGAAGATGAAGAAGGAGATGAAGATGGAAACGGCGACGACGATGATGATGGAGATGATGATGATGATGACGACGATGATGATGATGAGGATGAAGATGCTGAAGATGAGGTATGATTCTGAATTAATCAATTTTGTTTTTATTTTTATGATTTGTTTTGTTGAATTTGTTTAGTCTTTGAAATTGATTTAGGGTTTAATATCTGAGATTAAATTGTAGATCTACGAGTCTCACTCAATTCCACTGTTAAAGTTAGAATCTTTGGTGAAGAGAGATTGGATATGTTTTAACCTTAAACAGAATCTATAAATTTTCCTGGAAAAAATTGATACTTTTAACTAGAAATTGTTCTGTATCTCCAAATTAGGGTTTATACTTTCTTCCCCAAATTAAAAAGTTGTTTTTTTTTGTTAAGTCTTTGTGTCAAAGAGTTAACTTTTTTGACTGAGTGTTGTTTGAAGTTGAAAGGAACAGAGTAAACACTGTATTAAATCTCTGTTTTCTGAGTGAAATTTCAAAATTTAAGGATTTGTGAACATTAGATTTTGGTTTATAATGTTCTTAGTCCTTATCTTTTTAGTTTTTTTTTATAGCAAAACTCTACTTTTTTATTACTAAAACTTGGTTTAAGCATGAGATGGTTATGTTTGGTTGTGTTTTGTTATATGAAATTTTTGCAGGAGGATCTTGGAACAGAGTACTTAGTGAGGCCAGTTGGTAGGGCTGAAGATGAAGAAGATGCAAGTGATTTTGAGCCAGAAGAGAATGGTGTTGAAGAGGACATTGATGAAGATGAGAATGATAACTCTGGTGGTGCTGGAAAATCAGAGGCTCCTCCGAAGCGGAAGAGAGCTTCAGAGGAAGATGAAGATGATGATAGTGGTGATGAAGATGATGAGAGACCTCCAAAGAGGTAGTTTTTTTTTCAAAAAAAAAACTGACAACAACACAAAGAAGACAAGAAGAAGAAGCTTTTTATGTTTATTTAAAATTTGGAAGTTGTGAGATTTTAATCATTGGTTGGGGTTCATGTAAGTTTAATTATGGAGCAACTAAGTATTAGTTTTAAGTTTTTAAGTAGGGCTCTTTTTTTTATTTATGCATTGCTGTTTTTTTTTTTTTTTTTAGTGAGTCAATAACCAATGAATGTTTCTCCAACAATTTACCTTTAGCGTCTAATGCTTTTTCTTTAGAGTTTTCTTTTGTGTTTTTTTGTATCTTTTCTGTTTTAGATTATAGTTTAAACTCTAATCTTGTTTTCTCTTTTTTGTTTGTTAGCATGGAGTTTAAGCCGATTTGTTGTGAAACTTAAAAAATGAGGATATTATTAAAAATGGAATCCGATGTGAAGTCGAAATCATATCAAACTGATCTATATTTTATTGGTTTTAAAGTTGGTAACTACTAACTACAAATATGAAAAATTGAATAGAGTCGAGCCAAGAAAATAAGAGAAAGTTGCAGAAGCTTTTTTTAATATAGAGAATATAGATTACTCTGTTTTTAAAGAACCAAAAGAGTAGGTCTCGGCAAAAGTAACCAAACCCGAACCGAAAATTAGAAATATCCGAACGGGTCCTAAATTTCTATATTCGAAAAATCGAACCCGAACCCAAATCGAACCGAGAACCGAATGGGTAGTCGAAATACTCAAAATATAATTATATATATATATATAAATATTAATTATATTTAGATTTGATGTAACATAATTATCTAAAATTACATATATAAACTCAACTATATCAATTATTTTAAGTTTAAAATAATTAAAATATCAAAAATAACTAAATTATAAGAAATTTTTTAATTATATCTGTAAAAATTTAACCAAACTTTTTTTCCAATATTTCAGGTACCCGAACTCAAACCGAACCCGGATAGACCCGAACCGAACCCGACCCCGAAAATAAAAAATATCTAAAAAGTACCTCTAGGCATAAACCCGAAAACCCGAAGACCCGACCCGAACCCAAATGAGTACGTGAATGCCCATGCCTACAAAAGAGAGAAAAATATTTTGCTTATTGTCTCTACTTTGTTTAGGTTATATAAATCGTAAGGGTCACAAGCTAAAGGTTGTTTTAGGCTGTGTTTAAATCCAAAGAATTGTAAACATCTTTTACAGATTTCTAACAAAAAAAAAAAAAAAAAAGAGAAAATTCGGTGGGCTAGAGTTTTGATAAAGAAGCGTGTAACTTCATGTACTTATTCACAAATGTGTGTTTAATTACAAGAGTTTTTCATTGCCAAAGAGATTTTAAGGAGTTTGACATTGCTAAGGACCAAAGAGTTTCGCATTAGTAGTTTCATTCGACCGTTCTAGTCAAACAAGTTTAACTATTCATTTATTCCTCTTTGGTTAGCAGACTGTGTCCATGGTGATGATTATGTATTGCCAGTGATATATTAAAAGATATTAAACACATATATAGGTGAAAAACTATTAAATAAGTAATTTCAGATTTTTCAAACTTATCATATATTGTGAAAATTTTATTCTCACAACATTTATTACATGAATAAGACAATTACATTTTTTAAAATTCTCATATAACTCCAAAGAAAATTAAACATACATACGAACTCATTACCAATGGTAATATGACTTAGCAATGTCTCCATTAGCTCCTTTAGGATAAAATCCACCTGGAACACTCTCATTGCCACTTCCATATACAATTCTTAGAATCTCCTCAGGTGTTCTATCAAAGGCAACAGACATCTCATCACCGGCTAATATATTCCCAGTCACTTTTCCTTCTGCGCCCATGGCTTTAGGAACGGTCAATCCCTCATCTTTTACTCCTGCCTTTCCCAATTTGTTCCTTAACTCCGAGATCTTATTCGTGAAGTCTGCGACTGTGACATTGTAAGGATGGACCATATGTGAAGCCTGAGCATATAACATTGTTCTTATCACCGCGTCCTGACCCGACTCTACTCCCAAAAGTCCTGCTACTAACTGTAAAAAAATGGTTTGCATAATAATATTATGTTACATATAATAATGTGGATATTCACATATCAATTGAGAACAAACTCATCTCTCTTGTAAACCTTGTTTAAATTAGTTCATTTTTTCAATGTTAACTTTTTTAATATAACAAACATTTTTTGTAACTAGATGACATTTTAGTCATAACTTTTTTTTGATAAGAATGTAAATATTTCATTGAAAATGAAAAGTTTTTAGGAGTTACATATTGTAAATCCTACAAATGGTTTCATGCCAAAAAAAGGATAAAAAACATGAAAGCATATAGAACAACCAGTCCATCAATATCAACAAAAGCTATGAAGCTTCCCGATTCGATGAAGTGATAAAACGATTATGAAATTCTCTCTTAAAAGACACCTTCCTGATGAAGATTCAAGATCGCTGACGGCAATGATCGAAACAATGGAAACCAAAGCAAAAGGAAGCAATTCACCGAAAACCCGAGATGACTGAGCCGTCAACGACTAAAAACAAGACGCCGAAACTCAAGCTACCAAGCTCTTTCTTGGTCATAACTCGTAAAGAGATTTTGGTGTATTTTATGAAGTTTTTAACTCCAAATTAATAGAATTCATCTAAACGTATATATTGATGTGATAAAATGTAAATCATGATTTTCATAAAAGCCTAATGAAACTACATCTTTTTTTTTTAATGTAGAATGTTGAGTATATTCCAAAAAAACCTTCATTTTGGTTGTAAGATGAAAACTATACCAATCGAATTAAAAGAGTAAAATTTAGATTTGTTACCCTCCTTGAGGCTGGACATTCCAGTTTAGAGTTAGCGCCAACGTAGCCGGTGAGACCAACATAAGGAACCAAATATGAAGCAAGGAGGTAATTGTAAGAATTAGCATAAGGATTGAATGGTGGCACAAGTTTTTTTCCTACTGCTATGTCCATCAGAGTCGCAAATAAATTTTTACTCAAATTAAGTTGTGGCCTTGCAAATCCTTTCACCATTTTCTTGATTGCCCTGTAAATAGTTTTTGAAAAATTGAATCAATAAGATATACATACAAATCAAACTAAAGAAATCTCAAACATTAATTTTACTCAGTAAAGTGGTTTAAACACCAATCCTAAACCCCTAGACAGATAATATAATCACAACAGTAAACTATATAAATTTGTATGAAATTAAAAAAAAATTTTTACCTCAAGTGGCCAACCTCTTGCCAAGCAAACTGTAAAATAACGTCTCTTGTCAAAGGATCAAGGTCAGCTTTCTCAGCTCCAATAGGACTTGGCCCTTCCATTGTTAAATTTGGTGCGACTTTGTCAAGACCAAAGCCTAAGGCTCCGAACAAGAAAAACTCAGCTTCAAGATACTCCAAATTTAATGGAAACTCAAGTAGTTTCCTGTCATAATCCACACAGTTCTTTGCATGAACTGGGTGACTCATAACTTGAAGATTGTTAACGTTGAAGAAGAATAACACCACTACCATTGAAACCAACAAGCTTATTCTCTCTTTGGTGATTGCCATTTCTAAAGATGTTTTTGGGTTTTCTTAGATTCTTTGTGATTTGATTTGATTTGGTTTTGAGTCTGGTGATTTATTTATAGGGTTTAGGACTTAGTGAAAGCTAAAGACAATTTTGGGTATAGGATAAGGAATTTAGGATTTCAGTGAGTTTTTAGAGTATGTTGGATGTATTTTGGATAGTTTCATCAAATTGACTGAGATTTGTTATTTCCAAAATATTAAACCAGATTTCTTACTAAAATATTCTAAAATTTCATTAAAAACCATATGATTTGGATGGATAAGCTGTAACTGTAAATTTTTTTGCTGTAACTGTGTTGGCTATAGCTATAAGGTTTTTTTTTGCTGTAGCTATGCTGGCTATAGCTGTAAACTATTTTGCTGTAGAATTTATGTGTATTAGTTGTATCTCTAATACAACTTAAACATGATGTTTTGAACATCATCATAACTCATGAATAATTATTTGGAATAATAGTTTTTTTTTTGTGATAGGATGAATAAAAGATTTTTAAAAGACAAAACAGACTTCAGATATTCCAATTTTATATATTTTTTTAAAAGAGATGTTATATTAAGCACTTTCAAAGGGAATATTTGCTATCAAATTACAATTATCATCACTCTATGAATTAAAATAATAAAAATGCATAATCGTTTAAACAAATATATGTAATAATGAAATACACATTTGCGTCCTTATAAAAAAAAAATCATCTGAATTTGTGACTGTTGTCATTTATATTAATGACATAAACATAACTGGAACTCAAATGAAAAATAGTACAAAATAAAAGATTTTGGAAAGATAAAATTTTATTTGAAGCTCTAAATTGACCATTTTCAAAAAAAAAAAAAATTTATGTATTAATCAAATATACTTAAAGAATTCTAAAGCGTTTTAGTCTGGTTAAAGCGGCTTATTTGAGTACTTCAATGTCAATGAATTTCTGAATGTTGAAATATATTCATTCAGTTCTTGTGAAGATAACATTGAAGTACTATATCCTGAAGTACTACCTAATATAAGTGTTATTGACAACCTTATGTATCTTGCAAATTATTCACAACAAGATTTATCAATAATTTTATCCCCCAAAAAAAAATTATCAATAAGATCTTTAGTTGCTGATAGAATTGGGAGTTATTTTTCCAAAACATATTATTTTATTTTATTTTATTTTTTGTGTTTTTTTTTTTACTTTAAATTTCCATTGAAAATAAAGGATACACAAAAGCATGGGGTTTACAATAATCACCCAACAGGAAAAACAGCCTATGACAACACCTAAGCTAGCCCTGGGCAGAAATATCTGTATCCCGCGGATATCCGGCTCCATATCCGGATTCGGATCCAAAAAACGGATATCCGGAGAAAACGGATATGGATACGGATATTGGGAAAATATTGGAACGGATATCCGTACGGTTATAAATTTTTTTTTATTTTTTTGGGTCTTTAATATTTTTTTTTTGTTTTGGGCCTTTAAAATTTAAATTTTTTTTTGTTTTGGGCTTTTAAATTTAGTCCATATTTTTCATCAAACTTAAATCTATGTTTTTATTCTAATTTTTTTTTTTTTGAAAATTCTTATTTTATGATTATAATAACATTATTTTAAAAAAAATTTATTAAAAAAAAAATCCAGATACGGATATCCGGTTTTTTTACGGATATCCGTAATTTACGGATACGAATACGAATAGTAGAATCACGAATAATACAGATACAGATATCCGTATCCGTAACAGGACTAACCTAGGCAGAGGGCAGCTGTTAATAACATATTATTTTGTTATTATACCACACCTTTTTTAATTTAAATAATTGGTCATCTAAAAAAAATAGCATGTTAGGCAAAGGTATGGCATGTCAATTAAGGATTTTGGCAAATAAAAAAATTCTTAGTATATAAAACCTAATTCACTACAAGAAAGAGCATCAGTTCCAACCATCCTATTGGTCGGAATAGTAATTTTCTGACCAATTTCTGATGAATCCAAATTAGTCGGTATATACTGGGCGTAAATCTAAATCGTTCAGAACTATTCCGATCAATTTTCAATCAACGTCTTTCCGACCAAATTCTGATCTACTTTTTCGACCAATTTCTGACCGATTTAGGTTTACGACCAAATATATTTTTAAATTTTTTATTGTTTAAAATATTGAATTAAAAAAAGAAAGCTAAATTGGTTGGAACTTTAATATATTTTTTTAAAAAATCTAAAAAGTTGAAAATACATAAATTAAAAATATCATATATATATATATATATATTTATATATTTTTTACATTAAAAATTTAAAAATTTCTTTCGTAATTAATTTGCAAAATTTAAAAAATGAATTATTAATTAAAAATATAAAATATATACAAATAATTATGTATGGAAATATTAAAAATTTTTGAAATTAATACACTAATTGGTTGAGTAGTTCTAAAATTTGTAGAGATTTTATAAAGTTTATAAGGTTTATAATCTTAAGTGTTTTTAGAAATATTTTAGAAAAAGATAGAGAGATGTTTAGAAAATATAAGTGATTTAGAAAGAAAAAAATCATTTGGGTTATATAGAAAAATGTATTGGTCAGAAAATTCTTTTTTGCGGGATTCAAAAATTTAAATTATTCAACCAATTTTTGACTAACCTGTAAAATGAGTCGGAAACTGTTTTTTTTCTTTCGAATACTGCTTTTACGCAGGATTAACAAATTTTAAATAATTTTCGACCAAACGTTGGTCAAAAATTAATATTATAGTTCTGATAAATTTTCGACTAAATTTGACTATATTGTTCAGACTATTTTTTCTACCAATTTTCGACTAAAATTTTTGTTGAATTATTCCGACCATTTTTCCAACCAAATTAGTTTTCGTCGGAATATTGTTGGAAATTTTCCGACGACCATCGTTGATCTGAAAAATTAGTCATAATAGTGAATTTTTCTTGTAGTGATTATATGTCCCAATATTATCTTTATAGCCCTTATTAATGGCATTTAAAATATATATTGTATGTAAATTTATAGTTAAAACTTATTTTGTATGCTATGAATATAACTAACTAAAACAAAAAAAAAATTCTTAAAAGCCTAAACAAAATGTATTTACTTATTTAACTAGTTTTCTTTTATTGTATGAATGTATATTAACATGTACAAATGTCTGTCCTTTTATCAACAACAACAAAAAATGTATGTTTAATTATATGAGTTTGGCAGTGCTATGGTGTTGCACGAGTTTGGCAGAGCTAAGGAGTTTCGTTTTACTGTTCTCCTCCAATGTTATAAACTTTATGTATGTCGTTGTTAAACAATTCACCTCACACAGCTATAAGTAACTATTAGATTTATACCCGCGGTATACCGCGGATCAATTATTTTAATATAAATGGTAGGTTTTTGGCTTTTTACTATTTATAAATATATTTAATGTGTTTTGAACATGAAGTTGTTTTATTTTCATTTACCAATAGCAAATTACTGATATTTGAATCAAATCTATAAATGAATGATGTTTTTTACTCTCACTGAAACAATTTAGAGCTTTCTAAAAAAAAAGGTTGAAACAATCCAACCGAATTAGATATTAAATAAATCAGAATTTTAAAAAACCCTAACAAAATAAAAACCAATATAGCTGTTAATCTTATGTATAATTAAATACACCACATAAATAAATATCCTCATTATAATTTAAACTTGAAGAGAATGTGATTCAAAATCCATTTTATTATTTTAGAATTAGTTCAATATTGAAGAGATATACTATATTTCTTAGTATATATATTATGATTAATTATCCAATACTTTTTTTAACCATATTCATTTTAGGCAGAAACTCATCATGTCCCGTATCCGTCGAGAACTTTCCATCATGTACACAATACCTTTTATATAATTACATGGTTTAGATTTGATTATTTTAGTTCAGCGGATAAGACACTAAGTAAGAGAACATGATACTCGTGTATAGATTTTACCAACCAGCTGATTATTGTTTTAGATTATTTTTAATCTTATTTCGTATCTAGTTTCATTTTAAAATTAATTTTAAAATTATTATGGTTTGTTGTTAGGATTGTAAAAAATTTCATATCTAAAAATTTCTTAAACAACCTATTATTATTTTTATTTTTAACAATACTTTTATTTTAAAAAAACATATAATTTGGGTCAATTTAAAAGTTTGCTTTTAAATGATCCCCATTTTCTATATATTTTCAATTTTTATATTTTAAATATTAATAATATTAATAATTATTTTCAATTATTTTAACTAAGGAATCATATTAAACCGAATAAATTTTTGAAATTTGGACGTATGATAAGTCAAGTTTCCTGCTCATTCGTATTTAACATCATTTTGATTTTTTCATAGTATGACTCTGAACCATCACCCACAAATTTTAGTCAATGTGGTATGTTTAAATTATTTGAACTAAAAAACCGGATTAAACCGATTACAATTTTTAAAAGGTACAGTATGTTTGGATAAAAAGATACAATTATTTCTTTTTATTTTAACTTGAATAGTGTTTGGAAACACCCCTTAAAATTGTGTTTTTCTTCTTTAATTGAGTAATATATGTGCGTTTGTAAAAAATTTAATCACAATATATACAGAAAAAATATATATAATTTTAATAACTATATGTATTATATAATAATTCAAAATAATTTGAAAATAAAATCTAACAAATGACATAGGAGGATTATAAGTCATACTATTAATATTGCAATATTAGATAAGGAAATAAATGATGAATATGAGAAAGAAAAAAATGCAAATGTATGTTTGGATACAAAGATACAACTATTTTTTTTAAGTTTAACTTGAATAGTGTTTGGAAAGACCCTATATATTTTCAATTTTTATATTTTAAATATTAATAATATTAATAATTATTTTAACTAAGGAATCATATTAAACCGAATAAATTTTTGAAATTTGGACGTATGATAAGTCAAGTTTCCTGCTCATTCGTATTTAACATCATTTTGATTTTTTCATAGTATGACTCTGAACCATCACCCACAAATTTTAGTCAATGTGGTATGTTTAAATTATTTGAACTAAAAAACCGGATTAAACCGATTACAATTTTTAAAAGGTACAGTATGTTTGGATAAAAAGATACAATTATTTCTTTTTATTTTAACTTGAATAGTGTTGGAAACACCCCTTAAAATTGTATTTTTCTTCTTTAATTGAGTAATATATGTCCGTTTGTAAAATTTTTAATCACAATATATGCAGAAAAAATTTATATAATTTTAATAACTATATGTATTATAAAATAATTCAAAATAATTTGAAAATAAGATCTAACAAATGACATAGGAGGATTATAAGTCATACTATTAATATTACAATATTAGATAAGGAAATAAATGATGAATATGAGAAAGAAAAAGATGCAAATGTATGTTTGGATACAAAGATACAACTATTTTTTTTTAAGTTTAACTTGAATAGTGTTTGGAAACACCCTATATATTTTCAATTTTTATATTTTAAATATTAATAATATTAATAATTATTTTCAATTATTTTAACTAAGGAATCATATTAAACCGAATAAATTTTTGAAATTTGGACGTATGATAAGTCAAGTTTCCTGCTCATTCGTATTTAACATCATTTTGATTTTTTCATAATATGACTATGAACCATCGCCCACAAATTTCAGTCAATGTGGTATGTTTAAATTATTTGAACTAAAAAACCGGATTAAACCGATTACAATTTTTTAAAAGGTACAGTATGTTTGGATAAAAAGATACAATTATTTATTTTTATCTTAACTTGAATAGTGTTTGGAAACACCCCTTAAAATTGTGTTTTTCTTCTTTAATTGAGTAATATATGTGCGTTTATAAAAATTTTAATCACAATATATGCAGAAAAAATATATATAATTTTAATAACTATATGTATTATATAATAATTCAAAATAATTTGAAAATAAGATCTAACAAATGACATAGGAGGATTATAAGTCATACTATTAATATTGCAATATTAGATATGGAAATAAATGATGAATATGAGAAAGAAAAAGATGCAAATGTATGTTTGGATACAAATATACAACTATTTTTTTTAAGTTTAACTTGAATAGTGTTTGGAAGCACCCTATAAGATTGAGTCTTTTTTAATAGTTTAAACAGATTCAATTTGTTCATTTATTCCTAGCTCATTTGGTTACCAGATTGTGTATATTTTTCATAATTTAGGCAAAAAAAAAAAAAACTATTTCATACATTTTCAAACTTTTGATCGATTATGGAAATTTCACGCACAACATTTATTACACATTAATACGATTTTATTTTGTTTAACTCCTATATAACAAAAACCTAAGAAACTACAAAGAAAGTTAAAACTTCAACCAAAACTAAACCTCATTCCCAACAGTAACTAAATAAGACTTAGCAATTTCTCCATCAGCTCCTTTAGGATAAAATCCACCAGGAACACTTTCATTTCCACTTCCATACACAATCCTTAGAATCTCTTCAGGTGTTCTATCAAACGCAAGTGACATCTCATTACCAACCAATACATTCCCAATCACTTGTCCTTCTGCACCCATGGCTTTAGGCACGACCAATCCTTCATCTTTCACTCCTGCTTTTCCCAATTTGTTCCTTAAATCCGAGATCCTATCCGTGAAAGCCGCGACCGTGACACCATAAGGATAGACTATGTGTGTCGCCCGAGCATATAACATACCTCTTATCACTGCATCCTGACCCGATTCTACTCCCAAAAGTCCTGCTACTAACTGTAAAAAACGTTTGCATATAAGCCATAACATTATGTGTATATATATTACGGATATTCAACAAAATTCATCATTCAAAATAAACTCATCATTCTTGTAATTAAACCGTGTTTAGATCACCCTTTTCTTATGTATTCTTCAATATAACAGTTTGAATAGATCAAACTTTTTTTTTTTTTTTGTAATAAGATGAAATCTTAGACATTATTTGATAATTTGTATTGTATGAGATTTTTACCTCGCAGTCAATGACATTTTATCTAAATACATATTGATGTGATGAAAAGTAATTTATGATTTTTATTAGTGATCACTACTTTTTCAATGTGGAATTACATAAAACCTTCGTTTGACCAAAAACAAAAACACACAAAACCTTTAATTTGGTTGTAAGATGAAACTATACCAATAGAATTAAAGAGTAAAATTTAGATTTGGTACCTTCCTTGAGGCTGGACATTGCAGTTTAGGGTTAGCGCCAACGTAGCCGGTGAGACCAACATAAGGGACCAAATATGAAGCAATGAGGTAATTGTAAGAATTGGCATAAGGATTGAATGGTGGTACAAATTTTCTTCCAAATGCTTTATCCATCACTTTCGCAAATGCTTTTTTACTCAAATCAAGTTGTGGCCTTGCAAACCCTTTCACCGTTTTCTTGATTGCCCTGCAAATTTTTGGTTTTTTTTTTTTTAATAAAAATTATGTCAAATGTCAATAATGCGATATACATAAAAAGAATATTAAATTAGAGAATCTCAAATCTACTATACCCATAAATAGCGATTTACAAGAAACAAATCACTTGTTCTCTTATATTATAAGATATTTTTTGGTTAAATCTAAAACTACACCAAACCGATCAGTTTTTTTTTTTTTCTTTTTCTTTTTGTTAAAACCAAACCAATATCAGTCAATTTGATTTTGTATGGATTTTTGACAATTTCAATTTTTGCGATATACAAATGTAACAAATACCCATCACGTTTTTCGGCTATGAATAATTTATTGAGACCTGTCGTCTTAGAGACAAATTACTTCTTCTAGCTAGCCAACCATTAAAAAAAAAAAAAAAAAAAAAAAGTTCCCGGGACTAGTTGTATAATAATTATAAGAAAAACAAAGGCGTATATAATTTTTTTATTTTAAAACAGTAATCCCTGACTCGTAGACAGAAAATATCATTAAAATCTAATCTATATTTGAAATAAGAGAAACATTTTACCTCAAGTGGCCAACCTCTTGCCAAGCAAACTGTAAAATAATATCTCTTGTCAAAGGATCAAGATTAGCTTTCTGAGCTCCAACTGGACTTGGCCCTCCCATTGTTAAATTTGGTGCCACTACATCAAGACCAAACCCTAATGCTCCGAACAAGAAAAACTCAGCTTCAAGATACTCCAAATTCAAGGGAAACTCCAATAATTTCCTATCCTGATCAGTACAGTTCGTTGCCTGTTCTGGACAACTCATAACTTGATGAAGATGGTGAACGTTGAAGAAGATGAACACCATCAATATTGAAACATACAAGCTTCTTCTCTCTTTGGTGATTGTCATTACTAAAGATGTTTTGGCTTTTTCTTGTGGTTCTTTGTAATCTGATTTGGTTTTGGGTTTGAATGTGATTTATTTATAGGGTTTAGGACTTAAGTGAAAGCTAAAGAAGTCTCCTCTTTTCCCGGGTTATTTACTACGGAGCGGATTTCGTGGATACTGCCATGTGGCTACTTAACTGCTATATAAGTTCCACGTAGATATTTGACGATTTCAGTTACTATTCTTAGGACACATCTTTGATCTTTGTGATGATGAGAAAGGTACGCAAAAGTCTTTTTGTCTTTTTAGTTTGATTGATAAGAGTTAGGTTGAATATTCTTTTCATACCATCTAGTAAATTTAGGAGATCAAATGATAAAATATTATAAAGATAAACATATATAAGTTTTCTAATTGATCCAAATATATGCACCATTAAGCCTTTTATCAATATATATATATATATATATATATATATATATGCACAATTTCATATATGATAATCTAAGTTGAGTTGATGATATGATGAAATTTGAGTTAATTTTTTTTTAAGGACACCACATCTTTGGACTATGAGAAATGAACGGAAAAATCTTTTTTTGTTTTTGAGTTTATTTGATAATTAAGGTTTAGGTTGAATGTTCCTTTTTAAATATCTAGTAGTATTTTTTTTTTTTTTTTTGTTTGGGCAGCATCTAATAAGTAGTAGAAAATGTTAGAAAATAATATTACGTTTCTAAATTGATCCAAATATATTTGCTTGACATGACTAAATTTGAGATGAAAATATAAGGGTAACATATGTGACACCAACTCTGTCTAGGATTTTAACTCCTGATTTTAAAAATGTTATAACCACACAAATTAAACAAATCTAAACTTAAAATTCATATTTGAATTTCCCTATTTTTTTCGAATAACGAAGCAATCTTTATCTGATGCCAAGGATTTCTCGTATTGCAAATTCGGGTTTCTTTGTGTGCTTCATTATAATTGCATTGGCCGTTAATATCTCTTACATGCAATCAGGGCATGCAATAAGTTCTCTCTTGTCTTTTATCCGCAAAAGTCAAACAATACAATTTCCGTAGTCATGTTTTGAATTTCATAAAATGGGCTTCTGTGGACCTGTTTAGTACTTTGTTAATATTTAGTCCAAATCATATAAGGGCAGCGGGACTGTTCACTCTTCTTCTTCTTTTATTTTTATTTTTTTTTTGTCTGCCGGTTCTCATTATATTGAAAAAACCATTAAAAGGCTGAAATACAAGTGATGATCTATTACAACCCATTATATAAAACATAATAGAAAGCCCAACATGAGCTCAAAAGCTAAAAGGGACACGTGCAAAAACAAAGCTTCTGAAGAGAACAACCGTAGGGTTGCGTGTCCTCTGCTCCGCCGCTGACCGCTCTGACTCACCGATCAGTTGAGATCCATCACCGTCGGCCGATGTTCCTGAAGCAGAGAAATGGTTCACTCTCTATGTGTATTATTGTAGGACAAGTACAGTACAATAAAATCAATATAAATTAATATTTGATAAATTAATAAATATTAAAAATAATAAAATCAAACTTACTTCATCTAAAATTTAGCAAAATTTAATAAGATAATAAAATAATATTTTTTTAAAAAATATCTATATAAAGTATATTGTGTCAATAATATTTCTCTAGATGAATAATTTTATGAATAAACATAAATATAGATAAGATAAGTATATGTTATTTTCATATATCTGACTTTTCCTTACATTCTTTTTAATTTTTCTTAATTTTTTTTAACTTCTTATTGCATTACACATTTGTTGGTTTTATGTTTTCGAACTTTAAAAAAATTGTAAATAGTTTAACGCTATGACTATTAAGCATTATCAGTTGTAAATTAACTATATCCTCGTTTTAACTTCATAATATGGTGTTATAAATAGTAACCATAATTTATTTTGATCTCTGGACCCATAATTTATTTTGATCTCTAGACATTTTTTTTTTTCAGTTTGGTACTGTAAGAGACTATTAATATCTATTTTAAACAATACAGAGATCAGTAATCAATATTCTGAATTGATGAATATTGATTTCACAAGTGAACACATCTAATTTTTTTAGCATTGCATCACCAAAAAAAATTAGTAATGAAAAATTTAATCTGTACCATTTCTTTCTAAATATGATTTACCCAAAACAAGATTTCAAGATTTATAGTTAAAAAATATAACTATTATGTGATTTTTATTGTTCAAACATGTACTTTAAAAAATCACAATAAAATATCTTATTATAAATTGATTTTTTTAATTTATATATGAATTAATAAAATATCAAAATCTGATATTACTAATTTTTATATAGAGGTTTTACTGTATATGTTTAAATTTTCTACAATTTAGATTATTAAAAATGTCTTCAAATCATTAATTGTACCAAAAAATAAAAGAATTTTACGATCAAGTGATCAAGAAAAACAACATTAGCTATCTGCCATCCAAAGAGATGATGTGGCATTCGTACGGTAATTTCAGTTTTGAGAAGAAAAATTTATAATTTTGACCACTTTGGCTGAATCATTTCTTTGAAAATTTTAAGTAGAGATATTCATTGTAATTTTAAGACAGAGAGAGGTAATAAGAGAGAAAGAGAGAAGGTGTGACCGTGTGAGGCTGAGAGAGATAAGCAAAAACAAAAACAAAAAAAACAAAAAAAAATTGATACAACATACGAGAGACGAAAGCTTCTTCAGGTATCTTCAGAGTACATAGTAACCTGGTAAAACATGGTAACTATGTTCTAAATGTTTCATGTTGTTAAATTAGGCCATTTCTTGTTTTTCTTTAGCTAAGTTTGAAAAGTTTGATCTAGTTCAGAAACTAATTGTTAGGATAAGTGTCTATATTAGTTAGATAAGGATAAATATTCCTAGTATATATCACGTTTATGTTAGTCCTAATCCTAATAGGAGATAAACACAAGTCATTGTTATATAAACGCATGTATGTTCATCGTTAATAAGACACACAAATATTCTCTTAAGCAAAGCTTTACATGGTATCAGAGCTCTAATTTCTGAGACCTAGTTTTGTTTTCTTTCTCGTTTTTTTTAAAGTCCTCTCGAAAGTTTCGAGTTTGTCGTGTTCTTTAAGGTCGTGTACCTTGTTTTGTTAACCAAGAGATCGTGAGTCTCTTGTGTCCTCCAAGCCGTACGAGGTTCTGTTCGTGTTCCTCTGCTTGTCAAGTCTAGTTACGGTGCTCTGTTTTGTCCTCTAAAAACAGAGTCATCTTTGTCTTGATCATCTTGCCGTGTGTGAGTTGTTTTGCTGGTTGCTGTTTCTAAGCTGCTTCGTCATGACAGACGATACACCTATTATTCCTCCTGGAACTACTCTTCACGGACCTGTTGCAGAGACTGGGAACACTGGGGTACCAACGAATACTCCGGCACCATCGCCTTATTCGTTGTATGCTTCAGATAATCCTGGTGCTTTGATTAGTCTTGTTGTGTTGAAAGGAGATAACTATTCCGAATGGTCTCGGGAGATGTTTAATGCTCTTCGTGCGAAGAGAAAAACAGGTTTTATTGATGGATCATTGAAGAAACCAACAGAGGGAAGTAATGATCTCGAAGCTTGGCTGTCCGTCAATTCAATGATTGTAGGGTGGATTCGTTCTTCCATTGATCCAAAGGTTCGATCCACCGTGACTTTTATAACCGAAGCTCACAAGTTGTGGGATCATCTGAAGAAGCGGTTTTCTGTACGAAACAAAGTCCGTATTCATCAACTGAAGTCTCAGCTTGCGTCTTGTCGTCAACAAGGTCAACCTGTGCAGGAATATTTTGGCCGCTTGTCGACTATGTGGGAAGAACTCGAGTCCTACAAAATAGTTCCTGATTGCTCGTGTGGCGCTGCTACTATTTTTGATCAAGAACGTGAAGAAGAAAAAATTCATCAGTTTGTTATGGGATTGGATGAAGCTCGGTTTGGCAGCATATGCACAAGAATAATTGACTCGGACCCTCTTCCTGACATTGCAGAGGTCTACTCCAAGGTGGTTCGTGAAGAACAGAGGCTCTCCTCCTCAAAAGAACGTGAACAGGGTGCTGTTGGGTTCACAACTATGAAAACTGATGATGCTATGGGATGTGTAGCTAAAACAGATTTTTCCAAGAAGATGCAGTGTGCTAATTGTGGACGTGTTGGACATGACAAAAGCACATGTTGGCAGTTGGTTGGTTTTCCCGACTGGTGGACAGAGCGCACTTCAGGTGGCAGAGGAGGTCGCGGTTCTACTAGAGGTGGTCGTGGCGGTCGTGGTCGTGGTCAGACTGAACAGCCTCGTGGACTCACAGCTCAGGTTCAGGCGGCTCACGCTACTTCGTCCAACTCGTCTTCGTTTCCTCCATTTACAGAGGATCAATTGAAGGTTCTTTCTCAGATAATCTCTGAGCGTAACAACGGTAAATCGGATAAACTATCTGGTAAGAGTCATAATAGTGATCTGATTCTTGATACGGGTGCGTCTCATCACATGACTGGGGACGTATCATTACTTGGTCAGTTGATCGCAATTCCACCTTGTCCCGTTGGTTTTGCGGATGGCAACAAGACCTTTGCTACGCATTTGGGAACACTTTCGATCACCAATAAGATTACTCTTGTTGATGTCTTATTTGTGCCTAATCTTAATTGTTCTTTGATTTCCGTATCCAAGTTACTACGACAAACTAATTGTTTTGCCTTACTAACGGATACATTGTGCGTTTTACAGGACCGTTTCACGAGGACCCTGATTGGGGCAGGTGAAGAGCGTGACGGGGTTTATTATTTCAAGGATGTTATGGCTGCGAGAGTTCATCGGGTTTCTGGTTCAGAAGATCAGACTTTATGGCATCAACGGCTTGGACATCCTTCTTTGTCGGTGTTTTCGTTTTTACCTGAATTAGTTTTAGCTAAAAAGTCTGGTGACCCTAGTCCTTGTGACACGTGTTTTAGGGCTAAACAGACGAGAGAAGTTTTTTATGACAGTTTAAATAAATCAACAGAGTATTTTTCTTTGATTCATTGTGATGTTTGGGGACCATATCGTACTTCGGCTTCTTGGGGGGCTGTTTATTTTCTTACAATTGTTGATGATTACTCTAGGGCCGTTTGGACCTACTTGTTACTCGCTAAGTCTGAGGTTCGAACTGTGCTGCAGAATTTTTGTGCTATGACGACAAAACAGTTTGGTAAAGACGTTAAAATTGTTCGTAGTGATAACGGGACTGAGTTCATGTGCCTCACATCTTTCTTTCGAGAAAATGGTATTCTGCATCAAACGTCATGTGTTGGCACTCCTCAACAAAATGGACGAGTGGAACGTAAGCATCGCCACATTCTCAATGTGGCTCGGGCCTTGTTGTTTCAGGCTAGTTTACCGGTTACATTTTGGGGGGAAGCTATCTTAACCGCTGCTCATCTCATCAATCGTACCCCAACTAAAGTGCTTGATGGCCGCTCGCCCTATGAAGTTTTACATGGAACAAAACCGGATTATTCTCAGCTCCGGGTCTTTGGAAGTTCTTGTTACACTCACTCCCAATCTCGTGATAAAGATAAGTTTGCTGCCAGAAGTCGTCCTTGTATTTTCGTTGGCTATCCGTTTGGACAAAAAGGATGGAGAGTTTATGATCTAGAGAAGAAGAAGTTTCTAATCTCTCGGGATGTGGTGTTCTATGAGACAGTGTTTCCTTATGCATCACATAATCCGTCCCCTGATGTGGGTTCCCCAGTCTCTTCGCCATTACCGGAGGTTGTTGATGAGGATTGGCTACTCCCACCAATGAGCGTGTCTCCAGACAGGGGGAGTGTTACTGATTTGGATTCATCAGTTTGTCCTGTGCCGGAAGTTGTTGATACTCCGAGTGTGCCTCCATCTCCGAGTGTGCCGGTTCCAACTGAGCCTTCGTCTTCTGCTTCTGTGGATCTTGTTTCGCCGATGAATGATTCCTCTTCATCGGTCTCTTCTCAGTCGCCGGCTGTACCGTCTATTGAAGCTTCACCGAAACCGTCACCTATTCCATTACGCCACAGTACTCGACCGTCTTATCCGCCGGTCAAATTTCAAGACTATGTTTCACACACAGCGGTTGCTATTGAAGAACCCCCTCACGCTCAAATCTGCTCTACTCGGTCCTCCTCTGAAACTGTCCAAGGTAACTCTACGCCTTATCCTTTAGCTAACTTTGTTTCGTCTAAAGGTTTCTCACCCAAGCATCAAGCTTTTTTAGCGGCTATTGATTCAGGGGTCGAACCTCGTAGTTTCACGGAGGCTATGAAACATAAAGTGTGGCGTGGTGCTATGTCCAACGAAGTTGATGCCCTTGAGATAAATAAGACATGGGATATTGAAACTCTTCCTCCCGGTAAGGTCGCCATTGGTTCTAAATGGGTATTTAAGTTAAAGTTTCATGCCGATGGTACGATAGAACGTCACAAAGCACGCCTTGTTGCTCTTGGAAATCGTCAAGTTGAGGGTGAAGATTTCGATGAAACTTTTGCTCCAGTTGTTAAAATGAGTACGGTACGTATTCTTCTTCGTATTGCCGCTGCAAAGAATTGGGAAGTGCATCAGATGGATGTCCACAATGCCTTTCTCCATGGTGATCTCAACGAAGAAGTCTATATGAAGTTTCCACCGGGATTCAAGCATTCGGATCCTACTAAGGTCTGTCGCCTTCGAAAATCCTTGTATGGCCTTCGTCAAGCTCCACGGTGTTGGTTCGCTAAACTGAATAATGCTTTAAAGGATTTCGGCTTTGTTCAGTCATACAAGGATCCTTCGTTGTTTACTTATACACGTAACAAGATTGAGTTACGTGTCTTGGTGTACGTTGATGATCTGGTTATTTGTGGTAATAATATGGATTCATTCACGAAGTTTAAAGACTACTTGGGCGAGTGTTTTCATATGAAGGACCTTGGTAAGATTAAATATTTTCTCGGCATTGAAGTTGCCAGGTCATCAGCGGGATTCTCAATTTGTCAGCGTAAGTATGCTCTTGATATCGTCACCGAGACAGGTTTGTTGGGCGCTAAACCGGCTGCTACTCCAGTGGAACAGCAGCATAAACTCGCGTTGGATACTGGTCCTTTCTATTCGGATGCTACGCAATACAGATGCCTTGTTGGCCGGTTAGTCTACCTTCTCAATACACGACCTGATTTGACATATTCGGTTCACCTCCTTTCACAGTTCATGAAAGCTCCGCGTGTGGCTCATTGGGAGGCTGCGCTTCGTGTCGTTAAGTACATCAAAGGTACGGTTGGTCAGGGCATCCTCTTAGGCTCTGATCCGGATTTGAGTCTACAAGTTTATTGTGATGCGGATTGGGGTACTTGTCCGCTGTCTCGTCGTTCTCTCGCCTCTTATGTTGTTTTCCTCGGCGGCTCTCCAGTTTCGTGGAAGACCAAGAAGCAAGATACTATTTCCCACTCTTCTGCCGAATCCGAGTATCGTGCTATGTCTTTGGCTACTAAAGAGATATATTGGTTGCGTCATTTGTTTGGCGAGTTGGGGTTCAAGGATTTGAAGCCCGTTGAAATGTTTTGTGATAGTCAAGCCGCCATTCACATTGCCGCAAATCCTGTTTTCCATGAGCGAACGAAACATGTTGAGATTGATTGTCATAATGTTCGGGATGCAGTTCAAGCTGGGCATCTGGTTACTACACATGTTCGTACGAATGAGCAAGTCGCCGATCTTCTCACTAAAGCTTTGGGTCGGGCTCAGTTTGTGTATTTACTATCCAAGTTGGGCGTTCATAACTTACACGCTCCAACGTGAGGGGGAGTGTTAGGATAAGTGTCTATATTAGTTAGATAAGGATAAATATTCCTAGTATATATCACGTTTATGTTAGTCCTAATCCTAATAGGAGATAAACACAAGTCATTGTTATATAAACGCATGTATGTTCATCGTTAATAAGACACACAAATATTCTCTTAAGCAAAGCTTTACACTAATTAATACAACTTATATGTAGGTTTGGTATTGATAGGTGAGTTGCAAGAGAAGTATGAAAGACCATTGTTAGAGTTATGTCTACTTAACTGATTTCCTCGTCTTCCTTATTCATCTCCTTTTTTTTACTAGTCTTATCGATTTTTTTCATTCATCTTTTTTTGGCTAGTCTCTTTATCTTCATCTCTTTGTCTCTTCGTAATTTAAGATTGTACCATGTATATATATTTTATTCATTATTTATTCTCAGTCATCAAATAAAAATTTTCATACATCTTACATGGTATCAGAAAATTTTAAAACTTTTTTTTATTTTTTTAAGAAATCGCACGCTAACTAATTTTTTTCAAAAATCATGAACATAATGTGTATCGATCGAGGCATGCCCTGAGTCCAAGCTTGCGGCTAGAATATATAGTTAAGCGGCCGCAAATTTCAATGAAACTTCTTTGGGCTGGTGGTATAAGTTCATTCCTTCATGCCCTGGTGTCGATGATGGTTATACACGTACGGTAAATAAAAAGCATAATTCTATGTTTTTCCCACTTACTAATTATATAAAATTTATCAAATACTATAAGTACTTTTTTATTATCCAAACAGTTCACCAGCCATTTGACGAGGATGCAGACATAATCCTTAAACACAATGGTTAGCCCGATGAAGGATGAAGTTTGGGAGAACCTCAAACGGTACTGCAAGAATATTGCTCATCCGATGAGAAAGAGCAAAGAAAACTCATCATCTCGATTATATCATTGAGACGGTCAGTACTCTCCATAAGCACATATCTTTAAATCAAAGCAACAGTCCCAAGTTCACCTTGATACTAAAATCATTTTAACAAAATTTCTAATTTTGCAAAAAAAAAATTAATATAATTGATCTTTATTTTTAATGATTTAATCATGTGTTCATGTTTTGAAGTCCACCGGCATACTCTCTCATATTTTGGAAGTGACACTAGTTCCCTTTATCATATAGATCACACCAACAAATTTTACTTGCGCTACAAGTAATATTTATACACCGAAAGGAGAAAAAAAGTGGGATAAGTTAACTAGCTTACTCACAGATAATGATCTCATATATATGCCCACATGATTCAATATAAATAGCTAAGTATACTTTAATGCATAATGCATAATTTTAACATATGAAATTTTATATAACAATCAATCTAACACCCTAAACAATTCACTAAACTAATCATGTCTACATGTCTCATGCTTTTTTTTTGGCACATACTATGCATCATTCACATCACATTACATCATATATGATATATGTATCAATCACTGTACTACCTAGACCCATCGTTCTAGACCGCTATATCAGTAGGCTAAGACATTGTTGACGACATTCTCGCCCGCTTAGTTTTTTCTAACGAAGTGACCAACATGTTTACACTTCGATGAGATATAGCTCATCCATTTGATTGACAAAATGGTTCACAACCATTTATTTTCTCTTTGTGACCAAACTTCATTGCATCTTACAGAATTGATGATATAGTGGTGGTTTTCCAGATAACTTCGAGTCTTCGACATAACCTCTGTTTTTCTCAATATTTTTTACTCCTTACTCTATATATTTTTATGGGAAATTGCAATGTATACCAACATATATGAAAAATTAAAATTATAGTAATGGTTTTTCATTAATTAGTTATCTCTCTTTTCATAAATTTTTAGATTAAATACCCCTATCATAATTCATAAATAACAACACATCAAATTATACTCTTTTTATTCCTAATTTATTTTATTTCTAGGATTTGCACAGATACTAAGAAATTTGTTGAAATAACAATTTTAACCTTGCGTTCATTAACTAATAATTTTTATAAAAAAAGAGTAATTAAATAAATGACATAATAAAAAATATGAAGGTAAATATGCATGAAAAATAGAAAAATAACATTTTTTGAAAAAAAAAATTCTTAGAAATAGAGAGAATATTTACTTTGAATATTTATATTTTGTATAGAGCAATAACTTATTTACATGCTAAAACATAATTTAATATGTTCCAATTTTATTATCGATGTATAATAATATACATTAAAGTAAACAAATGAATAAAATGATAATCATTTTGTTAGAAATGAAATATATACCACGTTAACAAGATATTTAACCGTTTAAAACTAGAACTGAACTCCTCAAATATTTAATCACTAAACAAATACTTAATAATTAATATTTTGATAGAGACATTTTTGTCTTAAAATTTATGAGAAAAGAGATAACAAACTAGTGAATAACCAATACCATAAATTTAATTTTTAAATAATCTATTAAAAATTATGAGAAGAGAGATAACATATTAGTGAATAACTAATACCATAAACTTAATTTTTAAATAATCTATGTATTTTGAGCTCAGTAACTTTTTCTATTTATGTTTATGTAGTTTTAACTCTATTAGATTTATGTTGAGTGGTAATTTTATGATTTTTAACAAAAGGTCGTTTATCGTCAATATCAAATTTTAATATGCATCGGTTTCTCGGTAGTGGGCAATCTTTATATATAGATGTATTTTTAAAGAGAGAATCCATCACCACCTAGTTGTTAGATGTTTCGATTATTGTAAGTAATGCTATATAATTGTATATTGTTGTGGCTAAAGTAAAATACTATTTCAACCGCTTGCTTAATTAATTATGTTGAGACCCTACATTATAAAGATTACAAAACACTTTTAGCAGAGACCGCCTTTTTTAATTACCAATTGGAAACATATGGTTGACACGAACGGTTCATAACAACCTAATTTTTTTAATTTTTTTTTTTAAAACAGAATTGCCATGCTTACTAAAGATGATAATAGGTGGTTGGATCTATTATCATCTTATAAAGGTTTTTTAAAAATATAAGTTAAACTTTAAAAATATTACTTGATTTTTTTACATATTTTCATCATCTTAGACTTTATAAAATGTTCATTTAAAAAAAAAAAAATTTTAATTATATTTCTTTTTCCAAAATTAAGAATTACTATCCGTTCATTTTAATCAAATAACCTTTTGTTATTATTGTCTCCTACCATCTTTAACCACCATATTACCACCTAGTACCTTTTTCTAAACTGCCAACATTTTATAACTGTTGATAAAATTAGAGTTAACTATGGATCATATTCTTTAAAAGATAATTGTCTAGAGTTTTCACATATATTAATAAATAATGAATGTTTAATTGTACTTATATTATTTTCTAACACTAAATAACTTCTAATAACTATGCACAATAGTAATTTAATAAATTTAATTATTTTCAATCAGTGTTTCTTGAAGTGTATAATCTATCAATAAAAGTATATAAAAGGTTAAAATTAAGTTTTGTGAAACAAAGGAAAAAAAATAGAAAATTAAGTTTTGTGAAACAAAAAGAGAAATGATTCAGAAAAATATAGAATTGTATGTAAGATTGTAAAGATAGAACATGAAGTTCGTAGGACCAAAAGGAGCAAATTTTAACCTATGGAGTAGTTTATAGTTATGATACACTGAACTATTCTGTTTCTTTGACTGGTCAAAATCTCATTTTTACTACAAATAAACCATTCCAGTTCCATGTGCAACTGCCACGTGTGACGTATACTTCTGCAAATAATTAGTGGACTTGACGTGAGAGTGATTCGAATAATTGTAGTGAAAGTGAAGTGTAATTGTGATTTCAACACGATGAATGGTAATAGTTTTTGGATTTGTTTTTGGATTTAGATTTTTTTTCAAAATTTACTTTATAACCATTTATGATATTAATAAAAAATAGATTTATTAAAAAATAGGGAATCTAGATTTGGATGGTTTTTGCATATTTGTGAAGAAAATTTAGAATTTATGTTTTACTAACTTTTAAAAGATTTTATTGTGTTAAAATCAAAAACCAAAAACCTAAAAAACTAAAAACTTAAAACCAAAAATTAAAAACCATTCAAAAACTTACAACCATTCATTGTCTAATCTCTTGACCTCTCGTGCAGATTTAGACTCATGTTTCATTCTTTATTTATAAGCATTTTTCCTTTTTTTAGTATGGATAATTATCAAGTGAGGTGCTTATAATTATAATGATTTCTTATCTTTTGGAAATAGGAATAAATATTCTAGAAACCCAATAGCTACTCCTATTACCCCGTACAAATTAATGATGGAACCGAGACTATTTATATGCTACTTATCTATCAAGTGGCCCAGTCCTATGACTTACAGCACATTCAGTATACATTCACATCATCTGAACTTGCACATTTATTGGTAACAATAAAAGGTAGGATAATTGGATGGATTTTTGCAGAATCTAAAATCCGTCTATATGCTAATTGCAGTGTGTTGTGAGCTTTAAATTCATATATCTTCATGATATTTTGCATTTTTTAATGAATAGATGATACAATTCGCGGAGAAATCTCAAATAATTTTTAAATGAATACTTTTTCTTTAACATATAGTTATATGTACTTTTTTGTCAAGCATATCTAATATATATAAATGATCATTTTCATGAAACATAACGTTTTTTTTAAAGCAAATTACGTAGTTTTCCATTTAAATTAGTAAATAAAGGCAATACAAAGATTAAGCGTTTATGACAAGCAAGACTTAGTACAACAAAATTTAAAATATTTAGAAGAGCATAAGATAGATTGATAGAAAACTTTTATGGAAGAGCTATAATTCGGAGATATTAGCGATAAAGCACATTGTTACAAGCGAAAAGATGGTGAATAGTTTTAGTCGATTGACAATTTGACATTTAAGATGGATCCAAAACCGTGCTTCTCACCGACATGAGACAAATTACTTCTTTTACTTAATATAGTAAAAAGGTTAGAATGAAATAGTTGTTCCGCGACTGAAATACCGAAAAACTCGATGGTATGGTTTCCTCCATAAAAGAGAGTAGAGACCAAATTATTCTCTCCATAAAGGAGAAAAGCAGCAGCACAAGGTTCCACAAAAAGAAGATTCGTAGACTGAGGATCCTCAAGATCAGATATGAGTGAGTTTGAAATATACAAAAAGATCATAAACTTGCCAAAAGTATACCAAAAATTTTAAAAGGTTTGGAGGCCAATTCCAGGACTGAACGAATTGCTCTTGATGTTGTTGAATTGGAGCGGCATTGATATGAAAGAGAACATCTATTTTGGTTATATTTACATACATCACCTCTATATAATTTATCAAAATCTAATTGTTTTGAACAAATCAATAGGGTATTCTTGGAAGACAACTTTAGACTTAAGTATACTATTTATGTTGCCAAACACGTAATTTTATTTCAATAAATCAACTTCCAAATATTAAAATCTTTTATTAAAATAAAACCTTCTCATATTCTATTTTTATCAATTATAGATTAATTAACTAGTATATTTTAAAAATATCGAAATAATTTTAATCAATGATTTTATTATCAAAAAATAATTAAAATTGTATTTTAGAAAATTAAATTACTTTTAGCAAGTGTCGAAAGCCTAATTTATACTAACATTAACCCACATTATTAAAATTTATTTTTATTTATTATTTTCATGCATAGTGGGAGATATCTTATATAGTAAAAGAAAAAAGATTGTTAAATATAAGTAATACTCATCCTACAGACTAGATTTTCCGACAAAATTTCAAATTATCGATTTTGTTATTAATTTGCATTGTTCGTAGCGGATAATCATAAACAACTATATACACGTCTTTCTATCAAAACATTATAATATCATAAAACCATAGTATCAATAAATTCAATATATATTTTGGAGAGAACGATCATCAAACGGAGCTTGAACATGTAGGGCCCCGTAAGGTGATGTCAGATATCTGAAAGCTTGGATAATTGGGATATAAGTTTTTTTTTTTTTTTAATGAAAAGTGGGATAGAAATATTACACAAATAGATAATTAAATATATTTAACAAAAAAATGTAAATATATAGGAGTTGAATGATATTGGCGTTCCTTTTTCTTTCTTTTTTCACGAACCATATTGGTTTCATCAACGATATCTATTACTGTTATATAAAGACTGAGTTAGTCTCACAAGAGGTTGACACCTCAGCATCCCTCTCCATGATACATCATCATGATTTTTTTTTTTAATAATTTATGTTTTATAAGAGATTAATACATTATCACTCTTTTCCATGACACATTTAATCATTTATTTATTATTTTAAAATTTTCAATAATATAAAGACTGAGTTAGTCTCACAAGAGGTTGACACCTCAGCACCCCTCTCCATGACACATCATCATGATTTTTTTTTTAATAATTTATGTTTTATAAGAGATTAATACATTATCACTCTTTTCCATGACACATTTAATCATTTATTTATTATTTTAAAATTTTCAATATTTAATTTGTTAAGTATTTTAAGAGTTAAAGTAAAAAGAATTTAAAAAAAAAATAATATATATACTCTACCATTCTAAATTTATGTACTTTATAATTATCGGTTAATAAAAACATATGTACCTTTTTCTAAATACTCTAATCTACTATCGGTTCTCATCTATTAACAATAATTATAATATTTTTTCGACAAGATGGACATGGAAATGAAAAAGCATACGTAGACTGGGTTATTAGAGTTTTGAAAAAAAAATTATTATTTTTCATGGTTGGTGTCATTTTCTAAAGGCATTGTGAATTATGATATTTTTACAATAAAATAACAAAAATCTAGATATTCATTATATCATGTTTTAAGTCCTTTATGAATTGTTATATTTTTATAATGATGTCAGAGGATAAATTGATTAATTCACAAGGACCCTATCTTCTAAAGAAACAAAATCAGACATGTATCATATCTATAATAATAAAAAAAAAAAACACTATAACAAAGAGATCATTTAAAAAAATATTACAGTTTATTTCTATTTTCAGGACAAACATGTTACGATATTTTTTAAAAAAAAATTTCAATTTTTTCTAAACTTAAGTTATTTGAATTTTTTTTAAACAACATATTAAAATACAACCAAAAAACTATAAAACTTATAATCAAAATAATATACATGTTATTTAAATTATTATATTAATTATAATTTAAAAATATATAATAAAATGCATCCGCGTGTCCACGCGGGTATCACCTAGTTTGTATAAAAATCCAAACCCACAAATAAATAATAAATAATATATTAACATTGTTAGAATAATAATCAAAGTTAGCTAATTATTTCTGGTTAGCAAAAATAGCTAATCATTTCAATGATTTTATTTATTTGTCATTTATTTATTTACGTTAGCCATATACCGATCACATTAATTCCCCGCCGATCTCATCGTTAAATCCACTACAAACATTCGAACTATAATAAATGGACTATATATTGAAATTAATATACATACGAGTCAATGAAGCTATCCATAAAAGTCTGGCTACAAAGCTTTTTTTATAACTTCTGGCTACAAAGCTGAATCAATGTATAAATATAAATGTGGGCAGTTGGTGGTGTCAATAAATTTGTATATAGTATATATATAGTATATATATAAGCCATGTTCCATATATGGGAATGTACCACTGGTTCTCATTAACTTGATCCGACCAAATTCAAACCCATATTATTTTTATTTAATTTAGATTTGACTTTCTCTTTTAAAAAATTCTGGTTTATTGAAAGAATAACCAATATCTTCGCAGTTCCAATAAACCCACGAAATATAGAATTATCATAATCGAATAAACATGTTGTACGATATCACCGCCAATGCTTACTATTTTTAGTTGTAAATCATTCAAGCATTTTGTTGGGAATTATGTAAAGAATATTATACCAACCGGTCAGTTATTATATTATCACACCTAGGTTTATCTTTTATTTATTCAACTAAAGGAAAGCAATAATGTATTTATTTGAATATATTGAAAGTATAGAGGTCAAACGACTTTTGAAAATTGGGAATTTGCTAAATCTACTTTAGCCAAGAAGTCTTCGAAGAATAGCTGAATATCCCGAGGAATACAAATTAAAATATGTGAAAGAGATTTACGACGAATATTTGGAGAATAGTATTGCATTCGTACATATATATAAAAACAAAGGTGTGGGTTTTTTTTTCCAACATGTTGGAATGATCTAACACGAAATTTAATTTTCAATTAGATGTAAATTTAGATGTTCATATTAAGCATTACATATGAGATGCGAGATTGAGAACACACCTTTTGACTAATGATATTATATATACATGCAAGTACAAATAGATTCTATTTCTAACAGATTCAGCTTATTACTAAGTGAAACATCAATCAGTTTTCAAATTGTGTCTGGTAATTAATTTTTTTTTTTCATAATTCGGGTGATCTGGTTCAATGGACACCATGAGTTTCGAGTCAGATCACGGAAACATTTAATTCCTAGCTGATTATCGGGTCAACGGATCATGAGATTCGACTAATTCCGAAGTCCGGAGAGATCATGTAAATGCTCTAGTAGGCAAATGGAAATAAATAGAGAGTTCCGCGCTCGAGGGGAATCGATCTCTATCCTAGACCAACATAACAATTTTTCTTCAAGTGAAAACTATTACACCAGCACCACTTGGTTTCTCGTTATTAATTTTGTTGTGCAAAGTTCTTTTTTTAATAGATTTTTCTTAGTTTTGTTCTGTAAAAGTTGTATATATATAGCTAAATAAATCATCATCAGCAGTGAAAATGGTTTGTGTAGGAAGGGGTAAACAAAAACTTAAACAAAAAGATCACTTAAAAGCTAATTTTAGCCTAAATTCTGATGTGTAAAAACTTTAGTCGAATCGTAACAAAGCATCAGCATTTCTCTTCTTCTTTAACTATCTACCTTATAAATTTATAAGATTCCACAAAAAAAAAAACAAATTATTACTCGTTGGTGCCTAATACATGCACGTGATGATAACCAATTTTTTGTTCACCAAAATTCTCTATCTCTCTCTCTCTTTCTTGTGTGTATATAAAATATATCAACACATACATACACTAACTCTTCCTTACCATCTTCTCTCATACAATATTTTTTCTCTCTAAAAATGGTGAAAGGGTCCCAGAAAATCGTGGCCGTAGATCAAGATATACCAATAATAGACATGTCGCAGGAGAGATCACGAGTGTCGATGCAGATAGTCAAAGCATGCGAGACTCTCGGCTTCTTCAAAGTGGTCAACCACGGCGTCGACCAAACAATCATCTCAAGGATGGAGCAAGAGTCCATTAACTTCTTTGCTAAACCGCTTCACGAGAAGAAATCGGTTCGATCGGTTAACCAGCCTTTCCGGTATGGGTTTAGGGACATTGGGCTCAATGGTGACTCTGGTGAGGTCGAGTATTTGCTTTTTCACACCATCGACCCTGCCTTTCGCTCTCACCTCTCCTTCAGGTATATATATATATACGTATATAATAATCGTATTTGTAGGTGTACGTTTCGAGTTTAGCTCTCATGTAAATCATATTTACGACGATTAGTATTTTAATCAAATTACATAACAGACTTTTATAGTTAAATTTTCATGAAAATGTATATAATTGCATGTATCTTAGCTTGGGTACGTTCAAAGAGGAATTTTTTATTTTAACTTGGGTCGTTCAAGAGTTAATATTATATCCATAAAGAAACTTATGAAAATACTATTTTTTTATATTTTTTTATATAAAAACTTATCTTTATCAAAAGAAAATTTATAAAAATATTAATGTGATAAATAAACGTGTATATCATGATAGTATTATATAATAAATGTAGACAAAATGCATATTTAATGTTAAATATTTTTAAAGGCATGCTATATATATATATATATATATATGTGTATGAATTTTATTGTATGAATATAATATAATATAATTGTTGACTTGTAGGTCTACATTTATGTAACTAGAAAGACAGTTAGCTCATACCAGCATTAACTGTTGATACTATTAAAAAAAAATAGTTACAGGTTTTTTTTTTCATTTGTTTTAGGAGTGTACTGGAGTATTTAAAAGTAAGAAGGTTAATAAACAAAAAATTTAAAATGTAACTGAGTCTTACCCTACCCATGTCTCAAATCACAATAACAGTGTATGGATAAGAATTGTGTATCTACTAATCTGATACATGCACATGCAGACTGTACGTATACACCGTATCATATTCGAAAATATAAAAGTTTCAAAAAGAAAAAAGAAAAGTAAATATAGACCCAACGATAGTACAATTAAAAAAAAAAAAACTATAGTACAATCCGCTATCAAATGTTCTTAAAATATAAGAAGTTTTACACAGTTCAAAAATTATTTCGTACTAATTTTTCAACAGTTTTTTTTTTTTTTTTTTTTTTTTTTTTTCAGTCTTGTCTATTTAATTGTTTTTTTTGATAAAAAAAAATAAAAAATAAAGGAACTTCTTTCTGAAAGTAGCAATATTAAGGTTTCGTGATTATATTTCGTATATTACTATAATTAACCCACAAAAATGATTCGAGTGCTGATGTGTGACGTATATATATTTGACAGCTCGGCAGTGAATTGTTACATAGAAGCAGTTAAGCAGTTGGCCCGTGAGATCTTAGATCTGACGGCTGAGGGACTTCTTGTCCCACCTAACACCTTCAGTAGGTTAATCAGCTCCGTCGATAGTGACTCCGTTCTGAGGGTGAATCATTATCCACCGTCCGATCAGCTCTTTGGTGGAGCCACTCTCTCTGATAAATCTGTGTCACTGACCAAGGTTGGCTTCGGAGAACACACCGACCCTCAGATTTTAACAGTGCTCAGATCTAACGGTGTAGGAGGACTCCAAGTGTCAAATTCAGATGGCATGTGGGTCCCTGTCTCCCCTGACCCTTCAGCTTTCTGCGTCAATGTAGGAGACTTGTTACAGGTCTGTGTCTTTTTTTTTTTTTTTTTTGGGTCGAATTTTCTGTCCCATCTTTATAAACTTATTTGGTTTCATTGATTAAGAAATCAAAGATTAAACCGAACTCGAATCAAACCGGGTTTAAATGTATAAACTGAATCGTACAATTTTTTTTTTAATTAAAATATATACTCTTAACCAAATATAAATATTTAAAATAAAAAAAATCATACTGTATACTATATGATATAAACTAAATCATTACTTCTTCTTTTTTCTTATATCTAAGTTATTTTTTTACTATAATTAAATCGAATCCAACCGAAAACCAAACCCATCAAAACTAAAACTTCATTAAACCGAACCTAAACTAGAAACTATAAATCTTACAAAATAAAACCTAAAATAAATCGTAAATCAGCTTTTCTTTAATATAAAATCAATAAAACCAGAAACCTAAACCGGTTTATTTTGTCACACAACTCACAACATATTATTTTAATTATTATCATTTCAATAATTTATCAATTTTGTAGAATTTCTTTAATTGGACATTGTTGGATTTTAAGGTTATGACGAACGGGAGATTTATAAGCGTAAGGCATAGGGCGTTGACCTCCGGAGAAGAAAGCCGGCTTTCGACGGCTTATTTTGCCGGACCGCCGCTTCAAGCAAAGATTGGGCCTCTTACGTCGATGGTTACAGCGGTGAACCAACCGAGGTTATACCAAACGTTTACTTGGGGCGAGTACAAGAAGCTAGCATACTCGCTACGACTTGAGGATAGCCGTTTAGACATGTTTCGTACATGTAAAGATGAGGATAATGAAAAAGTTTTCTAGTAATATTTTATGTTATTGTCTACTTGTGTTGAGAGTATTTTACTCTTAACTATGTTTCCTTTGAAAAAAATTAGGGTAGAAGCCGACATCTTAGATATGTGTGTAACTAGGTAGAACTAGGAGTTGAAAGTTGAAATGTGTTTTTTCCCCCCATTGATTTAATTATGAGGTAAATTAATTATAAGGTTCGTATAATTATTGAAAAATTGAAAGTAGAAGTGAAAATGAGTAATCATTACTATATGTTTTACCTCCAAATACATTGAACCATTTTACCATAGAATCATCTCATATTAGTATATTTATGGTGACTTAATTTTCCAAATTTAGCTTCTTCTTTTTTTTCTTTTCTTTTTTTTTTCTGTCAATGAATTAGCTTAATTTTAATTGATATACCCTCTGTTTAACAAAATTGTCATTTTGGAATTTGATTTTGTTTCACCAATAATATCGTTTTATATTTTTAATGTAAATTTTTTTAACCAATTTCCAAATTTATCCTTCATTCTAACACACATTTCTTTAAATTTAAGCCATTATTCACTTATAATAACTGAATAATACTCCCTTTGTATCACAAAGATTGACTTTCTGAGGTTTTCACCAAGATTAAGAAAACTAATAAATGTTCTTGGAAAATAGTAAAAAGTTAATCTTAAGTTGTTTTTTTTCTCTATTTATATTTTTTAATAAATATAATTACACTACATATTAAAAATATTAAGTAATTAATTGATCTTGAAAATATAAATACATTTAATTTATTAGAGAAAATCAATCTTTTTGATACAAGAATAAAACCTCAGAAAATCAAATTTTCTGATACAGAGGGAGTAACATTAAGTGAAACGGATGTATTCACTGAATTTATCCTTAACGTTAATATTGTTTCTTTTCTATTATTTTTATTCACTTTTCTTTTCTATAGATGTATATATGTGTAAAGTAAATTTTTAAAATATTTATGTGAAACGTGTCTTTTAGTGAAACGGATGATGTAGAGTTTTATAAGATTAACATATCAAATTTATTGAAATAGATTCTTACGAGACGAGAACAATTATATCATCGTTGACGACAAATATTTGACTACTTATTATACACTGTTGGGGATAGCTACAAGCTAGTGTTCTGGGCTGATAAGAATATGAATGCGTACATATTTCTCAGTTTGGGCTGGTATTGGGTATCTCTTCATATTTTCTTCCAATGGCCAATTAAAATTTAAATAATCTAGTTTTCATGGTTGTATGAGTTGTGCAAGACTCAAGTTTTTTCCAACACACATAAACTATACCGAATCTAAATTTTGACGGTCATACGTCGACGATATTAATACAAAACATTAAAGGATTTTGGCTCATACAATAATAATAATAATAATTTTTTTTTTTTTAACCAATACCATTTTCATTTCTTTTTTCTTCCCCAAAGGCAAATACTGTTTCATACAAATAATGTTTGAGACATACTAGTTAACAATCCACTGTCTGCGGTCATTGGGTTCCTTTTTCAAACTGCCATTTTGGGACTATTGGATTTGAATAATCTTATAAAAATACCAATTGTACGATCAGCCATTTTATGATTCATAGAGTATATGCAATAGTTTATGAAATATGTGAAATCCATATTCTACATTTTTTATATATATGTTCATGGCTTAAATCGATTTTCCGATTACAATGATAAATATTTTGCTATTTTGACAAGATTATATCTAATCTATATGGCCTATTCATATACCTTGTGACTTGTGAGCTTGTGCGTTAATTCAAATTTGTCAAGAAAGAAACAATTTGTGAAGATGCCAATAGCTAAAATTGACAATGTCCACGTATGGTTTAATTCTTGAGGTTACTTTGCAGAGAGTCTACTCATAATTTACGATACAGATTTTGACATTTGTTTAAATTCGTACTCTCTTTTCCTAAAAGCTTAATTTTCTTATTTTTTTCTTGTTCCAAAAAAATTTGATTTTTTACATATTGTTAATACTTTTATTAATACATTGTACATTTCAAAAAACATTTATTGAAAATAATTAAATTTATTTAAATACTATTGATTCATAGTTACTAAAAATTGTTTAGTGTTGGAGGATAATACAGATATAACTAAACATTATTATTTTTTTTTTTTGGTAGGCAACTAAACATTATTTTTTGTAATATGTAAAAAACTCTAAAATATTATACGCATTAATTAACCAAAAAAAAAAAACACTCTAAAAAACCATCAATTTTAGAAACCATGGGAGTGGTTCTTTATAAAGTTATAGCTGTATAATTACCTTGCGTAGCCTTTTACAGAATAAAAAAAAAATTAACTTTCTTTTCACCTTAATTAATTTTTATAAAACCCATTAAATCGTGCACGTAGGGTTCTCTTTTGTGACATGTTCTACTTTATTGAAGAACAAGTTCCTAAGCAAAGACTTTTGTTGTGTTCTTACTTTATTTTCAACTGTTTTATTACTACTGCTTTGAGATGGATTACACTCGGTATTCGGGACAATAATGCAATTTGTATTCTCGAAGATGCAATTATGTCTCTAAAATGGGGATTATGAGGAACACTAGTTTGTAAAACAAAGTCAAATTAGCATCCACAGTAAGGTCCGTTATGTGGCATAAGTCATATAATCAAAGGTTTAAATCAAAAAAAAAAATTTTCCTCTTTAATAAAGTTTAGACCCTTTTTTTTTTCTTTAGTTTTGATTTTTTTAATACTGAAAACCGTTGAATTCCCTCTAGTTATTTGCATCAGTTAGGTTTTCTCAAAAAATTATTTCTTTAAATTCATTACCATTACAGTAATTACTTTATTTGTATTTAATAATGTTGCTTTATTTTATTCTTTTCTTTAAAAAATGTATAATGATGTTTCCAGGCGCTATGATTCCGTCAGGTTTTATTGTTTTTGTGTCCAATCAGTGAAAATAGAACTAACGGTACTATTCAAGAACACATGTCCGGATTTTAGATGTCTAAAGCCACACTATATAACTGTGATTTTAAAAAACTACCATAATATATAATTATTTTATTAATTTATGTTAAAATATATAATAGATTAATTTTATTTCTAAAAATTCTGAATCTAATATGTCAAAATAACTTAATATAAATTTTAAGGAAAACGTAATTTATTTTTAAACATTTTTACAAATAATTTAAGGAAAGCATAATTTATTTCTGATATCTAAATATTAATATTATTAAACTAATGCTAAATTTGTGGTTTTTAAATCGGGAAAATATCAAAAAAACATGAATTTTCAAATTCTGGACGAAAAAAGCATGAACTTTCGAAATGCCATTTAAATCCTAAAGTTTGGTTTGACTTTTTGATAAAATGGTCAAGTTTCATTGACTAGGCATGACGTTAAGTTTCCGTTAACAAGGGTTAACTTTTCGTTAGCAGTCTCCGTTAAACCAAAATAACGTCGTTTCATTTAAAAAAATAAAAACGAAAAACTGAATCAACAAGGCATTGAACCGCTGACCTTTTAGACAAATAACAACCTTTTAACCATTGAATTACGATAACATCTTGGGATAATAACAAACAAAGCGTATATATATAATAATTAACGCGTATATATATATATATATATATAACTAAAAACTAGTGAAGATTTTTATTTTGGTGGTGATTATGTATATATATACATATTAATTAAAAATAACAAAACAAAAAATATGGATTAATTAAAAAAAATATACACAATTAATTAAAAATAACAAAACTACAAATAATCATTGAGTTTGCCAGCCTCACAACCTTGGGAGCAGTTAGGCAAGAAGAGATCCAAGGTGGCTTGGAGTAAATTGATTTGGTTTGCGCATAGTGTTTCTCGCCAAGCTTTTATTGTGTTGTTTGCCATACGCAACAGACTTTCGATAGGTGATCAGATGAGATCTTCGAGACAAGAACATGGCTGTATGCTTCGTGGTGAAAGAGATGAAACTAGAGATCATCTTTTTTTCGCTTGTCCATACTCCTATACATTCTGGTGGGGTCTTCTTGGTGGCTTCCTCAGATCATCTGCAACTCTAGATTAGGAAAGTACTCTAACATGTTAAATCTTAGCAAAATACATGCCTATGGATTTTATCCTTCTAAGGCTTTGCTTCAAAACTACCCTCAACTTTGTCTAGAGGGAACGAAACTCTCGAAGACACCAAAGTAGATGGATGACGGCGGACCAGCAAGGCCGAGTTATAGCCAAAGTTATCTGGAGTCGCATCACCTCCTTGAACTACACGTTTCCCCACAAACTTGAAGGCCATCTACATATATTGTTTGAGATTAGATCATCATAGTGTACAATTTTTACAAAACATTTAAGTATTGTTTTTTTAATTTTTTTTCTTCGTCTTGTTTCCGTGTAAACAACTTTTTTGTTGAGCAATAAATTTGAAATTTCAACCAATAAAAAAAAAAAAAAGATGAAGTTTGTCACCTCTTCACTTTGAGATGGAAACACTGATATGGGGAGTATTGACTTTTCATGAATGAATAAAAGAATGTTAGAATTTTGAGACGGATTACTTAGAATTAGATACTACTACATAGCTTCCTGACGATTGGCATTTTCTCCAACACTTTTGATAGGATACATTTCGAGCTTATATTCTTAATTTTTCATTGTCATTGTTTCTTTTTTTCTTCAACTCTAAAACATATTATTTAGGCCATGTTTGCAAGTCTTTAAGTGGTTTTTAGATTATAGTATTTAGCTCTTTTTTTTTTTTTCTGGATTATAGGTTTTTAGATTTGTATTAAAAAAGTTTTAAAAATTAAAAATTAAAAAAATAACTCAAGTCACGTTGGAAATGAACAACCAGTAAAACATAGATTTTAGATTTTCTTTGAAAATTAACAAAAACTATCAACATGTAGATTTCATATTTTAGTATATTTTGTGAAAACTAAAACAAAAATTAACTTCAAAATCTACTACTATTCATGATATTAGCCTGCTCATCCATATTAAGATTTTTTTTTTTTTTGATAAAAGGCTTTCATATTAAGATTTGTTGATGTGTCTAATAAACACTCTTTTTCTTTTGATTGGAAATCCAGTCAAAGAGTTTTGTTTTGATATATATATATATATATATATTACTGCATCGTTCACATTATATCATATTTCTTATAAATTTTCTGATGTCAACACAATTTATGAGAATTTGTTTTTTTTTTTAAAGCAATTTATGAGATTAATCTTCCACCAGTTGAAAGATTTCATTTATCGATTCATCAGAAATCTTGCAAATTTGTGGAAGTTCTCCTATACATATTGACCGGAGTAACAAATGTCTCTCTTACTCTGTTAGTTGCTAAAATCGATTTCAATTGAAGTTCTCAAAGTCTTTTATTTGATCAAAAGTTGTTATACTGTTTTTTTTTTTTTTTTTTTTTTTTTTGGGGACTAGATTTGATATTTAGCTCATTTTAGGGATGTTTTTTTTTTCTTTTTTAAAAATATGGATCATTTCTCAATTTATGCATGTTATCTTTGCACATCCGATTTTCCGAACTGACTATTTTAGGATGTTAAAAACAAACTATGACTCTATGAACATGTGCCAGATTCTGTAACAAATTCTTACTCCCTCTGTATCACAAAGATTGATTTTTTGAGGGTTTTTTCTTGTATCACAAAGATTGATTTTCTATAATAGATTTAATGTGTTTTCATTTTCAATATCAATTAATTTGTTAATGCTTTTACTTTTACGATGAATTTGAGATTTTTAATAAAACTTGTTTTTTTTTTAAACTGCTTTTTAATAAACGTAGAAGAAATCTGGAAAGATCTCAACAAACAAATAATAAAGCATTTAATATTGGGTGTAATTATAATTGTTGGAAAATGGTATATGAAGTTAAAAAAAATCTTGAGAATAATTTTTTATTAATTTCAAGATCATTTATTATTTTTCTTAATTCTGGTGAAACCTTCCAAAATCTATCTTTGTGATACAGAGGGAGTATTTCTCAAACTTTTTACAAAAAGAACCAACGGTTTGATTTAAGTAGAATTTATAGGAACCAATAATCGAAGAAACAAGAGCCACTCGAACTAAAAGGGACACGTGACAAATAAAGAACACATGTGTCTGTCTCTAGGGGACCACTTTTGGTTGCTTATCATGTCCGCACGCGCCCCTTTCTTTTGGATTCCCAACCCAGCCGCCATTGCCACTTCTTTATTTTTCAACATAAAAAGTACAGCTCGCACGTGTTATATGTTTACACGTGTCTTTATAGTTTTCCATATTAAAAATAGAAAAATTTACTTAAACAGCACAAAACTTAGATAAAATGACTAAAATACATGAAATCTTTTTTTTATTACTTAAATATTCACGGTACCCAAACTACCCTTTTAATCATTTGATAACAAAAACGCTATTACAAAAATGCCATTACTATTTATTTCCACATCAGCCAAAAAGCATGTGTCCTGCCTACGTGGCACAAAAACTGCCTACGTGTATTATGAAAGTCTGCCGAAATTTTTGTTCGCCTTAGTGACGGCTAACTTAAGAGAAAATTGGCCGATTTAAGTGAACGGCTGATTTATTAGCCTGTCGACTGATTTATGTACTTAAGTCAGCCTGAGGTCACAGCATACTTATGAAATTTTACCTGATTTATGAGATATCGGCTGATTTATTTATACACGACATGGCTGACTTAATAGAATTTTGACTGACTTATGAGATATTGGCTGATTTATGATTTGCGACACAGCCGAGTTTTATTAATATGACCGACTTATGAAAATTTTGGCTGACTTATTGATCTGACATGGCTGACTTATTTTTTGGCTGACTGATTTATCGATAATCCAGCTGACTTATTTGGCTGATTTATTTTTAAACGGCTGACTTATACGGTCTTATTGTGGCCGACTTTCTTTAAATCTGCCATTATAAGGCAGATTAACTTAAAAGTCAGGTTAATTACGGCTGACTAAGTAATTAACAAATAATTACTGTAATATCGGGCTTTTGACGACAGATTTACTTGATGTAGTAGCCGACTTAACTTTTTCACCTGATTTATGTGTATTAAGTGGCTGATTTATATAAACTTTTATTATTACTTAAATAGTATTTCAGTGACGACATACTTATCGTTTATCTGATGGCTGACTTATTATGGCTGATTTATGTGTTCTTTTGGTGGCATGTTTCCATGTCATCAATTACTTAAATAGTATTTCAGTGACAACATACTTATCGTTTATGTAATGGCTGACTTTTTGTGGCTGATTTATGTGTTCTTTTGGTGGCATGTTTCCATTTCATCAATTATATTTCAATGTCAGCAATTACATTAGCTCCAAAATTAGGTTTAGTCTATCCTAATTAGGTTTAACCGCCGTTGTTTTTCTTCTCTATTCTTCATCATAATTATGGTGTAGGGTTTTTGGGATCGAGGATACTGCGATGAAATGCGACTGTGGAGAGGCGGAGGAGCAGAGACGGGACCGTAAAAGAAGAGCAGATGACACCGAAGTTATTTTTTCGATTTTCGGAGATTAGAGGATGTTGAACAATAAATTAGTTTTTATTGAATAATCATAAATCGGCCATAACTAAATCATAAATCGGCCATAAGTAAATCATAAATCGGTCATAACTGAATATTAAATCGGCCATAACAGTTCTCGCTGGGTGCTTGAAGATCCGCTAGAAACTCCAGAGATATTGTTCATCCTCAATTTTTAAGCTTCTGGAAAGTGAAATCGAGCTTATAATTATGAAATATAAGAAAGAAGAATGATAAATTTCAAATAAGACAAGAAAATTACACTCAATTTTTGAATTTGCAGATTTAAAGTTCTTCAATGGGAAGAAAAATATCGATTTGGGGATTTTTGATGGTGTTGGGTTTTTGGGATCGAAGTTACTGCGATGAAATAAGACTGTGGAGAGGCGAAGGAGCAGAGGCGCGACCGTAAAAGACGAACATACGACACTGGAGTTAGGGTTTCGATTTTCACAGATGAGAAATTATGAACAGTTTTTTTTCGCAGATAGAAGACGATGAACAGTGATTTATTGAATAATCATAAATCGGCCTTAACTAAATCATAAATCGGCCATAACTAAATCATAAATCGGTCATAACTGAATATTAAATCTATAACTGAATACTAAATCGGCCATAACAGTTCTCGCTGGGTGCTTGAATTATCCGCTAGAAACTCCAGAGATATTGTTCATCCTCAAATTTTAAGCTTCTGGAAAGTGAAATCGAGCTTATAATTATGAAATATAGAAAAGAAGAATGATAAATTTCAAATAAGACAAGAGAATTACACTCGATTTTTGAATTTGCAGATTTAGAATTCTTCAATGGGAAGAAAAATATCGATTTGTGGATTTTAGATGGTGTTGGGTTTTTGGGATCGAAGTTACTGCGATGAAATACGATTGTAGAGAGGCGAAGGAGCAGAGGCGCGACAGTAAAAGACGAACAGACGACATAGGGTTTCGATTTTCGCAGATGAGAGATGATGAACAGTGTTTTCGCAGATGAAGACGATGAACAATATTTTTTTTTTTTTTTTTTAAATTAAAAATAAATCAAAATGGCATAATCGTAAATTAGAGTTTTTAATTTTCCTTAATAGACATTTTCTTAATCATTTTGATATTTAAGTAATTTTCAAAAGATTACAGCTATGGTAGTCATTTAACAACGTTTCTGTGCTGTTTAAGTAAATAACTCTTAAAAATATCTTATAATATATTACTGACTTGTCAAAGTGAAACCAATGATTCTAAAACCCAAGAAGGAAAATAATCAAATAATCGTGTACAAAAAGCCAATATTTCATTCTATAAAACTGTTCTGCCAATTCAATTAACTATTATCTATTGTTATTCCTTTATTTTTTTTTTAATTTGGAAAAAATCGAAAAAGTAACTTTATAACAAAATCGACCTGCTTTGTTCTTCTTTCTAGACGTTTTGGTTTGTCTTCTTACAAGAAGAACTGAAGTTTTGGTTGGGTTTCATCGGTTTTCTGACAAGTTTTAATCTATTTTCGTTCTCGGAAAAGATTTAGTGAGTGAAAATAAAGTTTTAGATTTCAAAATCTCAAATTAGCCAGTTTTTTAGTTATTCGTATGTTTTAGCTTCTCAGATTTTAGATTTTGTTAGTCGAAATCTGTAGGTTTTTGTTTTCTGAGATTTTGAACTAGAATTTATCTCTGAATATTGTAATACTTCAGTTCTAATATCAAAATCATCAGATGATAAAAAAAAAGACGTTTTGGTTTGTCTGATTATATTAACAACTAAAATAAAATAATACTTGTAACTATAAAAATAGGGTTACTGTGAATCTGTAATCATACTCCGATGTAGTGGAAAAAAAAACCAATGAGAAATAATCATATCAGAATTTTTAACTAGGCTTTTGGTTCATTCCCTCTGGACGTATATAGTCTTGAAGTGTTCCATGAGTTGGATTATATATAATAAATTAATAATTAATATCTAAGCATGCTTATGAAGAGACATGTCAGACATCATTCACGTACGTACGTCCCTTTCTTGTAGTTAAATTATTAGAATTAAGTTCCATTAATGATATAAAGAAAACTAAATTAGTATGTGATTTAGAGTATAATTAACCTTTTGGATGTTCACTTAACATACACATCATACATCAATTCCTATCCATTCACTCCTGAATGCATATATATCATATACTTTTTCTTTATAATTGGATTGGTTTATAATTGGATTTTCTTATCCAAATTCAGGCTAATTTCTGAAGTATAGCTATAGGTATAGTTACTATATATAGTATATGTATGTATATCAATTTGGACGTTTTTGAATTACCATTCTTTTGTTTACACAAAATATCATACACCATAATTAAGAAAACACCAATTAATAATGTAGACGGAAAAAAGAAACAAAGAAAAAAGAAAAAAGAAAAAAAGAGAGAGTAATATTTTTAGTCTCTCCCTTGCTCCTGGAATAAGTTTTGTTTTCTTCATATAATTCCAAGTGAATAAGCTATTTATGTTTATTAATTCGAATTGATGATCACATATGAACTGCTACTGTAAGAGCCAGTTGTTGAGCTCGTCAACATTCCACAAAGTCTCCAACGCATCTCCACCGTTGAACAAAGTACCACCATTTGCCACATGATCCAACGTTCCATATTCCATCTGATCACCACCGTAGAAACTCGATCCCATGGACTCAGACGACGATGTCGATGACGACATGGCAGTGGCCACGCTCGAGTTCTCAGGTGTGTAGTGGTTAAGGGTAGATTCGACATTTTGAGTGGAGACGAGTCTCTCGACGAGACGAGGCATCCAGAGATGTTTGATAGTGTCTTTGAATTGCTTGCTGTTCACGTCACATTTAAGAAGTTTCGCATGTTTTTGAACACGTGTTCTCCAATAATTCTTTATCTCGTTATCTGTTCTTCCAGGTAAATGTTGAGCAATCTTTGACCACCTTCAACCAACAAAAAAAAAAAAAAAAATTATTTATTGAATTCCCAATTAACTAAGTCATCGTATTTAAATATCCGTTTCGTTTTAAATTAACTATTAAAATTTTTAAAATCGTATGTATATACATATATTAAAATTCTTATTTTACTTTCATGAATACAATAATTTTAAAAATATATATATTTTATCTCTTTGATTAATAATTTAAATTAATAGTAACACATTTTTATTTAATTTAAAAGATTGCATTCGGAAAAATAAACTCTAAACAATATTTCTTATGAATTCTAGGTCTATCATTTGTATGTTATATACTAAATTTTAAAAGGGAAAATTTAAAAAAAATAGACTTTTCGAAATTTTAATATAATTTGGGAATCTTTGATATTTAAAATATACACTCTAGGGATTCCTTTTTTGTCAATAAAATTTTGAAAAGGACTATTAAAAAATTGGCCAATTAAAAGCTGATTTGAGCTTAACATTATTTTTCTAATTTTACCACTAACTATAAGACGTTGATTTGTCTAATCTTATTTCAAATATGACAGAAATTTCATATACTATCACAATTCAACCAATACTTATCAAATTTGAGTTGTCAATTCTCTATTAATATATTAAAATATTGAGTTATTTATTCTATAGAGACGTTCCAAATTTGCTCTCTTCAAATTATATCTGTTTCTTTTTGTCCTTAATTTCAAATAATGTAAGTAGACTATTATCTATGTCAATATAAATAATGGTCTCATACCGATTTCCCAAGCGAGAATGGAGTTCGAGAATGATGAATTGTTCTTGGAGGGATATGTCTCCACGGCGGATGTCCGGCCGGAGATAATTCAGCCACCGCAATCTGCAACTCTTTCCCGTTCTATTCAGTCCTGTCTCCACAATAAATTATTTCAAAAGTAATACAATTAATATAAAATTATGAACTAGAAGTCTAGAATGTACTAGTCTATATTATATGCACAGTCTCCAAATCAATAAAGATAACAATTAAATGTGGCTTTATCGTATTGGATGGTTGTGAAAGGTGTTTGAGTTCCACACTCAAAAGGCTAAAGAAAAGAAACTCCGAAGGAAAATAAATAAATTTGGACCGACCAATCTGTTTCATAGGAAAGTACACTTTTAATGATAATAGTGAACTATGAAGAATAGATGACAACTTGTTCTTTGTTACTTTCCCAAGTCTATAGAGGAATTTCAATTATGCCGACATGGAGAACTCACAACCATAGGAAAAGTATTATTATAGTGACGAAAAAATCATATAATAATATATATGCATATCTATCTATATTTAAGTATAGAACTAATAATAACATATTGATGATATATAAGACGAGAAAAAGTGTTAATAAATAGTCTACTCCATTTAATTTCAATTATATAGAAGATAAATTTCATATAATATCAAAACCCACAAAATCCAAAACGAATTTCTGATAAGAAAAAATACATTCAGTCTGAAATGTTTAAGAAGAAAAGAAACTACTTGTTTGAAGAGCATATAAAGAGTCCTTCAACAGCAAAGTTTAACCATTAAAATCAATGATAGACACGATCTAATATCTCTTGGGGAAGCTAAACTTGATCATACCAACTGAGACAATAGCTCTCGGAGTATGATGATTTTTAGATTGATCTGGATCGATGTATATATGCATTACATCTTATATATGTATACAAGTATGAAAAGGGTTAAGAAATTACCAGCAGAACGAGAGAGGGAGTTCCATCTTCCTTCACCGTGAAGAGAAATGTAATTGATGAGCTTCATATCTTCCTCTGCAGTCCATGGACCTCTCCTTATTTCTATTTCCATCTTCTTTTCTATTTCTTCCACTTCTTCTTTCTGCTTTAGGGTTTTACAGCTTGCGAATTCTGTTCTGTTTGTATTCATGCTTTGATATCCTTAGAAACTAAAGAGGAGATATTGATCTAATATGGATTTTGATGAATGTTGAGGGAGAGAGTTGATAAGAGAGTTCTCCAAAGGGACACAAAGTGATCGAGTTTTGAGAGTGGTGTTTAGATATATATATATATATATATATATATATATATATATATATTATAAAATAAACACCAAGCATTTGGAATCGGCATGTTAATATGTAAATTATTAACACACTATAGTTATTGGACATTGTTGGAAAAATTGTAAAAAATGCCATAAATCTAAAATGATTTTTAAATTTATCCTTTTTAGTTGCTCATTTCAAATATGTCATCTTTTAGTATATGAGTCCCAAAGAAAAAAACAGTATTATCCTTCTAGTTTGGGCGGAGCGGGGAGTGGTGAGATTGGAGAGAGTGTTTTGTCTGCAAAATTTAATGCAAATGTGTTTATGAATTTTTTTTCGCTCTTTCTCTCCAACATAGATATATATATTTTTTATATCTCTTTTTTTTTTTTTGTCTGTCACTTTCTCCTTTTTTTTCTTTATTCTTTTTTTTTTCTTCCTTCTTCCTTCCTTTTTTTTCTCTCAGAGAAAAACCCAGAAGTTTTCTCTGTTTTTTTCTTCCTTCTTGTTTTTTTTTCTCTCAAAGAAAAATTCAGAAGTTTTTTCTGTTACTATTTTTCTTCCTTTCTCCTTTTTTTCTACCTTCCTGTTTTTTTTTCTGAGAGAAAAATCCAGAAGCTTTCTCTGTTACTATTTTTCTTCATCAGTTCGCCCTACAATTTGTCCACCAGCACTATATTTTTTTCGTCCATCAAGTATTATCAAATTTTTATGCTAATTGTCTCATGCTAATTCGTCTATTGGTAGGTACTAGTTGTCCGCAATTCATATGTCCCAACTTGTCCATTGCATAAGAAGTCTATACAAAATTATATAGACAAACCATCCATTGCAACAACTTGCCTACCTCTATAATGTGTCCACCAATGCGTACTTTTTTTCCATTGCATAAATTTTCCATACAAAATACAATTTTATTTCATATATAGACAAACCATCCATTGCAACAACTTGTCCACCTCCATAATTTGTCCATGAATGTGTATCGTTTTGTCCATAAAATCTCTATTTACTTTCAACATCCATTTTCTCTCTCTATTCTACTTCTCTCTCTCTCTCTCTCTCTCTCTCTAGCCTCTTCTTCTGTCTCTCTTAATCTCGTACCAAGCTTCTTCTTCTTGACGAAATCAAAAATTTTTTTTATGGAAAAATCTAAATTTATTTAACAATATAACAAAATGCATCTCAAAATTTTGGCATTGAAGTAAAGTTTTTGGCAAGAAGAAGGAAGAAGGAAGAAAATTTTTTTGGATATACCAAGATGAATGGAGAAGAAGCAGGAAGAAAGAGAAAGAAAAAAAGGAGAAAGGAGAGAAAAAAATTTTGACGGGAGAGAAGAAGAATATGATGTATTTGTGTGTTATAAGAAGGAAGGACAATATTATATTTTTCTATGACAAAAAAAGGTATGGATGAAATGGATTAATGAAAATGGCATTTTTATTAAAGAAAAGTTGAATTTGTGGCATTTCTAGTAATATTCCCTTTTTTTTTGTCCTATATTAATAGTAGAAGAGTTCTTAGATCTCCTAAAGCGACTGCATCAGAGTGGGGTGAATTAGTTAACTTGGTTTACTTTTGGTTTGGTGTTTAGATATGAAAAACAAATAAAATCATTATTAATTTAGTTTTGATTTCAATTTCGTTTAATGCAATTTTGGTTTAGTTTCATTTAAATTTCGGACCGTAGATGATTGCACTTTTAGAGGAAAATTTTCAAAGGCATATAAACAAAGAAGAGACTGATTTTTCTCAAAGTTTATCATTTTAGTTGAAAGTGTAAAATAAACTATTAATCCCATTCTATATTATTTAGATGAACAACGAAGAGGAGGAAAGTTTTCATCCATTTAAAAGGAGATGAACAAGTTAATCATATAATTGATCCAATTACTAGGATGTGGAACTTGGAGTTAATAAAAGATCTCATTTTTCAGGATATATTCTGATTATTTGAGTAATTCCTATTAATTAGTAGCATAAGCAAAATCAATGTTTAAGAAAGCGGTAGGCGCTAAGCGGACGATGACGTACGCGATTCTAGACGGTTTAAGCGGTTTTACAATAAAATTATATATATATATATATACATATATGTTAACAAAATATGATATAACATAATGAAATTATATAATAGATTAATTTTAAATTTTCAAATAAAAAAAATTTAAGACTGAATTTAAAGTTCATCATTTTTCTTTTGAAAATGATGAGTTATTATTCTTTTATTTTAGAAAGAAGAAGAATTCTATTTTTATTATTTTAAAATATTTTAGGATTGTGAAAAAGAGATTCTCAAATTTTAAAGGGACGACTGCTTGAAACCCCCTCTATTAATGCTGCTTCTGCATCTATTCACCCAGACTTTCAAACTCTGGATTCTCCCCTCTATACTAACACATTGTTTCACATATACCCCTAAATTATTTTCCTCTGCCTAATTGCACTTAAGAATCTAATTTACCAAAATTACGATCAATTTCTAAAAATCGCGTTTAACAAAACAGCGATTGCCATAAACCCAACCCAAAACCCCATTAGATTTAACCGAAATCGATTTAGTTCAACTCCAATTAAATCTAAAATTCAAAATTTAAATTTATAACCCAAAATTGAAATTTATTACCCAAAATTCAAGCTTAATAAAAATTTATAAACCCAAAATTAAAATTTATTAACCAAAATTCAAATTTATTACCCAAAATTCAAATTTAATTAAAATTTATAAATCCAAAATTCAAATTTAATTTAAATTCATTATCCAAAATTCAATTTATTACCCAAAATTCAAATCTACTACCCAAAATTTAATTCAAATTTATTACCCAAAATTCAAATTTATTTCCCAAAATTCAAATTTTGTACCCAAAATTCAATTAAACCTAAAATTCAACTAAACCAAAAATTCAATTAAATCCAAAATTCAAATTTATTACCCAAAATTTAAATTTATTACTCAAAATTCAAATATCCAATTTATTACCCAATTTTGAAATTTGGGTAATAAATTTAAATTTTGGGTAATAAATTTAAATTTTGAATAATAAATTTGAATTTTAGATTTAATTGGAGTTTAGCTAAATCGTTTTCGGTTAAATCTAATGGGGTTTTGGGTTGAGTTTATGGCAATCGCTGTTTTGTTAAACGCGATTTTTAGAAATTGATCGCAATTTTGGTAAATTAGATTCTTAGGTGCAATTGGGCACAGGAAAATAATTTAGGGGTATATGTGAAGCAATATGTTAGTATAGGGGGGAGAATCCAGAGTTTGAAAGTCTGGATGGATAGATGCAGAAGCAGCATTATAGAGGGGGTTTAAGGCAGTCATCCCAATTTTAAATATAATACTAGATTTATACCCGCGGTATACCGCGGGTCAATTATTTTAATCTAAATTATAGTTTTTGGTTATTTACTATTTATAAGTATTTTTAGTTGTTCGTATAATTTTCTTATATTTTTAGTGTTTTTTTTTTAATTTCTTTATTGTATATAATATATTTAATGTGCTTTAAACATGAAATTGTTTTATTTCTATGTAGCAATAGCAAATTACCCATATTTGAATCAAACCTAACCAAATGAATGATGTTTTTACTCTCATTAAAATAATTTAGAGCTTCATAAAAAAAAAAAATTGAAACAATCCTACCAAATTTGATATTAAATAAATCAGAATTTTTTTTAAAAAATCCTAACCAAATGAAAACCAATACAATTGCCAATATTATGTATAATTAAATTCCACTACATAAATAAATATCCTCATTATATTTTAAACTTGAAGAGAATGTGATTCTATACTTATTTATTCTAAATCCACTTTATTTTTGGAATTAGTTCAATATTGAAGAGATATACAATATTTCTTAGTATATATATTTATAATTAATTATCGAGCACTTCTGTTAGACATGCTCATTTTAGGACGGAAACATGTCATGTCCCGCATCAGTCGAGAACTTTCCGTCTTGTACACAATCCCTTTTATATAATTACATGGTTTAACTTTTATTATTTTAGTTCAGCGAGTAAGACACTGAGTAAGAAAACATGATAATCATGTATAGATTTTACCAACCCGCTGATCATTGTTTTAGATTATTTTGAATCTTATTTCTAAACAAAATAAAATATCTTTAGTGCATTTAATAATAACAAACTAACACATATAAATTATTATTTGATCCGCGGTAACACACAAAAACTACAAATTTATATTAAAACAATTGACCCGTGGTATACAACAGGTTCGAAATTATTGTGGTTTGTTGTTAGGATTGTAGACAATTACATATCCAAATATAATTTGGGTCAATATAAAAGTTTGCTTTTAAATGATCTCTATTTTCTATATTTTTAAAAATTTCATACAGTTTAAATATTAATAATTATTTTCAATTATTAACTAAAAAATCAGATTAAACCGAATAAATTTTTGAAATTTGGACGTCTGATAAGTCAAGTTTCCTGCTCATTCGTATTTAAAATTTTTATTTATTTATTTTTAATAATATGACTCTAAACCGCTGTCCATAAATTTTAGTCAATGTGAGATGTTTAAATTATTTAAACTAAAAACCCGGATCAAGCCGAATACATTTTATAAATTTGGACGCATGGTAAGTCAAGTTTTCTGCTCATTCGTATTTAAAATCATTTTGGTCTTTTTATAATATGACTTTGAACCATTGCCACCAAAATTTATTCAATGTGAGATGTTGAACAAACACTTTTTTCTTCTTTAATGGAGTAATATATGTTCATTTAAAAAAAATTTAATCACAATATATACAGAGAAAATATAAAATTTTAATAATTCTATGTATTATAATTATAATTCAAAATAATTTGAAAATAAGATAGAAGAATCATGATTCATACTATTAATATTAAAATATTAGATAAAAATAAATAAATGATTAAGAGGAAAAAAGAAAAAAAAATGCAAAGGTATGTTTGGATATAAAGATTTAATGATTTCTTTTTATTTTAACTTGAATAGTGTTTGGAAACACCTCCTAAGATTGTGTATTTTTTCTTTAATTGTGTAATATATGTCCATTTTTAAAAATTTTTATCACAATATATGCAGAAAAATATAAAATTTTAATAATTATATGTATTATATAATAATTCAAAATAATTTGAAAATAAGATCTAACAAAGATCATAGGAGAATCATAATTCATACATTAATGTTGTAATATTAGATAAGGAAATAAATGATGAAGATGAGAAAGAAAAAGATACAAAATCATGTTTGGATACAAAGATAAAATTATTTCTTTTTATTTTAACTTGAATAGTGTTTGGAAACACCCCATAAGATTGGGTCTTTTTTAATAGTTTAAGTAGATTATTTTATGATTTTAAGTTTTATTTATCACTTTTTAAAAATTAAAAAAAATTGGATTTATAACAAACCCACTTAACCCACCTCTAGTGACTGCTTAATTACCGTATAATCCTCCAAATTCCTATCGTTCACTTAATATAGCCGATTTGTTGAACACTGCGCATAACCAAACTGGATATGCTAGGATAATATTTTACAAAATAGGAAAATATACGATCAAAGCAGGTTTTTGGACAGAGATCAACGTTCAATCATCGGTATTCTACCACAAGTTTATGGACTAGATTTTTGACAACACCAAGCAAAACTTGGAAATTGAAATGTTCTCTGAAAATAAAACATTTCATATGCAAGCTATAACAGGATTCTTATCGATCAATTCTAATCTAATACGGAGAGAAATAAAGAGTGACATTGAATGTACACGATGCTGAGCGGAAGAAGAAACGATTCGTCATTGTTTTCCCGAATGCCCTCTAGCATTAAAAATTTTCTACGACAACTAGATTATTCTAAGGAACATCAATTTATTCAAATTTGGATTACCTCTTTTGGAGAATTCCATGGATCATCATTTGGTATCTGTTGAAAGCAAGAAATGATAAGATATATATAATAATCATGAATTCATGATATAGAGATCCACTACAAGTCTTGAAATTATCAAAGAGCATGGCTCAGTAGTAGGAACTAGCACAAGTCAACAACGAACAACGTGTGAAACCATTTACTTCCATACAACCTTCGCTGACTTTAGGCTTCAGAGGATATCAGTGCTATAGTGACAATTCTTGGAAGATATTAAACAGACATGCTTGGTTAATTGGTTTGGTTTCATGAAGACGTAGAGGGACAAATCATGGGGACCTTGAATTTACGTAGGAACCCTATCCCCAATATACTGTGAACGTGAAGCACTTATTTGGGTTATGATATGCAATATGCATGCTCGCACAATAGAAGATGTCAGTGGCCTTTACAACAGACTGTTCTGATGTAGTGAAGATGAGGTATCACTAATGGTTTTTTCTCAAAAAATTTGGACGAATTCAAGATGAACTAGAATTGATTCTGTTCTTTTTATATCTCTCTAATCAATCGCAATTTAAATTCAAAGACGGATAGTTTAGCAGAGAGTGCTAGAACATATTTGTATGCTGTTAATTATGTAATTTTGAACTTTCAATTTAGAATTCCGAACTGTTTTAATTAATTATTCCTCGCTAATTTTTCCACTAATTTATATTCGTATTATGAACAAGGTCCTAGATGCAAAAGAAACCATAAAATCAGATTTCAAAATTTATTGTCGAAATTCAGGGAAATAATTTTGAGGTCTTTTGTGCATTAACAAATTTTTCATATAAAAAAGCAAAAACATTAAACCGGTGAACCAAAGCAAAGCCATTGGTTGTAACAATTTGCAGGTACTTACTGCAATATACTTCTTATAGTGAAATCGGATGACAATATACTTCTCTCACTGTATAACACAATCTTTTCAATCTTCTCACCATCAGTAACTTGTTTTTACTCACAAAACCACTTATGATCCTATCTAAATCTCCCATTGGAAGGGCGCTAGTGACCAGAGTATTTCAAATTCTCCATTTAGTTTTCTTTTACCCTAAGCAGCTTATGTAAACATTGAATTCAACTTTGAGGGTTGCCATATTTTGCAGCTCTCCTCTTTTCCCATTTTATGATTCTAACAAAATCTATTTGATCTTGGTGTTCTTCCTTTAAATGTTCTCTTTTACTTTACTTGCACTAATAAAGCTCCTCTTTTTCTAGAGTCTAACACAAACAGCATGGTAATGACAAGATGTCATGAAATATATTTGCAAAACCCAGTGGCATTACTAACTCCTTCCATTTAACTCATCATTTGTAGTTAGATGATTTTTTGAAAACAGTATAAAATGATTTGAACAGATACGCTACGAGTGAATCAAAGGAGCCATAAACTTACATTCCAAATGTTATAAAGACCATGATACTCTTTATTGAGTAGACACAGTAATTTTAATATTGGTTATGTATGTGAAGAAAGACATACCCATTTAATCTCCTGCTATATTTTGGTGCGATCAGTTTGCCATATTTATTACTGATATTATATGATAATTTCTGAAATTTTATATAGCTGCGGACAAAATAACTAGTACAAAGTTTGTAGAGGTAAAGAGGATAGATCACAACATAGATTTGACTTGGAAAGCGCCAAGTCCAACACTTGTATATTTGTTTTATTAACAAAGTAACATTTCTACAAAGATCTACTTGTCTCAGATTTTACATAACCTATTCTACCCAATAAGATTGAACATGACTAAAATAAATCCTAAGCCTAACTCTACTTTCCAAAATGTGGAATAGACTACAATGAATATTGTACATGGCTCTTATCTAGGAACCTTATTATATACTATTAAATAACTTGGAGTGAGATGATGGCCCTATGGCTAGAGAGTTTCACAAATTCTCGGACTTACATATCCTAGTTAAACAGTCCAACTCCACTAGCGTGCATATTAAAAAAAATTCATAGATATATTAAAGTTCTAACTCTATCTTGAGTTTGTTTTATTTGACCATATTTGATTTAGTAAAGTTTCGATTTTTATTTATTGTTTTTAAAATTTAAAGAGATTAAAAAATATTCAGAGGAGATTTTTCAATATTTTAAAACATATATCAATAGATATTGTATTTTGTGTATAATTTAATTAAAAACTGATTAACTTTTTATCCATAATGAATGAATTAAAACTGTATTTTATCTAATGGTATTTTTTTAGTATTTTACCATTTTAATGTTATTTTTTTATAAAAAAAAGTTCTCAAATATAAGTATAAAGACATATCAAAATAAGTAATTAAGTTTTTAATGAACATACACGTGTTTTTCACGTGACCTTCCAAATATGAAATAATTTGTAAACAACATAGGAAAAAACATAAAAAAATGTAAAAAAATATTTTAGCAAATATATTATCTAAAACAAACCACTAAGGTACAAGTGGGCCAGTTGTTGCACCACCTCGGTTGTTATTCCACTAAACTCAGGTTCAAACCTGATTTTCTCCAAAATGAAAGAGAATTATTCTCTTTATGTGGGAAGTTGGGCTAATAGATCGGCCTGTTGTGCCCCAAATGGTGAAAAAAAAAACAAACAAACCACTACTTTATCAAGTTTGACCAAATTAAATTTTTGGTCCATTTTGATTGGCTAATGTTTATCTTGTTTAGCATTTTCCCTATCACTTGTTTTTTTTTTTTTTTTTTTTTTTTTTTTTTTGGATAAAAAACTTGTTAATAACGCAAGGAAGCACAACTGAGGAAAGAGAGAAAATAAAATCTCAGGTTTGTCTTTAATGTTTTGAAATCCAACATATTTTGAATGGATTCGTAAGTGTTTTGATTCTAGGGATACTAATAAGAAAACTAAATTGTAATATGTTTCATTGGTTGTATTGAACTGTTGATTAGTGGGTTTGATTTTGAAAAATTTTTGTAAAAAGGAGAGAAGTCCCAATATAAGTGTTTATAAATGATTGCATGTCTGTTAAGATAATATTTTGTATGTATTCTTATGTATTTAGATTATAGGGCTACTATGAAATTGATTTTGTTATATGTTTGTTTTTTGGATGTTTTGAACGGTTGATTAGTGGGTTTGATTTTGAGATAAGTTTGTAACAAGGAGCAGTGCCAATATAAGGGTTTATAAATGATTGCATGTTTGTTAAGATAATAGAATCTAGTATTACTATGGATCTTGTCCGAATAAGTTCCAATTTAGTGTGTGGAATAACAATAATTTAATATCCAGATTTTCTAGGATTGTGAAAGATAATTTAAAAAATAAATAAAAATAAGTGTTTTTAATGTTGGCATTTTCTAGTTTAATTAAATATCACAATTTTGGAATTCGTTTTGGTTTTGGTAACAATGGCATTTTGATTTGTTGTGTGTATTAATGATCTAACTTGCATTGTATTTTTACTGTCGCAAGTTGGTCCTCTTCAAGGAATTAGGATGGCTCAGACTCAGAATCAGAGGGACAATGATGAAGCTATGGTTGGACAACCTATTCGTTGCATGATTGAGGCAAATTTTGAAGATGGGTTTCTCATTTCGGTTAAGGTTGAGAATTCAGATAGCGTGCTGAGAGGTGTGGTGTTCAAACCTGGTCGCTGTGTTCCTTTATCAGTTGATAATGATGTTGCTCCTCATCTACCAATGATTAGAAGCAGCGTGATGGATCCTCATGCCTCAGCTAACAGACGTCGGAATTATACAGTCCGTGAGGAGCGTGACAGTGGTGACAGATCACTGGTTTCTGTTCCGATTCAGTATGCTCATCCGATGATACCAACCCATCGTGTGGTTCCCGTCATTAGAAGCAGATCACTGGGTCTTGTCCCTGATCAGCCAGCTCCTCCTGCTCATCCGACCATACCTGCACATCATGTGGTTCCTGTCGTGCTCCAGCCTGCCCATCCCCAGACTGGTGATGATGGGATCCCGATTCATCCTCCTCATCAAGCAATAATCCGGAGTCCCATGGTTTCCATCTACCGCCAGCCACCCCATCTACGCGTGCGGCTCCCGGTGAACCGCGCTCCTTTGCAGACCCAGACGCATTTTTCTCAAGAAAAATGATCTTCTAGAGATGATTTCAGAACTTTTTTCTAGCTTAATAATTTGAGCAAAAAAAAACGACTCATTATATAAATGCTCATAATAACTGTTTTCTTTAGAGGGTGTATTGGACTAGGGTTTAAATACCTTTATGAATCTTTTGCTATTGAGTTATTATATATTTTCTGAGTCTTTTAATAATATTTTTGAAATCAAAACAAAATTAAACAAATGAGCAAAAGGAAGCTAACATTAAACTAGAAATATAAGTTACGATCATTTTCATATGGAACCAAATACATAATTAACAATCTCTGTTAAGAAAGTTATACATAAGTAATAAATTTTCCCAATCTACCACTAATAAAAGGAAGCTTTTGGAGCTTCTAAAGGTGTCCACATCAGCAAAAAAAACTCTTCCTAAAACGTGACACGTCAGCATGTCAAGATATTATTTTCGAAATTAATTTAAACCTAACAAGCTCAAGTCAAATGATTTTAATGAAGCTGTAAACGTATTTATTTTAAAGGCCCATACACTCAATATTAATCCAGCCCATTAAAACAAAAATGTAAATTTTTTAAAAATAGAGAAAAATAATAATTGTCAAAAACGATCGATAGTCATCGCTTCCGCCGTTATCAAATCTCATAAGCCTTTCAACTTCGTCTTCTTCACTCCCACAATTGTCTAGCAAAATTGTAAATTCATTGTATAAATTTAATCACACAAATAAATGCAATCCACGATCTAACACCTCCACTTCTATATTAAAGATGGATTAAACGATGAAGTGAGGTACCATGGTTGCCTCTCCAAACAAAAAGCGACAAGAGATCGAGAAAGCTGCAGGTGGAGTTTTAGAAACTCATGGAGGTCATCCGGACGATGTAGGACTGGGGCTCTTGGTTGGCCAGAAATCGTTTTCAATCGGAACTGAAGTTTTGCTCATGAAGCTCTGTTCATTTTTTCTTGGTTTTAGGTTTTTGGATACAAAACTTTGCCATTTGTTTGTTCCTGTGATTTGTGTAAATTTAAGCAGTGACAGTTAAATTTTTTTAAACTCTGATTCATTTTGGGTTCCCCTTCGAGAGTTTTGACAAAAAGGAACTCTTTTTTTTTTTTTTTTTTTTTTTGTCATCTAGATTTATTATTTTTATTGCAAATTATGAGAACTGTTACAAAGACGATTTTACCACGGACAATTCCTTCCGACCCTTATTAGATCTACGAGAGACGACACTACCTTCTCCATGCTCTTGATGGATACACTGACGACACTTCTCCCTCTACGTAGAATCACGGCGAACGGCTCTAATTGTACATCGCTGGAGACCTCTTGTAAACTTGCCTCCATTAATCTGCAAATTTATTAATAAATCGCAGTATCTGAGATTCGAACCTCAGACCTCTTGGTGTAGAAGCATTAATGAACCCTTTGCCAAACCATTGGGCCAAGGGGGCTTCCACAACAACAACAAAAAAAAAAAAAAAATGGATTTTGTCTTTGTTTTTTTAATATTGTCTTAGTTTTCCATATTCCATGCTGGAAGTTAATGTGTATAGATGGATTTTACAAATGAAAAACTGGAACATGAGTTTGCATTGAATCTAGATCACTCATGGTTATGTCCTTCAAAATCCGTTGTTCAAATCGCTCATACAAGGATCTTCCAATGACTATTGTGAAAACCTTATGTTTTCAATTAGTCTTTTTCCTTTAACTGGCCGTCTCGGCATTAATTGTATCTGATCTTTGTTACTTGAAGAATTGCATGTCATTGATGGAATCCCGCATCTGTTTGGCGTTCATACAAGCTACACAACCAAGGTATGTGGTTAGGCCCAAATTTGTAAGGATATTAGGCTTTTTAAAAAATCTGAAGTTCGGGTCCAAAACCTGCTTATTTGTCACTCTATAATCAGTGGTACTGTTATTAGAGTAGAATATGCAATAAGCCTACGCTTGAGTTGAAAGGTTTCTCAACCAAGTGAGCAAATGAGCAGTTACATACATAGTTCCGTACACATGTTCGTCTATGTCTTCATGGTTTTTGTGTGATTTGTGCTAGAAGAGAAAAACTCTCTGGTCTACAGTCGATGTTCTACTTAATGCTCATCCAGTGCTGTTAGGTGGACAGTCATGTCAATATTAAATCCATATATAGCCATTTATCAATGTGCATAAAAGCAATTACTCAAATACTCTTTCAGTTCTAAATCATTGAACCAGCTCTTTTCCAAGGTGGTGCCAAGAAAATTTTCATTTCTCCTTGGAGTTAAGAGCTCTGGATGCTCCCAAGTGCTTAAAATACGTTTAAGGAATTAGAGAAAATAAGTTGTTTTACGTTTAAGTAGTAAGAGAAACTTCAATCCTAAATTTAAAATCTCATCTCAAATAAATGTTTAGTGATAGGCTTTGCTATACGTGTGCTCTTTTTGATGTCTGGACTGTTTCGTGCTATATATTTATCTGTTCTTCTTTGGAAATTCCAGATTGGTGAAGACAATGTGTACAACTATTGAAGAAATACAAAGTGAAGAAGTTTGCAATTGATAATAATGCTACGGGTTTATTTGCATAAGATAATAATGTTACATATTATTTAAGCTTGAGTGTTTGAGAGGAACTTAGAAACCAATGGGGATATGTTTATGTTTTTATGCATATTAGAAATCGAAGATATAGTCCATTGAAACGCTTGGGACCAGTTTTAAATCCTTGGAGATCCAGTGCAGTGGTGCTAAAAAAAGATTGAGGTATAAGATTCATGATTCTTTTTTGAAATGCTTGTAAACCAAATTATGGTTCCATAAATATAACATGATGTTTTATCTCTGGTTTTCAGATGGAATATTATGAAAATCCAATGAGTCTGAAAAGTCGAGAAACCTTTCGAGGTCCATCTTACATACAGTACTTACATCAACTTTCAAAATGGATTCTGTTTCCAACTATCTTTTTCTTCTTATTCATTTGGATTCTTTAGAATCCATCTGATTATACATGGTTGATAAATGGAAGGATCGTATTTTTTGGTGAATTAAATTATTATTTGGCTTAGAATCAGAAGACTGATAATTGATGAAGCAAGAGAAGAAAACATATAATTGGAAATCAATCTCTAATCACCCAGGATAAGAATTTTGTGACGGTAATGGAAGCTTCGGCCGTGTTTATCTGCCGGAACAACGGTTGGGCCATCAGTACTCATATCTCAAAACAGTTTACAAGTATGAAACTTACTTCACTTTTTTTCTATTTTTCATAGCAAAAGAGACCAAACAATTCCTCTGTTTTAATAACAGCTTATGTGGTTCAACGTTTGAAGTCATGTTATTTAACCATTTCTTTGGGGTTTTGTTTTGAAATAGTTGAGTTTGGTTTCCATCTCTTCATTTATTCTAAATTTAATAGCTTAGATAAAAGAGGTTAAAGATCAATCGTTACTCTCCTTCCTAGACTTGATTCTCGACCTTCTGACATACTCTCTCTCCTCATTCGAATCTTCATGAAAGTTTGCTAGAAACTGGAGCAACTGTTACGAAGATGATTATGTGTGTCGAAAAAATTATAATAGACAAAACAAATATTTATTTGATGGGTTTAATATTTCTTATGACCGAGAAAAACAAATTGCTTTATGTAAAAAAATAAATATAATGCATGTTCATGTTTAATTTTCCATCAAACACCATATATTTGTTTTTATACATTTAATATATATACAACTGTCTTAAATTAAACGGTGCATTCTAAAGTGTCCACATTAGCACTAATGTGGACCCTACAAGTAATTATTTGAAAACAATTAATTTAAAGAATATATTCATTTAAAAACTCATTTTCAATTTTATTTAAACATTAATCATACTATATTTTAATAAGAAATTATATGAGTGTTAAAATATCACGTGTTATTGAGACAATAGTGATTAATTTATAAACGTAAGTAAAAGATTTCTAAAATAAGTTCTTAAACATATTTAGTAGATTATTTGACCATAAATTTTCTTTTGTTAAGCTAAACTAATGTGGAGAACGAAGAAAGTGAATTGATATGTGTATTAGAATATAGGTTTAATTATAGTATAGTTTCATTTAAAACAAATAACATAATTTTATTTAGAGTATTTATAATATCTACATATGTATTTATAGTTATTATATAAATAATAATACTCTTTTATGATCAAAAGATAGTATATAACCTTATATATATATATAATGTTCCATTAGATTTGTACGATATTCTGAAATTGATATCCCGCGCATCGCGCGGGTATTTAACCTAGTATGCATGTAAAAGAGGAATAATAACCTTTTGTATAATAAGCTTCTTTTTAATTAGTGTTAAGATTATATAGCAAGTTGTAACAAGACTCACGATTTCGCGTCTTAACTGAGTTTTGCACAGCATCTTTACTCAACAATTGGTTGCTTTCTTGATTTGCTTCATGTATAAGCATTCTTTTGTGCAACTCAAGCTCATAAGAATTAACAAGATTAATGGAACCAGAATCCACTAGACAGAAGAGTAGTTTGCACTGTGTGGTGATACCAATTCCAGGCTAATTTAGAATCATGAGAGAGTCACAATGAACTCCATCTGGTAAAAGAGGTTCAAAAGGCGATTGCAATGAAAGAGACAACATTCGGTAGAGGGTTTAAGAGAACGTACATTGGCTGAATTGATTGTGTTGTACTCGATCCTTTTTTTTATAATTATTTTAATACTCTTTTTTTTTTATATTTTACTTCTTTTATTGTTAAATATCTTAATACTCATTAACTACTATAATGCTAATGAATTTTTTTTTAAAATGCTAGTAATTTTTTAATTGAAAAAACAAAGAAATAAAAATATTGTTTGATGACATGTTTTATTTTTATTGGATGAGTCAAATGATGATGTGGGCACCCTAGATGGAGAGAGAACTCTCTCATTATATAATTTTTAGTTTAAATACTAAATTTAGGTTTAAACTAAAATTTAGGTTTTATTAAATTACGAAGCTGATGCTAGTCCTTCCTCCACGTTACACGGCGGCTGCATTTCAGCAATTGGTTTATGTAAAACCTTGATTTCTAAGATATGACAAACTGAATCATTTCAATATCTTATGAAACAAAACAGATTTAAGATACAATAATCGATACCAAAACTTGATGAACAAAGAACGGTTTATGCAGAGGCGAGATACTCTTTCTTTAATTCCTTAATACATGTAGCTAGTGTGATGGTGTTATGCAATCAGAATTCCATGATACAGATGTACCTTCTTCTGATTTGCAGCACCCAAAATCAAAAGCCTAACGAACACTAGTAATGTGTTTACTCTCAAGACTCAGGAAAAAAACAGAGAGAAGATACATGGGGAGGATTATTTCTTGTTTGTATGTGTATCTATCTTTTCCAAATAAGTTGAAAATGTCGCGTCTATAGCTTCAAAATGAAACGGAAACGGTGATATAATGGAGAGTTTAATTTACATATCAATTGCAGTATTAATCACTCATTTGACCATGAAATCAAAGTGAGATGATATTATATTTTGACCAATTAATATCTTGTACTTTTTATATACAAAGATAAAGATGTGGACCAAAATAACAAAGATGGACCAAAATAAGCATCTTTGTTAAGGTAACAAAACCCCATAGCCCGAATCCGATTCTGTTGGGTATGTCCTCTAACATCCAAAGTAGCACATTTGAACCTTCGTCAAAGTTTCAAGATATCCACTTCAAACCTCCATTTCTCATGCAAACGAACTCCATTTTTGATATTGAAAAACACCATCATGTAGTGCTTACGGTGATGATTCCATCGTGTCTACAAAACGCTCATTCGATGATCGAATGTCTTCACATGGAAAATCTACAGGAAAAATGGTCAAAACCACTTTGTCAAAAACAAGTTCCAAATTGTGTTTATGGTCTTTTATGAACCATAGTGTTTAGGCTTCAGGCTTGAGTTTCCTCTTTGGAATTTGATTTCGATTTCTCCTTATCGGATCTAATTGGAGAATTGGAGCCAGCGGAGGACTGTTAGCACTATTGGGACTAGAAGTAGAAGAGTTTGCTTTTTAAACCCATATCCGATATTCCCAATAGATATCAAAACATAATCCTTAGTTACCGGAACAAGCTATAGCAAAATTCCAATACTGGAAGACAAAAAAAAAAAAAAAAAAAAACAAAGAAAGAAAGCAAAATTCCAAAACGCGTCATCTCCACTCGAGAAGCAATATCTCTTCTGGCTGTCTCTCTTAACTACCAACAATCACAAAGACAAAAAGACCAACAGAAGACAATGAAGACATAACAGTAACTGATAAACTAATCTTTTTTAAAGGCCTAAAACGAAGAAGGAAAGATTAGGAATATATTAGTAGAACCTGTTGTATGTTGATGAAACCTGACTTTAAACTGAAGATTAAGGACTAAGGACTTCGCTTTTCCTTATCTTATACACATAAATAAGTAGGGTAAATGAAACCCCATTTTCTTTAGGATTTAGTAACAAATGAATTTAATGTGACTTAATACTATTACTAATTTGTCACATTAAATTCATTTGTTAATAAATCCTCAATAAAACTGGTTTAGAGTCTTGGGGGGGGGGGGGTTATTGGTTATAAGATTTTTAAAGAGTTAAAAATCTTCAAGACTTTAGTGTTATTCAATCTTGAATTTTTAAAACTCTATTAAAGTTATGTGTTTTCATAGTTTTAATAGTTTTAAAGTTTTGTTTACAACCATTTAAAGTTATATGTTATTGTGTTGAAGATTTTAGAAAGTCAATCAAAGTCATTTGTTATTCAAATAAAAAGAATTTAATAGACTTTATGGTTATATTAAAGTTTAGTGTTTATTGGTTGATTGAGTTTAATTTTTTTTTGTTCATATAAAGACTCTTTCAAAATACTAGGTGCTACTATGATATTTCAAAGATTTTAAAAAACTTCTTTACATACACCATGTATATATTTAAACTGTTTCATAGATATTTTCAAATAAAAATATGAGTGCAATCTCCAACATTACATCCATAGTTGATTAAAAAAAAGGAATTATTCCTCTATTATCTTTAAAAATATCATTTTGATGATCAAAAATAAAAATAAATCATTGATATCAAGATTAAAAATATACTAATATCATAAAATTATGAGTGCAATCTGCAACATTATTATTCGTATATAAAATCTTTTTAACCGTTTCACAGATATTTTCTAAATAAAAATATGAGTGCAATCTGCAACATTACAATTCATACACAAAACAAAATCTTTTAAAATTATTCCTCCATAGTTCAAAAAATAATTATTCCTCTATTAACTTTTTATTTAAATCAATGATGTCAAGATTTAAAAAAAAATATTATAAATGCTTTTACGAAACAGAGGAAGTATAAATTTGATATAAAGAATATATAAAACATCAAGTATATGATAACATAAAAAAAATTCAAAATTTTTTTGTATAAATTATTGACGTATACTTCAGTTTTATAATTTTACAAATCAACCTATTTTACTAGCTGCAAGTGGAAATGCGGTTTGTAGTTGTTAATCAAAAATGAAAGAATAATATAATAATTATAAAGTTAACAAAACTCTACAATGTTATATCCTTAAAATCTGTGAAAATATGTAAAACTATTTGATAAAATATTTTTAGTTAGAGAGAGAATGTAAGAATTTTAAAGATTCTAAAATTATTATATTCATTAAAAATCTACATAAATCATATTGACGATTCTTAGAACATATCATAATATCTGTATCAAATGAAGTAACAAAATCACTTCCAAATCTTCTACCAACAGAACCAAAAGGTGCTTCATCATCATTGTCTATATGTCTTGCAGCCACACGGTTCTGATACCTTCTCTTGTTAACCAAGTACACAATAAAGAAGTAACTCACAAGTTTCTCTCTCTTCTTCTTGTGAGTTACTTCTTTATTGTGTTCTTGGTTAACAAGAGAATGTATCAGAACCGTGTGGCTGCAAGACATATAGACAGTGATGATAAAACACCTTTTGGTTCTGTTGGTAGAAGATTTGGAACTGATGATGTTACTTCATTTTATACAGATAATATGATATGTTCTAAGAATCGTTAGTCTGATGAATTTTGACTGAGAAGATTGGAATATAAGAAATAAATTTTTTATGTTTTGTTTTGAGGTTTACCTCACAACCTTCTTTTTAATTTAGAAGTGCATAGGAGTTTGTAGCTTTTTGTGACTTTTATAACAATAAATAAATCTATTAATGAGTCTCTGTTAGTTCAAGAATTATGAATTTTGTAATGAGTTTTAACGATTCAACTAATGAAATGAATGGCTTGCAAGTTGCAATATGAATATATATCGTTGTGAATATATGTTCATGTTTTGTTTCAATCTTAAGAAACTCAAAAAAAATTGTACTTGCTCAGTACATCTTATTATTATCCTTAAAAGTCTCAGTCTCTATATATGTTTTTTTTTCTCAAAAAAGAAATACACATTGATTAATGAAAAATGCTAATTACCGTAAATTAAAATCTAGGTCACATGGAAGCCCTTTGGTCCGTTTCCCATTTGGAAACACTTCAAATTTGAAATCTCTGAAAATGGGGAAAAGCGTTGGGGAAGTGCATTTTCTTTAAAGAAAACATTTAGTAGTTTGACAAATGTAAATTACTTACTACTATCATAACCTAGATGAAAATTATGAAAAAATAGTGAAGATAATTGACTATATGTTTGATTTTAAGTAATATGATGTTTATAATTAATTAAGTTATTTAATATTTATACATCGAATTTGTGTTGTTTAAACAATGTTTTTATATGATTTTGATGTTTGATGCTTCCTGAATTTGATCTCCATCAAGTGTTGCCGTGTGAGAAAGGTGAGACCTTTGAAGTGCTTTCAAATTTTTCCCTTCCAAACATAATCACTCTTATTTGCCGTTCCAAATTCATCATCCGTTTCTTCTTCCTTCTTAATAATTGTATATTTATTTCTGTTCAGTTTTATCTATTAGAAAACTGAGTGGAGGTTCAAGAGTTCTAAATGTCTTGTCATCGTAGTCTTCAAATTAATATAACAAAGAAACTTTTAATTTAAAACTAAAAAGCAAAGAAAAACTTTAAAAACTTATAACTAAACAAAGGTTTATTTGAAATATTATATTAATAAAAATTCTAATCATAATTAATCAAACACAAACCCGCGTGTCTAAGTGGGTCATCACCTATTATTATGATATATGTACTCAGTGGTGTACCTATAATAGTTATTTTTTAAAAAAACATTGGCCTTACGCCCCCAAAATATTTTAAAATTGTATTCATATATTGGTAAATTATGTATTTTACTATGATTTTTCTTGAGTTTACAATTTTATTTCATATATTAAAAAAAATTTCAATTATTTCTAATATTTTTAAAAATTTATTTCAAATTTTAATATGTATAGAATAAAACATTGTTAATTAAAACTGGATTATAAAAATAGTATAAACTTATATTTTATAGCTTAAATAGTTCAAAATTTATCTTTGTAGACTAAAAATAGTGTTTCTTATCTCTAAATTGTTACAAAAAATGTTAAATTTGAGCTTTAACATATATTTTTTACCGCAAAAATGATTAAACCGGTTATTTTGGATTTGGCTTAGGTCTCAAAAATCCTTGGCACGGCTCGGTATGTACTTTACATATATTTATCTAGATGCAGATTATAATACCTTAAAATTTAGAGACATAGGTATGGATGCAGTTTAAATGGATTCACGAGCTAGATCCAAATCATTTTCCTTAAATATTTTATTCTCGGAACACGTCAGATCTCAAATCCTGAATAAATCGACCGTAATTAGTTTATCTGGATTTTTTTTTAATCACAAATAGCTGATAAAATAAAATCAACATCTAACCAAAGGAAATCTAGTGATAACATGAGAAAAGAGCTAATCGGAGGAAATCAAGAGATAACATCAACACAAAAAAAATTACATGAACTTCACTGTAAAAAAAATGAAAACTACTTGAAATGAATGGAAATTATAAAAAAAAAAAACAGATTACGGGCACATACCTTTGATGAAATTAATGAAATTTGGTATCTTATATTTGATGAGATCCTTGTTTCACACATATTCTCATAAAATAATCAGAGCTTTGATATTAGGTTTTTAAGAGATGCGGCGCAATGACTATAAAACAATTGTGTATGTGTTTAAAACTTTATATATACGATTGTAACTAACCTAAAAATGGTACAAACTCAAAACGACATCGTGTAGAGTCAGGCCCAACCCAATTGCTGCCTATAGCCAAAAAAGAATGCGTTCGTTTAGCATATTATTTACAGCCTCATGTTTTTTTTTACCGATAAAACATGAGAAAAGAGTTAATCGGAGGAAATAAAAAGATAACATCAACACAAAAACATTACATGAACTTCACTGTAAAAGAAAAGGTAAAACTAAATGAAATGAATGGAATTTATAAAGAAAAATTACGGGCACATACCTTTGATGAAATTAATGAAATTTGATATCACATATTTGATGAGATCATTTTTCACACATATTCTCATATAAACATAGAAGATATGTTTGACATCGAGGGAAAACTCTTAAATTATACCAAAAAATGGCAAGTTGTTTACACCGATGATGAAAATGACATGATGATGGTTGGTGATGATCCATGGAAGTAAGTGCATTTGCAGTCTAAAACTCAAATTATTTTTTTAATCTCAAGAGAGCTGCATATGCGAAAGAAACACAGCATTGTTTACAAGTGTAGAGTATTACCATCTACTGTAATGTGCCGTCTCTCTTTTATGTTTTGTGATGCAGTGAGTTCTGTGGAACAGTGAGAAAGATATTCATCATCTACACACCTGAGGAAGTTAAAAAACTCACAGTCAATGCGAGGATGCATACCAAAATTCCAATGCAGAGGAAAATGGAAACACATGGGGCAGGTCATCACCTATGGCTGGATCGAGATAAATATATCACTGTTATGCTTTAATGTACTTGCGACATAGGGAAAATGAAAGCAGAAGCAAGAGATCGCAAGACAATTGGATGATTTGAAATATCGTCTGTGTATAGGAATGAAGTTTGAGGAGTTATGTAGTTTTTGTAAGGGAAATGTGGAATTAATATTCAAGTCTTTGTTCCTACATCAAACAATATGGTCGTGGTCAAAAATAAAATTACGAAATTAAACTTCCTCTTGCTTCTTTAGTACACATTACAAAACCTTAAAGAAGGTAGAATGTACAAACAAAATCTTTGCTCCTTTTGTTTTTAATCTTGTTTCTAGGATGAAGTATGTAATGACATCACAAGTAGAGAGATCCAGCGAAAACAATGTCTCTCTTGGTCATGGAAACAGCTTCTTATAGTTTAGCTTCAAACTGTGGTATCATAGGCACACAAAAAAAAGTATAAAAGCAAGTTATTCTGGAAGGGAGAAAAAAACTAAACTAAACTAGTAGTTTTTTTTCTAAAGATTTCACAGCCAAAATAATAAGGGTATCGAAAATATTGTATATAATACATGTGAAATAAATTTTTCTTGGTTTTAGACTGTAACTTTCGAAAATGAACATAAAGCATGATTGGCATGAATGTTAGAATATGTAGACTTCAGTTTGGTCTATGTTTTAAGATGTTTAGAAAATAAATTATGTATAATTTAAAATTTTGTAAAATAAGAAAATTGAATCTATTATATTAATGGAAACCAAATCTTTATTAAATATTTATCAATAATATATGGATCTTTTTTTTTGGTGTTACGATGGGAGACAATGTCGCCCACTATTTATTAAGAGAAAAAAATTAAAATTACACTCGAACATGGCGGGGTCTCGTGGATCCACTAGCATCCTCTAACATAATCGAACAAACAATATCCGGTTTAGTATCTAACTCATGAAAACCTAGAGGTAACAAGAATGCATAGTTTGCTAATCGGTCGGCAAGACGATTAGCTTTCCTATACACATGACATATACGGACTATCCAGTCCTTTGATAAGAAGCCATAGCACAACCGTACTAGGAAAGACAGTGGATGAAAATCACTAATCCCTGTCGTGAGAAAACAAACCAAAACTTCCAAGTCTACTTCGAGCTCTACCCGCGTAACTCTCTTCTCCCATGCGATAAACAAACCATAGTACACACCCCAAACTTCAGCCATCGGAGCAGAGCACATTCCAATATTAACCCAAACCCTCCACACCAAGTACCATCACCATCCCTTAGCACACCACCCACCATCGCTAGGCCCGGGTTCCCGCGTGAAGCACCATCCGTGTTTAGCTTCAACCAGCCTTCACTTGGTGTCTCCACCCAATCAACCTCTCTTCCCTCACCCTAATCGGACCCTTCCCTTCCACTACTAAATGAGCGGCAAACACCTCCTTCGCAAGCTCCTTGATAAAACACACCCTATCCCGACACTTGCAATTCACACCAAACACATTCCCACATCTCCATTTCCAACCCCACCATATAGCCATTGCGTACAAAGTCGGCCATGGGGTTCCGTCGACAGCCTCCCCCTCCTTTAGATTCCCATAAACCCACTCAAGCAGCGATTGAGTACCAAATGACTGTAGCCACCTTCGCCGAACGATTCATGCCCATATACCGGCCATTGCCAGAAAATATCTGAGGATATGCAATATGGTTTCGTCTAAACTCTTGCATACTTGACATAACCCTGATGCACAAAGGTGTCTTCTATGTCGCTCCATATTCGTCATGAGAACTTGATTTGCGCCCAACCAGAGGAAGATCTTAACCCTTTCTGGAACTATTATCCACCAGATTCTATCAAAGAACTTCCCCACATCCTGACCTGGAGCCAAGTTTTGGGTTAACATAGAGTAAACGGACTTCACAGTGAATGCACCATCCGAGTTCTCCCCCCTATGAAAGTATGTCCTTGGCTCCTGTAACATTGTTGAGCACCACAACTGCAATTCTTAAGTTTATGTTTTCATAAACATACGGCATAATTTGGGGGAGTAGCCAACCTGTCCCATCTCTCCACAAATCACTGACCCGAAGTTTCTCATATCCCTCTGGTAAGTTAACTAATACCAACTCTAGCAGAGGCGTATTATATAGCCATTTATGAATCCAAAAACAGATATTCCGTCCATCCCCGAGAACCCATGACAGCCCTGGTAACACAACCTCTCTCAAACCAACCCCCACACTCCGCCAAGTTGAGGACCAGTTGCTCTTAACCACCGTCCATGCCATCTCATGGACATCTCCCACTTCATACTTACTTCTTAACACTCTGGCCCATAAACTCTCTTTATCGTGTAAAATTCTGCAACCCACTTTCACGAGAAGAGCTTTATTCATTTCTTTGGCTGACCTAATCCCTAAACCACCTTTCTGTTTGGGAAGACAGACTCTCTTCCAAGACATCAAATGTTGCTTTCTCTGTTTCGTTGTGCTGCCCCACAGAAAATCTTGCAATGCTTTGTCCAAACTCTCAAGAGTGGCTGATGGTAAAGATATTGTGCTCATGGAGTGTATCGGAATAGAAGAGAGCACGGCTTTCGTGAGTGTGAGCCAACCCGCCATACTCAAAAAGCGACCTTTCCATCCTGACAACCGGGAGGAGACTTTTTCCAAAACATCCCCAAATGTCTCCTATAATCCGCTTATGCAAAATTGGCATGCCCAGATATTTCCCCAAATCTAGTGTTGTCTTAATTCCACTCTCATCTCTGATCGACTTAGCCAAGTCTCAATGTACATTTACCGAGAAGAATATTTTCGATTTCTCAAGGCTCACCTTCTGACCAAAAGATACGCAAAACCTTTTCAATATGTTCTTTATTATTCGGACATGTGCCATGGAAGCTTCAGCAAAGAGAATCATGTCATCCGCAAAGCAAATATGTGTGAGTTTCGGACCTCCACGAGATAAGGAAATTGGCTTCCATTCTTTTAAATCAACAGACCTCTCAATCAGATGGCATAAATGTTCAAGGCACATCACAAACAGGTACGGGGATAGCGGGTCTCCCTGTCGCAGACCTCTTGATGGTTTAAAGCCTTGAGTCTTCTCTCCGTTTGACAACAGATCATCGAAGGACATGTGACACATTGTAGAATCCACCCAACCAATTTCTCTGGTAAACCTGCTGCATTAAGAGTGTCTTCAAGGAAGTCCCATCGAATACGATCATACATTTTCTCCAAGTCAAGCTTTAAAAGCATCCAACCCTTCCGGCCTTTCTTACATCTCATTGAATGGACAGCCTCTTGTACTACCACAATATTATCATTGCTTAGGCGACCTGAAATAAAGCTTGATTGGGGTGGGCCTATCAACTTAGGCATAATCCCCTTGAGATGGATCACCATCACCTCAGTGATAGTTTTAAATACCACATTACAGTGGCTAATAGGCCGAAACTGCGTGATCTTCTCTGGTTTCAAAACTTTGGTGATAAGCACTACCAGAGCATAGTTAGTGGCTGTCTGCAGTGTCTCCGTAGTGAAAAAAGTCCAGCACAAAACGAACCACTGAATTACCCACATCTTCCTAACAATGCTGATAAAAAATAGGTTGATACCCATCCGGTCCCGGGGCTTTGTATTTACCCATGCTCCGTATCGCTTCTTCCACATCCGTGGCTGCGAACTGTTTATTCGACATCCTCATGTCCTCCCCCGTCAATCCTAGGAAACCCTCCACTGGTAGTTTCTCAACCACTGGATCTACATCATCCATGGAGTACAATCTTCTGTAGTAGTCAATTGCTAACTTCTCCAAAGCTGGTGGGTTCGGAACCCATCTCCCTTCATCATCTTTCAACGCTTCGATGCGATTCCGTCTTCGACGGATTATGGTGGAGGTATGGAAGTACTTTGTATTTCAATCCCCTAGCGCGATCCACTTCTCCCGAGACTTTTGAAACCAAAGCAACTCCTCATGCTCAAGAATTATATCAAATTCTTTAGTTAACTCAGCTTCCTTACACAACAAGTCATCTGTTTGATTCAAATCCAACAGGTCTTGGACGACTTTGATATCATTCATTAACTGCTCCTTGCGCTTGTGAACATCACCAAAAACTTCTCTATTCCACTTCTTTAGCTTTGTTCAAAACCCAATCAAAGCCTCATGAGTCTCTATCTCACCTTTCCAAGACATTCATAATAACTCTTTGAAACACGTATGCTTTAACCAGGCGGCTTCAAAAAGGAAAGGCCTCCTGCTCGGATTTCCACTCGCCTCCGAACATAGTTGCACATACAATGGGGAGTGATCTGAGGACAAAAAAAGTAAATGAGATACCCTTGCCTCATGCCATTTCAACCTTGTAAGAGCGCAACACAGCACTCGATCCAATCTTTTTACCACATATGTGCTCTCGACCTTCCCTCTTCTCCATGTAAATTTGGTGTCCCCAAAACCCCATATCAATTAGTGCAAGGTCATTAATCCACTCACCAAACGCTAAGGAATCAGGAGATACTCTTCCATTTCCGCCAGTTCTCTCATCCACTCTTACAATAGTGTTGAAATCCCTACCTACCACAAGAGGACCATCAATAGCTTCAATAACTGTTCGCAGACTACCCCATAAACCGCTCCTCCTACTCACATAGGGGTCCGGATATACTGTGACCAGATGCATTACCTCCACACCATTCTCCCCCTTAGCATAGATATATTGCTCTGTCGACTTCACGACTGTCACATTGCCGATGCCCAAGCTCCACAAAAACCATAACCCCCCCACTCTGCCCAGTCGCATCCACACGGAAAGAGTTATCAAACCCTAACCCCTGACATATCCGTTGCGCTCTATCGCCTCCCGCATGTGTCTCAAATAGAGCCAAAATATCTGGTTGAAACTTTTTCAAAACATACCTAATTGATAGTCGAAAATTGGGTATTTTTGCCCCCGGACAATTCCATAATATGAGGTTCATCATTATTAATATAAGCGTAGATAGAAGCACCGAGGCGATCTGTTATGCATCCAGCAATGCCGCCTCTCCGTCTGGCGGCTCCCTGCGCATACTCGAATGATTCTCCTCCAAACCCCATAGAGCATCCTCCGAAACTCCCACTCCACCAGGACACGACTGTTTCTCCGCCATTGATCCTTCACTCTCAGTCACGAAAGCTCCTCCTGTGCGACCCACATTCATCTTCTCGATTCTCAATCTCTTTCCAGATTCCAACAATACCAACTCTCCTCTAGTCGGACCAAATATTAAAACTATCATGGGCCTAGTAGGTTTATGATTCTAGGATTTCGGCCCCAACCTCCCAATGGGCTTACTAACGTCGGTTCATTTAGCTTGGAACTCATTATTGACGGTCCTTTTTCCTTTACCCAGGAACTCAGTATGCTCACCCACCTTCGCTTGGGTAACACTCCGTCTCTGCATGGGTAAATTTATTTCCACCTCAGTTTCCTTATTCTCCTCTGAGACAATAACTACTTCCCCAAAATCAGCAGTAATAATCTCCTCATCCAACCTTCCATATCTATTTGAGAGCTGAATATTCTCTGTATCCTTATTCCTCGAGATATGTCTAAGATTTCTTCCCAAATCGACTTCAGATCCTCCCGCTGTAACAGCCACCTTCTTCGCTATGTTTTTTGACCTCTGTCTTGGTTTACCCACTTGAGTGAACCCATCGTCTCTTCGAGTCTGATCACTAGTCCCTACAACCGTACTCGGTGACGGTGAATTAATGTCTTTCTCAACTAACCCATTGGGGCACGAGTGAACCAGATGTCCATCACTCCACATAACAAACAAATATTTGTTAACCTCTCATAGGCTACAAAGTATCGCTCACCGTTAATCATCAGTGTGCCCTTTAGTGGTTTGGAAAGGTTCACCTCTACGCATATCCTAACAAACCTAGCTCTTTCGATATTCAGCGTTGTTAAATCCACCTTAATCGGCTTCCCCAAACCTCTCGTGATGCCCATCAGAATCGAATTGTGATATAAATTCACTGGGATGTTCGACAATCGAACACATACCGGTGTGGTTACAATGTCCTCTCTTAATGGATCAAACTCCGGTAACCACGCTTTCACCATGAGGTAACTCCCAAAATCCCTCCATAGGCCTCATGTCAGTGCTGCCAAGTATTCTTCCCCTAACTCAAATCGAATCATAAAAAACTGGCGAGGAAGATCCCTAACATGCATAACACCATTCGGTTTCCACAACTCCCTTAACCTTCTGCTCAAGACTGCAATCGACATATTCCGTCCTAACACCTTAACGACCATGCACTGCTTCCACAACCCATTCATCGTCTCCAAAACCTCGCTACTAATGGTGATCACCGGTTCTCCATCCTCCCCATTTGGAATCTCTAATCGCAGCCTCGATGACACAAACTCATCATCCAACACTTCTTCTGGATTGAGTCTCCCTCCTGAACTGCATGCACCCCGTTACCTTCGACACCCAAGAACCAACGCCGTCCGGAGAATCTCCCGGAGGACGGCCCTTACCTCCAATATCCACCATAGTTACATCACGGTCGTCTCTTTGCCTACAATCGCCACTCATGATTTTTTTGGTGAACTTCTTGACTGAAATAATATTAGATTAATATATAGATCTGTTATATATAGATGATTGATTTCACCAATATGTTATTTGGAATTGATTTCTTGGATTTTACGAGATGAATATGATGTAGATATATGTATTGTGTGGTGCACAGAGATGGTTTGACAACAAGAAATATAATCTCGTTGTTACTCTTGTCCATCAAGATTTTTTCTGTGAATTATGATTTACAGGAGGAGTATTTATGCTCATACTATCAATTTTGATCGATGCCGTAGGATTGATATCGTCGAGTACTAATGATTCTTGAGATAACGCAACAGAAAAAACACTATAAGACATATAGTTTGAATATCATTGGTGCATTGACATACTTGAATACAAATGAAGTATCAATTACTCTCGCATGATCTATCTTCAACACTGTGATCAAAGTAACTCGTAAGAACAATAGAAAATTAATAATATTTCAACACATAGAGACTTAAGGAGGCCTTTTGCTTACCTTGAAGATCATTATGCAATGACTTAATTTGATATAATTGTTATTGTACAACATATGGTCCGATTAAACTGTTACAGTCTATTTTAGATTAGGGATTTAGAAAAGGCCGTGGGTACGAAGATTAGACTGATTATGGTTTTCTCAGACCGATGGAACAACTCACTTTTCCTAAATATCTTTACATACATCAAATCTTCTTGTCTTTTCTTCTCCATCAAAACTCTATAAAACTGTCATATGCTCCTAATATCACAGATTATTAATATTTCATTCACCTTAATATGTTGAAGAAATATAAGTTGATGAAAACCTCAAAAACCTAAATGTAAAACTAACCGAAAACATATTATCAATATGTTTAACTTACCTTTGTTAGTCCCTCACCGTCCAGCGGAAACAGCAATGGTGGGAGGCTACACCACTCAATCAAATATCAGAATTTTGATAATGAATCTACAATGATTAATAAAAATTAGATTGTAATATGATAAATATAATGATGCATGCATTATAAGCATTATATTGTAGGGATCACAATTTATTCACATACAAGTATTAGCATGCTATATATTATTATTTCAAACTTGATTATAGCACAAGTATTAGCATGCTATATATTATGCTTTCAGTGTAAATTTATCCACTGTTCGTAGATTAAATACTTCAATAACTGCTCGCAGACTACCCCATAAACCGCTCCTCCTACTCACATAGGGGTCCGGATATACTGCGACCAGATGCATTACCTCCACACCATTATCTCCCTTAGCATGGATATATTGTTCTGTCGACTCCACGACTGTCACATTGCCGATGCCCGAGCTCCACAACAACCATAACCCCCCCCACTCTGCCCAGTCGCATCCACACGGAAAGAGTTATCAAACCCTAACCCCTGACATATCCGTTGCGCTCTATCGCCTCCCGCATGCGTCTCAAATAGAGCCAAAATATCTGGTTGAAACTTTTTCAAAACATACCGAATTGATAGTCGAAAATTGGGTATTTTTGCCCCCCGGCAATTCCATAATATGATGTTCATCATTATTAATATAAGCGTAGATAGAAGCACCGAGGCGATCTGTTATGCATCCAGCAATGCCGCCTCTCCGTCTGGCGGCTCCCTGCGCATACTCGAATGATTCTCCTCCAAACCCCATAGAGCATCCTCCGAAACTCCCACTCCACCAGGACACGACTGTTTCTCCGCCATTGATCCTTCACTCTCAGTCACGAAAGCTCCTCCTGTGCGACCCACATTCATCTTCTCGATTCTCAATCTCTTTCCAGATTCCAACAATACCAACTCTCCTCTAGTCGGACCAAATATTAAAACTCTCATAGGCCTAGTAGGTTTATGATTCTTGGATTTCGGCCCCGACCTCCCAATGGGCTTACTAACGTCGGTCCATTTAGCTTGGAACTCATTATTGATGGCCCTTTTTCCTTTACCCAGGAACTCAGTACGCTCACCCACCTTCGCTTGGGTAACACTCCGTCTCTGCATGGGTAAATTAATTCCCGCCTCAGTTTCCTTATTCTCCTCTGAGACAATAACTACTTCCCCAAAATCAGCAGTAATAATCTCCTCATCCAACCTTCCATATCTATTTGAGAGCTGAATATTCTCTGTATCCTTATTCCTCGGGATCTGTCTAAGATTTCTTCCCAAATCGACTTCAGATCCTCCCGCTGTAACAGCCACCTTCTTCGCTATGTTTTTTGACCTCTGTCTTGGTTTACCCACTTGAGTGAACCCATCGTCTCTTCGAGTCTGATCACTAGTCCCTACAACCGTACTCGGTGACGGTGAATTAATGCCTTTCTCAACTAACCCATTAGGGCACGAGCGAACCAGATGTCCATACACTCCACATAACGAACAAATATTTGTTAACCTCTCATAGGCTACAAAGTATCGCTCACCATTTCATCAGTGTGCCCTTTAGTGGTTTGGAAAGGTTCACCTCTACGCATATCCTAGCAAACCTAGCTCTTTCGATATTCAGCGTTGTTAAATCCACCTTAATCGGCTTCCCCAAACCTCTCGTGATGCCCATCAGAATCGACTTGTGATATAAATTCACTAGGATGTTCGACAATCGAACACATACCGGTGTGGTTACAATGTCCTCTCTTAATGGATCAAACTCCAGTAACCACGCTTTCACCATGAGGTAACTCCCAAAATCCCTCCATAGGCCTCCTGTCAGTGCTGCCAAGTATTCTTCCCCTAACTCAAATCGAATCATAAAAAACTGGCGAGGAAGATCCCTAACATGCATAACACCATTCGGTTTCCACAACTCCCTTAACCTTCTGCTCAAGACTGCAATCGACATATTCCGTCCTAACACCTTAACGACCATGCACTGCTTCCACAGCCCATTCATCGTCTCCAAAACCTCGCTACTAATGGTGATCACCGGTTCTCCATCCTCTCCGTTCGGAATCTCTAATCGCAGCCTCGATGACACAAACTCATCATCCAACACTTCTTCTGGATTGAGTCTCCCTCCTGAACTGCATGCACCCCGTTACCTGCGACACCCAAGAACCAACGCCGTCCGGAGAATCTCCCGGAGGACGGCCCTTACCTCCAATATCCACCATAGTTACATCACGGTCGTGTCTTTGCAAAACCCTACAATCGCCACTCATGATTTTTTCGGTCAACTTCTTGACTGAGATAATATTAGATTAATATATGGATCTGTTATATATAGATGATTGATTTCACCAATATGTTATTTGGAATTGATTTCTTGGATTTTACGAGATGAATATGATGTAGATATATGTATTGTGTGGTGCACATAGATGGTTTGACAACAAGAAATATAATCTTGTTGTTACTCTTATCCATTAAGATTTTTTCTGTGAATTATGATTTACAGGAGGAGTATTTATGCTCATACTATCAATTTTGATCGATGCCGTAGGATTGATATCGTCGAGTACTAATGATTCTTGAGATAACGCAACAGAAAAAACACTATAAGACATATAGTTTGAATATCATTGATGCATTGACATACTTGAATACAAATGAAGTATCAATTACTCTCGCATGATCTATCTTCAACACTGTGATCAAAGTAACTCGTAAGAACAATAGAAAATTAATAATATTTCAACACATAGAGACTTAAGGAGGCTTTTTGCTTACCTTGAAGATCATTGTGCAATGACTTAATTTGATATAATTGTTACTGTACAACATATGGTCGGATTAAATTGTTACAGTCTATTTTAGATTAGGGATTTAGAAAAGGCTGTGGGTACGAGGATCAGACTGATTATGGTTTTCTCAGACCGATGGAACAACTCACTTTTCCTAAATATCTTTTCATACATCAAATCTTCTTGTCTTTTCTTCTCCATCAAAACTCTATAAAACTGTCATATGCTCCTAATATCACAGATTATTAATATTTCATTCACCTTAATATGTTGAAGAAATATAAGTTGATGAAAACCTCAAAAACGTAAATGTAAAACTAACCGAAAACATATTATCAATATGTTTAACTTACCTTTGTTAGTCCCTCACCGTCCAGCTGAAACAGCAGTGGTGGGTGGCTACACCATTCAATCAAATATCAGAATTTTGTTAATGAATCTACAATGATTAATAAAAATAAGATTGTAATATGATAAATATAATGATGCATGCATTATAAGCATTATATTGTATGGATCACAATTTATTCACATACAAGTATTAGCATGCTATATATTATTATGTCAAACTTGATTATAGCACAAGTATTAGCATGCTATATATTATGCTTTCAGTGTGAATTTATCCACTGTTCGCAGATTAAATACTTCAATAATTGCTCGCAGACTACCCCATAAACCGCTCCTCCTACTCACATAGGGGTCCGGATATACTGCGACCAGATGCATTACCTCCACACTATTTTCCCCCTTAGCATGGATATATTGCTCTGTCGACTCCACGACTATCACATTGCCGATGCCCGAGCTCCACAACAACCATAACCCCCCACACTCTGCCCAGTCGCATCCACACGGAAAGAGTTATCAAACCCTAACCCCTGACATATCCGTTGTGCTCTATCGCCTCCCGCATGCGTCTCAAATAGAGCCAAAATATCTGGTTGAAACTTTTTCAAAACATACCGAATTGATAGTCGAAAATTGGGTATTTTTGCCCCCCGGCAATTCCATAATATGATGTTCATCATTATTAATATAAGCGTAGATAGAAGCACCGAGGCGATCTGTTATGCATCCAGCAATGCCGCCTCTCCGTCTGGCGGCTCCCTGCGTATACTCGAATGATTCTCCTCCAAACCCCATAGAGCATCCTCCGAAACTCCCACTCCACCAGGACACGACTGTTTCTCCGCCGTTGATCCTTAACTCTCAGTCACGAAAGCTCCTCCTGTGCTACCCACATTCATCTTCTCGATTCTCAATCTCTTTCCAGATTCCAACAATACCAACTCTCCTCTAGTCAGACCAAATATTAAAACTCTCATGGGCCTAGTAGGTTTATGATTCTTGGATTTCGGCCCCGACCTCCCAATGGGCTTACTAACGTCGGTCCATTTAGCTTGGAACTCATTATTGACGGCCTTTTTTCCTTTACCCAGGAACTCAGTACGCTCACCCACCTTCGCTTGGGTAACACTCCGTCTCTGCATGGGTAAATTAATTCTCGCCTCAGTTTCCTTATTCTCCTCTGAGACAATAACTACTTCCCCAAAATCAGCAGTAATAATCTCCTCATCCAACCTTCCATATCTATTTGAGAGCTGAATATTATCTGTATCCTTATTCCTCGAGATTTGTCTAAGATTTCTTCCCAAATCGATTTCAAATCCTCCCGCTGTAACAGCCACCTTCTTCGCTATGTTTTCTGACCTCTGTCTTGGTTTACCCACTTGAGTGAACCCATCGTCTCTTCGAGTCTGATCACTAGTCCCTACAACTGTACTCGGTGACGGTGAATTAATGCCTTTCTCAACTAACCCATTGGGGCACGAGTGAACCAGATGTCCATACACTCCACATAACGAACAAATATTTGTTAACCTCTCATAGGCTACAAAGTATCGCTCACCGTTAATCATCAGTGTGCCCTTTAGTGGTTTGGAAAGGTTCACCTCTACGCATATCCTAGCAAACCTAGCTCTTTCGATATTCAGCGTTGTTAAATCCACCTTAATCGGCTTCCCCAAACCTCTCGTGATGCCCATCAGAATCGACTTGTGATATAAATTCATTGGGATGTTCGACAATCGAACTCATACCGGTGTGGTTACAATGTCCTCTCTTAATGGATCAAACTCCGGTAACCACGCTTTCACCATGAGATAACTCCCAAAATCCCTCCATAGGCCTCCTGTCAGTGCTGCCAAGTATTCTTCCCCTAACTCAAATCGAATCATAAAAAACTGGCGAGGAAGATCCCTAACATGCATAACACCATTTGGTTTCCACAACTCCCTTAACCTTCTACTCAAGACTGCAATCGACATATTCCGTCCTAACACCTTAACGACCATGCACTGCTTCCACAACCCATTCATCACCTCCAAAACCTCGCTACTAATGGTGATCACCGGTTCTCCATCCTCCCCGTTCGGAATCTCTAATCGCAGCCTCGATGACACAAACTCATCATCAAACACTTCTTCTGGATTGAGTCTCCCTCCTGAACTGCATGCACCCCGTTACCTTCGACACCCAAGAACCAACGCCGTCCGGAGAATCTCCCGGAGGACGGCCCTTACCTCCAATATCCACCATAGTTGCATCACGGTCGTCTCTTTGCAAAACCCTACAATCGCCACTCATGATTTTTTCGGTCAACTTCTCGACTGAGATAATATTAGATTAATATATGGATCTGTTATATATAGATGATTGATTTCACCAATATGTTATTTGGAATTGATTTCTTGGATTTTACGAGATGAATATGATGTAGATATATGTAGCGTGTGGTGCACAGAGATGGTTTGACAACAAGAAATATAATCTTGTTGTTACTCTTATCCATCAAGATTTTTTCTGTGAATTATGATTTACAGGAGGAGTATTTATGCTCATACTATCAATTTTGATCGATGCCGTAGGATTGATATCGTCGAGTACTAATGATTCTTGAGATAGGTGTCTCATGAGTTTCTCTAAGAACTCTTGTATATTCATATTAAGGTTTATTTCAAAATTTTGATCCAAAAGATCATCATGTAAAAATTGTTCGCCCTTTCAATAGAAAAGAATCAACATAGAAGAGATGTTTGACATCGAGTGCAAACTCTTAAATTCTACCAAAAATGGCAAGTTGTGTACACCGATGATGAAAATGACATATGATGGTTGGTGATGATCCATGGAAGTAAGTGAATTTGCAGTCTAAAACTCAAATTTTTGTTTTAATCTCAAGAGAGCTGCATATGCGAAAGAAACACAGTATTGCTTACAAGTGTAGAGTACTATCATCTACTGTAATGTGTCCTCTCTCTTTTCTGATTTGAACAAAGAATCGATTGCCGGGATTTCAAATAAAATTCACAAGTCAACGAATACAAGCTTACATAAACCTTACAAAATGTTATAAAACATTATGTCTCATACAATTTTTAAAAACGTTTACAAGTTATCAAATGAATAAGAGAGGAAACGTTAATATTTTTCCACACATTAATATTAAAAATAATTCCTTGATTGGTTGCCCAGTCAGAAGGAAAAAAGTTACAGAAGAAGCATAAGCAAATCTCAATCTAAAAGAATGAGCTAATAATATGCTTTAGAGTTGAGAGAAGGAGGAATTAACGTTAATGAAAAATTAGAAAAAGAAGT